>OZ018377.1:107714890-108436390 GCA_963969555.1 Polydrusus pterygomalis
TTGAAGCATCAATTATAACAGTAATAAAGTTAGATTTTTGTAATTTTTGAAAAAATTCATCAAAAATATCGGGAGCAATAATATTCACTATAATAGCCTCCGTTTTTGTTTTGGCGCTACAAAATTTTGGGTCGTATAGACAACTAATTAATTTTGATGTACATGTAGATGAATTAAAACTAAAATCATGCTGGACAGTATGATAGGCAAATGCTGCTTCCTTTGAGGCACAAATTAAATCCTGTTCTGTAGGTTCGACGTTCTTTAAAAAGGAAGTAACAATTTTGCTTATATTTGAGGCATTCGAAATATTCCTATGTTTGGTAGTTTTTGTATGTTGTATTATATCACGTCGGCCTCCTTGTGCAATTGAAAATTCGGTATTACACTTGGTACACCTTGCCATATAATCTAACTTCCTTTCGTTAAGAAAGGAAATTCACTTTTATAATCTCCAGAAAAGTGACATTTTCGCTTCCCCATTTTTACGTCTAAAAAAATGGTTTAAAATAATTTCCGTCCATTCAGTTACTTTTCACACTTGTATTATTTATACTTTATACATACAGGAAACTAATAACTAATTAAACCTTTACTTACATGCCTCTCAACTCCAATTTAAGTTTAAGTTTCTATATTGTAATTATTATACCCCAGCCAAAGACTCTGCAAAGAAACTAATCGATAGACCGAGCGATCGTTGCATCCAAAGAAAATATAATAGGTTAGGTTTTAGGTTAGGTTGTCTTGTCTTGTTCTTAATGGCTCTGCTCCCTGGGGGCAATTTGCCAGCACATTAGGGGTGATCGTGACGTTGTCTGGATCTGTACCATATCACGACCACTGAATTTTCTTCTTTGCGTACAATGCGGTTTGGACTGCTTAACTGCTGTTTTAGGGGACTGGAGGTTTAGTTAACGAACACAACATAGGACACCATCTACAAATGGGAAGGGGTCAGGGAGTTAGACATGACAGCGCTTGGTGAGTTGAACCTAAGTTCTAGGCAATATTATTTTCTTATTTCCTTAAGTCATTGGAATAACGCGAACAACCACATAAATTCTCAAAAGAATTAGGTTAGGTTATAGTTGCATCGGTCAGTTCAGTGGTGTCTAAACAACCGACGCACGGGCACAGGCACATTTTGGTAAATGTCCAGCTATCCTTTAAATAATTTATATGTTAAATATTTAAAATGGGATTGAATTTCATTTTATGTTTTATGGCAAATGTTAAAATAACGGACGCGGGAATATAACGGACCGGACAAACGGACGGCCTGAAAAGAACGGACTGTCCGTTGAAAAAACGGACGTATGGCAACCCTACGACTGTGTCATGACTCCATTCAACTTAAACCACCCTAAGAAATGACAGATCACTATTATAAATCAGTTTGTCCTACACTGTCACGCTTAGCACTTTAGAAGAAAAAAATCTAGTAGCACCATATTTTAGAAAATAAACTCTTCAGTTCCTAAAGAGTATATTTTAGTTATAAAAAGTTGGGTTATTTTTATTTTATTCTATCTAGTTGTTAGATAACCTTGTAGAAATTAAAAAATTATTTTTTTTTTAATATTTTATTCGATACATATTTTTATGGTTAAACGGCATTCTGTTACAGGAAAAAAGTATCTGATAGACGCGAATATATTATGCTGTCACAAAAAACGACCTCGTTCGCGTCTAAACGAAATATTTTAGGGATAAAAAAATATTTTTCTGTGGTAACCCACATATACTGAAAAAAAACCTTATACTGAATAATTTTTCATAGTACATTAGTAAACAAAGGCCCTTCCGGCTGTCCGACGAATAAACAAAGGAAAGTGTGTACAGGGTGTCCCACATAAGATCCTCTATCCCCTTATCTCGAAAGATATTCGATTTTTGAAAAAAAAGTTAGATGCAAAGTGTTATTATTTTAAGGGAACTTTTATATTATATACCTTTCACGTATACAGGGTGCTCAGTTTTTCATGGTCAGGAATCAACTCTTAAAAATTAAATGGGACACCCTGTATATTATTTTGGAAATGGATTCCTCATAAAAAATAAGGGTGACTTTTAATAAGATATTATATAGCTTACTCTCGTGGTTTAGGATTTAATAGCCATTTTATTTATTTTTTTGGTAAAAACGTATTTATTTAAGGTAGTAGGAAAAAATATAAGTATATCATATTTGGTGAAACTGCCATTTTCATATTAAAGACAATACCACAATATATAATTCTGCTTGTTTACTTTGGCTACAAATTATACAGGGTGATGTCAAAAATTTATCCGATCGGGATATATAAAATCATCTGTAAGTCGATAATTTGAAATGAAACACCCTGTATATCATTGCCGATTTCGATTGTTCACAAAAAACTAAGGTAACTTTGTATAAAATTGCCTATACCCATCTCTAGCCGTCTAGAAAATATTCGCTCTTAAACATTTTTTATGCATTAAAAAATACCTTTCGTTTAAATTTAATGAGGAAATACGTTACAAATATTTTTTTAACGAGCTGACTGTAGTAGATTTTCAACAATATACTGTAGTTTATAATTTTAACTAACATATCTGTATTTTCTGAGAAAATAATCCTCCCCAATGATCGGTAAAATAAAATACCTATGCTATGCTCGATATAACAATAATATTTAATCTTTTATTTCAACGACTTACGATATATTAACAAATAAAGAAATGCTTTAACATTTAACAATATGATAAGTTTTGTGAACTATTAAGTAAGCAGCAAAAAGTTAAGTTAATAGTAAACATTTAATTACAAATTAATTAATATGTGAAAACAAACAAAACAAATACATATAAGGAAAGAACCAATAAACTATACCTAATACAAAACGGAAAATTAAAGTAAATGTGCTATATGGCCTCCATTTTGGGCAATACAAGTTGTGTAGATGCCTTCTAGTTTTCTTAGGGCGCCTCTTTGCAGCACTTTCATTGGTATTTTGAATTTCTTCCCTATTCGATTCCTAAGCTCATTAACATCTTGAGGTTTATTTTTATAGACTTTATCCTTTAATGTTCCCCACAGGAAATAGTCCAGGGGAGTCAAATCTGGACTCCGCGGAGGCCAACAAATATTTCCATTTCGCCCAATGACTTCTGCATAGTTTTCATTTAAATAATTACTTAATGTTAGTTAAAATTATAAACGACAGTATATTGTTGAAAATCTACTACAGTCAGCTCGTTAAAAAAATATTTGTAACGTATTTCCTCATTAAATTTAAAGGAAAAGTATTTTTTAATGCATAAAAAATGTTTTTATTTTTATGAGGAATCCATTTCCAAAATAATATACAGGGTGTCCCATTTAATTTTTAAGAGTTGATTCCTGACCATGAAAAACTGAGCACCCTGTATACATGAAAGGTATATAATATAAAAGTTCCCTTAAAATAATAACACTTTGTGTCTAACTTTTTTTTCAAAAATCGAATATCTTTCGAGATAAGGGGATAGAGGATCTTATGTGGGACACCCTGTACAGTTAAAAAGCAGTAAAGAGCATAAATAGCTGAGAGGATGCAACGCATGGCGACATCGAGCAACAATTTGTAGATCCATTTAAAGCATATCAATATCTTAACCTAAACATAAACTTTATGAAGTCAAATGTTAACTGAAAGGTAATTCATTATAATATTGCATCATTGGATCGCGTTGGTTACAATATAAGAACAAAAAATTAGACAGTCAAGGAAGTTACGCTTTTATGCCACAAGTAGGTACTTATAACGATTAGGTTTGTTAGTGTTCAGTTAATAAGTTCGTGTGTACGGTGAGTCAGTGAGTTAACGAATCCGGATTTGGTTTCGTCGGCATGTTTCCGTATAAAAACCAATAATTAAATGTGTCTTTCCTCTACACAGTTACCAGCTCCGTTATTAACTAGAAATTTAAACTTGCTTGCACGATAAATTAGTTTCGCTGTCTGGGATGATATTCAAAAATTTAATTGAAAACTAAACGAACAAGTCGGAAATGGGGAAAACTTTATTTCATAAGAGCATTGCGACTAGTTTTATTAAAACGACAAGCAGACAGTAGTTGCTATCTTGCAAATTAAGGGTGGATAGCATTTAACTGATACTGCATAATGTCGGAAGATAAAAGTAGTTACTTTACACAAAGATACAAAAAAACCTTAAATGAATAAAAGTTACTTGGATATAAATCGATACCCTTAATCGTTTTTGAGAAGACGACTAAGGTTGTCTAATCCATATTAAGATAGGTCCATTGGCCAGGTCTATGGCTTTTAATGTAAGGGAGAGAACTAAGACTTTTTCTAACTTCAAATGAATAGAGCGAATCATCTATTTAAAATACTCTGAAGGTAGTCCCCAGAACTACGGTGTGAAAAAATCTCAATTTTATAATATTAAATGCATAATATCGTATTTAAACACATTGGGTTTTAAAATATCAAAGTAGGCTGCTGTTATCGGCGGCAACAACTTTTTTCAACAAACAAAACAAAATGAACTGATATTGACGTAAACTTTCAAATATAGTATTCTAATGCTTCAAAAGTAAAGCAATGTTTTAATATTTTCCTAAAAAAGAAAGGTGTTTTTAAAAGTAAAGGCTAAAATAATTTTGGGGAGTTTATTTAATGTTTAATTAATGCTTCTTTGCTGGATTAAACGTGCCAAGAGGCATTACAATTTCGAAAGAATCAAAGCTGAGAGTGTGAATACATATTATTTGGAAGATACAAAACAAGCCGCAGTTTCAAGCCGGTTTGTTTTACCAAGATACAACCTGATCAAAATTGCATGCTATAATAAAAAAATATTAAAATGGGATATTTAGAAAATCGGTCACTGTAATTCTCAAATGTATTGTTTTTGCGGTAATATGTAAAATAAAATATTGTTGAAACAATGTGTGGGTTTAGTTTTATCGCACTGCGTTTCGCCGTTTTTGTAATAATTATAAATATGTGTCTACCTTCATTTTGTTTGCCCTACTTTTATCCAATAGTTTATGAGTAAAATTAGTTGCTAATATTCCCATCTCAAGTTATACTATTTTACAGGTATTTAATTTTCAAATAGACTCTCGTAAGTTTCCCGGATGAAACCAATTAAAAATTAATAAAATATGAAACCCAGAAACTTTTACAGCCGCCCTTATATTGCTTCTCGGCTCCATCTTGTGGACTTGTGACAGACAGTGGCCCAAAACTTCTGTGACACGAGAATATTAAAAGATCTTACAACAAGCACGTTTTTAATAAACTCTCTAAACTTTTCCCGATTTTTGACTCAAGGTAAAAAGAACGTAAAAAGTTCAATAGATATTTAATTTTAACATTATTTTTTGCAAAGTTTTATTTGTGAGTTTTTAAATGGAATAAAAAAAAGCCTGCAAAGGTATTAACACAGGTCTGATAGTTGCAGTTTGCGGAATGAGATCAGATGAAGTACTCAGAAGAGTTGTATGTATTTATTTATATATTTTATATAAAATTGATTGATAGGCAGAAATTTACGGTTTTAAATAAAGATATATATAGAGTGATACTTCAGCTGGTGCAATATAGAAAATTCCATGCAAAATTTAGGGTGGTCAAATATTGGCTTCCATGTTTATTTTAGACTAGGAGTGTATTTAGGTTTTAAAAAAATTCAATAAACCGAACTTAATTGCGCAAGATTTACAATTTTCCTGCAGTTTATCCAAACTTATTTAACAAATTGAATATTACCTTTAGTGTTCTGAAAATTATTAATACTGGGGCTAAATTGTTTTAATGAATATTTTGTTAAGTTTGTCAGCGTCAACTTTAAAATATTTTTTACTGTTAACATTATTTCGTTATGTATTATTCTACATCTGAAAGAATTGCAATAGTCAAGTGGTATTATGCAGGAAAGAGCAGCCGAAAAGTGTCCGAATTCTTCTTAATAAGTGTTATTGTGAAAGAGAGGATGAAGACAAAAATTCTGCAGGTGAAGATGGTAAAAATTTTAATATTTTGCAAGAGTGTAGAAGAAAATAAGAGAATTATAAGTTCTTGGCATCTTGAAGACCCACTGCAGTGGCATCCCGTGAGGTAGAGCCACAGTGCCATGGCCGTACCTGTCCTGTCACTTAAGTATAATTTAAGTTCTTATTTTTAAAGCAAAGTTGTTATAAGTACAAGTTGGAAAAACTGAAGTTTACTAAGCAAATTGGAAATTACTAACAAAATGAAATAGACACTGACATTTTAGAAAAGAACACTCCTAATGTGATCGATGCAGTGGAAATGGTCCTTCGACATTAGCGATGGTTGATCCCTAAAAAAAAGATATTAACAGATATAATGTAATGGAACTTGAAACGAAACCGTTTTATCGCAAGGAAGTTTGGTCTGTGCTTGATACACTAATTTATTTCCTTGAAAACAACTTATCTTTGGTATTGGATAATATGTCCGAATTTGGCATCAATTTTAAAATCCCAATTACAAAAGAAAATGTAGTAATTCCAAGTGTAGAAAAAGTATATGCGCTATTTCCATCACATCAAAGAACCGACGAATTTTCGATGCAAACTCAACTTTAAGTTTTTTTTGATATTTGCATAAAAAGTAAAGCAAAAACAATGCAGCACGTTATGGACATTGCGGTACAGTACAATAATACTCCCCTTAGGTGCATTCAATTACGGCAGTTGATTTTTACTAATATAATATAATATTGAAAATAATTATTAATTAAATATTTAATTTAACCCTTACATTATTTTCTTATCGCTGTTATTGTTTGTATTTTTCTCTTGCTTCTTTTTTCTGGCTAATAAATACATTTGTAATTACTGTTTGAAGGTTGGAGACAATGATGTTCCTTGAATGATGAAAGAGTTTTGGACTTCCATTGTCTTTATTTGTTTTAAATTACAAAGTTTTAACTGGTAAGTATCTCCGGTCGTCTTCTCCAACATACGAGCTAGCTAGCTTTCTACTCCCTCTACTCAAACTTTTCCATGGAAATAGCACATCATTTGTTAAGAACTCACAACACTTCGTACAAATAATAGAAGGAAAGGAAGTACAGCCAGGTGATCAGCTCGTGAGCTTTGACGTCGAAAGTCTTTACACCAACGTTCCCGTAAAAGATGCTCTAAAGGTTATCAAAAACAAACTTGAGGAAGACCATACTCTACAGAAAATAACAACGCTCCCCATTAATGCCATCTTGGAACTATTAGCATGCTGCCTCAACAATTCCTATTTTCAAGAAAAGGATAGATTCTTCAACCAAGTAGACGGACTACCGATGGGCCCATCTCTCTCGCCAATAATCGCCAACATTTACATGGAATGGTTTGAATCGAAAACAATGGAACAGGCAAAGAAGAAACCAAAAATGTGGTTGAGATATGTGGATGATACCTTCCTTATTTGGAATGGAACCGATGACGAACTAAGAGATTTTCTAAATCACCTCAATAACTTAACACCAATGATCAAATTCACCATGGAGAAAGAAGAAATCAACCATATACCGTTCCTAGATGTCAACGTGAAGAAAAATGGCAACAGCATCCAAACTTCAGTATACAGAAAACCTACGCATACAGGTCAGTATCTCAATTTTACATCAAATCACTCAAACAATACGAAACATGGCATAGTTAAAACCCTCGTGAAAAGAGCAATTTACAATCTGTAACTCGGAAGAAACACTTAAAATAGAAATTCACCACATCAAGACCGACCTCAACAAAAATGGCTACCCTACAAGATTAGTTGACACAATATTGGAAAATCGTAAGAATCGACCCAACGCGCAAGAAGCAAGCAGAGAGGCACAACCAACACTCAATATTCCGTATGCCAAAGGAGTATCTGAGAAAATAAGAAGACTAGGACAGCATGGATAACGATATAACATCAACACCGTATTTAACTCGAGGGACACCCTAAGAAGCCACCTGATGAAGACAAAGCCTACAAGTCAAAAAGATAGGAAAAAGTGCGTCTACCAGATCCCCTGCGAGGATTAAAGAACACAAAAACAATACGCTAAAAGAAGAGACTGAAAAGTCAGGTGCAGCTGACCATATGCCTCGAAATATGGTCACCATATCATGTGGTCAGAAGCTAACATCCTACATAAGGAACCACACTGGAGGAAAAGAAAGTTCAAGGAAGCTGCTGCTATTTACCAGAACCCAGGCTGCTTTAGTAAACCATCATTAGACATAAGAAATATCTGGAAACCTTTGTTAGATATATGTAATCTTAGGATAAGATCGCGTGCCAACTGAACGCATGACTGCACCCACCTCAGTTATGCTTCAGTGTACCTAGCTAGTATAAATAGTCCTGTCGTTACTTTACTTATTTGGTATTCACCTGAAGACGACTGGAGATACGTACCAGTTGAAACGTTGTGATTTAAAACAAATAAAGACAATGGAAGTCCAAAACTCTTTCATCATTTAACATTTGTAATTATCTAAATGTTTTTTTCATAAATACCAGTTGAGAAATTTTCGACTTGCTGAATGACAATGCTTTCACTGCGGCCCTGTCTTCAGACCACGCACCACCCTATCTAGAATGTTTTACCATAAGCATTATCGGTACGATAGATAATACCAGAAAGCAAATACATTTCTGCTAATTCCTGAAACCTGCGAAAGATTTATTAAAAGGTTACGTGCAAAAGTCGGACAGGTAATTCCTCGAAATACAATAGTTGGGAATTGTTTTGGCTCTGCTAGAATACGCCGGCATTCCTTTTATAAATGATACTTTAAAACTATCTTTTAACAATTAATTTTAGATGGGGGAAAGCGTTCAATTTAGGACCGACAAGTATTTACAATTAAATTGCTCAAAGAGTAGGTACTTTACTCAACTGTGCTAGACTGTGTGATCTATTATATTTTGTACATACCCGGTGGCCCACTTTCAACGAATGATTATGTAACATCTAAACTACTAAAAAAAATATATTTTCAAAAATTAGGGTTTAAGTCATTAGATTTACAATTTAAAATTATATTTAATTATATAGTGGGTCCCAAATAGTTAGGGCATATCAAACTTTTTTTTTTTAAAGAAACACCCTCTATATTATAATATTTTTGGATAGCTTGATAAATTTTAAAAATATTTTGTAAAACGTATCATATGCTTAAATTAAATAGCTTTTGAGTTTTTAACGATTGTTCTAAAATTTGGTCTTTTTTGCTTAAAAAAAATATTGTAGTAAACAAAAATTAGTCTCAAAGTAGGTAGGCAGTCCTAACCGTTTTCGGAAAAACGTAATTTTATTGCGATCATGTATTAATAGATATTAAGCAGTTAAAAGTGAACATTTATAATTTATAGGAACAAAGATGTATCTTTTATTGAAATACGCTAAATATACATGATATAAAAATGTTAAAAATTACGTTTTTCCGAAAACGGTTAGGAGTAGCGACATGAATGAAGAGTACGCTGTCCAAAGTTTTTATCATACAGGGCGTTAAAAAAATGGGCATATTGGTGTCACTGCTAGTCCGCCCTGCAGCTGTGAGTAATTCGCAACACTTTCTGAGATAGTAATTTGAAGGATCTCACCTGGTATAGATCATATAAAAAAAATATAAATATACCTGTGGGTTTAATAATTATGTGTCAAAAACTTAATTCCATGGGAGCTCTTTATGAGCCCATATCTCCGAAGAGGAGGCCGATACGAAAGAAGTTTATATGAACTTGTAGTATTCTTTTTACGTGTTTTTTTCATATCCGGGAGATTTCCCACATTTTCCCGAACACCCTGATACCTAACCTGACACACTAAATAAGTTTTTTTTAATACCTCTATATATCTTAAATTTTTTTCCAACAGTACAAAAAACTTACTTTCCGATTCGAATCCATTTATAAAATAAGGACACGAGTGGTTGGCAATTTTTCCAGCTGGCGTTTCTGGCCAACAAGTCCAACCGTCAAACCATGTTGGACAAAACAGACCTGGAAAAAGAAAGTTTTTAAGTGTATGTTATAACTGACAGGCATGAATGAATTGGATTCAGATATTTAGTTTTTTAACATAAAACAATACATCACTTAATTTATAGAAAAAATTAAAATAAAATTTATCTCCATGTTTTGGTTTTTTAAACTATAAAAAGGGTTTTAATAATAAACTGCAGAATTTAACTGTTGGTATTTCTTCCCATTTCTTTTTGGGGTTAACAAAACCACTCATATATACACATTAATTTACAGATCCACTTACTTTGACGGTTTCACAATTGTGAAAATTTTGTAAAAGACAACCAGTATATTTTTGTAAAATAAGCAAGCAAAGGCAAATCTTATTGCTACACTTAATCGATTTTAAATCTGAATAAGCTATCTGGGTATAAAGTTCATAAATGGCATATCAAATTCGTATAAATTGTTACAGGTAATAAAATTTTCGTAATTTAAAAGGCATAAATAGATAAAAAGGAATTTAATATGTATATATAGCATTAAAAAAGAAGAAATATCTTCAGTTTAATAATTTTTATAAAATGAATTATGTTATGTGTTTGGGTAATTAGTAATTATAAATTTCAACTTAAGGGTGTATCCCAACAATTTCTTACTTACTTCTAAAAGAAATCCCAAAAATCAAATGCAGTCAGTTTTATGACTTACATTTTATGTCAAAACCCGTAAGTTTACCTTTAAGTGCCGTTTTACAGACGTAATTTTAGCACAAATTTTGTGCTAAAATTTATGATAAATTTTATTAGCAAAAATATATAACAAAAATATGTACAAAATTGCATGGAATTTTAATGTGTATGACACAGTAACAAATTTGGATGCAATTTTTGCAAGAAATAATGCGCACTAAAGACCAGTGACGCATTGTTAAATATCAATGTCAAATTATATCTAACCCAGCTTTTCGATAAAAAAAATAGAGTCATTTAGGAAATAGCAAATATAAACTCCGAATGCCAATTTCAATCAAACGTAACCTTTCTTTTTCGGCTTTTCTTAAAAGATTTTGACAAGTATTATTTTAAATTACTGCGCATATTTTGGCACACTTTTATTAATTTTTTGATAAAATATATAAATGATTCTATATTTTCGTAAAAATATTTTTCTAATCAAATTTGTAAAGTTTGTATAACACGTTAAAATTTCTGCTTAAATTTATCGTCAAATTTGCTACTGTGTAAAACGGCACTTAATCGTTAAAAAAATTTCAATAAGTCAGAGCTTTATTTTTGTTGACATAAACATATTTGTAAAACAAAAACATTATCATGTCAAAGAACCATCATTCCATCATATGACAAACCCGAACAAACCTCTTACAATAATAATGTTTCTCACAAAGCTAAACAACTTTAATATTTATGTTAACAATCCAAACAAGCAGTTTTATAAGTGTCGTAAAACGTATAGTAGAATTACGGTTATTAAATGTATACTACTTATTTCCATATTTAATTTATTATAATCAGTTTTATAACAAAGAGATAGAACAAGAGATATAGAGGCATTAATATTTATTAATGTAAAAATAGCATGTTTTTAAAAAAAAATACATAGGTATGCAATTTCTTTCAAATATCTCTACAGCGTATCCAGAAATCATCATATGGATTTTTTTTTATTTTTGACTTTACGAAAAACAGGTAGGTAGGTACTGATCATAAAAAATTCGGCTTGTTGAAAATAACAATCAAATCAAAAATTTAAATAAATATGCCGTACCTATGGAGAACTGTACTTAATTTTAACTACAAAATACAATAACATAATCAAGGGTCTAAAATTGCCATTCGAAAGGCGGCTTAGATTAAAAGAAAGGAATTGTGGCGTAAAGTTATTGTATTTTTTTATTTCTATGAAAGGTATTTTTTTCCTAATTCCGTAGTTTCTCTAATTAACTCAATTAGTTTTAAAGACAAGAGCGATCAATCACCAGGATTGGCGTACGGACGAAGATGCCCAATTTGAGGTTTTGTAAGCTATCGTGGAAAATCCCAAAATCTCATGGAGTAATATTTTATAAACTGTTCCACGACCTGTTACAACATCCACTTATTTAAAAAAAAATACCCATAAAAACCAAAGCTTCTTCACAAACTGCGGGCTAGGGAAAAATATTATTATCAGATGAGGCGATGTTCACCTCAAATGGAGTAGTGTGTTCTTAAACCTGTAGATGGTGTAGTGATGAGAATCTCCATTTTCTAAGTGTCGTGACCAATATCCTCTTAAGACAAACGTTTGGTGAGGTATTTTTTTTCTAATAAAATTGTAGTAAAAAATACTTTTCGAGAAAATATTACTGGAAAAATTTACTTTTTTTAATAATATATAAAATATACATAAGACAAAACAGTCTATTAAATACATCACACCTGTACACCCTACAATTTTTTATATAAATATTTGTATTAATTTTTGGCACACGCGCTTTTCGTTCTGGCTAAGGCCTTAATTTCCAATTGTTGTTACAAACACATTGTAGAAAATTGATTGTCCATTAAAAACGAATGGCTTTCATAACTTTTAGATAATGAAAAGAGACCACTATGTTTACAAACTGAAACAAAGTAAAATAACACACATTCGCGACGTACGAACCAATAACTGAATTGCGCCACTGCGTGGTCGGCACGCGAGTGGGAAGACTTGGGCGCCTGGCTCTTAAAAGTTAGGTACCTTCTTATTATCGGTGAAGATTATCACTGCATTTGGAGAAAAACGGCGTGGATACGAACTTCACGACGTTGTTGAAACCTAGTATAGTATTTCATATGTGACATTTTTACTTCGAACTGTTTATTACGTTATTGTACTTTTTAATTAAAGTGAAATTCAGTTGTCCATCTACAGAATTTATATTTTTTACTTTTTTTTACCCCGTACACGCTGGCTCAAAATTTGTGATTTGATTGTTATTTTCTCAACAAGCAAAACGTTTTTTTGTAGAAAATAAAAAGTTTTCCATATGTTAAGATGGTTTCTGGAATCGCTGTATAATTCTTATTCTACTGGTTGTCTGGAAATTCGGTTCGTAAATTTAAAGGGGAGATTCTACATATAAAAACATGAAAAAAGGTTTATATAAATGTAGGTTAAATTAGTTGTTATCTTAATAGGTATTTTTTTTAAATGGTGTTGGTTTTCCACTTGTCTCCAAATGTTGAAATAAATAATGTTCTTATTATTTCGTTTTAAGTACTTGCGTTTATTAAACTAGTATAATGATTATTTACAAAATCATATCTACTTTCCATAAGGGTTATTATGAACTGAATGAGAAGCCAAGTGAAGGTGAAGGACGCATTTGGGTTCTCCTTCAGTTCAATGATTATTTTTTTCTTGAATACTAGAAAACATGTTAAAACTAAGTAATATTTGACATTATCATAATTATTATTTGTCCTTGTATTGGGGTATGTATCAAATCGTATTTAATTCTTAAGAATTTTGTGAACAATTTTTTTTAACATTAATTTTTGATTGACTTATTAGAATATATAAAATTTAGTGTGCGAGTCCATCATACAAGGACCTTCAAAAAGGTCGAATATAATTTTAATTTAAAATTAATAGAAAAGCCAATATTGGAGGGTAGCCAAATTTACATGGGATTTCCCATTTCCAGTCTGGCGGTGCATATTTGCATATTATTTATATGTATTTGTGACATTTATATCCGCTGAAAAAAACTGGTTTTAGAACCGGGTTTCAAGAAGAATTTTATTCGACTTTTAAACAGTTTATCATATGTGTGCAAATTAAACTAATTAAGTTTTCTCATGAATTTGATTAGATTAGTATAAGCCGTCATATATACCTAGTATCATTAAACGAGGTAATAACTTTTTATTAATGGCCATTAGCACTCTGCATCGTGTTAAATTGGGATCAGTCTAGACGAATAATACATGTCGTGTTCTCACAAAGTCGTAAGTTTTTATATATAATTTTATAATAAAAAGTTATAGTAAAAAACTTGTCGTCATAGTCAATATTCTTTAAGATTTGTCCACGCCGTGGGTGGCGCACCGAAAACTTTCCACCCAGCTTTATTTTCTTGTTAATAAATAAATCAAAATTCGCTCGAACACCTTAGTTCTCAGGGGAACATATGTTTTGCTATTTTCACCCCCCTCCCCTACTGGAATCCCTACGACGGGGTGGCTTCCACCCTTAAAATCTTTAATGGAAAAGGAGAAATAGGACTAAAAAGAAAAGAAAATTTAAAAGTAATAAAATTTATTACCGCTTGTATCAATCAAGTAAGTGTTAAAAATGTCCACCTCCAACCTCCATGCAATTGTAAAGGCACTGTTCAAAATTATCGCGAACATTACGGAGCATATTGTGGCTTTCACCTTTAAAATATTAAATGAAAAGGTCGAGCGATAGCTTATTTTAAAAGGAATTAAATTTTCTTAAAATCAGCATAATCAGCTCGATCCTTTAACCTAAAGAAAGGGTTGAAATTATTTAACTTTTCTTTAGAAGTAACGATTGTGCTGGAGCATTGCATTGCATCTAAATGCACACTTGTCTCATATTTAAGTGCTACAATTAGTGGCAAAATTTCGTGAAACAGGATCAGTGCTAACCAAAAAAAAATATTGTTGAAAATCCTGTAAGAAATGAAATTGTAGAAGTTGCAGTTTTGGGTCATATTGCCATCGATTCCACACTTAGCACGAGGAAAGTGTCAGATGTATCGGGTGTTTCGCGTAGAACGGTTCAGCGTACTTTAAAAACGCATTAAGTTACATCCCAATAAAATAAAACTGGTTCATGAACTTAAGAAGACGATGACGATCGCCGTTTGCAATTTTGAGAGGGTAATTAGTGAAATAATCATTCGCAATCCACAATTTGTTTTTAACATTTGTTTCTCCGATGAATGCACTTTTTTTCTTCACGGTACTTTTAATCGACAGAATTGCAGGTATTGGTCGGATTCCAACCCTAGAATTTTTAGAGAAGTGCATATTCAACCTTCTGAAAAATTAAATGTGTGGGATGAAATTTTTGGGGACCGTATTATTGGGCCGTATTTTATACCTGGAAATTTGACAGGTGAAATTTACCTGAACCTGTTGGAAACCACTATTAACCCTACTTTAACGAATGCCATAGAAAGAAAATTACCATTATCGGCCAGAAAATATTTACTTTCAGCAAGACGGAGCACCCGCGCATTAGGCGTTCCCTGTTAGACAGTTTCTGGATGGAAATTTTCCAGGAAAATGGATTGGAAGATGTCCTATTAAATGGCCTGCAAGATCTCCTGATTTGACGCCGCTGGACTTTTTTTTATGGGGACATTTTAAGTCTAAAATTTATGCAACCCAACCCAATTCTTTGGAAGACTTGCGACAACGAATAGTGTACAAGTGTCGACATATAACTCCCGCAATGCTCCATAATGTTCACGAACATTTTGAACAGTGCCTTTCTTTACCATTGCATGGAGGTTGGAGGTGGATATTTTCAACATTTACTTGATTAATAGAGGCGGTAATAAATTTTATTATAAATTTTCTTTTCTTTTTAGCCCTATTTCTCAAGAACTATTCACTCGATTTAAACGAGCAAGGTCGCGTTTGGAAGGTAATTCAATTCCCTTTAAAATAAGGTATTACTCGACCCCCCTTTCCATTTAAGCTTTTAAGGGTGGAAGCCACCCCGTCGTATTCCAGCAGGGGGGGAGAATAGCAAAAAAATATGTCCCCTGAGAACTAAGGTTCCCGTGTTCGAGCGAATTTTGATTTATTTATTAACAAGAAAATAAACCTCACTGGAAAGTTTTCGGTGCGCCACCCTGTATAACTATTTTCGAAAATATACAAGGTGTCCAGGAAATACCTAAACTTTACTTCTTGTTATAAATAAGCGAAAGTGTTATAATAGGCGTCCAAGGACCGCTTATAAGAGGTATTTGTTGTTGTTGTTGTTCGTTCCTATGACCTATTATTGACTTCATGAGAGGTATTTGTAAGAGTCAATGTCACATGATTTATTATGACATCAGGTATTATTGAGTAAATGCAACGACGATCAAGCAAAGATGAAGCACGCATCTCATTCATGACCGTACTTTTGCGCCGAGCCGACATCTCACTGTAGAGATAGAGAACATTATATCGTGTGACATGTCTATGAACATTTACTTGTAAAATTTAAATCCTGGCACTAAATCACTTACATTGCAGATCTTTGCTACTGTAATTTAATACCGTTTTGTTATATTGTTAATTTAATTAATTAATGTTTAAGTTTTATTCGTGTTTTCACAATAACCTAATATTTTTTTTATCTTTCTAAGGTCAAAATTAAAAATTTTGTTTCATTTCTCTCTTTCAAGTCTTGTCACCTTGTTATGATAAAGAGAATGTCTATCTTGCTCTGTCATCATTGGGTAAATGGATTCTTTTTTAAATATTTTATGTTCCTTCTAACAGGCTCCTCCAAGGGCGGTTTTACGGGGGGGAGGGTAATAGGGTAATTACCCCCCCCCCCCATGAATTTTAGACTCTTAAACAGGCGAAAAGCAAAAAGATTAAAATAGATACAAGACCCAGGAGCGATTGTGTGGTTTGGCTCTTATGCATATGAATAGGGATGTCCCAATTGACATAAACCAAGTTATTGACACGTTCGCAAAATATAAAAGGCGAATTAAAGAATTTGCGATTTAGTAAAAATTTCTAAATTATACTATAATAATTTTATTTGTTTATTTTTTTTTGTGCTGTGCATAGGAGTCATTTCGTATCTCTACTTTAATTATGTTAATATTATGTTAATGTGTTTTTGTTGGTTATTTTATTTTAATTTCTTTAAGAGGTTTATGTTTTAGTTTTTGAATGTTAAAGTTTAAGGTATAATAAAAATATACTTTTTCACTTAAAGATGTTTTACTAAAAGCTTTTCTATTTATTAGTGCATGCTTGTTTAAAGAAAAATGTACCTATCTAAATGCATAGGTAATTGATACCATTTTTTTGAAAAAATTTGAATTTGTGATTACCCCCCCCATGTTGAAAAGCTAAAACCGCCCTTGCTCCTAGCAAGTGTATACAATCACAAATAGTTGGCAGAATTAAACAATTAGGCAAAATAGCCGCCATAGCAGCAAAATCACGAGAAATAGTTATTTGGTTTACTAGGCAGCAAAGTAGTAGATTGACTGATAGTTCATAGCCGAGCGTAGCGAGGCAAGGAATTCAGCTAAGGCAGTCGATCTACTTTGCTGCCGAGTTGAACATATCATTTTTTCTCCGATTGTTTATAATAATATAAATGTATATTGTATTTGCAAATTATAACAATTCCCACAATCTTTTTATTTTTCCTGTAGTGATAAATTTGATAAAAATTGCAACTGTTGGATGGTTGGTTGCTATGGAAATGTATATGCCCATAATATTTATAATTAGAGAACTTATGAAATTTCTGCCAGTTTCGTGAAAAAATATCGGTATATTTATATTATGGACAGTGATAGCGACTTAGAAGTACGTACTCCTCCAGAAATAAGGGGGTGGCAAAAAATATTGAGTTACATTTATTGCCAGAGAAGTCTCGGATGAAATATGAAGGAAATTATAAAGTAAACGATTTATGGATTATCGCATGGAAAAAAATGCGAAGACTTTTTCGGATAACGTATTCCTTGCTTATTTTGCTGGATTATCTAAAACAATAAAGAGTTCTACACTTTGGTCTGTATATTCCATGTTGACAGCAATTATAAATGTTAAAATTGGCGTAGATATAGAAAGATATTTGAAGTTGCGGGCATATTTAAAACGGGCCATCCGAAGGCTACCCGGCAAAGAAGTCCCGAGTTTTCGAAAAACAATATATTACAAAATTTATGCTGGATGCTCCAGATAATGAATATGTATTGGCAACAGTAAGTTTTAAATAAGATATTTATACGATAAAGTGAAAATACTTATAATCCATTCTTTTAGGTTGTATTGATTTTTGGAATTGCGGGTGCATGTCGCTGCGACGAACTATTGAATTTAGAGTTAGAAAATATTGAAAATATGAACGATAAACTATTGGTATCCCTATTAAACACAAAGGCGAGGTTTTTCGTAAAAATGGAATATTTAGATGTTGTTTGAAAATATTTAGCTATTCGGCCTGCTGAATTAAAAGACAATTGTCGTATCTAATGGTACACGATAGTTTCTAATAAAATTGCTAGAGGGCGCAATTTGTATTAAAAATTATTGTTTTGGCAATAACTCTGAAACGAACAAAAATCATCTTTTCTTGCAAATTTCATTTACCTTTCGATTATGATGTCATAGTTATACCGTATGATTTGAATTTTCGGGATAAAATCGAAAAAACTGTTATTATTACAAATTGCGCCCTCTAGCAATTTTATTAAACACTATCGTGTACTGTTGGATACGGCAATTGAATATGCATATTTCCCCCTTCCAAACAAGCTTAAATTTAGTAAAATCGGATAATTCGTTTAGAAGTTACAGCGATTTTAATGTTTACACTTTCAATAGCTTCTCCCACTCTTATCAAGGTCGGTACGCCAATGAGCCTTAAACCAAAATGATGCAGAATTGTCTAAGCTTTCCAATGATGTAATCAGAGTTATACCTTAATATGGGAATTTTCGAAGAAATTTAGAATTTAAAAAAACAATTTTTAATTGTGCCCCCTTGCGGCGAAATGAGGAACTTAAAAGTAATTACCAGCAATTTCTCTTGACCACTTTACTCATAAAAAAATCTTTCCGAAAGTTGTACGATTAATGGTTTCCGAGATAAAGCCGACGTCCTCGCTTATTTGACCACCCGGTACTTACAGGTCACATTAAATAAATTGGATTTATCTCCATCCAGCAAATTGCATTTGACCGATAAAGAGCCATATATTTATTGACATAAAAAGAAACAGAAATGTTTTTAAAACCTAGGCAAGTTGATGATTGATTAATGTAAGTGAATTGTTGGTTGTTCGCTTTTGAAGAACAGTGACTGCGATTGATACATGTGAGTTTCAAAGAAGCATCAGAAACTTCCTTAAAAATAATTTAAAACGCTTTCATTTATTACCTCTGCGTTGCTGCAGACAAACAAGTTTCTTACTTGTAGTAACATAACCTTAAAAAATGTACCTATTCTTATTGGTCAGTTTTGTCAATTTTTAAAATCACGACGTTTATGCTTCTACTATTATTCTAGGTTAGTATAGATTCAAAGTAATTATATATAGCAAAGAAGCTAACTAAAATGACAGTTTATTTTTTGATATTATGACGTTTTATCATAATTTCACAAACAAAACTAACCTGAAAATATACCGATGTCAACGTCCCGTCATAAAACTAACCTTAAAATATAAATTTGAAGGCCTTCTGAGATTTAAGGAGGAGTAAGTAAAACAGAATACAGGACTGTTCATTAAAAAAAATAAATGCAATTTTAACGTTTAACTCGTGAAGCAAAAATACAAACAAACTGTTTATTTTTTATAGTCGAGAAGCAAACCGAAATGTTTATTATTCCAAGTCACGAATTTTCAAAAATAATTACGAATTATTTATAATCATATCGCAGGTGTCCTTTGCAATAAAATGTATTTGAGTTGATATTGTTGATATGATTGATTACTGTCAAACATTACATTTAAAGATTGCTAAGACATTATTCTAGTATTCGCGAATTTTTGTGTAATATTTTTAGCTGTAGCGAGATTTTAGGACGCAAAAAACTTGTATCGTATATAAAAAATAACTTGTACTCTTCACAGTCACAGTTTTTTTGTATCGATGTCGGGGTACTTTTTTAAATTTGGAATAAGTAATTTAGAAGCCACAAGCCTTTTTTTTGATGATGCAATTGTGATATAACGTGTGTTATAGCTTATAGCTTTATTAAAATTACACTCAAAAAAAGGAAATGTATAATGCATCCTATCGAGTATTTTTTTAATCTTTTATATGGTTTTTAATCAGTGTTTTAAAACCTTTCTTTAAATGCGTCTTTACCCATATAAACTATGTATTAAATATTTTGACCGGCATTCATAGTTGGACTTGCATTCAGGAACGCAACAACAATATGGCATTTTCGCTATAAAACTTGAAAAACGAAACCAGTAATTAATTATCAATAATAATCAATTTATTTAATATACATAAGAGGAAATCTGTGCAAATGTAAAACTAACATCGAATAAATTCAGCTGATTTTGTAAAGTCACGCGCCACAGAACGACAGGGCTATGATAAAATGATATTTCAGTCACTTGACAATATAAAATGTTAGGTTTTATATAGTAAATATCTTTGTATCCATCTTAAAATATGTTATGCTGTCTTAATAAAAATATTGCTAGAAAACACAGTTTTTAATTTTGGCAGCGTTGGTAATATCTTCTCGATAACTTTCTTGATTTTGGCAATTATTTTCAACGTACTTCATAAGATTTCCTAAAAGACTAGAACTCCCCAGTTTTATAACTTTTATAAGGCAACAAACCTTAGATTTGAATTAAATAGTTTTATTTCAAAATAATAAGTTCAGCAGACGTTTAAACATTTATTTAAGTAAAAACAAACCGATGTCAACGTGTTGTCATGATTTGACAAGCAAAACTCGATTAATTTAAAATTATTTAGTTGAACTTCGTGCCGCTGACTTAAAGACGGCACCGTGGTGGATCTCACCCTAAGATCTCACCCCTCGAGGACGACCCCCACTTGGATCCGTCTAAACGTCTTTATAAACAGGCTAGTCTATTATGCTGTATATCACTAACTTTTTTAAAATCGAGAAGGCTATGATTAATATATTGAATAAAGGGATGTCAACGTCTTGTCATAATTTGACAAGTAAAATGATCCTCAAATTATTTAGTTGAACTCGGTGCCACTGACTTTAAGATATGATATGTGGACCTCACCCTTCGGAGACGCTATCCCGTCAAAGTATCTTTGTAAAGAGGCTAGTACTAGAATATTATGTTGTATCAGCTATTTCTTTAAAATCGAGACGTCTAAAGTCATAAAACGACACGGTAAATGAGCCCGGTGTAAATTGGGTTTCTATCAACTTTCTCACGGTAAAGTGGACACTGTGGACAGGTTATGTACCATGCGAGCAAAAATTATTTGCATCAAAGAGGGCCTTGCATCTAAGGACGTAATGCTTAGCCGTAGAGCTTAATACCTGTTGGGTGTCAGTAACTACCTGAATTAACAATCAATCAGTTATTCCGTCATCTTTGACAGGCGTTACAAGTAATTTGATTCATCGCTAATTTTTCCAATTTCTTGAACAATTCACACAATGGGCTTTACGGAACAGCACAAAACATTAATGAAGCGTATTTTCGAAACGTGGTTATAGTAAATCGTAAGTGGCAATACAAGCCGGGTTTGTGCATGGACGATTTTCACGAACATTTTCCTAACGTTGCTTTTATTGCTGGGGATTTTTTTATCATTGCCTGAAAAGAACCGTGGCTGGTGTTTAGGGAAACAGGTTCTATACAACACAAAAAAGGAGCAGGAATACCAGCTGTAAGAACAGAAGAACTTGTTGCAAACGTTCGTGAAATAATGCAAAATACTCCAACAAATTGTATAAGATGCCTGTCCCAAGAAGTGGGAAGATCTTATGGAACATGCAGGACAGGAAACAGCTAAATTTATTTCCTTATTAAGTGCAAGTATTTCAAGAAATACAAGCCGCAGATTTTGAAAAACGCAGGAATTACTCTCAATGGTTTACCCAAAACTTATTGGAAATAAATGATTTATTAGACCTCACATTTTTTTCGGATGAAGCCTGGTTCCACCTCTCCGGTTATGTGAATTCTCAGAATATACGCATGTGGAGTAGTGAATATCCCCATTTTTTTGTAAAGTCCACATTGCACCCTCAAAAAATTTGTGTCTGGTTAGCTGTTTCCCGAAAAAGAATTGTTGGTCCTATTTTTTTCCATGACACAGTTACAGCACACCGGTATGGAGACAATATTTTGAATCCATTTATGGAGCAATTACCTAACGACGAACTACCTTTTTTCATATTTTCAACAGGTTGGTTGGTTGGTTGGTTGGTTAAAGGCGGGGGTCGGGTTCGACGTGTGGCCCAAGCTTCTTACACTGCAGCCTTCTGGCTTATTGTGCGCCCCAGTATTGTTAGAAAAGATTTGTTCCTTCTACGAGGTCCAGTAGTTTCCTTCCAAGTTTGTCGTGCGGGAGGTTATCGCCACGTCGAATGTTTCCGAAGATTTTGAATCTTTTACGGTTTAGCGCTTCGCAGCTGTATATGATATGGGAGGCGGTTTCATCCTCTTCGCCGCAAAGTCTACATTCAATGGGTCCATCATAGACTCCCATTCGTTGAAGGTGTTTTCTTAAGTGACAGTGGCCTGTTAGTAGGCCGGTCACTTGCTTTAGCTGGGTACGCGTCAAGAGCAGCATTCCAGCTGATAGCTTCTTCGAGGGCCTATCGATGGCGGCCCGTGCGTGTGCCTGGCCAGGTGTACCATTCCATCGAGATAGATGTTGTTTTTGCGCCCATCTGTCTAATGTTGTTTTGGTTGCCTTTTTTGATATTCCAAGGGCGGGCTCTGGGCCCCTGAAATTTTGAGCAGATCCGGTTCTTGCCAGTTTATCTGCTTTTTCGTTGCCTTTTATCCCTGAATGGCCAGGAACCCATAGGAGTTCAACCCTGTTGTTTCTGGCTGCCAGGTCTTTTAGGTCGTTAAGGCACTCCATTGTGATTTTTTGATGTAAATCGGAAGGAGTTCAGAGCCTTCAGGGCAGCTTGTCTGTCCGACAGGATATGTATCTTTTGGTCGTGGTAGCCCTTTTCAAGATTCTTTTGTACGCATGCTTGTATCGCATGAACTTCAGCTTGGTATACTGTGGCGTAGTTTCCCAGAGGGATGCTGATTTCCATTCTGGGTCTTTCCCCAAATACACCTGCGCCTACTCCGTTGACCGTTTTCGATCCATCAGTGTACCAAACTAGGCCATTGTCTAGTGACGGAGATCTTCCTTTGGACCACATATCAGGGTCGCACCTGACATTAAATGGTTTTGTAAAGTTATATCTCGCTATCATGCGATCGGTTTGCATCTCCAAGAGCTCGTCGTTGATAAGGTCCGTGGCTCTTGTGTGCCCTATTTTCTCGGGGCGTTGTTTCCATTCCCCATTTGCTTTCATCCTAGAGGCGCTGCAGTTGGCCTCCATTTTGATGTGTATATCTAGTGGTGTTAGTCCTAGTATAACTTCCATTGCTGCGGTGGGAGTGCTTCTCATTGCACCGGTGATACACAAGCAGGCCAGCCTCTGTACACTGTTGAGTTTTGTGGCTGTCGTGATTTGCTGTGTTTTTGTCCACCAAATTACAGACCCATATGTCATCAGGGGTCTGATGACTGTGACGTATAACCACAGCATCATCTGCGGTTTGAGTCCCCAGGTTTTCCCAAACAATCTTCTGCATCTCATTAGACACATTTTTGCCTTGTTTAGATTATTGTTGATATGTCGGTTCCATGTCAGTTTCGCATCCAGGGTTAGTCCTAGATATTTGACTTCGCTGACTGTTTTTATCTGTTCACCAAAGATTTTTAGGTTGTTAAAGTTTCCTGCCTGTCTTCGTTTGGTGAATGGCAATGTTGCAGTCTTAGCAGCGTTGACTTTGAGGTTTACCTTCTCACACCAGCGTTGCACGATGTTTAGTGCACCTTGCATAAGCTCTGCTAATATAGTGGCATGTGTACCAATGATGAGTATTACCACATCGTCTGCATAGCCTTGGGCGTAGAAGCCCTCTGCATTAAGACATGCTAGTAACTCATCTACCACCAACACCAACAGGACGGTGCAACCGCCCATACAGTCGCCGAAACTATCAACTAACGTAATTTTTTCGACGACAGACTGATCAGTTTTCGACCAGACATTGAATTACCACCTAGATCACCTTGTTTAACGGTTATGGATTACTTCGTTTTTCATTTAAAGAACACAATTTTAAAAACACCAGTTGCAAATTTAGAACAAATACAAGAAAGGATTATCCAAGAATGTATTAACATTTCTCCAGAGATGCTGGTCAATACTTTCGAAAATATTAAGAGACGTGTGAATTTATGCTTGGAGCATGGCGGTGGCCAATTTCAGCAATTTATGTAATTAGTTTTCTTTTTCTTTCTGTATATTCTTACTTTGTTAATTTTGTAGACAACAAAAATAAATTTGTATTTGTCTACTTATTTTATTACTCATTAGTTTGGCATATCATGTCATAATATGAATTAGACAAGATTTTAACCTAAATTTGGTTAGATATATCGTCCCCATATCATTGTGATCTAAACCAAGCCCTACGTTTTTTAATCCAAGCCCTCTTTGACTTTGATACAAATAATTTTTGCTCGCACGGTAGTATGTTTAATAGTAGAGCTTAAATTACTGCCGGAAATATTTTAGAGTTCAATAATATTTTGTAAATTATCCGAAGGAAATGTGTGATTACGGTATTCTGTTACAGCTGCTGCGCTGTTGGTTGGTGCAGCATTATAATGAAATATTATTTGGCCGTTTGCCCTTACCTATACTAATACAGGACGTACGTTAGTTCTAATATCTATAAATAATTTACTGCTGTAAGTGAACCGTCTGTAAAAAAAAAGGGATCATTAATGAGTTTACAGCAAATCCCAGCCCATACATTGGCACATTTCCTCCACTGAATGTGTTTCTTGTAGAACATAAGAGGTTTCGGGCGAGCTCAGATCCTTTGGTTTTGTTTATTAACAGTCTCATTCGTAGATAACGCACTTTGATCAATAAAAAAATCGAATTTAAAATCATTTTTACATCCACAGTTGGCAAAACTTTATGCGTTGAAAATAATCGTTCTCCAACAGTAACTGTTGAACTTTTTGGCTTTGTAGGAACGATATTTTTCTTGTTTCAGAGCCTTGTAGTAACTGCTCCTGCAACTAAACGATTATTCAGCCAGTTGTCTTAAATTCGACCATGTATCTTCTTCAACGGTTAGGCACACAGTAATTTTACAATCTTTTGTTGCTACAGCTGCGTTTTTATTGCGTTTTATGTATGAAATATTTATGCAACATGCAACCAGTTCTTAGAAATTGCTCTTCCAACTATACTGTAGAGTGTAGACTGACTCGGAACAAGGCGATTGGAATATTCAACTGCCAAATAATTATCTACACCTTCTCTACACTTTAGGAAATAAAGCACGGCGACAATTACTTTAAAAAAATCAAAATAATATCTTAAACGTTAAGGTAGGTATGTTCAGGTGTGTTTAGGTAACTAAATATGCAAAGACTAAAAAACTGTCATTTATCATTCAAAAACAATAATTTTTCTTGAAATTAGCACGGAATACCTGGGAAAGAAACCGTAACGTAAATTAAAGACCATAAACGATGCACCTGCCGAGTTTTGGACTAAAATTTTTAGTATAACGAAAGTTAACATCGGGTGAAAATTATACCATACAAATTTCTTGTCTCGAGATTGAAAAAAAATAGACTGTAATGCGTTTTTTTTCATATCTCGTCAATGCAGGTGGAAACTGCCACAGACAATGAACCGCCGGCGAAAAAATTTCGGGGTACGCCCAAATTTAATATGAATTTCTCAATAAGAAATTTTGAATTAAAAGGTATAGAACAACTAATATTCTTCCACGACCATACTACACTAATCCTAATTATTATTATTGGAAATGGGGGAGGGGTTACTAACAAAATTTTTACCAGGTTCTTTATAGACATTAATATTTTTAAAAATATAGGTATAAACAGGCGTGTGTTTACTCTTTATACCCAGTAAACATGTAGGGAGCAGGAGATTACACCCCATTTATCCCCCCACCTAGCTACGGCTTTAAATGATATAGCATCAGGTTAGCATAATGACAAATTTGTAAAATTGTAACAATTAAATCAGCAAAATTGTTTTTGTTAATTAAAGTTTTCAATTCTGTAATAAATAATTAAGAATATTTCTAAATTTCAGGGGGGTGTCAAATCTCCCATTACTACCCATCATTAGCTACAGCTAGAAAACTAAAAAGGCGCTAAAAAGTCACATTTTCTTAGGCTTCAATAGCCTAAAATTAATTTGAAAAAATTGAGTTCTTTAAAATATTTTGTACTATTTTAGGCAACACACCCTATATATATAGGGGAGATTTATCAATATTTATGGGGGTACGCTAAGGCCCCTGTAGCCCCTCCTATAGATCCGCCACTGATAAAAAATAATCCACATTCTACTAAATATAGTATTATTGTGTTAGCCGTGGAAACACCCGTAGCTGAACAACATGACCAAAATAAATGGCCTCTTAATAAAGCCCTACTTTCTGCCTTTTTAATGGGTCATTTTTATTTCTACGCCACATGTCAGTTAATATCGTATAAATCTAACTTATTGGTTCTCGTCAAAACCGACGAACTATATATTTATCACAAGAATGATGTTAACGACTAAAAAAATGTGTTGAAGCTCGTTATTTTGTGTGAAATCGGCTATTATCGTTACTTCCTTGCTTACTTTATGTGCTATAAAATAAACATGTTAAAGACAGAACCGTATCTTGACGGCTATATTCTTCTGTCAAAAGTTTAATTTATGAAAAAATTTAAATAATGCAAATATTAAATTTTTTGTTTAATCATTTTGGTATTAATAAATCTAGATATACCTACATGGCCTTGTCAACGCTACTGCGTCACAAACAGATTCATCGATGAACAAAAAAGTTTTTATCCTATCTCTATCTATCTAGGAGAAGGTAATGATAAATAAAAAAAAAATTACGGGACATCCTGAAATTTCGTACGAATATTTGAAGGAAGGTTCTATGAATGTATGTCCTTAAAGGTCTTATCAGGAAGCTATGGCCTTTCAATGGTGACGTCCAAAGACTCGTGTTTATTTTATTTCTATGCAACCGCTTTAGGTACCGGTGTGCGTCTTAACTCGCGAACTACTATTAAGAATGCTAATTTTTAACATTGAGTAGAAATTAGTAAGGGGCATTCGTAGGGGGGCTCTTAGTTTATTTATTCCTAATTTTTGTACATGACACAGTTTAAAAATGTTACCAAAAAGTTATGATGCCGAGATTTTTTTACACAATAAAGGTAGGTACTTTGGTAAAAAATAATAATAGTTTGTGAGAAAAATATTTTATTTCAATCATTATAATTTATCCAAACGCAGTTTGAGGACATTCCAATCATTCCATACGGCGGTAAAACAGTCTCAAGGAGACCGACCTCACAACCAGGGTTGTCAGATCTTTCTTCTTCAATTCTTTAAGTTTTTTTTTTATTAAAGATGTTTTATTTATATCAGTATTCAATTGTTAGTCAGTAACTTTCTATGAAAGCTAGTTTGCAAATATACTTTAAACCGAGGAGTTTTGAGCTTGACAGAAAAAAATAACAAGCCATTCATTATTATAATAATACATTCTTTAGTCCTTAAGAAACAATATAACTGAAATCAAGACAAAAAGTGTTTTCAGTGTTTAAAAACAACTAATTATTTCCTTATTTCTCGTATACTTATACTTAATATATTAACAAATCAGAAAATTTGGTAGAACTGGCAACCGTTTACAATTTATGCACGTTGTCAGGGGTGATAAGCGCCAGTTAATGCGGCTGGTATAAGCTGAAGCGGTCTCCAACCCGTTCAACGATCGATTCTGTGAGACAGAGATAGGCCAGTGACCGCCGATGGCGTGGAAGAGACGAAGATAAAATATAAGTGATTTGGAACTTATGGACGAGCCGGGCAATGGTCCCAGAATAAAGTTCTGGTAAAAAAATTAAAGCATTTTCAAGCAGTGTCGTGCCGTGTCAGGTTTATTTTTCTGGTTTTAGTTTTGTTTATAGAATCTTTGAATTACCTTATATTTATTATTTTAATATAACACCTAATGTTAAACAAACTTATAAGTGTGTACGCATATTAATTATTTGTTTGGGACGCCTATGGTTAGGAGTTTCATACTGTTTTATGTCATTAAATTGACCTAAGAAACACTATACATAAACTACTACCGAATAATTGTCTATAGCTAGCAATATTATTGAATGCTAA
Source organism: Polydrusus pterygomalis (assembly GCA_963969555.1). Classification (NCBI taxonomy): domain Eukaryota; kingdom Metazoa; phylum Arthropoda; class Insecta; order Coleoptera; family Curculionidae; genus Polydrusus; species Polydrusus pterygomalis. The sequence continues at coordinate 107,743,085 of OZ018377.1, forward strand.
TTTTTGGCATTGAGAGTTCACGTCAAAGGAGCGCTCCGGGGGGGGGGGGGGGCTTAGTTTATTTATTCCTAATGTTTACAAACATTTTTTTTTTATTTTACCTTTCTATGTCTTTCTAAACAATAAGGGCGATTATACACGCGGCAAAATACCTTTGTAGGATTTTTCTAATTTTAAAAGAATCGTAAATCAAACTTTCCAGAAGTTAATCTTAAAATTAAATATGTATTAAACTTTTTACCTTTCTGTCACCTTGAGATAAAAATCGAGGAAAGTTCGGAGGGTTTATTAAAAATGTGCTTGTTGTCTTTTAATATTTTCGTATCACGAAAGTTTTGGGCCACTCTCTGTCACAAGTCTACAAGATGGAGCCAAGGAGCAATATAAGGTAAAAGTAAACGATTCTGGATTTCATATTAATTTTTTAAGGGTTTTATTCGGGAAACCTATGTGAGAAAGTATAACTTCGGACGAGAATACAAGCAACTACATAATTTTACTTAGAAACATACCAACAGCGCCGGCGTTATGAATTGCACAGGAAGAAAATATAATAACTACTTGTTATGTTTCACCAATTTTATCATTTTCCTGACACGTGGGGAAATGATAGTACCTAAAATATAAAATGGCGTAGAAGTTTTTACCTAAAGAAACATATCAGTTGGGTTAAGGCTAAATAAAGCACAAAAATTAATAACAATGTTTTTTTTATATGAAAGCTTTTATTTAACCACATAAAACCAAATAAGATTAGTTTTTATTGATTATAAAGTACGTTCATATAATAACAGCGGAACAAGTTTATGGTTAAGGGGAAAATAAACACAAATAAACCTTGAATATAAGGACATTATTGCACTTGCACTTAAAGGACACCATACCATCAGACATCAATCACCCACCAACGGCAATCAAATGATGTTTTGAATTACTCCGTTCAACTTAAACCACGCGGGGCAACGATCAGATCATTGTTTTAAGTTAGTTCATCCCTCTCTGTTCCGTTGTAGTAAGGGATATAGCTAGCTGAAAGTTACCTAAACGATTTCTCCATATTTTAAAAAAGGAACTATTTAGTTCCTAAAAAGTATTGTGATAATGACTCAGACCAAGTACAATGGTCTGAGGATAATTATATTATATAATTAGATGGTTAAACGGTATTTTATTAGTGAAAAAAAATTCGAATAGGCTCAAAAAACGACCTTCTGTGTGTCTTAATGAAATATTTTAGGGATTAAATGATTTATTTTTATGGTAACCCATAATATATTCAACAAAAACTTGTATTGAATGATTTTTCTCAAGGCTGGTTCATAGAAAATCACACCCAGTATAATAAAAAGGTTAATGTCTGAGCGGGCATTGATGAAAATAGGGTATAGGACCAATTTTCTTTAATGAGAGCCTCACTATATAGAACGACATTCAAATTTCTTTAGAAACGATTTAGTTCCAGCTCTTGCCACTATTTCCAGATGATAATGATCCTGATTTACCAGGTTTAACCTTATGGTTTGAACGGGATGATTCTTCCCCGCATTAGGCTGCTCATGTAAGGGAGTACTCAAGTAAACCTTTTTTTAGACGGGGGTCAATAGGATGGCCACTCAGATGGCCCGATCTTAACCCACTGGATTTTTTTTGTGAAGGCGGTATTATATATAAAAGGTTAATCCGTTTCTTTATCATGACGCGGTATATCTGGTAAACAATATAGGGGACTAAGTTCAGAGTCCTTAAAATTGGATGATTTGCTCTACCTATTTGATATAGTAGTAGTAGTAGTAGTAGTAATTGAGGGGAGGTTTCGAAAACCTGGCAAGTAGACCAACAGCAATCCTTTTTGCCTTCCCTCAGTCATACTAATCACCTTGGCTCCCGCCAAAGCATCCAGACCTTCTTATGAAGTTAAGTATGTCGCTCCAGGCTCGGGCCGTAATTTCTTCCTTTTGGAGAGCCGTCGATCCCAGGACCTGGTGCCTGAGTCTTCCCAGAGCCTCACAGGTGCCCAGAAAATGCAGCGGGGTATCTTCCTCCTCTAGACATCCGGCACAGGTTGGGTCGTCTTCGACACCAATCAGTGCTTCCTCAGCTTGCCGTGTCCTGTCAATATCCCAATCAAGGGATTTATGACACATCGTCTGCTATTTAAAATTCATTCTAGCTTAGCCTTGCTCGGCCAAGCTATAAAATCCTTATCTTGTCTGCACCCTTGGATCGTTCGCCATTGCTCCTTAGAGCGGCGTTTCCACTCGTTTAGTGCAGATCCTACCTGCTTTTTAGTTATTCCTATTGCCGGCTCTCGTCCTAGGAATGGGGTCTCAGCTCCACGCCTGGTAAGATCATCTGCCATCTCGTTACCCTGAACCCCTTGGTGTCCAAGAACCCAGACCAAGTTTACCGCTCTCCTCCTCGAGAGTCTCTCCAAGGCATCGACGCATTCGCTGACGAGATTGGTTGTGACTCTTGGTTTACAGATAGCTTACCCAGTGGGTAGCTCTCTCTGGTGTCTTTTCAATGGATACTCCGGCTCCTAAGGATTCCGTTCCGTTCCGGCCATACGCGCCCCATCGGTGTAGCATACCAGGGCTTCCTCTGGGAATATAACCTATTTTCTCTCCCATTGCTCCTTGGTAGGAATCGTGAGGGAGTACTTCCCGTTCAGCCTTAACGGGTCCTCTGTCAGGGTCGCTGCAAGGTTCAGTATAGGAACCTCTGCTTCCGCTAGTCGGGCTATCCTCATAATGTCCTACGTCTCCAATAACTTTCCAACAGTCAGTGCATCTCATTCTCATATAGGCCGCCATTGCCTCCTTCTGTATCCAGAGTGGGAGCCCAGGCAGCCCCAGTAGAATTTCAAGTGCGGCTGTAGGGGTCGTCCTCATGGCTCCGGTTATACCGAGGCCAGCCAATCTCTGCACTTTTGAAAGTTTTGCTCTAGCAGTGGTTTTTTCTACCGCGGGCCACCAGACTATCGAGCCATAGGCACTCTCGGTCTAATGAGAGCTGTGAAGAACCAGTGATAATTGGTTGAGACCCCAACTGACTCCGACCGCTCGTCTAAGCTGAAAGAAGGTCGCCGTAGACTTTTTCACTACGTGGTCCACGTGCGCCGTCCATGTGAGCTTATTGTCTAGAATAATTCCTAAGTATTTAACCTTCTGCACCAAGTCTAGGGATTTTCCGTAAAGCTGTGGCGCTCTAAATTCCTCTGTTTTCTTTCTTTTTGTAAAGAGAATCATCTCAGTCTTACCTGGGTTGACAGAAAGTCCGTTCTCTCTACACCACCTTTCTGCTATCCAAAAAACAAAATTTGGTCAAATTTGCGCATATTTCTTTTTCTGCTTTTACTAACTTATAAATCCCAACTTTTTAACGTATTTTAGGTAATTGTACTCCAAAGATGGATATTTGACCGATTTTTGGATGAAACGAAGAAGTAACGAAATGTTGATCAAAATACGAAATGGCAAACTTATTTTTCTCTTAATAAAATATTTAATCTTTGATGCCCTCTATTTACTAAACAAGGCCATTTTAATATAACTAAGTTGGTTTGAATCGACCTATTTTGACGTCATCATCAGGAACCTGCCATCAAACGTCGTACACGTATTTTTCGAACACCTTGTATATGTTGCCCTGTGCCGACAAAACATTGTTAATTAATAAATTTTAATATTTACTGTCAATTATTTCTAAATTTTCCAAACTAAAAAATGTGAAATGGTTCAACCGTCGAAATTCAACCATCATAGGCTATCGAGAAATATTTCAAACGAATTATAACCGCTGCTGAAAACATTTATTTTACTTACAAAGCAGCAGTGCGTTTTCTGAAACGAATGTTTACCTCTATTTTTGTATTCTTCTGTCAGGTAAATTGGTTAAAACTTTTTCAGTTTACCCGCATAATTTTTATCTCTCTACCCGTAAGGGTAAAACATGCAGAAACAAAAAAAACACTCCTAAAGTGAAAACTTTTATAACATCCTGAACAAACAATCTTCAAGAGTGACATATGTATTTTTCAGTAAAGTAGAATAAAATGCTTGACATTGTGATAATAATGAAAAGTTTTATATTGGAATAATAACCGTGAAATATGTTTTTCAAAACTGTCTATAGTTTTTCTTTGGACCACAGACACAAAGTCTTATTTGTTCGATGATACAGCGAAATCGTTCAAACTATACTAATAATGTTTTACCAAGAAATTAAAAAACATTACATACTTACTTGTGAAATACCTACAAATATTTTATACTACCTTTAATAAGCAATAGAATCTTACTTAAAAGTTTCGCATGAACTTTGAGGTTTTACCAACCTGAAATGCATAATATTACTTGGAAATTTTGTTACGTGCACTATCCAAAGTTTGTTAATCCATAAACTAGATATATAGAAAAATAAGAACAGTCTAGGAAGAAGATCTAAGGAGAATATTTTGGTTGGTTTGCGAACACGTTTTCGCCATGAAATGTTTTGCATTTTTTATTATAATTAAATTTTTCTTAAGTAGGCCTTTTTCGTAAATAATTTCATTTGTACTGTTTTTCAGCGCAATATAATAGCTGAGCAGCGCCGGATTTACGCCTAGGCCCACTAGGCCCAGGCCTATGGCGGCAAATTTCGTAGGGGCGGCAAATTCCAGAAAATTCGAATATCACTCTTATTACGATTTACAAAAATGACAACCCACGCTGTCCTCTAGCCTATTACCTAATTTCACCTAATCTAATTTAAATCCGCTCGTCTAATTTTCCGTCATCGCTGCGGATTGCAATTACCGCATGGCGACACGACTGAGTTTGCGTTCGCGTGTTGGTTTTACGTGCACGGTACCAGGTTGCGCCGGTTGCGCGCTGCGTTTGCTTGTGTTTATTCTTTTGTTTTAACTTGTTTTAGACTTAAATTTTCCCTACAAGAAAACATATTAAAATATAATTGTACGTCGCAAACCTTTCCCAAACAGCACAGTACGTACATAATACGTACATTTTAGGTCCATATTAGGTCGTTACGTCCAGAGCCCTAAAATGTACGTCTTATGTTCGTACATTGTAGTTTATCTTATGTACGTACTTTACTATACCTTTTTTATGTCTTATGTACGTACATCCTTTTAATTCACAAAAACTAACATTGGCGCTGTTGTCGTTGTCGCTTGATGATTCTCCAGCTGGCCGAGTAACCGGGTTCTGTCGCATATTTTTTGACGTATAGAAGAGAAGGACAGTTATATTTCGACCTACTTTAACGCTATCCAAACTGCGCCAGGTGCTAATTGGAACAAGCCAGCCAGCCCGCCATGTCAAAACTGTCAACTTTTTTTGTCCAAGTTTTTTTCTCAGGAAATTAAATCAATTTTTTATTATCATTTTATTATTTAATTCAATTCTATTAGTTTCTATTCTAGAAAACTTTGCCGATGTATGTAGTTTTTCAGTTATTATTCCAGCCTACCATGCAGAGAATGCTGTAAGAATCACCTGATAGTTTATGGATGTTTTTAGTACGTATCTCGTTGCATCCTAGTGTTTGTGTTTTATACAGTACTTATTTGTGATATATTTTATGAATTGAGACAATTCCTGATGAGTGAGACCTGTGAGACGTAACCTAAGGACATTACTTAGTTTATTTTAAACAATTATTTTTTGTTATGGTTGTCAATGCAGTTTTTATCTATAAATAAACGTAGAAAAAATTATTTACGATAAAGTGCTTCCATCTTTATTTTCCAAATCTTGGTTAATATAAAAGCGTGCCTTTATTCCATAAAATAAATACTTTTGTGGGTATCTTTTTGTTGATTTGATTTGTGATTTAAGTAATAATATTTATATTGAATCAATGAAAACTCGTTCAAAAGTTTTTAATAAAGCGGAAAATGTTTGTACATTTTATGTATTATTACAAACATACATAAGACGTACAATATACGTTCATCGAACGTACAATATGTACGTACATTGAACGTACAATATGTACGTACAAAGAACGTTCATTTTGGTGGAAAAAGTACGTACATAATACGTGTTATGTACGTACTAGGTACTTTTATGTACGTACATAAGACGTACATTGGTTGTTTGGGCTGTAAATTTGCATTTACATAACATAAAATTAATAATTTTTACTTTTGGCTTTGCCTTTGCCTGTATGATGCTATTAATGGTATCGTCAAAGTATTGTAAACATAAAGACCAATTTATGTTATATAATGACGCAACACAGCATTCGTTTTTGAACAATTTTCATATTAGTGTCTGTGCTTTTTTGTTTCTTTGTTTGAAATATTGTTTTTTTAGAAATATATGGTTAACTCAAAGAAATTGAAGAATACATTTTTTTTATTTCTTGAGGTTTGTGTTTTTTAATATTTGTAGTAAATTGTTAAACATTTAATATGATATTCTAGGTGGGGCGGCAGGCGCGTATTTGAGGGGGGTAATGGGGGTAGCTACCCCCCCATCCCAAAAAATAAACACTGACAAATCAATAAAGAGGCGTACCACCCAAAAAATTTTCGCCTGCGGCGCTACTAGCTGTCTAAATATTGATTTATATTTTTTTCCACTACTAACACCTTTACAAGACACTCACACACACTAATTATAAAAAAAAAGTTCGGTATGTATTTAAAACACTGCTTTTGTAACTTATTTCAATCAAGTTACCTGTGCTGGTCAATAATAATTGGCTGGTTGCCGAAGTACAAGAAATCCCCTTCGATGTTATTCTTGCAGAATCAAAAAATGTAATTCACCAGCTGCTTTCAAATAGATTGTTTTCATTATTAACTATGGTCAATAATATTTATTGGCGATGTAGAGAAAACTATTTCTAAGGTTAATAATCAGTAATAATGGCCGTTTTATAGGTAACGAATATTACGTTACGTTATTTAGTACTGGTAGGGTGGTCGAGGCAGCCCAAAGAATGTAGAGCCGACTTTTTTTTAAGTCTCTTCTCTCTTTGGGTTACCGCCAAGCCGTCCAAATATCCAAAACACTCCGACTTTTCTTTTTTTTATTCCCCTTATAAAAAGTTAATAAAAAGGACCCCTTAAAACAGACCGAATATTGACCTCTAACACACATCAAAGTGATAAATTTCAAAAAACAAATGGTAAACTTTTTCGCCTAGTGTAGCAAAACGCCATTTAAAATAGTTTTTTGTAATTTATTTTTATATCAGGATTCGCTGATTTAAATATAATAGCTTCGTTCGTACAAGCAATTATTGTCTGTCAACCGATTTCCAATTTTTCTCTGCGCATGCGTCGTTTTTAACTGGTTGCGATTTAATTGGAATTTTTTTGCTTTGCGTTTACGTTACAATTTGGCTTCTGCGAACGCCGAATTTTCTGTCAGCGGTTTGGGATTTGTCTTGTTCGCATGCGTAGTTAATTTGCTGATGGTTTATGACCACTCTACGAACGAAGCTAATAAGTCATTTCCATAACACCTTGCATGATTTTTTGAAAATTCAACCCCTAAGGGGGTAAAAATGGGGGTTGAAATTTTTAATAGGTAATTCATTTAGGGATTGCAAAAGCGGGTGTAGCCTATTTTGAGGAGGGTACCGTCTATAATTTTCAGCTATATTGTTAAAAATTAGTATGATGATAACTCTGCTAAAATAAGCAAGTACGTGTTTTGGAAAATTTTAGGGGTGGCAATTGGCAATGAAGGCGATAAATTACAATGCCACCGCTAGAGAAAAAGATACAAGTAAAAAATTTTAGACAAATTCTTCGCTTGAAAGAAATAAACATCTGTTTGGACATTTACGAAAATTTTTCCCTTATGCGTTGGGTATAAAAGTTTATATTAGAAAAAATATTTTTAGTCCGAATATTTTGAAACTCGGCATAAATACTCTAAACACAAGTAATAAAACACGCATTTTAAATTTTTTTTTAAACGCCGCGTAGGCCTCTAAAAAGGCGAAAACGGGTTATAAAAATTCATACCGAAAAAATATTATTTGATTAGCTTTCATGACACTCTTATATAGGTAACAATTATAAAACACGTATTTCTTATTTTTTGAAAGTCGGCCCTTGAAGGGGTGAAGCAGGGGAATACAAGTTTATATCGGAAAAACATTTTTGATTAATTTTCTTGATACTTAGCGGAGATACTCTACAACACAAATCAAGAAAAATGTATTTTTTATTTTTTTTGAAACGGTTCCTTATGGGAGTATAAAAGTTTATATTGGAAACATTTTTTTAACGTATAGGTATCCCAACATTTCAATAACCCCTAAGGTAAACGGAAATTCCATGGAAAGGTTCTGTGAGCGTTAATAACGAAAGAAATTTATTTTAAACAAAAATATGGGAAGGGGGGAGTGGGGGAATCCAAGTCAGGTGGGGAATTCCGGTCACTTTAAATACTACAGTGTAAACGTACTCAGTTTGTTTAGTACCGTGCTGCCATCTAATAAACAACGGTCAGAGTTATATGCATGTAGTTTCGCTATGATCACCCCATTGTACTGGCTCCAATTGAACCTTAAAGTTTTTGCTCTGTTTTGTTATAACTTTCAGGCGAATTGAAACAAACTTAAGTACAAAAATAATGTATTTTTTTGCATGCTCTTATAATATGATACTGGCTCGGAATTAATTGGTCTAATGATTCCTGCGTTCGTACATATCTAAATCACTACGATTAATTTTAGGGTTAGGGTTTTTGTTGCAAGTAGCTTTTGGGTAATGCCGGTCAACCCAATTGGGGCAATACCAGTCTAAGTTTTGTATTATTTTCTAGTTTAATTGTTTAATTTTTAAATTTTATAAATATTTAGAAGAGCTTAGTGAAACCGTTGGTAATATATTACTTTATTATACATGGATGTGTTTTATTCCTTTCTTATTAAAAAAATATATTCTAGAGTAATTTTTGCCATATAAAATGAATTTAAAATGGACTGACCGGAATTACCCGCAGGGTGGGGGAATACTGGTCAATGACACCTCATTTGTCAGGTCCTAACTTCTCTTTTGAGGTGAATTATTTTGATTTAAATGGAAAACCATGGTCTAGAGGATGGGTCAGTACTTACTTATAACAAAACACTACTATTTGTTTAACTATAAGTAATCTAGCTTAAGTGACCGCCATTCCCCCACCCTCCCCTACTTATTAAACGTACTATTGGGTAGTATATATGGTACCCGCTACTTTGTTTCGATAGCGGATTTATTTTAAATATAAAAATATATTTAATTATTTATAAAAATAAACAAAAAAAAATAATTTAACAATGGAATTGCGCTAGCAAAGCCACGGGTATCCGCTAATATTTCTAAATTTGGCTAGAGGGTAATTATTTGTACACAAAGCGTCATATGTATGTATAATTTTGCGTTCTACTAAATACTTGGACGATGCTTTTAAGTTGCAACTAAATTATCTCCATACTGACTTTCAGCTATGCACTCCATTTAAAAGCTAGAAATTTTCTACAGTAAACGCGGTTGTAAATAACTTTCTCGACATTCGTACGTAAGAAAAACCGCTGTAACAAAAAAGGTCACTCCAAATAATTGCAGCAGTTTGTCTTGTCGTACGCTTGGCAGCTTTCGGCGTAATTTACAATAATAATTACAGTTCATGTAAAATAATAGAACCCGTAATGTGATCATTCAACTCACCTAAAAAGGGTTATAAACCATTTTTTGCCATCTATTGTCACTGACTTTTTCTAAATTAGGACATTCTTTAGTCTACAGTTATTGAAAGACGGATCCTTAAGGATTCCAGGCGATAATCGAGCAACCAGATTGACAATCTATTATTCTCGTCGTTTGCGATCGAATTTCCAAACGATTGCCCTATGTTAGTGGACGATGTCAATCAAATTGCAAGCGATATTTTAGTTGACGAGCGATTATTAAATTTACCAGATATTACAGCCGCCAGATATAGTTATGTAGTATTGGTAGGTCCAAGAGATAACTCATTTGAAAAATTGACTTTGATGTTCAAATTTCAAGATTTCTTAGGTTAGCACTATTGAAAATAGCCAGTTTTTTATAATTATAGGTTTACACCTTGACAAACTGTATCTATAGTACTATAGGCCGTCGGTATCGGTTGTAAACAGGGATGAAACAACACACTGTATAATTTATGGGAATATATGGCAAGCTAACACGTACAAAAATTTCGAATTTGTGAAAATAGTCAAAAACAAAAAAAATGCTAGAAATTGCTTCTAATTTTAAACATTAAAATTGCCGATTTAAAAACTGTCGAATCCATATTTGCAGCCGACATTTATTATTATTCTAATTGCCGACGCTCTTGAAGTGGTGGTAAAAAGGTCGATATAATTAGTGGATAACTTTACACGACCGCTTTGACTATTTTTAAAATAAAAACTGATTTCAGAGAGATAAATTGGTTGACAAACTAAATTGCTTGGATGGTCGCCTTATGAGTGGGCAGTTCCTGAGCAACCAGAGTGCCAGGAAATTTTTAAGTAATTTGATCGGACAACTTGGTTGCTCGGTAATTGCCCAATAAATTTAATTAAACTATGTTTCTCATGTAGGTACCGGATCTTCAGATTTTACTTAAATTTCTGAAATATACAGGGTGGGCCACTAAAAACTTACAATGGCTATAATTTTTGAACCAAAAAAGATATCAAAAAATAAAAAATACGGTTTCTATAAAATCAAGGGGGAATACATATGACGTATTTTTCAAACCACCCCGACCTACCCCTTAGGCGCCACCCCTACTAACTTCAAAATCTTTGATAGCGATACCCTACTTGTGGCACCTCTATGGAAAGCGTATAAAAAATGCTGAACGACCGTCATTAGAACTTCACGATGCATTAGAAAAATGTACCTAAAAATAAAAATAAAGTACATGCAGTACATACAGAGTACCTACTCAATATCCTACCTGTGTATGTAAAAGATCAATGCCGCACATTGAAACGCCTAAAATGCAAGGCTAAGAGAAATGTAGATAATAAAAAAAAGCAACAAAAAGATGTTTTACTACTTAATATCGTTCCGCCTAATTTTGCGATAACACAACTTAGGTACTTATCAATTTTCAGTCGTTTGCAAATTTCGTGACGATATTTTATAACTTTATTGGATTTCATTATTTAAAATTTGGAAAAAGACCTACCCCTTAGGCGCCACCCCTACTAACTTGAAAATATTAAATTGCAACACCCCGCCTGTGGCACCTTATTAAAAAGCTCATGAATAATGCTAAGAGATGATCATACAATTTTTAGGGTGAAATTGAAAAACTACCCTTTACACAGGTGGACATAAATTGAACAAAAAAAAGTGATGCTTTTCAGCATAAGTTACAAATAGAGACCCAGCTAAATCCAAATCAGGTATTTTTCAAATCACCGCGACCCACCCCTAGGCGCCACCCCCACTCACTTCAAAATCTAAGATAGCGATACCCCACTTGTGGCACCTCTATGGAAAGCGTATAATAAATGCTAAACGATGGTCATAAAGATTTTAACCTAACTTATTTGATAAGAAATCATATTACCTACTTATCTACTTTTCTAAAACTTTTTTCGGGAAAAATTAAGAAAATTACTGGTAAATAATAAGAAATGTAGGTGTGACAATTTGAAAAAAAGGAACCAAATTAAAAATGATCTAGATGATTTATTTTAACAAATGCTCAAAATGACAGCCGTTTTGTTCCATACAAAAATACAAACGATTTTCAAATTCTTTTCTTACTTCTTGGAAAATCTCTCTCGGAATATTTCGACATGCTTTAATTATCCTCTGCTGCAATTCTTGCAACGAAGCTGGTGTTGTCTTGTAGACTATGGATTTAATGTAACCCCACAAGAAGAAGTCCAAAGGAGTGAGGTCAGGTGACCTTGGCGCCCACTCGATTGGACCCCTTCTGCCAATCCATTGCCTTGGATAAAATCTATCTAACCACAGCCTTGTGACAATAGCATAATGCGGAGGGACTCCATCTTGCTGAAAGTGTATGAGGTCTTCTATAAGATTCAAATTTCCTTCCAAATCTCTTTGATTTTCAACCTCATGTACAATGGCTGGCTCTATCAAATTGTTTACCATTTCCACATAAGCATCACCCGTCAAATTTCCGTCGATGAAAAATGGACCTATTATTTTATCGCCCAGTAGTCCGCATCAAACATTGAGCTTTTTGGAATTTTGGGTGTGTCCTTCAACAAAAATATGCGGATTCTCATCGCTCCAGTATCTGCAGTTCTGCTTATTCACTTTTCCATTTAGAAGAAATGAGCTCTCATCACTAAAACAAATATTTGTAGTGAGTGAAGGTTCCCTTCGAATTTCCTCCGTCATTTGTTCGCAGAACTGGATCCTTCTATCTGGATCGTCGTCGCCAAGTTCCTGCAGAATCTTCATTTTGTAGGGGGTGGAATTTTGCATTTTCAATACTCTTCTCACAGATGTTCGGGCTATGCCTGTTATTGATGCCAACTGGCGCGTTGTTGTATTGACCGACACCTGACCAATAACTTCCATCTGCATTTCTTCATTCAGTACCCTGGGCCCTTCCCTTTTTTTATTTTTGACCGATCCCGTTTGTTGAAACTTTTGGGCTCTGAGGGATGGTTTGAAAAATACGTCTTATGTATTCTCCCTTGATTTTATAGAAATGGTATTTTTTATTTTTTGATATCTTTTTTGGTTTAAAAATTATAGCCATTGTAAGTTTTCAGTGGCCCACCCTGTATAGTAATTTATGCTGGTACCGTGCGAACAAAAATTATTTGCATCAAAGTGGGCCTTGCATCTAAGGACGTAATGTTTAGCCGTAGATCTTTATACTTGTTGGGTCTCAGTAACTACCTGAATTAACAATCAATCAGTCATTCGGTCATCTTTGACAGTCGTTACAAGTAATTTGATTTATCGCTAATTTTTCCAATTTCTTGAACAATTCACACAATGGGCGTTACGAAACAGCACAAAACATTCATGGTTGAAGCGTATTTTTAAAACGGGGTCAGAGTAAATGGTGAGCGGCAATACAATCCGGGTTTGTGCATGGACGACTTTTATTGCTAAGGATTTTTATCATTGCCTGAAAAGAACCGTGGCTGTGTTTAGGGAAACAGGTTCTATACAACACAAAAAAGGAGCAGGAAGACCATCTGTAAGAACAGAAAAATTTGTTGCCAACGTTCGTGAAATAATGCAAAATACGCTAACAAATTGTATATAAGACGCCTGTCCCAAGAAGTGGGAAGATCTTATGAAACATGCAGGACTATTCTTAAGAAGCAGCTACATTTGTTTCCTTATAAAGTGCAAGTATTCCATAAAATATATGCCGCAGATTTTGAAAGACTCAGGAATTACTCTCAATGGTTTACCCAAAATGTATTGGAAAGAAATGATTTATTAGACCTGACATTTTTTTCGGATAAAGCCTGGTTCCACCTCTCCGGTTATGTGAATTCTCAGAATACACGCATGTGGAGTAGTAAAAATCCCCATTTTTTACGATGAATTTTATTCGCTTATAAAAAACGCAATTTAGTATTTTTGACGGGACTTCGATTTTTCTAGCATTAGATGGATCAATTGGAATAAATCGGAACCGTCATGGCACACTTAAATGGAAAATTAAAAATTAAACAATAAATATTTCTTACGCTTGAAATGTCACTTTTGTGGTATCATTGGATTCAGAAAATCATGCAGAATTCAAAAATGTAATAATATACAGGGTGTTCCATTTAAAAATCGAAAGTTGGTGCCACTTCCGGCGAAACCGGAAGTGAAAAAAAAATCATTTGTAGGTCAAAAAGTGCCGCTTATTATATATAGGGGATATCCCAAATTTCAATCAATTACCAATAACGGAGATACGGGGGGTGTACCATGACCCTGTTACACCCGGTATAGCAGGTAATTTACCCCTTTGAGGTATTTTACTAAATACGATAAATCCAAATGGTAGAGTTTTTATCTTCGCCACTAACAAAATTAAAATTCGTGCTTCAGGTGGAATAGACAGGTATCCCAAAAAATGCAGTTGCTGCTTAAACCTTCACACATATCAAGAAATCCACATCGCTAACGTAAAACACAACAAAAAAAATGGCGCCGAGCCGGTTCTGGAGTGTATTTTGAGGATGTTGCTAAAGAAGAAAAATCTAATAACAAGAGGGTTGTGCGCATGCTCATACCTGTAGGGCGGCAAGACGTAAGACTGGCGAGCTATGCATACAAACACATTTTTTTACCCATAAAACTTAACTTTCCTTTGCGCACGAGATAAGCTGCACGAGCCTAAAGGTAAATCTCTATGGTCGTATTCGACTCATGCAAATCTAAACAAAATATTTTCATTTGTTAAAATACGGCGTACAACCGACTCTTCTCCTTTTCATAAAGCCATTTTTTTTTAATAAACAGACTCTATCCCGATTTCATATTTGGATTCTGCAATGAATTGTGAGTTCAGAACACCCCACTTGTCATTACTGATCATAGTTTTTGACAGATGTCACATTTTGGGAATAAAGAGATGAATGTTTAAAACTTTCTTTCTAAAGATTAAGTCACAATTTTGAACCTTTATTAACAATTATTGTGGTGTTAAAAATGGTAGGTGTTATTGGAAAAAATTAGTTCTTGACATTTATTCTTTATTAAACTTTGAAAAATCGTAGTAGAAGCATAAAAAATAACAAAAGTGTCAGGAAAATGTGCAAATATTTCGGCCTGATCTTTAAGAATGGAATAAAAAAAATAGTCTTTTTATTTCCATCAGAACAGGAGTTATGAATTTCTTAATAACCCCTGCAGCCATGACTTTTAAGGCAATGTTACATATTATGAAACTATGATTATCCAGTAATGACAAGTGTGGCGTCCTGAACTCACAATCAATTCAATGCAGAATCTAAATATGAAATCGAAATGGGGTCTGTCCATTGGGGAAAGTGCCACCATTTTGGAAATGTTTTATTTAGATTGGCAGCAGTCGACTATAGCCGGCTACCGAATTTCATATCGATGAGATTACACGAAATCAAAAATTTCCTAATGAACGTGCGTGAATCACTTTATATATAAGATTTACTTTTTTTTTAAATAAGCGATAAAATCCCTTGTAAACTGGCCATACTTCCAAATTTTTAAATCTATTAAATAAATGTTAGTCAGGAGGTGTCAAATCCGGTCGAGCTTAAGCAAGTTACACCAGATGGGGATGAGTTGGTCTTTAATAGATAGATAGAAGTGATAAAACACTCTCGATCATTATCATTGACAATTAATTGTTCAAGTATAAGTGACATCAAATGTTTTTAATTAAAGAATATTTCCTAAGCGTCAGGCTATACCCAGGGCCGGGTTTTGAGGCAATGCCCCGGGGCCCCAGTTCAAGGCGGCTTCTCTCAGCTTTCGATTCGGCCCTGCCTATACATAATCGTACTTTAAGTTTTTCTATTTTATGCCTATAACTAGCCCTAAAATAAAAGTGTTCACCAAGTATCTTTTTCTTTAATGCATGTAAAGTGCTTAACTACAACCATCATAATTAATACATTGTCTTAATACGTAATGTAATATTTACCAGTTATTAAATATGTACAAAATGAATATCTAATTTCAAGATAAATCACCACAAAGCTGTCCTTATTGATCGTTATAAATCAAAACAAACACAGAGTAACTGAAATAATGGGAATAATATTAACCCATAAATCATCCAGTGTAGAGATAGATCAAAATAGTACGTGAGTTAATATGACGAGTGTACAACAGAATGTTTGGATTATATTTATGTTGGTTAAATTTTCACGATAACTAATGTGAATTCGTTGTATGAAATGGTAAATAATGTTTAAATCCTCAAACAAAAATTTACCTGGTGGAATTAAAAATAAACAAGGCTGTGACTACAAGAAGGTACAACGGAGATAGAAGTTTAACCAATTCTACCCTTAAGGTTTTTATAAATGCAAAGTCCATTATAAGGGTCTGTGAGCGCTATTAACGATATATGTATTGAATACCGATATATTTTTTAATAATAATGATGAATCTTTATTTTTGGTATTATTTTTATGAACAAAGCTAGGATATAAATGAAATTTTTATTGAAAGATAAAAAAATAATGTAAAAAGCACCAAAGAAATTTATTTTTAAATTAAAGGTTATATTGGGTAGGATGTATAGTATCCGCTGCTTTGTTTCGATAGCGAGTTTATAACAATTGCAATCCGCGAGCGATACCGCTGGTACTCGCTAGTTATAACATAAATTTCTTTATTACAACATATAATTAATCTCATTGTAACTAAAAATAATCCAAATATCCAACAAAAATTCCTCGAGATTCCCGGATCTAATCTAATCTAACAAGAAAGGTAATAATACCTAGGCATCTTGATTTAAATGTTAAAGTTTCGCTTTGTGTGTTTAAAAAATATATTTAAACACAAATTGTTTGCTGTGAAACGTTTCGAATCATTTTTGATTCAAATATCAAATTTTTTTCGCGACAAAACGAGGTTTTCCACACATTTTCGAATTTTGTTACTCTCGAAACAGTTTCTAACTGTTTGATTCGAAAAATTTTACAAACCACAGTGTCGATACATTTAACACACAAGGCAATGATTATTTTTCGAAACATTTATAAATAAAATTGTGAATTTATGTATGACACAGACGTGCCCATATCGTAGCGACACGTTTTCGATTTAAGTGAAACGAAACAAATTGGTATTTTTCTGCTTTAAAATGTTTTCCAAACAATGGTATCCATTCATTTACGAAACTTGTAAAGAAAATAATTTTCGAAACTCTTAGTAACATATATAATTTTTAAGAAGAAAGACATGACTTTAATATCTAGCCTCACTAATTATAATTTTTAAATTGTTTTCAGTTTAGTTTTTTGAATATGTTTAATTTTATTTCTTGTGAATCACATCTACCATTTTACATTATTTGTTGTAACTTATATTAAATATTACTATGGGTCTTCTTGTTTTAGGTTATGTAAGTCGATTTCACTTTAGCTACGTTTGTTTCGCATTATTTTCGATACATTATCGAAACAGTGATTATTTTTCGATAATGGATGTATTATTTATAGCTACATATTAGACGCAACATTATAGAAACCCAATACTAGAAATTGTCTCGACTCCATTTTGACCCAAAATAAAATTTGGAGGCCATTTTGACAAATGAACTTTTATCTTGTTAAAATTGGTTTTAGTTAAATTCCTGCAACTTTTGAAAAGCCGTAAAGTTGTCACATTATTTCCATCATACTAGCCAATTCAATTTTGAAAAAGAAATAAGTAAAATTTTGAAAATATTTTTAACTTTATATTTTCGCCAAATATTATTTTTTCTGTAAATGCAAATAAATTGAGATCGCGAAAAAATTGAAAGCTAAATTACTAAATGACATGATCCAATTTATTTCGTTAATGCTTTTTGTTTCTCTTTTGCAATAACCAAGTAAAATAAATGATGACGTATAGAAAATACACTTGTGACAAATGCATCATGGCGAAATTATTTCGTCTTCATATTGTTTTTTTTCTATTTCACTACCAGCAGGTAATTTAAATTATTTGTATCCTTATTGCGTCTATTTTAAAATATTTAAACAGCGCCCTCTTAGATTGAGAAAAACACATTTGATATAACATTTTCGACACATTTTCCATAAAAGTTTCGATTATGCGTAACAGCCAAAGTCACAGTTAGTACCAAGTCACTCGGAAACACGTGCATTTCTTCTATAAAATGTGTACGTTTCGAAAATGTTTCCAAATATATAGCAAACAGTTTCTTTTTTGTGTCGGAAACAGAAACATAGGTTTTGATACATTTACCAAAATGTGCCTAAAAAATACTACTTGGGTAGGAAATCATGGTTGAAAATAGTGAAAATGAGATACGTTGGATGGTTTTGGAAAAAGCATACACTGAAAAAAAAGAGTCTAAGAAATCAAATAAATGATTTATTTGATTAATATTTATTGGTCCAAGATAAATACTATTTGGTTCATACAAATCTTGTTTGTATCAAATAAACTAAGGTATTTGAAATATTTTCTATATTTATTTGGTTTCTTAATTAGTTACGTACAATAAATAGTGTTTGCTACAAACACTTTTTAAAATTTAAATTAAATTTGTAATGGCCAACAATGCATTATTTCAAGCAAATAATTTTTATTTAAATTTCATGAAATTATTGTCGCTAAGCAAGGTCCGACTCGACCTTCCCGGGCAATCGCACCCAATCGGCTTCGTTTTTGCGCCGCGTCGTGCCTCCGCGACCGCGCTTCTTGTCGCTCTTTTAGTTGACTTTAGTTAGTGACATGTGTTGGTATATAGTGACAGGTGTTGGTTGGTTATTGTTGTGCAATGGAACAATGGTTACTGGAGAAAGGCTTATTGGGGCATCTTCAGCCAGTATTTGAAGGTAATCCTATTATGGGTTATAATTATTTTTATATTTTATAAAGCAAATTTTTTCACGCCGCAGGCATTAGAATAAGTTATTATATTATTCTTAATTTTGATATAAAAAATGATATATGCATGTGTTATTGTGTAGAGGCTATAAGGACTCTTATGCTGCTTAAGAGTACCCATCAACATCTTTGTTTAGAACGCAGGGCTTTAATATTTCCATTTGGAGCATAATAAAGCAAACAATGGCGTCGTAGGTACGTTTCTGTTATTGTCCCATCATGCTTTGCGTTCTGTAAATAAACTCAAATAAATATTAGTTCTTGTAAATAAAAAGATATTTGGGGAAAATTATAAATTATTTGCAGTAAAAATATATATTTTTGAAAAAAGGATTAATTTATTTAAACTATTTATATTGTCGACGGTTTATACCTAGGTATCTAAATACATATTTTATTGAGGGAAAAAATATTTATTTAAAAAAATTTACTTAGGACATGTAGGATTTATATTATTTAAAGATACAAGATGTGTTTCCATCAAAACTTTCACTTTCACTGCATGGCAATTTAACACTTTTATACTTTAAAATATTATAGTATTTTGTACTTAATAAAATAACAAAAATTTTCTTTCTTTATTCTTCATTGAATTAAATAAAAAGAACAACACAACACACGAAAAAAACAAATGATTCAAAGAAAAATGGAGTTCGCCGAAACAATTATTTATTTCCTATTAGCGGAACAAATATTTATTTAATAAAGTGACGACATTTATTTGGATTCTGGATTGACTTTAAATAATATTTGTTTGGCATCAATAAATCTCCTTGCCAGAATCCAAATAAATGTCGTCACTTTATTAAATAAATATTTGTTCCGCTAATAGGAAATAAATAATTGTTTCGGCGAACTCCATTTTTCTTTGAATCAAATCATTTGTTTTTTCAGTGTAGTATTGGACTCGTTTACTTAGAATGACCCATAATACATTCGGATAAATATATTATACAGGGTGTCTCGCGGTGACCATCCAGGAGAATATTTCGGACAGTAATGCGATTTGAATTCTGCAATATTGAAGAATGGGGTTTTCGAAGACGGTCTGTTCAACAGCGATCATATGTAACCCCCGGTTATATTCTATCCGTTTCTGAGAAAAAATTGTCTTTCTGAAATGTTGACCTTTAAGAGGATGTCAAATAAAATTGATTATCATTTTAAAAAATAAAAGAGTGCAACTCGAAATTCCAGTGGTGGAGTTAGTTATAATTGTTTTCGATAATGAATTGTCGGAAAATGGAATTTTATATACAGGGAAGTGGAAAAATAAAAACCTTTGATCTTTATCAAATTTTTTAAAAAACTTTATTTAAATACGGTGTTACATTGCTGGTCCATTTAATGCATAGGCGAGAACATTTCTTATCTATTTACGTGGTAGGATGTCCATATATACCTAACTAAAATTCTTTTAAAGTTATTTACGGGTTTTCGCAAAATCCTCCAAATATAAGCAGCCTTATTGGTTTTTTGCAAGATAAGCAACGTAATAACATCGTCGCTGTTAAAACGTAAAGGCGTATCTCAAATTTTGGCGAAATTGAGTTAGACCCGGCATTAAACATGTCCATATGTATTCTATGTTGTGGCGAAAAGGCGTATCTAAATCTAATACCGCTTCCATAAAATTAAACTTTTTCTCTTTGGCCTATCTCAAAAATTCGATAAACATATTTTTATGTATAAGCATGTCTTGAGATACGCCACAAAATAATATATATTTTGATCGCCTTACGGCGAATCTTGACTTACGCCTTTTTATTACAATTTAATTTTAAGAAAATACTTAAATATAAGGCCCACCTCAAATTTTGCTTGTTTGTGCCTGTCGGTGCAAGACAATGTGTTATTCAGCGGAAGGTGATTTATTCAGTTCTTATTCCAATCTTCAAAACCTGCTTCTCCTGATTATTTTCCATCAAAATTTAAAATTAAATCCTTTTGCATCTTAATTTAAACAGGCGTATCTCAATAAATGAGTGGCCACCAATTTGTTACTAGCAAAACGTAAAGGCGTATCTCCAACAAAAGTAGATATATATTATGTAATAGTAAATTTACAAACTTTCGTTATGGCCTATGGTGTTTAATAGGTATTGCTTAAAATAAATGTGAAAATAGAAGTATAATATTGAAGAAGTACTCCATACTCAAAGTGGAGTTGAATAATATAGGGAAAAGAAAACCATAAAGTCTTTCTCCACAATTTTAATTCAGTAGCTAATAAGCTAGAATCGACATGTTTCGAGTGTAGAAACACTCATCATCAGGATGTTAAAGTAAAAATTATGAACAGCTGATGTTGTTAGCAAAAGAGAAAATATAATAAAGTTAAGGTGGAACTAATCCATAATGGAGCTTTCAATAGCACGCATAGGGAGTGAGAAAATTTGTTTGCAGTCAAGAGGTGAAAATCTATCAGCACGCTGAAAGGTTCGGGACCAGTAAAAAAGCCACTGTGGGCGGGAAATGAAAGGAAAAACAGGACATATCAGTATAATTCCAATGTCAAATGAAGTGCTTTGTGGAAATCAGTTCAAGTGTGTGTGATAAGAAAAATATAGTTTGATTTGATTAGAAAAATTCATCCGTGTCGAAGAGGTGTGAAAGAAAAAGTCAGATATGAAGGGGGGAAGAAAGAAAAATTGTGTTTTTTTATATTTTAGTATAGTTGCTTTCTGTAAAAGATAAAGAAAAAAGAGATGTAATGAATGAAATGTAATAAAATAAGTTAGATTAGCTTACCATTTAGCTTGAAGAAAAATGCTGTTGGGGTACTAAGCTTGTTACGGCCCAGTTACCCCAGCAGGAGTCAAAACTGACACATATTGAAGAAATGAAATAAAAGTTATCACATTATCAAAGGAAACTTTTGATATTTTTTATAAAAAAATTTTTGAAAATAAATTTTTTATTCGTTTTTCATGAACATCCTAGACGGAAGTTCGCTGCGACCAGCACGTGTCTAACCCAAACGGGAAATGAACTTGAACTTGACATTGAAAAGGGGGGGAACAAGTGACATGTATTTTCGCGGTCAAATTAAAGTATTTCAGTATGCTAATAAAATCCACCTGAATTAATAGAAAGGTATCGAGGGAAAGCTCAATTAAGGTTCACAATAAACACTAAAATAGTCAGAAACAATATATCCATAATTAAAAGGTTTTAGTACATTTAAAAAAAAAGTTGTTGTTCAAATGATTAAAGAATATGTGTCCTAAAAAATTCAGTATATAGCGACCCCCATTGGTAGGTTAATAATTAAAAGGTGTGACTCGGCACTTCGATAAAGCAGAAAATAACTATCTCAGAGCCATCCATGAGTGAAAAGCAGTAAGAAAAAGACAGTTTGTTGTGTCGGTAAAATAGTATTAATAATGTAAAAATCAGTGGTCGTGGTACGGTGCAGACAACATCGTGATCACCCCAATGTACTGGTAGACCGCCTACAAGGAACAGAGCTAATAAGAATAAGACAAGAAATTAATGTAAAAATGTTAGGTTAGGAGAAGTGCTGAAAGGTAATTAGTCATGGATGGCCCCAAAACAGATTAATCGCTGAAAATTAATTAAAATAAATTAGAATGAAGAATAAAAGGCCGAAATAGGGTAAATAGCATTAGAGAAGAGTCAGTCAAGATGTGAAAAATTTAGGGAATTAAAAAAGCTTGTAGAACTATGTTGAATTTGGTCGTTAAGACAGATTACATTTAGGTTATTTAGGGTTTTGTTAATTTCGAGGATCTCGAGAAGGTCTAGTTTATTACCCTTATTGCAAAGGTGTAGATATTTAGTGTGAGAGTCTGGTACAAAGTTGTGTTTACTCGAGTGAATATGTCTGGAAAAATTAGATTTTATTTTAGAGGGTGAGAGATTCTGATTATAGGCCTTTTCTAATTCCCTGCAGTGTTCCTTGACCCTGGTAGAGAACCTACGACCTGTCTGACCAATATAAACAGCTGTGCATCCCTCCGTAGAACGGGATATGCTGTATACCCCCGACCTATCAGAGATAGGAACACGGTCTTTCGAATTACTCAGGAACTTCTTTAGAGAATGTTGTGTTTTGAACGCAATGTCAATATTAAAAGAGTTGAAGATTTTCTTAAGTTTGTATGAAATTGGACCCCAGAATGGTAATGAGAAATATTTTTTTGGGGTTATGTCTTTATAGAGGAGATTTTTGTTTAGGGATTTGTTTAAATGTTTATAATATATTTTGTTGATGAGGTTTGGAGGGTAGCCGTTATTATTACCTATTTGTCTGATTATATTAAGTTCAGTTTTAAATTCTTTGTCTTCAAGAGGGATAGCAAAAAGTCTAGAAAAGAATGAGTGGAAGGCAGCAAATTTTTGATTTTCCGGATGATTAGAGTGATATGGAATAATAGAATCTGTACTGGTTGGTTTGTGGTAGATAGAAAAGGAAATTGTATTGTTCTTTTTGGTTAGTTTTAGATTTAAGAAAGGGATCGAGTTGTCCACTTCTATTTCAGATGTGAATTTTATAGCAGGATGAATAGAGTTCAAAAAATTGGTAAAAGAATGAAGGTCGTCCTTAGTGCCGGTAAATATTGCAAAGATATCATCCACGTATCTTTTAATGAAAATAATATGTTTGAAAAGAGGGTGGGTTTTTATTTTGGATTCAATAAAAGACATAAAGATTTCTGCGAGTAGCGGGGATAATGCTGAACCCATAGCAAGTCCGGAAATTTGCTTATAAAATCGATTGTTAAACTGAAAGAAGTTTTGTTTGAGAACCAAGTCTACTAAAGTACAAATATTATTGACATGTTCGAGTTCTAAATTAGAGTTATCCGCAAGAAGTGTTTTAATTAGGTTTAAACATTCATTTGGGGGTATACTAGGGAATAAGTTAGTAACATCGAAAGATACCAGTAAAGAAGAGTCAGGAATATGTATGTTTGTAAGGTCTCTAGCGAGGTCTGAAGAATTTTTGACTGAGAAAGAACTTTTGAATTTAGTTAGGTTAGGTAGAATCTGATTAAGCCAAATGCCGAGTCTATAACAGGGGGAACTACAGTAGGAAACTACAGGACGAACAGGTATATTCTGCTTGTGGATCTTGGGGAGGCCGTAGAGTAGAGGGGTTGAAGGGTTAATCGGTGTTAATTTAAATTTATTTGTTTTAAGGAGAATAAGAGTGTCATTGGTTTGTTTTAGAGTGGTTTTAAACAATTGAAGAAATTTATCTAGAGGGTTATTGGGAAGTAAAGAAAAGTCATCCGAAGAGAGGAAGTTATCGACTTTGTCAATATACTGTGGTCTCTCCAAAATCACCAAGCAGTTACCCTTATCGGCCCTGGATACAACTAGATTATTATCAGTGATTTTAGATTTTAAAGATTTAAGGGTTTTATACTCATTGTCATTCTTCGGCTGGGGGATAACATTGTAAAATTGATTAAGGGATGTAGTACAAAGGGATCTCAATGTGTCCTTCCTTAGGGATTCATGAGAGGTTGAGATGATGTTCTCACAATCAACAGCGATGACTTCTAGGTCTCTAGTTTCAGGTTGAAAATGAAAATTGTACTTAAGGCCTAAATTGAGTAAGCTCACTTCGTGCTCTTCGAACTGAGTACTACTTAGGTTAAGTGTCCTATCATTGAACCTAAAACCTTCGACGTTTGAAATATTTAAAGTTTCTTCATTTAGTTCGGATTTGAAAATAGAATTGTCAAAGCTGATGTTATTGGTAGAGGAATCATTTATATTATTAGCAAAGGTGGAATTAAAAATTTTTTTACCGTTAGTAGAATTAGATTTGTAATTAAGAGAAAAGTTAAATGTACGCCTCTGTTGGGTGGTTAAGTAATCTAATTTGTTGTTTAAACGTTGAAATTTGATATTTTTTTGGTCATGAACATAATTTAGTAAGGAAAAACACAGAGAGTCCCACTGAACTGGGTGTAGAATGTGATTTAATTCGTAACAGAGAGATTTAAGTTTTAAATTGATTAAATTAAGTTTAAAGTAATGTTTTTAATTTCTTCCCTTAGCCAAACCTTGGTTGCAAACTGGATAGCCTTCCTAGCAGACGAAGAGTTGACATGAGTCAACGGCGAATGTATTAGAAGAAACCTGCAGCCGAGATACATTTCCCTCCGCTCTCATGTCAACTCTTCGTCTGCTAGGAAGGCTATCCAGTTTGCAACCAAGGTTTGGCTAAGGGAAGAAATTAAAAAACATTACTTTAAACTTAATTTAATCAATTTAAAACTTAAATCTCTCTGTTACGAATTAAATCACATTCTACACCCAGTTCAGTGGGACTCTCTGTGTTTTTCCTTACTAAATTATGTTCATGACCAAAAAAATATCAAATTTCAACGTTTAAACAACAAATTAGATTACTTAACCACCCAACAGAGGCGTACATTTAACTTTTCTCTTAATTACAAATCTAATTCTACTAACGGTAAAAATTTTTTTAATTCCACCTTTGCTAATAATATAAATGATTCCTCTACCAATAACATCAGCTTTGACAATTCTATTTTCAAATCCGAACTAAATGAAGAAACTTTAAATATTTCAAACGTCGAAGGTTTTAGGTTCAATGATAGGACACTTAACCTAAGTAGTACTCAGTTCGAAGAGCACGAAGTGAGCTTACTCAATTTAGGCCTTAAGTACAATTTTCATTTTCAACCTGAAACTAGAGACCTAGAAGTCATCGCTGTTGATTGTGAGAACATCATCTCAACCTCTCATGAATCCCTAAGGAAGGACACATTGAGATCCCTTTGTACTACATCCCTTAATCAATTTTACAATGTTATCCCCCAGCCGAAGAATGACAATGAGTATAAAACCCTTAAATCTTTAAAATCTAAAATCACTGATAATAATCTAGTTGTATCCAGGGCCGATAAGGGTAACTGCTTGGTGATTTTGGAGAGACCACAGTATATTGACAAAGTCGATAACTTCCTCTCTTCGGATGACTTTTCTTTACTTTCCAATAACCATCTAGATAAATTTCTTCAATTGTTTAAAACCACTCTAAAACAAACCAATGACACTCTTATTCTCCTTAAAACAAATAAATTTAAATTAACACCGATTAACCCTTCAACCCCTCTACTCTACGGCCTCCCCAAGATCCACAAGCAGAATATACCTGTTCGTCCTGTAGTTTCCTACTGTAGTTCCCCCTGTTATAGACTCGGCATTTGGCTTAATCAGATTCTACCTAACCTAACTAAATTCAAAAGTTCTTTCTCAGTCAAAAATTCTTCAGACCTCGCTAGAGACCTTACAAACATACATATTCCTGACTCTTCTTTACTGGTATCTTTCGATGTTGCTAACTTATTCCCTAGTATACCCTTCAAATGAATGTTTAAACCTAATTAAAACACTTCTTGCGGATAACTCTAATTTAGAACTCGAACATGTCAATAATATTTGTACTTTAGTAGACTTGGTTCTCAAACAAAACTTCTTTCAGTTTAACAATCGATTTTATAAGCAAATTTCCGGACTTGCTATGGGTTCAGCATTATCCCCGCTACTCGCAGAAATCTTTATGTCTTTTATTGAATCCAAAATAAAAACCCACCCTCTTTTCAAACATATTCTTTTCATTAAAAGATACGTGGATGATATCTTTGCAATATTTACCGGCACTAAGGACGACCTTCATTCTTTTACCAATTTTTTGAACTCTATTCATCCTGCTATAAAATTCACATCTGAAATAGAAGTGGACAACTCGATCCCTTTCTTAGATCTAAAACTAACCAAAAAGAACAATACAATTTCCTTTTCTATCTACCACAAACCAACCAGTACAGATTCTATTATTCCATATCACTCTAATCATCCGGAAAATCAAAAATTTGCTGCCTTCCACTCATTCTTTTCTAGACTTTTTGCTATCCCTCTTGAAGACAAAGAATTTAAAACTGAACTTAATATAATCAGACAAATAGGTAATAATAACGGCTACCCTCCAAACCTCATCAACAAAATATATTATAAACATTTAAACAAATCCCTAAACAAAAATCTCCTCTATAAAGACATAACCCCAAAAAAATATTTCTCATTACCATTCTGGGGTCCAATTTCATACAAACTTAAGAAAATCTTCAACTCTTTTAATATTGACATTGCGTTCAAAACACAACATTCTCTAAAGAAGTTCCTGGGTAATTCGAAAGACCGTGTTCCTATCTCTGATAGGTCGGGGGTATACAGCATATCCTGTTCTACGGAGGGATGCACAGCTGTTTATATTGGTCAGACAGGTCGTAGGTTCTCTACCAGGGTCAAGGAACACTGCAGGGAATTAGAAAAGGCCTATAATCAGAATATCTCACCCTCTAAAATAAAATCTAATTTTTCCAGACATATTCACTCGAGTAAACACAACTTTGTACCAGACTCTCACACTAAATATCTACACCTTTGCAATAAGGGTAATAAACTAGACCTTCTCGAGATCCTCGAAATTAACAAAACCCTAAATAACCT
Organism: Polydrusus pterygomalis; assembly: GCA_963969555.1. Taxonomy (NCBI): domain Eukaryota; kingdom Metazoa; phylum Arthropoda; class Insecta; order Coleoptera; family Curculionidae; genus Polydrusus; species Polydrusus pterygomalis. The sequence continues at coordinate 107,770,158 of OZ018377.1, forward strand.
AAATGTAATCTGTCTTAATGACCAAATTCAACATAGTTCTACAAGCTTTTTTAATTCCCTAAATTTTTCACATCTTGACTGACTCTTCTCTAATGCTATTTACCCTATTTCGGCCTTTTATTCTTCATTCTAATTTATTTTAATTAATTTTCAGCGATTAATCTGTTTTGGGGCCATCCATGACTAATTACCTTTCAGCACTTCTCCTAACCTAACATTTTTACATTAATTTCTTGTCTTATTCTTATTAGCTCTGTTCCTTGTAGGCGGTCTACCAGTACATTGGGGTGATCACGATGTTGTCTGCACCGTACCACGACCACTGATTTTTACATTATTAATACTATTTTACCGACACAACAAACTGTCTTTTTCTTACTGCTTTTCACTCATGGATGGCTCTGAGATAGTTATTTTCTGCTTTATCGAAGTGCCGAGTCACACCTTTTAATTATTAACCTACCAATGGGGGTCGCTATACAGGGTGTCTCACGGTGACCGTCCATTAGAATATTTTGGGAAGTAATGCGATTAGAATCCGGCAAATTTGGATATTGGGGTTTAAAGAGATGCTCTTTTCAGAGGAAATAACGGCGACCTTGTGCGACTTCCGGTGATGCCGGAAGATGTCTCAAACTTGCTTATTTTAAATGAAACACCCTATATAATATACTTTTTTTGTATTCCTTTCTTCATTTCCAATAACTTTTATTAAAAATATTTTTGCCCTACTCAATCCGTTTCTGAGATAAAAATTATTTTCCTCAAATTTTGACCTTTCACAGGGTGTCACCTAAATTTGAATATCTTTTTAAAGATCAAAGAGAGAAACTCGAAATTTAGGTTGTGTCATTAGATAGTATGGTGCTTGATAATGTATTGTCGGAAAATAAAATTTTATATACAGGGAAGTGGAAAAGTAACAATTTTTGATCTTTATCAAAAAATTAACAAAACTTAATTTTTTTAAATACGATGCTATGTTGTTAGTTCATTGAATGGATAGGCGATAACATTTCCTATCTATCCACATATGATATCCCTATACCTAACTAGTATAGTTTTGAACTTATTTACGATTTTTCGCAGAATCCTCCAAATATCAAGCAGTTTTATTGATTTTTGGCAAGAAGGCCATGATAAATAAAAAAAGAATGCCTGGGTAAAATTCTTTCTGCATTAATCGTTTCATAATTAAGATGGTTTTTCATAATGTTTCTAAATTTTGTTCTGGTCATTGGTGTTAAATTCGGATACCTTTCGTTGAAAACTCTGCATGCTCGACTTATGATTCTGTTGCACTCGCCATGAATAAAAAATAAATTTAATATGTCAGCATTTGTATACGTATTATTTTCCATTTTTCAGCAATATTTCTCTGGAATAAACTCGGTATCAAAACGTCGATAAATAAATAATTGCAAATGATAATGACACGCGTCTGTATAGATGCGTATTCTTTTTTTATTTATCATGGCCTTCTTGCCAAAAATCAATAAAACTGCTTGATATTTGGAGGATCCTGCGGAAAATCGTAAATAAGTTCAAAACTATACTAGTTAGGTATAGGGATATCATATGTGGATAGATAGGAAATGTTATCGCCTATCCATTCAATGAACAAACAACATAGCATCGTATTTAAAAAAATTAAGTTTTGTTAATTTTTTGATAAAGATCAAAAATTGTTACTTTTCCACTTCCCTGTATATAAAATTTTATTTTCCGACAATACATTATCAAGCACCATACTATCTAATGACACAACCTAAATTTCGAGTTTCTCTCTTTGATCTTTGAAAAGATATTCAAATTTAGGTGACACCCTGTAAAAGGTCAAAATTTGAGGAAAATAATTTTTATCTCAGAAACGGATTGAGTAGGGCAAAAATATTTTTAATAAAAGTTATTGGAAATGAAGAAAGGAATACAAAAAAAGTATATTATATAGGGTGTTTCATTTAAAATAAGCAAGTTTGAGACATCTTCCGGCATCACCGGAAGTCGCACAAGGTCGCCGTTATTTCCTCTGAAAAGAGCATCTCTTTAAACCCCAATATCCAAATTTTCTGGATTCAAATCGCATTACTTCCCAAAATATTCTAATGGACGGTCACCGTGAGACACCCTTGTATACTGAATTTTTTAGGACACATATTCTTTAATCATTTGAACAACAACTTTTTTTTTAAATGTACTAAAACCTTTTAATTATGGATATATTGTTTCTGACTATTTTAGTGTTTATTGTGAACCTTAATTGAGCTTTCCCTCGATACCTTTCTATTAATTCAGGTGGATTTTATTAGCATACTGAAATACTTTAATTTGACCGCGAAAATACATGTCACTTGTTCCCCCCCTTTTCAATGTCAAGTTCAAGTTCATTTCCCGTTTGGGTTAGACACGTGCTGGTCGCAGCGAACTTCCGTCTAGGATGTTCATGAAAAACGAATAAAAAATTTATTTTCAAAAATTTTTTTATAAAAAATATCAAAAGTTTCCTTTGATAATGTGATAACTTTTATTTCATTTCTTCAATATGTGTCAGTTTTGACTCCTGCTGGGGTAACTGGGCCGTAACAAGCTTAGTACCCCAACAGCATTTTTCTTCAAGCTAAATGGTAAGCTAATCTAACTTATTTTATTACATTTCATTCATTACATCTCTTTTTTCTTTATCTTTTACAGAAAGCAACTATACTAAAATATAAAAAAACACAATTTTTCTTTCTCCCCCCCTTCATATCTGACTTTTTCTTTCACACCTCTTCGACACGGATGAATTTTTCTAATCAAATCAAACTATATTTTTCTTATCACACACACTTGAACTGATTTCCACAAAGCACTTCATTTGACATTGGAATTATACTGATATGTCCTGTTTTTCCTTTCATTTCCCGCCCACAGTGGCTTTTTTACTGGTCCCGGACCTTTCAGCGTGCTGATAGATTTTCACCTCTTGACTGCAAACAAATTTTCTCACTCCCTATGCGTGCTATTGAAAGCTCCATTATGGATTAGTTCCACCTTAACTTTATTATATTTTCTCTTTTGCTAACAACATCAGCTGTTCATAATTTTTACTTTAACATCCTGATGATGAGTGTTTCTACACTCGAAACATGTCGATTCTAGCTTATTAGCTACTGAATTAAAATTGTGGAGAAAGACTTTATGGTTTTCTTTTCCCTATAGAAGTATAATAGTTTATATTAATAATAATTTAGGGTTTATGAAGAAAATGGTGATAATAATATAATACACTTTTCTTTAAATTGCTTTACTGAAAACTTGTAAAAATCGAGATACGCCTTTTCAACGACGATATGTTTCTACAGACGCGTGTCATTGTCAGTTACAATTATTACTTTGTTTATCATCTTGCCAAAAATAAATAATCATTGCCTTGATACTCGGAGGATGTTTGAAAAGATATAATTTTGGCGACAGTGCAGTGTTAAATGTGAAACTTGAAGAAAACAATTTTTTCTCAGAAACGGATAGAGTAGGACAAAAAAACGTTGTATAAAATTTATTGGAAATGAATAAAGGAGCACAAAAAAAAATTATTCTATCTATTTAATATAAGCAAGTTTGTGACAACTTCGGTAGTATAACCAAAAGTCTTATATGGTCGCTGTTATTTCATTTGAAGAGGGCGTCTCCAAAAACCCCATTATCGAAATTTGCAAGATTCAACTCGCATTACTTTCCGAAATATTCTAATGGATGGTCATTGTGAAACACCCAGTATACTTGCCGTAAGCGACTTGCACTATATTCACCGTCGCTTGTTAAGGCCTACATTATACGCTTATTAATTAATAATAGGTATACCTATTTTTACCTATTTGAATTATCATCATTTAGAGTTATTCGTTTTTTTTATCTAGCTAGAATTCCCACACAGTTTAATACTCTGCAATTTCAAACTAAAAACAAAGTTTTACTTACTTTTACCATTACCATCTTCTTTTACAGTTTCCGTCACATTCTGGTAACACTCAATTTTTCTCTTTTCTATTATTGCCTGCACGTCATATTCCCCTTTCTCTTCTTCCGACATAATTTTCACCAGTTGTCTTACAGTTTATCACAATAGAGGCATTTAGGATATAAATATTATAATATATTGTTACTAGATCCAAAAAATTTAAACCTTTTTTCTTAAAACTTAACTTATTGAAACTAACATACACGTCAAATCCTTGTGCACTAACGTTTAGTTGTAAAATATTTTTCTTTCAAGTCCTTTTACAAAATTGTTTTTTTTTGTGTATGTCACTCGGGTTTAAAAAGACTTACACGACACGCGAAAATGCACAAAAGCTAAGAAAAATATATTTTTAAGCCTTGTTTACGTCAGAAACGCGCACTTATTTTCTCCAACAGTAGTAAAAGCTTTGACCTGGAAGGCTAGCAGATGTATTTTCCTGCACTCTCTCCTGCTTTTCCTGCTATTTACATTTTGCTCAGCCAATCTGAAACAATAGACTAAAATCAGCAATTAAACACAAGTACATTAAGCCTGACATAATGTACGACGTAATAGAAATAGCAAATTAGAAACAAATGTTGCGAATTAAAATAGTAGGTGTCCCAAAAATGGTATTTATCGAAGTATCTTAATATTCTCTGGCTTAGACTGGTAAAATGCATAATGCAGTAATCAACACTATAAATCGAGTGGTAAATACTATTTTTCTGTAAGAACCACTTAGAGTTGACCATTATTTCATAACATTAAATTTTATAAAAAAATTAACGAATCCTAATGTCTTACTACATTGTTATTCAGTGGCGGCTCCTAACTTTTTAACTTGCGAATGCACAAAATATCCGCCATGTGAAAACATTTCAGGACCACGCCCAAATTTGCTAATACCTAAATCAATAGTACATCGTTCGTCCAAAAGAGGTCCTCATGAAAAGCAAGAAATCTTAAAATTTGTAGTTCTTGTTTATAAAAACTCGAATTGCCTACATTAAGAGTAATAGAATTTTAAAATTTTTGAAAAAAAAAATTCCAACCTAACTTATCAAATACCAAGTATGTTTTTTATCAGATAAGAGAATATTGAAAGTAAAATGAGACATGTTTAATAACATTTTATATTTAATAAACATTCAAATTAAGAGATATTCGTTTTTCTTATGAGCAGTACGAAGTCGAGACGCACAGTGTTGCACAAGATAGGGACTAATAGACAAAATTGCTCTTACTTAAAAGAATTGATTTAATTTTTTAAATTTCGCCAAACTTTACTCTAAATACAAAATCTATAAGTTTCTAACTTAATTTCAACAACAGATTAGTTTTTGGTTTAATACAGGGTGTTGAAATGGTGCAAGTACAAATATTTTCCCTTGTGAGCGATTAATCGGTGAAAAATAAGAAATTAAGTATTTAAAATAAAAATACCTACAATACAACTAGAACTTTACTTTGCTACACTACAACGATAAAGACTAATTAAAATAATATTTTTTGTCATTTCTTCTGTAAACGCATTCATAATACAAGATTTTGCGTGGAATTTGAGTGGTTTTATCCGAAAAAATATTAGTTAAAAGACAAGCAGCTAGAAGAGGCAGAAAAGAATTATAATTCAATGTAGCCCAATGTCAGACATATTTTTTTTTAAATTAACTGATACGTTTTAACGCGTATATATTAAAACCGTAGTTAAAGTTATATAATGTATTTTTTTTAAATAATAATATTTGTAAAATCATAAATAATTAGTTAACACACTCAAATAAAAATAACATTTATTTTAAATATACAGTAGGGTAGGTACATACTTTCAAAACTATCCGCGATAATTCCCAGAAACAAGTAAGAACAGGACAAACTTTGTTTGATTTTAAATTACAAATTAAATACGAAGGGCGTTAATAAAACCTGTTATTATACCGAATTAATGCCTTCTTTGACCAAACATGCAATCTTTGCGGGATTGATATAGTTTATTTAATAAATTTTGGATACTATACTAGCTATTTCAGTAAATAAATGTAAAATTATTTTGTTTAATTTTTTAATTATGTCCATTGAACGCCACACTGTGGGACAGGCCGCTGGTACATACCATAATATAATAGTAACTTATAGCAATCTGGAGCTATTAAAGCTATCAAATTTATTGTGAAGGATTTGTATCAATCAGATTAGTCATATTTTCAAGCCTTTTATTTCATACATTTTAAAATATATTTACCATATTACTTAAATTATTAATTTTTATAAATAATAATGATGGAACTTCCTCTACTCTAAAAAATAAAATGTTTATTATTATTATAAGGTGGAAACGTATCAGATATCATGGGCTAATCAAGTCCATCATCGATGTAAACATATACAAGGTCACATCACATGACGCACTGCTTGCCGCTTGATTGGCGCACAGCAACAATATTTTAACGCCGGTGATGTAAATATTGTCAGAAAATTATATAAGATTACAGAAATCAAATCATTATCAGTAAAAATTTGATGTGATTTTGTTAAGTTAAATTATGAATCTTTCCCAAAATTGAAAAAAAAATAATTTGGGATATGGCACTCCAATAGGAATAGAAAGGGAGAATAATTGATTTCCAAAATAACAATAACATAACACAGTTTAATTATTTAAAAATTTAAAAATTCATTAAAATCTTAAATATGGCACACCATATTGTTCCACTTGTTTTTTTTTCAGAAAAAGTATGTTACAATTCGATAATTTTGTTATATCTGGCAACGCTGCCAATAACAAACCGTAAATGTATATGTGCATGCAATCATTTTGGGTGCATACATACATGCGATGTAGGAATGTGGATTATCACAGGGAACAAGGGGTAGCAGACCAGCGGCTCCTCTATTTAGAAGTTCGGAAGCAGGACGCGCACGGAATCGACTCGGAATAGAGCGGTCGGAATATCAACATCAGCCGCGCATTGAATTCGCTTTGCCGGCAGTCTTCCGCTAGTAGTCGAGTATAGAGGAGCAAGAGAAGATAAAAATAACAGATTCTTTAGATTCTGACGAAGACTTGATGATAGCTGCAGCGTGTCACGAAATTGAAAGAGTAATGCGGAGGCCAAGATTCTGGGTCCATAATATAAATTTAAAAAGGGAGGTCTATCGGAGGTAGTATATAATGTAGGTATTCTCGAACACATTCAATTAAAACTTCGTCTGATATCAACGAAAATCAACAGTGAACCCCGGGTCGAGTCGACCGAGCCGAGTCGCCGAGTCCGATGCAGTGCGCGGGGCCTAATTTAATTTCATGAATATCAAAAACTGCCGACTGCTCTTTGCCGAGTCGACTGGTCAAAGTCGACTGGTCCGAGTCGATTTAGTGCGCGTCCTCCTTAACAGTGTACGAAGAACGAAGGTATTGGCTTGACATTTTTAACAGCGGGAATGCTTATTGATAGCAGCTAGACGCTTCACGGGGTTTTAGGCCATTCCCAGTATCGAGATAAATACCGGGGATCCTGTGAAATAAATTTTTATTAACTATATTTTTACTGGTTGAAATATCTAGACGATTTATTGGTTGGGGGTTAGAAGAGACATTTAAAGTTGGGGATGCACGTGCACAAGTGCACTTATCGAGAAGCCGCCACTGTTATTATTTCATTTTAGTGTGTCCGGTAGCTAAATGTTTATCATTTCCTTTGTTTTGTTGCGTGCCTTTTTAAGTGAATTGTTGACTTAGATACTTTGATGATCCTATTATGGAACTTTAATGTCCTGTTATAAAAACGTTAAACTTTTAACTGCAATATACCTATTACTTTTATAATAAAATAATTTAAATCATCTTAAGGGTATCGATGCAATTTTGATATGTATTGGACTTATACCTGTTCGTTATAATAAAAAATAATTTTTCTTGGTGCCATGCCAAACGTTATCTTTACTACACGACTAAAATTGATAACACTGACCAACGACAATCAAGCAAAGAGAGATAGAATACGCATCTCATTTATAAACGTACTTTTACATTGAGCCGAAATCTCCCTGTTTACATCTAAAGGACATTCTATCATATGACATGACATTTACTTGTAAAAAATAAAAATATTTTATCGTTACTTACTATTTTCACAATAACCTACGATTTTTTTTTCATTCTAATGTTAAAATCCACTAATGGTCATATTCTATTTTCTTATTGTCACTTGCTACCGCTAGGAGGCAAATGTTGCCACGTCAAGCGGACTCTACACCAGTGCGGAATATTCCGAAAAAAATACCGGGTGAGTCAACGATTGCGCGTAGTAATTTTGTGCCTTAGATAGAATTTGTCGATAATAAGCTTTTGTATTAAGGTATGGTTGGATATCTGGCATATTTTAAAAATATTTTAAATTGTACAGGGAGCGCCCAAAAGTAGGGTGTCATGAAGTTACATTTTTTTAAATGGGACACCCTAAATTTGAATACATTTATTAATTCTACGTGATATTTCATACATTTTAATTAATGGTTTAATATACGAAAAAGTTATAGGTATCTAGTTTTTAAGATAATTCGACAAAAACACTGTGTTTGTTCGGAAAAGAAAACCAATTTTCAGATAAGGTGATAAATTGAAATTTTCACATATAGATATTGGTACTAACATGTAGGGAATAATCAGAAATTTCAAAATTTCTAAACATGAACCGAGGTATAGAAGTTAGGAAATGTATTTTTTTTTTTTGATCGAGCACAAGCACTATAGGAAACATCCTTTAAGGCGCTCTGGGAGCGGTGCGTGTGCGAAGAAAGCGATTCACGTTTTTCTTGAATCGTTGGAGGTTATATTCGGTTGGAAACACGGTCTCAGAAAGGCCGTTCCACAAAGATGACGTCCTCCAAATGAAAGAGTTCTGAAACAATGATGTTCGGGGTGTACTAAGTTGAACCACATAGAGATGGGCGGCAGTGATTCGTCGTGTGTTTCTGCTATGCATTACTCTAGGTGGAATCGAGCGGGCAATATCTGTCGAACACTTGCCATGGAAATATCTGTAGAAGAGAGTCAAATCACCAACCTGTCTTCGATGTTCTAAGCTGTCGAGGTTCTTAGTCAGCTCGTGGTCGCCGATTAGACGAACGGCTCTCCTTTGGATGGAATCCAACAACCGAAGGGTATGCTTCGGTGCAGAACTCCAGATATGAGAGCAGTATTCCAGTGATGGTCGAATCTGGGCTTTATAGAGTGTCAAAAGTTGTTGAGGTGTATACAACTTTTTGGTACGGAAAAGAATACCGAGCTTCTGAGAAGCTGCCCTGGCGATTGCCACAACGTGATTATGCCAAGACATATTTCCTCCCAGGTTGACACCCAGCAAATTAATAGACGAAGTCAGTGAAATTGCGTGTCCTGCCATAACGATATCGGGTTCTGCAATGTTAACCTTCTTAGAGAAAACTGCTGCCTGGGTTTTTTGAGCGTTAAATTCGACTTGGTTACTGTCACCCCAAGAAAAAATTTCTTCCAGGTCTTTATTGAGGCGTGATACCTCATGTTGTCTGCGAAGATGTGCGTAGAGCAGCCGATGTTTGAGATTTCAAAGTAAAAGATGAGATACGTATGCTGTCGTCAGCAAAGCTATATATTGGATTTTCTGTTTTCGCTAGAAGGTCGTTAATGTACAGTAAGAAGAGAGTGGGGGATAATATGGACCCTTGAGGAACACCAGCATTGATGGTGAAGGTGTCTGAGGGAAACCCGTCAATCGCCACTTTCAGAGAACGGTCCTTGAGGAAGCTATACAACCATCAACAAAATCGACCGGGCATAAGAACCGCACCATAAGAACGCAGTTTACTTAGGAGCCCCTCGTGCCAGACACGGTCAAAGGCTTTAGAGATGTCCAGTGCAATAGCCCGGGACTCCCCATGATGTTCGATTGCGTTGCTCCAAAGATGAGTGACATAGGCTAGAAGGTCTCCTGTTGATCTGGATTTATGAAAACCATACTGATGGTCGCTGATAATTTTAAGGCCTTCTAGGTATTTTAGAAGTTGTTGGTTAATAGCTTTTTCCATTACCTTTGATATAACTGAAAGCAATGCGACTGGTCGATAGTTGTTTGGCAGGGTTTTCTTGCCTTTCTTTGGTATAGGCTGGACTCGCGCCTTTTTCCAGCAAGATGGAAATATTCCTTTTTTGTAGGATAGGTTAAAAAGTCTACAAAATACTGGTGTGAGTTCATCGGCGCATTTCTTGAGCACTATAATAGGAATTTCATCTGGACCAGAAGCTTTTTTGGCATCGAGTCCCTTCAGAATTCGTTTGACAGGACGCTGACGGAATACGATATCAGTCATTTCCGATCAAACTGCTGGAATGTTCGGGGGTGTTTTTCCCTGAAAGTCCACCGTGGAGTGTGAAGCAAATAGTTCTGCGAGTAAGTTCGCTTTATCTTCAGCCGTGGTTGCTATTGTGCCGTCAAAACGTGTTAGCGGTGGAATATTTGATTTGGTAAAATTTTGACTGACGGCCTTAGCGACTGACCAAAAGCACCTAGATCCGTTAGGACTGGCGAGAAGTTTATTTTTGATCCTCATGTTATGAGCCTCTTTGTTTTGATCTATGGTTTGCTTACACTGGTTTCGAGCGGTAAGAAAGATGGTGCGATTCACATCGGTAAGATTTTTACGCCATTGTCGGTAAGCTAGATTTTTAGCTCTGACAGCACGCTCGCAGTTCTTGCTAAACCAGGGCTTGCCATTAGAAGGGCGCTTCTTGGAGAAAGGAATAAAGGTTTCCATGCCAGTAAGAATGACATCGGAGACCTCTTAAGCACAAGCGGATGGATCATCTGAAGAGAAGCATACTTCCAGCCAAGGAAAAGTGCGAAAATGATCCCTTAGGTCTTCCCAACTAGCTGATGTGTAGTGCCAAATTTTACGAGGTTTAGGAGGTTGTTCAGAACAAATTGGCAGCTCGCTTAGAGTTGAAATAAGTTTGTGATCGGAAGATCCTAATGGAGGATGAACGGTGACTGTTTATAGGTCAGGGTTGGATGTCAAAAAGAGATCTAAAAGACTAGCAAAATCTCCATCTCGGTCTGAAATTCGCGTTGGTTCTTCCACGAGTTGAGTTAGACCAGAACTGATCGCAAAAGATTCCGCCTCACGACCCTGTTCATCGTTGGTATTTGAGTATTTGAGCCAGTTGATATTGTGGACGTTAAAGTCACCAAAGATAGCGACTTCGGCATTAGGATGGTTGATTTGCAAGAAGTCAATTGTGTTTGCTAGTGACGAGAAGAGTGCTCTGTAATGGGTGTCACTTGGAGGACGGTTAAGGCAGCAGATAAACTTGGTGATTTTCTGCGTTGATATTTTAAACCACATTACATCAAACTCTGCTGGTTCAAGTGTGTCCTCTCGTTGGCAGCAAAGATCATCTCGGATAAAGAGACAGACCCCAAAGTTGCGTCTAAATCGGAAATGAAAATCGTATCCAGGATATAAATAGCTGACGGTGTTCGTTGACGATCTGACCTTTGTCTCGGTCAGTACGAGCACATGGGGCTTGGATGATTGTAAGTGCTGGTGGACTGAATTGATGTTGGTATTAAGCCCTCTGATATTGCAGAAATCAATTTTAAAGCTGCTGTTTTTGGGTGTGTCAGCAACTGTAGGTGCCACACTATTTCTCCGTTGAGTGTTGTTAGGGGAACCCAGTATATTGTCGGAGACAGTGGATGTTCGGTTAATATCGCTTGATGAGGCCACATATAGGTATTTCTTGACAAATGCATGGTAATGGAATTGCTAAAGAGTGGTCAGTAGTGAAGCTACGCCACGTGAACATGCTCGAGTAGATAGAACATGAATGCCCGGCGCGGTGAAGAGGGCGGGACCTACTAATTTCTAATAAAACAAGAAAAAAAAACGATACAATTACTAAAACATAAAAATAAAAAAAATCGATTTTTTATTAATGGACCAGAATTTGTTTGTAAATATTATATAAAAATTATTATTTTTAAAATTCTATCTGTTGCACAGGAAGAAAAAATAAAAATAATTGTTTGTTATGTTTCGCAAATTCATTATTTATTATTTAAATTTGTGAAACATAACAAGCAGTTATTTTTATTTTTACTTTCTGAGCAATGGAACAACAGTTTCACCAAGCATGTAGCCCAACACAAATTGATTTTATATATCTGAGCAAAAATTAAATAATATTTTTTTTATAATAAGTATATAAGTAAACTTTTTTTGATCATTTTTAAAAAAGTTCCTACAGAATATTAAAAACTATGCCACTCTATACAGTTACCAAACAAATTATTTAGCGGACGCAAATGAAGAGAATAAATTTAATTTTACAACTTAATGAAACAGGATTTTGTCAAAAAATTTTAAATGTCAATAAATTTTAGCACCTCTATTAGTTTTATTGCTTTTCTTGGACGATCTTAACTATTAAACAGTAATCGGAATATTAAAACCCATTCTGATTCATTAAGCGTATAGTGCATGTACCTAATATTTTTTTATATTACTTGTCTACTAACGTATATTATTGTGCAATTTTTTTTGCATTTTTTTCGTATTTGTAATGAACAAAATTCACATTTTACTTAGATATATTTATTTATTTTTTATGTAAGTTATTTTTTAGAAAAACGCTGAAGCACGGGAATTGATTTAAATTGTCATTTAACTTTCTTTAATATATAGCCCCCTCCCTGCAATTCCTTAAGCTCTAGCCACCCTAAGGTCATATGAGGAATCTATGAAAAGGTCTTAAAAACTAAATCATATGATGCCAACAAAGCAGTGGTTTGCTTATTTCGTTACGGTAAAACCAGAATACCAAATAAGTTTTTCCCAAGAATGTTAGATATTAATAATCAACAGCCGACACTTTTACAATTAACCACTAGGTTCATTCTAAAAGGATACCTTATTCTAATAATAATTGTAAAACATGTTTTGTTATCTTTAAATAAAAAGTGCTTTTTGCAAAGTTTTGTTTCTTGTCACTTTTAATTGTAGGCGAATGTAAGTACTTTGGTGGTTGACCTTATTATTGTTTTGTGTTTTTAATTTTATTACGGTGCTCTCAGATAGACAACGTATTGAAATTTTAATGTTTTTGGGTTTTAGAGACAAGATACGGGGTCAGAGTGAAGTTGGTGCAGTGGCGGATTTAGGGGGAGGGTGTGGGGGCGCGCCACCTGGACATGTTTGAATGAATGATTTGGAAATAACAATTGTATAGAAATTAATATACTTAATACCATTTTAAAATATTTGCCATTTATTTAGGTACTTATATAGTATATTGTACAACTGTGGCAGCTTTAGGAGGAGAGCGCGTGCAGGAGCAAACCTGTTTAAAATATTTTCCGCAATGTTTAACTTATTTACACATTTTTTATTAAAATATTTACTAAAGCCTTGATTTTTTGAGATTAATATTTAATATGGAGATATTTTTATGTTTTTTCTGATATATCTAGGCTTTTTATAAATAACTTTGACAGGAATTACTTGTTACATAAATAATATCAGTAGATCTTCGTTATTTTAACCTAGGTGATTTTTAAGATTTGATGAAAAGACAATTTTCAAGAAAACTAAATTATGAAAACATTTCATGCATCCCTATGTTCGACACATTTTTTAAAAGTTCCTTAGCTTTTAAACTTTTTTTTCGTTTTCCTGCTTTACCATTAAATTCTTTCAGTGATCTCATGTAATATAATAAATAACGTAAATATTTGACAGATTCCCTTAAGTTCTTAAAACCTCCATTAAGACCAAACACTACTACTACTTACAGAACAAACATTTTCTTATTAATATTTCATTTACTTTTCGTTTTCTATAAAAGGAAGCCAAATACCCGTCTTTGGACAGCAGTTACCCACAATTTCAAGTTATAAAAATGTGAGTGATGAATTAATAAAAGCAAAAACAAAATTTTGTCAAATTTGACCATATTTCGTTTTCTGTTGTTAATTAATAAATCCAACATTTTAAACATAAAACGGTATAGATCATTGTATACTCCAAAGATGCGTATTTGGCGAATTTTTGGATAAAATAAAAATGTAGGTAACAAAATATTGATTAAAAAAAAAACGAATTCGTGGAGGCGCCATTAGTGTTTGTTCTTAAGAGAAAAAATCCATATTTGACATCTTGACATAATATAGGTTTTGTAGTCAAATACAGTAAAATTCTATGTTTTTTCAATCGATTTTTTTAAAATCCGCCCCTGAGTTTGTGTGCTATTTAATAAAAGGTATCCTGATAAATTTTTATTTTTACCTCTACGGTTTCAGTTTTTAAAATTTTGAATTATTTACTGACAAATAGACGCTCTACGCTCTTTAATAAAAACTTTCGAAATCAGCGGTCTTTGACATAACAAATCTACCAGTCCCAGGGATTCGGACTGAAGGTCGCCCCTCCGACATCTACCTGCATATTATTTCGTGCCTCGTGTTCTATTGAAGTTATCGAATAAAGATAACTACCTATAATAGGTCTCACGACTGGCAAATAAATGAATTGCGCGGATAATCAGATGATCTGAGCCCATGTTTTCAAACTTTCTGCTTTCGCAGCGTCTTTTTAGTTGTTTCTGGGAATATGTGACACTCTAGAAAGATTTTTATTATTGTAATATATTCCCAATAGGTTCTAATTAAGAATGTCGGTATGTTAAATTCGATTATAGTGAAAAAGCCTATTACGCAGTCAACTGTGAGTAAAGTATCTTACAAATGTGGAGAATATGGAACAGAAAGGACTTTACCTAAAACTGGCCGACCACCTGTCTTAACTGAAAACAAAAAAAACTTGTTAACGATAAATAACAATGGTACCTATACGAGAGCTTCTGTAACAAGACTTTTAACGAGCCAAACATATCACACATATTAAGTGCATGTTTCTTCATGATGATAACGATAGCAAATTACAATTATGTAAAGAAATGATGGCAAGATGTGATTAAAACAACATATTGTTCCACAATAATAGTTTTTTCCGATGAGACTACATTTATTTTAAATGGAATGGTCAATAAACAAAATTATCAATATAAAAATATATAGAAAGATCAAGAATAATTTAAATCAATTCCCGCGTCAGCGTTTTTCAAAAAATTGAACTTACATCGAAAATATTAATTTTATTCCGGACTTTTGAATAGCCCTACATGTATAGGTATTGTACACTATTATACCTTTTAATTTTTTAAAATTAAATTCCCAAGTTAAAAATATATTACCTGAAAAATTACGTATTTAATAAAGTTTCAGCTATATCTAATAATACCAAACTAAATTTCTTCAAAGTAATAATAGTGGCACTATGTTCTTTTATGTAACATTTGAAATTTTAGTTAGCCAATACATTTTTTACACAAAAAAAGTATTAGAAAAAGGCAGGCAAGCTAAACAAATAATAAAATAAATACCTTTAGTTATCCAAAGTGGGTATAGTACCTCTCTATACAGCTTTCAATACTTAATAAACGTAAAACAAATTACAAATTTCTTAACACTTTAACACGACACAATGATGTGTATAAAAGTCACGCTGCTACTATCAAAATATAAAAATTGTTTAAGGTTAGAGACAACAAACTTGATGGGTATTAAATTATTATTATAATTTGTCTAGATAAATAAATTGTAATGTGCATGGCGCTTTAAGTTAAAATTTCCCAGGACAGATCAGATCAGATAAAATCACTAACAAGAATTTTATTCTTTTGTGCAGGTGCATAAAAATGTAAATTTAGTTTTCTCCATTAATTTTGGAAGATACCTGATAATAACAGTATGCATGTTATAATAATAACTTATCTATATTAGTATAGAAAATTGTAAAATGACTGACTAATTTATGAACGCCCAGCCTAAACCCCTTATCCTTGAATCATGAAATTTCGAGGATTCTTCTTCCTATAATGTAGGCATCCACTAAAAAGTAATTTTTCCAAAATTGGGGGTAAACACGGGGTTTCACATTTTTATAGAAATTTTTGTACCTCAGAAACTAAAATTGAAAAAGTCTCAAAATTGGTATATAGGTTCCTTTAATAAAATAATATACGTGTATCGTCATTATTTCAAAATTCACTTAGGGGTTGAAAAAAAAGGGTGTACCTAGTCTATTTTGAAGGGGGTACCTATAATTGTCTATAATTTTAAGCTATACGTAGCCACAAGGCAAAGGGGGAGATTGCCCCCCCCCCCCCGCCCCTCTTGGCATGCGTCCCTTTAATACTTAACAAAGCACAGACTAATCAAAAAATCACAAAGTCTGTAAATGCCGGTTTAAAATAAAATAATGATATTTATTCTGTCGTCTCTCGTTTGTCTCGCCATACTTCACTGCTCGAAAACATTTTAAATTAGAAACTTTGTTAATTAAAAAACGTAATAATATAATAAATATGGGTATGCCACAAAAAGCATACAATGCATTTTTTACCCAATGTAAAAATCTTATATTTCTTTTAGCTGAAATTTAAAACCCTTCTTGGTTCTTGGAAAAATCTAGTTCTCTGGTCACTCATCATAATTTTAATTAAAGGCTTAATTGGTGCTTAATACCAAGCCTCAATTTTTCATTAATTTTTGACTGAATGTGTTGTAAAAATATTTTTTGTCTTATTTTCTTGAAACCTAGGAATTATGAAAGGGTTCTATTAGCTTTATTAACGATCTATAATGAAATAAATGATATATTTTTTAATATCCGTATTTTTAGAATTATTTTTATTAGCAATGCTACGAAATAAATGACAATTTTATTGAAAAAGAAAGAAATCATGTAAGAAAGCATCAAAGAAAATTCCTTTTAAAAATAATATTGGTATATGTATTAAAAGTTCTATTGGGTGGTATACCAGCTGCTTTGTTTCGATAGCGAATTTATATGACAATTAAATTGCGCGAGCGAAGTCGCGGGTACTCGCCAGTTATATTGTGAAATTACAAAAGTGTTACTCAAAGGAATATTTTTCAAATTATAAAATATCCCCCCAGAATAATCAAAATATTTTATCGACACGTTCGAGAAATGAAACAACATGGACTTTATAAATAATGAATGAATAAACAATAATTTTTATTATGTTTATGTGTAGTTTACCATATAAAAATGTGAAAAAGACAGCTGTTTATTTAAATTAAATTCAGTAAAATGAATAGGTATTTTCTGGTTGCATATTTTAAAATTTTTAAATGTTTTTTTTTTGTATTTTTTGTAAAAAATACTGATAATAAAGCCTAAAAATGGTAATGTCATATAATGGTATATTATTAACCAAGGTTTAGATAGCTACTTTTTTTGCCCGAGCGTTGAATTTAAACCACGAGGAGCGGAGCGACGTGGTTAATATAATTTTTTCTCGTATCCACACATTTACAAGATAATTATTTTTACAGTACCTATTAATAAGTTACCCGCTTTCAAATATATTGTATTTATTATTAACCATATTATGGTCAATAATAATTGACCAGGTAGAGAAAAACGATTTCTAAGGTTAATAATCGGTCAATAATTGCCGTTTTATAGGTTAGTAGTCGAAAAAAACATTTAGGAACATATTTATATATAGTTATATAATACGTGTATAATATTATCAGCTTTACTTTTGTCCATACGAGTAGGTTTATCATCTAAATCCGTATATATATATCATGAACTTAACGAATTTCTATTTTACTCCTTGTGTAAATAAACCTCTTCCGTTCCAGTCATACACCACATATTTACCCCGAATCATCAGACACAAACCATACGCTTATCTAACTTTATAATTGAGATTGATCTTTTGTCTATTTAAATATTCTAAAATTGTTATGTTCCTGTCATCCATCGAACAGAACTCTAACAGGCTGTTAATCAGAGGCGTATCTAGATCGAGAATGTGATTTTTAGTAAAACAAAATATATGTTATGTAAATAATTAAGTGAGGGTAGAAGGAAAAGTCCTGTCGTCCTTCTTACAAATGTATTAAGCCTACGCGTTTCGGCCTAAATGGCCATCATCAGGGCGTTCTGTAAGTAACAAAAGAAAAAAAATATTATTGCGGTATTCCTGCTCCGGTACCCTCATTGATTTTTAAGTCATCTGTGTACTAGATTGTTGAGTGTCTGGTGTTTTATTGTTCCACGCATCCCGTTTATCAATTACGGTCTTGACATTTATGTCGTAGCAATACCTGGGATTTATGTAGTCTGATCTCATTTCTAACTCGGGTCCTTTTATGGTATTTTAATGGTCTGCACGTCCACTTCTGTTCACTCTAAGGAGTGACCCAGAAATTTGCAGTCTATATAGTTCCATTCTTGCTTCTCCTTTAATCACTAGGTGAAGTGGTGGAAGGTATATGATGTTCTCTATTAAGGATGTGGGGGTCGATTTCATAGCCCCTGTCTGTAGGTACTACTCAAGCAGGTCAGTATTTATAGTTGGCCCTGGTTGCTCTAGTGATTGATGCGATGGGTGTGTTATCAAATGCTCCTTCCATGTCCAAGAAAGATCCTAGTAAAACTTCACTGTTTTCCAGAGCCCTTCCCACCCTGCTGACAAGCTGGTGAAGGGCAGATTCCGTTAATTTGCCTGTTCTACAGGCATGCTGGTCTTGATGAAATGCTTAAAATGTTGTCCATTCTCTATTTGGCAATATCCTAAGCGCAAGTAAAACTCGTTTTGAACATTTCTAATTTCTTTGGGATCATTTGACCTACACTCATGTCTTATTCGCACTTTCAAGTTCTCAACATTTGACAAGGAATAAAAAATTTAAAATTTGGTACTTATGTATAACTTAGTATGGCACATTAAAAATGGTCAACAAAAAACTCGGTTTGCGATTTAAAAATTATCGATATTGTCATATCTCTCATTTAGGACACACTGTATCAATATTTTTTTATGAAAAGATCAAACCCTAAAATCTTAATACCCGTGCCCAAGCTTTTAAAAAAAAACCTGTAGGTAATGGATGTACAGAATTCATTCCGAGTTACAAACTGACACTGTACTATACATTTATACGTATTACCTTTAAGGATAAACATAAAGGGACAAATTTCATATGTGACTCTCATATTTTGGCGCCATTAGAAATAAATATATGAAAATTAGTATATACTAATTAATTTCCTTACCTATA
Source organism: Polydrusus pterygomalis (assembly GCA_963969555.1). NCBI lineage: Eukaryota > Metazoa > Arthropoda > Insecta > Coleoptera > Curculionidae > Polydrusus > Polydrusus pterygomalis. Next base: position 107,789,340 of record OZ018377.1, read on the forward strand.
AAGCCCGAAGCTGTCTATCTTTCCATATGTTAATGAAAATTTTGCAGTGCACATGCATGCTCATGCGTACTGGGCTTTATTTACACCATTTGCTACATTCGTATTATTGTTAGCTGAACTAAAAGGATATGCCCATGGGCGGATTTTGCTACTAATTTATATAGTAAACATATTAAAAAGGTCTAAGTATGTACTGAGTCTTTTGACAACTGATTGTGGATCGAAAATTAAATTTTGGGTAGGGTTGTTACTTTTTATCACTAAATTATATTACTAAATTATTACAAATTAGGTGACACTGGACTAAACACTATCTTCTGTGCCTTATTTACCCTCTCAGGCACCAACGCCACTGATCGCGTTCAGTAATTAAATTACCAATTTTAATTATGAAATCGCTTCGCACTACATCATTATCTTTATTAAATAACAACAGTCTTGACATTTTACTTGAGTTTTAGCTATTACAGGACTTTTAGACAGTTTTTGCAAACACGCTAATCGAATCTTAAACGAAAATTTCTCGAAAACGTCTGGGAAGATGCAATCCTTTGAATATAAAACATGTTTTGATAAAATTGCGGGAGTGGAAATGGATATATTTAGATACGTTTAAAAATTTGGTTAGCGTATTTGCAGAAACTGTCTATTAATGAGGAAAAGTTAGTATATCATTAGCAAAAGTCTTTTGTTCGACATGTCAATTTTTATTGCCTTAACTCCACTTTATCGTACAATAATATGAGCAAAAGATTTAGGTGGAATAAAACCATGTATAGTTTTATTATTTAGGTATGTTGTAAAATCCAAAATTTTTCCACTGAAAACCTATAAAAGATGATAAAATTAAAATTTAAACACCTTTTTCAAATAACTTTTTTTGATATCTCATCACCTAACATGAATTTTCATATTTTTTTAGAATTTTAAGGCCAAGCGAGTAATCGTGACAAAGTTTTTCCAATATTATGTCAATACAAATTTTTCCTCTATTATGTGGTCAACTTTATGCCAGTCACACAAAAATGAATGTAGTTTTCTTGCTTTACATTTCCTTTTACAATAATTTTACACAGTGATTCTGGAGCCGGTCTTATTAATCTATTGATGAATGTATTAATTATATTATATGTATTAATACTTTATTTTATCTATAATAATATTACAAAATTGTAAAGTGACTGACTGACTGATTCATCATCGCCCAATCCTAATGCTGGAATCCATGCAAATTCGGGGGGGGGGGTCTTCTTCTTATAACGTATACCTCCACTAATAAGTGATTTTTCAAAAGACGACCCCTAAGGGGGTAGTAAAAACGGGGGTTGAAATTTTTAAAGCAATTTTTGTATCCCAGAAACAAAAACTGGTGGTGGTCTAAAAATTGGTCTATTAGATCCTTTAATAAATAATACGAGTTTCGTTATTTTTTCAAAATTCACTTAGGGGTTGAAAAGAGGGGTGTAGCCCCTGTGAGGGGATACCTATACCTATCTATAATCGTAAATTATATTGCTGAAAATTGGTTCTATGCTTACTCTGTTAAAATAAGCAAGTACGTGTTTTAATATTAATTAATAATACAAGTTATTATTACTTTGTTTGAAAATCGTTTCCTAGAGGTGTAAAAAGTATGTATCGGAAAAAATATTTTTGCTTCGAATTGAAACTTATTGAGCAATAAATCATTTATTTCTTTTTTTTTTAAATCTGCCCCCATAGGGGTGAAATGGGGGTATAAAAGTTTCTATTTAAACAAATATTCTTTGTAGGATTTTTGGAACTTACAATACAAATATTGAACCACCCAAGCATATCTTATTTCTTTGAAAACGGCTCTAAAGAGGTAAAAACGGGGTATAAAAGTTTATATTGGAAAAAATAGGTTTTGTCCGAATTTCTTCAAGCTCAGCATAAATAATACTCTAAACACTAATAATGAAACACATATTTCTTATTTTTTTAACGTCACGTCGGTCCCTTAAGTGATGAAAAGGGGTTATAAAAATTCATGTCGGAAAAATGGTCTTCGACAGACTTAAAGCTCAGCGTAACTACTGCAATATATTATTTTTAGAGAAAAAGCCATTTTTAAGATTTAGTGTATTTCTTTAAAACAAAAAAGAGGATTCCTAATTTGAGATACGACGGTCTCCAAATTTGAGACATAGAGACATTACTCAAAAAAACCGTTTCGCTAAAAAAAAACGAAACAAAAGTTTCACTTCGGATCTCCCCACAGTCTTTATGTGTCCATCTACCACACTGGATGCATTAAGCCCATTTTTCACCATGTTTTCCGTTAGGTACCCCAAAAGCTTTTGACGCTTTTACATATCCCATTTCTTTATTTCTCACGGCATTAACTGCTTTTATCATGTGGCTGGCATTCCATTTCTTTTGTTTGGGCGGCATCTAAAAGTAAAACAAATCTAATTGTTATTAGATGTCCTAAGGATTTTAATTTGAGAGTATCTCAAATTGGGACTCATAGTGTATCTCAAATTGGGATATTTATTAAAAAAAAATTACGAACTAATTTCTGGCCTAGGTCTTGAACATAGAAGAAATTTGTTGTCAGAAAAATAATAGTACCTAACATTACCTAAGCTATTATTCACCAAAACTCGCATTGCAATTAGCTTACCTTGTTTCTTTTGTCGATTTTACACTTTGATCAAAAAAACTCTAAACGTAAATAAATAATAATTGAACACTTGCACCGGTTCACCAAACAACGGCCGATCGGAGACTAAGAATGCAACACAGTAATGAATAAATAGTTTCTTCTATTTTTACTTATTTATACTTCTTTTATTTTGAGATGGCATCACATATATTAGAAGTAAGACAACTATCTCAAATTAGGTGCCCTTCCTCTATTAATAAAACATGTACCTACCCACTTCTTATTTTTTTTTGAAAATCTGTTTCTAAAGGGGTGAAAAGTGGGGGTATAAGAGTTTCTATTAAAAAATATCATTTGACGGATTATTTTCAAACTTAGCATAAATACTCGACACAAATTATAAAAAACGTATTTCTTAATTTTTTCGAAATCTGCCCTACTTAAAAAAGTTTATATTGGAAAATATATTTTTGACGGACTTTCTTGGCGTATTTCTTGCGCATTTTAACAAATTCTACCCCTATAAGGTGTTTGTAAACACGGTCCATGAAACAGTTTTGTGAGCGTTAGTAACGTACTGTAAAGAAATGTAAATGTAGGAAAGCACGAAAACAATTTTTTTTTTCAAAATAATATGAGTGCCTATTAAGTTTTATTGGATTGTTTGTATGATAGCCGCTGCTCTGTTTCGATAGTTAAATTATAAAAATATAATTGCGCGAGCGATGCCGCGGGTATCTGCTACTCAATAATAATATTGAAACGCTCCCTTTGCAAGTCATAAAGCTAATAAAACTAATAAAATTTTAAGACTACCAAAAAAGATAAAAGATGGTGACGGCGATAGTAAAATAACTAAGTCCCGTCCTGTCACTTAAGCCAACTTCCTGACTTTAAATAAAATAGACTAGACTTTAATACAATAAATAATGATAAGTTACATGGCCATGATGCAGCGAGATCGTAGAAAAAGTTGACAGAGTTAATGGATGTTTATTTCAAAAATTTATTGTAGCCTTTTCGTCAGAAACGGTATTTTAAGCAAACACTAGTGACGCATTCGCTAGTTCATTTTCTTGTCAATATTTCGTTTTCTCCAAAAAGCGGCCAAATACCCGTGTTTGGGTAGCAGCTTCCGAATTTAAAAAAAAATTTACTTGGAAAATTAATAAAACCATAAAACGAAACTTTGTCACATTTGGGCATATTTTTTTCTCTGTTTTTATTAGTTTATAAAAATCCAACCTTTTTTAACGTAAAATTGTAGGTAATTGTACTCCAATGAGAGATATTTGGCCGATTTTGGGATAAAACGAAGAAGTAACGAAATATTGAACAAAAACGAAATGGCAAAGGCGTTACTAGTGTTTGCTAGTGAGTTCTTAAGGGAACTAGACTACATTTTCAATTTATCACTGATAATTTGGAAGAAATAAATTGGTTGAATAATCGGAACTATACGAATCTCATTTATTACGATCATTATAAATATGATGGAGACGATTACAAATAAATTATGTTATTGATTCTGAATTATTTATAGAGGTCCAATTTACCAAATTAGAAGCACAAATTTGGATAATTTGATGATGTATTTATATATAAAATAGAACACCGTAATTTTAGAAAATATTAAATTAAAATAAATGTGGTGTTCTTTAGTGTAATTTATTATTTGAACATAATATCGAAAAATATGTTATTCCTGGTTTCTGATTTATTAAAAAAAATCATCTATGTTAAAAATAAAAGTATTTATATTAATAAATCATCTTAAGTGTTAATCTTCTACAGGGTGTTTCATTAAGGGTGGCCACCGGCCATATCTCGGAAACTACTAAGCATAGAAACTTAGGGAAAAAAATTTATAATTAAAGTGGCCCCGAGAAAATTCTGGAAAGTACTTTCAAGTTCCGCATTTTGCCGCAAGGGGGCGTAATTGAAAATTAATTTTTTAAATTCTAAATTTCTCCGAAAATTTCCATATTAAGGTATACCTTTGGTTACATAATTGAAAAGCTTAGACAGTTCTGCATAATTTTAGTTTAAGGTTCATTGGCGTACCGACATTGAAAGTGTAAACATTAAAATCGCTCTAACTTCTAAACGACTTATACGATTTTACTAACTTTAAGCTTGTTTGGAAGAGAAGGTAAGTACCTTCAATTGCCGTATCCAATGGTAATCGATAGTTTCTAATAAAATTGCTAGAGGGCGCAATTTGTAATAATAACAGTTTTTTGATTTTACCCCGAAAATTCAAATCATACGGTATAACTATGACATCATAATCGGTAAGAAGAATAAATTTGCAAGAAAAATGTGAAAAGCGCAGTTCGGTATCTGTGTTCGTTTTAGAGTTATTGCCAAAATAATAATTTTTAAATCTTTTATCGAAGAAATTATTGTTTTTATAGTTCCATAGGTATGTAGGTTGGATTAGTAATAATACCTTTTCATTTGTCATATTCTATACCTCCCTTCACGTTTTATCTAGGCTTGGGACTAGTCCAAATTTCTTACCGGACGTCTTCTGATACGAACTGAAATAGGTCGTACACTTTCCGTTTGTCTTAAACGTATTGCCAGTCGTCGAAATACTCCTCTGGTATGGTGACTTCGTTCAGGATATCTGGCAGCATATTCTCGTTCCGCAATCGGTGGCACTTTGAAAACATTCAAAATATACAGCAAGCATATCGTAAGCTCAGCATTGATATAAGCCATTTTTAACGGATATAGCATAAATTTTGATTAGGTATAAGAAATAATTTAAATAGAATCAAGGAGAAACTTTTGGCAACACCTATCAAAATTAAATCAGTTGACAAGTACTTCAATTCATTTATCTCCATGGCTATCTAGATTAATTTTTTTAAACATCATATTAGAATTATGCCTAAATTAGAAGTTTTCCATGATTATGTACCTTATTATTAATTCTAACATCGTTTTTTTGGGACATTAGAATATCGAGTAAGAAACCTACATATTACAGAATCATAAAGTTTAAAAATATTTTTTTGTCGTGGCCACGAAGCTATAAAAACAATAATTTCTTCGATAAAAGTGTTAAAAAGTATTGTTTTGTAAAATCAAAAAAACTGTTATTAGGGTAATTCCGGTAGAGATGCCCCACCGGGTGAGATGGCCGGAGCATGTAATTTTTAAACCGTTCGGCGAGTCAGTTGCCACTGCCGAGAAGCGAAAGTAGTTTACCCGCTTATATTGTGCTTGTGTCACGTTTTGATGTAAACAATAAAATAGGTGAGTTTTTACGATTTACTACTTTTCTATACGTAAATATTTATTTACTGTCGCAGGTTTTATAAAAATAATATATTTTGTCATCAATATTTTGTATTTGTGCTATTTTATGAAAGCATCATAACCTAAAAAAAATAATCGTATGTCCTTGTCTTTCCCAACCTATGATATCGGGAGGGATGCCCCGGATGTTATCGGGAGAAACGCCCTGTACAAAAAACAAAGGAAAATGTATCTGGAGTTAAAAATCTAGAGTTCAGAAAGAAATTTAAAAAAAATACAAGAAAAAAAGTTGAATCAGATTGAGAGAGCAGTAGCGGAGAAGTAATATTCCAAGAATCTGACGTTAGTGAGAGTGCAGATGAAAGTTGCGTGGGTTGTGGTGAAGAATACTCTAAAACCAAGAAAAAGTTGGATTGGTTAGAGTGTTTGTATTGTTAGAAGTGGTATCATGAATGCTGCATCAGTGAATATAGAGACATTTGTGACAGGGAAATTTTTTTAAGTGTCTCACCCGATTAGCGATTTTCCTACTGGTTAAAATAAAAAAACAATTACGTACTCCCTAATGGTTTTTTGCGAAGAAGCCAAATTTAATATCAAAAATTATATAGATTCACAAATTTGACAGATAAGACGCCATATTGGATTTTTTTAAATGGCAACCCTACTTTATTATATGCCCATTGCATTCCATTTTTTATCTACAGTTCAGAAATATATGTTGTAAATATTTATTTTCAGTCGTTCCGGAGATACAAGGCTTCGAAGTTATCGATTTTGTTTGGAAAGTCTAACCCCTTTAAAAAATAGATCGCTTGAGATTAGAAATTTAAGTTTTTTTACAGTTACATTATTGGTTGTGGCCGAGCTAACTATGCTATCGTCAAATATGTCAGATATCCAGAAATGACAGACAAGACGCCATTTTGTTTTTTTTAAATGGCAACCATAATTAATAACTACACCAGTAGATAGCATTCCGCGGTACGATATCAAAAATGTATAATTGTTGATATCTATTTTCAACCGTTCCGGAGATACGGGGCTTCCTAAACATGCATCGTTCGATTATGCGTTTTAAGTGTCTCACCCCTTTAAAAAATAGATCGCTTGAGATTAGAAATTTAGGTTTTTTTACAGTTACATTATTGGTTGTGGCCGAGCTAACTATGCTATCGTCAAATATGTCAGATATCCAGAAATTACAGACAAGACGCCATTTTGTTTTTTTTAAATGGCAACCATAATTAATAACTACATCAGTAGATGGCATTCCGCGGTCCGATATCAAAAATGTATAATTGTTGATATCTATTTTTAACCGTTCCGGAGATACGGGGCTTCCTAAACATGCATCGTTCGATTATGCGTTTTAAGTGTCTCACCCCTTTAAAAAATAGATCGCTTGAGATTAGAAATTTAAGTTTTTTTACAGTTACATTATTGGTTGTGGCCGAGCTAACTATACTATCGTCAAATATGTCAGGCATCGTTCGATTATGCGTTTTAAGTGTCTCACCCCTTTAAAAAATAGATCGCTTGAGATTAGAAATTTAAGTTTTTTTACAGTTACATTATTGGTTGTGGCCGAGCTAACTATGCTATCGTCAAAAATGTCAGATATCCAGAAATGACAGACAAGACGCCATTTTTTTTTTTTTTTAAATGGCAACCTTAATTAATAACTACATCAGTTGATGGCATTCCGCGCTCCGATATCAAAAATGTATAATTGTTAATATCTATTTTCAACCGTTCCGGAGATACGGGGCTTCCTAAACATGCATCGTTCAATTATGCGTTTTAAGTGTCTCACCCCTTTAAAAAATAGATCGCTTAAGATTAGAAATGTAAGTTTTTTTACAGTTACATTATTGGTTGTGACCGAGCTAACTATGCTATCGTTAAATATGTCAGATATCAAGAAATGACAGACAAGACGGCATTATTATTATTGGTTTACAAGTTAAAATTATAATAATTTTTTTAAATCTATAATATACAGAGTGTTTCATTAAGGGTGGCCACCGGCCTTATCTCGGAAACTATTAGGCAGATGTTCCCATTGACCTAAGAACATCCACGTGGTGTCAACATGATGGCTGCCCAGCACACTTTTCGCAAACTGTCCGTGATTTTTTACATGTTAGATACCCGAATCGCTGGATTGGAAAGGGTTGCTTATTTCCATGGTCACCTAGATCTCCGGGTTTAACTGTGTTACATTTTTACTTCTGGAGACAAATAAAACACGTTGTTTATAATACTCGACTCACCACCTTAGACGCTAAAATTGAAGCAACTTCTAGTTCTAGAAGAAAAATTAATAGTTGTATTTTGCAAAATAAAAGTAATTTTTAACATTTATAAAGTATTTCGATTGTTTCGTTAAAAAGTTTTCCATGATTGTTTTAATGATGTTGTTATAACCCGTTGGACTTTAAACACGCTACACATTTTTTCTTTTATATTTTTTACTAATCTTACCTATAGACCCTATGGAACTATAAAAACAATAATTTCTTCGATAGAAGATAGATTGTTTTGACAATAACTCTGAAACCAACAAAGATATCGAACAGCGGTCTCAACATTTTATCTTGCAAATTTATTCTATCATTCGATTGTGATGTCATAGTTATACCGTATGATTGGAATTTTCGGGATAAAATCGAAGAAACTGTTATTATTACAAATTGCGCCCTCTAGTAATTTTATTAGAGACTATCGTGTACCGTTGGATACGACAATTAAAAGTGTTTACCTTTCTCTTCCAAACAAGCTTAAATTTAGCAAAATCGGATAAGTCATTTAGAAGCTAAAGCGATTTTAATGATTGCACATTCAATAGCTTCCCCCACTCTTAGCAATTTCGGTACGCCAATGAGCCTTAAACCAAAATGATGCAGAATTGTCTAAGCTTTCCAATGATGTAACCAGAGTTATACCTTAATACGGAAATTTTCGGAGAAATTTAGAATAAAATAATTTTCAATTGTGCCCCCTTGCGGCGAAATGAGGAACTTAAAAATAATTTCCAAAATTTTCTCATAACGGCGTTAATCATAATTTTTTTCCCCAAGTTTCTATGCCTAGTAGTTTCCGAGATATGGACGGTGGCCACCCTTAATAAAACACCCAGCATAATTTATTTAAAAGCGACGCCGACGACTAGGTGAGTTGCTAATGCTAGATCTCGCCGTCTTTATATAATTCAATAATACTTAAACATGTAATCTTTGAATTATGAAATAAAAATAAATTTATTATTATTATTATTATTATTATTATTATTATTATTATTATTATTATTATTATTATTTTTATTACTTATTATTCTTTATTATTATATTATAAAAAATAATAATTTTAAATTGTTCTCGCATAGATTTCATTTTTACATTAAAATTGGGCCTTTTCCTTATAAAACTTGACCTTGTATATAGGTAGGGTATATTGTTTTAAAGAAATAATGTCAACAGGTTCACTTTTAAAACCGAAATATAATGTCAAAATATAAGAAAAAAATTAAACTAATTATTCAGTGTTCGAGAGTTGGCCGAAAAACTTGAGAGATATTGCAAAATTGAACATTAAACTCATGGTGTTTTTAAAAGTTGGCTGTGATTTTTACAAAAAGACATTTATTTAATTTAGGTTGCTAGGCAATTTTTTTTGTCTTTAATTTCTTGATATCTGACATATTTGAGGATAGCTTAGTTAGCTCGGCCCCAACAGATAATGTAACTGTAAAAAAACTTAAATTTCTAATCTCAAGCGATCTATTTTTTAAAGGGGTGAGACACTTAAAACGCATAATCGAACGATGCATGCTTAGGAAGCCCCGTATCTCCGGAACGGTTGAAAATAGATACCAACAATTATACATTTTTGATATCGGACCGCAGAATGCCATCTACTGGTGTAGTTATTAATTATGGTTGCCATTTAAAAAAAACAAAATGGCGTCTTGTCTGTCATTTCTTGATATCTGACATATTTGACGATAGTATAGTTAGCTCGGCCACAACCAATAATGTAACTGTAAAAAAACCTAAATTTCTAATCTCAAGCGATCTATTTTTTAAAGGGGTGAGACACTTAAAACGCATAATCGAACGATGCATGTTTAGGAAGCCCCGTATCTCCGGAACGGTTGAAAATATATACCAACAATTATACATTTTTGATATCGGACCGCGGAATGCCATCTACTGGTGTAGTTATTAATTATGGTTGCCATTTAAAAAAAACAAAATGGCGTCTTGTCTGTAATGTCTTGATATCTGACATATTTGACGATAGAATAGTTAGCTCGGCCACAACCAATAATGTAACTAAAAAAACTTAAATTTCTAATCTCAAGCGATCTATTTTTTAAAGGGGTGAGACACTTAAAACGCATAATCGAACGATGCATGTTTAGGAAGCCCCGTATCTCCGGAACGGTTAAAAATAGATATCAACAATTATACATTTTTGATATCGGACCGCGGAATGCCATCTACTGGTGTAGTTATTAATTATGGTTGCCATTTAAATAAAACAAAATGGCGTCTTGTCTGTCATTTCTTGATATCTGACATATTTGACGATAGCATAGTAAGCTCGGTCACAACCAATAATGTAACTGTAAAAAAACTTAAATTTCTAATCTCAAGCGATCTATTTTTTAAAGGGGTGGGACACTTAAAACGCATAATCGAACGATGCATGTTTAGGAAGTCCCGTATCTCCGGAACGGTTAAAAATAGATATCAACAATTATACATTTTTGATATCGGACCGCGGAATGCCATCTACTGATGTAGTTATTAATTATGGTTGCCTTTTAAAAAAAAAAAAAATGGCGTCTTGTCTGTCATTTCTGGATATCTGACATATTTGACGATAGCATAGTTAGCTCGGCCACAACCAATAATGTAACTGTAAAAAAACTTAAATTTCTAATCTCAAGCGATCTATTTTTTAAAGGGGTGAGACACTTAAAACGCATAATCGAACGATGCATGTTTAGGAAGCCCCGTATCTCCGGAACGGTTGAAAATATATACCAACAATTATACATTTTTGACATCGGACCGCGGAATGCCATCTACTGGTGTAGTTATTAATTATGGTTGCCATTTAAAAAAAACAAAATGGCGTCTTGTCTGTCATTTCTGGATATCTGACATATTTGACGATAGCATAGTTAGCTCGGCCGCAACCAATAATGTAACTGTAAAAAAACTTACATTTCTAATCTTAAGCGATCTATTTTTTAAAGGGGTTAGACTTTCCAAACAAAATCGATAACTTCGAAGCCTTGTATCTCCGGAACGACTGAAAATAAATATTTACAACTATATATTTCTGAACTGTAGATAAAAAATGGAATGCAATGGGCATATAATAAAGTAGGGTTGCCATTTAAAAAAATCCAATATGGCGTCTTATCTGTCAAATTTGTGAATCTATATAATTTTTGACATTAAATTTGGCTTCTTCGCAAAAAACCATTAGGGAGTACGTAATTGTTTTTTTATTTTAACCAGTAGGAAAATCGCTAATCGGGTGAGACACTTAAAAAAATGTCCCTGTACATGTATTTATTTGAGGGGCATCACTCCCGACTTGGAATGCCATCTCTCCCGTACTGTAGGGAGATATGGCCAACTTTTAATTTTTGTATTTTTTGTTTCTAATAGAAATGTTTAGATATATTTTGTTCTGTATTATCCTCTTACGACTTATTAATAAAGGAAGTTAAAGTTTGTATAGTTAGTTTCATTAAAAATAACAACAAATACATATTTATCACCTCCAAAAAAAGTGAGGCGTCTCTACCGGACTTACCCCATTACAAATTGCGCCCTCTAGCAATTTTATTAGAAACTATTGTGTACCATTGGATACGAAAATTGAAGGTACTTACATTTCTCGTCCAAACAAGCTTAAATTTAGTAAAATCGTATAAGTCGTTTAGAAGTTAGAGCGATTTTAATGTTTAAACTTTTAATAGCTTCCCCCACTCTTATCAATATCGGTACGCCAATTAGCCTTACACCAAAATGATGTAGAATTGTCTAAGTTTTCGAATGGTGTAACCAAAGGTGGTCAGGAAAACTGTACGGTCTTACTAAAACATATAAAACGAGTTGAGTTGATCAACTTACTTAATGGTTGACAAAGGCAAAAAGGGGGTAATACTATATTTCCACCAGCGTGGTTCGTGTGAAATAAAACAAAGATTTGAAGTTGAATTTTGATACCCACAGCAGTTTTACTTTGTTATCTTTTGCCAAGCCTACTTATTCACTTTGACATTACACATGCCAGTCTTAAGCTGACGTTACCTTATTCCACGTTAGCGCACACACATAGTATTATATATTTTTACATTTTTATATTCTACAATCAATTCTAGACATTTCTCATAAATCATGCCCTATAACTACCTTCAACCATTTACAAAATGTTAACACTTTAATGCTGGCATATACCATTGATATGCTTCTCGACTTAGCAAAGTTCTGAACTCAAGTCACATTCTTTAAGATAATGACAATTTTCTATCTAAGATTGAGACGTCAAAAAATGTTAGTGAATGTTAATCAAATTTGAATTTTGCTCTGCTAATATTATATTATATTACCATTCTATTTCCAGATGATAATGATTTACCAAGTTGAACCTTATGGTTTCAACAGGATGGTGCTTCCTCGCAATATGCTGCTCATGTAAGGGAATAGGTACTTAAATACCATTTTTCCGGGGCGGTGGGTAGGTAGACCGGGGTAAAAAAAAATGTAAAGCAGTAATTTTTAGATCGATTGATCCACTGCGAAACAGTTGGTGACGGACAATTTCAACATCTTATAAAATAGTTTCTTTCCATACTTGTGATTTTAGAATGTAAAAATATACAATATGTTTCAAATTCATCGAAGGTATTAAAAAGAGTTCCTTGAGAATCTGTTCCGGATCCTTTATTATTTATAATTTATACATAGGTATTAAGATTTTTATTAATCCATGAAGTATCGTAATCTAATAGCTCTTGCTGATGATAAACAAATATATCATAAAATAAAAACTGATAACCTTCTGCATTGAATTTCAATGATCAATGAGGACCTTCCTAATGTTTCCAAAGTAGTAAAGGATTATGGCTTGAAACTTAATAAAAACAAAACAAGTTTACTTTTAATCGGTTCAAAATCTATTAGTTCAAAAATAATAATCAACATTGGTTTCAAACTTATTATTAATAATTATGATACCGTTGGTAACATCCGCTTGAAATCTTGGTATCCTTTTTGATCAACATTTGACATTTGCAGCTCATTTAAAAACATAATTAGAATATGCCAGATTATTTATAAATGAAAAAATTCAATTTAGAATTACCCACAACATGAACGCTAAAAAATTTTATTATTTGGAAATATCAATACATCATAATAGTATATTTCAATACAAGTACGGTAGGTACCTACATCTTTACCGCATGTGCGTGATGTTTAACAAAACGAGCCGAAGGCGAGTTTTTTAAATCACGCAAATGCGGTAAAGACACCTACCGTAAGTGTATTGTACGATATTTTATCTACAAGCATGTTTTAGGGCACCAATATTAAAAACTAAAAGAGCACTGTTTTAATTTACCCCGTAGGTGCCTCGTAAGTGGTTATCAACAATGCATTAATATCAGGTTGCTATAGAAATAAATTATAGAAATTTAATAGGTAGTTGGCTTTTATAATGACAGATGTAAAACTTGACAACGGAATAAACGATAATTATTTTTGTAACAATTTCGGTAAAGTGTGATTTACGTCCCTTAAATGGAAGTCAGTAGCAGCAGTGATGATGAAGTTTCAAAGGAAGTTCTGGACATCGCTAAAGCAGCTAGCCTTAATTTATTGCCGGATAAATCACGGCATAGATATGAGAAGGGATATGGGCTCTTCATGGACTGGTGCTCATCAAAGAAAGTTAAAGCAATTAGTGAAGATGTGATGCTTGCCTATTTTGTGGATAAATTTAAGGACAGTAAATCATCCTCCTTATGGAGTTATTACGCAATGCTCAGATCTACTATAAGTATCAAAAATAATGTCGACATACCTAAGCAGGTATGCAAAACTGAAGGCATATTTAAAAAGGAAGTCTGTGGGATACAAAGCTAAGAAATCAAAGGCATTCTCCAAGAATGAGGTTGTAAAATTCCTTGTTACGGCACCAGATGAAGAGTTTTTATTAATGAAGGTACCTACTTAATTGCGATTTTTTTAAAATCTACTTTTAAATAACAACTTATTTGCTTGTTTCAGGTGGTACTCATTGTGGGCATCGCTGGCGGAGTTATGTAAAATGAAAATTGAAGATATTAAGGAATTTGAAACCCACCTTGTTGTAACTGTTCCGGATACAGACACATGTAGATCGACAGTTCTTGGTTTACGTGGAAGAATTTTCATCAGAAATTTATAATATTTTAATTTTCAAGAAGTTTAGAGCCCTTAGACCCTTCTTAATTTATAAGTTTGGATTAGTTTAGAAATTTAAATATGTAAGTATTTGTTATACATACAATGTTTAATAGAGTTTCTTTTAAAAATAAAAAATACACTTGAATAATATAAAAACTTGTTTTGATAGTATGTAATTACTTACAGCACTAGTAAGTAGTTACTTACCGCACGCTTGTAGATAAAGAAAAATATAAAACGTCTTTTAAATATAATAGTTTAATAATATATAACAATATAGAAGCTGATATAAAAAAAATAAACTATTCGTCTTTTAAAAGTCATTTTAATAGTGATTTAACAAACTAGTGTATTAATAAGGGCAATTCAATCGAGACAATTTTAACGTGTGAGCGCAACGAGCACGTTAATTTGTTGAGATTATTAATCGCTATTTAATATACGCGTTAGTTACAATATTTTTCCGTCGATTGTCTTGTTAATAGATTGTATTTTTTTTTATTTAGAACCAAAATACATATTATAACAAATTTTTGAATTTCAAACTTATTGACATCGACAGAAACTATGGCAACGCCATTATGTACGCGGCAGTGCGTGCTTTGTAGTATGTTTGGTTGCCTAAAATCGTTTATTAATAAAAAAAATCATGCATTAATAGGGGCCATTAATGTATGATTTTTTATACATTAATTAAGGTTGTAAATACACGGTCGACAGAAAAAAATATTATCTTTGGGCCGGATTAGAAAACTGATAATTGTTATTTAAAATGCTACCTTTGTGTGCCAACTAGGTAGTATGTTACTGTCACCAGTAGTTATTTTTAGTTGTTATAGGTACTTTAAAAAATTTATATTTTGGCACAAATAAATATCTTTATTATTATTATTATTATTATTATTATTATTATTATCATTCATTCAAAAAAATTAATTTGACAGGTCCGAGAGATTTTTGATTAAGTAGCCGATATTCTATATAAAAAGCGATCCGTTTCTTTATACCTAATAAGTATATAGGTACGTGCAAGGTCTTGACGCTACTACCAAACTTGACTGTGTCCCCAATGTGAGCATTCGATCAGGGTATGTCGAGTCTGCACACTTCGGAAATTTCCTTGTTGATGTAAATATTCGACAGAACACGCTTTTAACTATTTTTTAAGCTAAATCTTTTTTCCTCCTATCTTGAAGTTAGAAGTCACTAACCAAGTCTATAAAAATGACTAAAGTAAAGTTTTATAAATAAATATCACCAGCAACTTGCAAATAATACTTGCCCCAATCACACTGACGACGAATAACCGGACGGAAATCCAAAGATAAACAACGCCGGCCTGGTTCTGCCATGTTTTATCGCGATAGATAAAACTTCCATCTCACTACGCGAGCTCGGCAGTACCCATTCCAACCGCATGCCGGGGTTATTTTTACTTGCCGCTGTTTGGACCGTGCGAGCAAAAAATATTTGCATCAAAGAGGGCCTTGCATCTAAAGACGTAATGCTTAGCCGTAGAGCTTAATACCTATTGGGTGTCATTATATAACTATCTAAATTAACAATCAATCAGTTATTCCGTCATCTTTGACAGTCGTTACAAGTAATTTGATTCATCGCTAATTTTTCCAATTTCTTGAACAAATCACACAATGGGCTTTACGGAACAGCATAAAACATTCATGGTTGAAGCGTATTTTCGAACCAGCGTTAGAGTAAATGGTGAGTGGCAATATAATCCGAGTTTGTGCATGGACGATTTTCACGAAAATATTCCTAACGTTGCTCTTATTGCTGGGGATTTTTATCATTGCCGAAAAGAACCGTGTCTGTGTTTTGGGAAACAGGTTCTATACAACACAAAAAAGGAGCAGGAAGACCAAGTGCAAATAAATTAAAATAAAATAAAATAAATTTGTATTTGTCTACTTATTTTATTACTCATTAGTTTGGCATATCATTTCATAATATGAATTTGACAAAATTTTAACCTAGATTTGGTTAGATATATCGTCCCCATATCATTGTGATCTAAACCAAGCCCTACGTTTTTTAATCCAAGCCTTTTTTGATGCAAATAATTTTTGATCGCACGGTATTTGCTTTTTTCGTTTTTCCTTTTTGTAGAATAATGCTGTATTAAAATATGTGTATTATGTAAAGCCCGAACTATCTGCAACTAAATTGCGACACATCATAACCCCGAACAAAATCTAGTCGAATCTACTTTATATTCGGTGATGTATGCAAGAGAACAGTGGGTCATTATTAACTTAAACAAATAACCCTCAAGAATTTAACTGTGCAAACAAACTCTCTCAAACTCCAGTTAGAAACTTCCAACAGTGAAGATTATCACGGCCATTTTCTCAGTCAAGCCATTATATCATTACGTTTATTTATTAGTGCGCGATTTGTTGAACTGACATGCAATAAGAAGGACATTGGTAAGAGATACAATTTAAATATTTATACAGCGTGTCCAGAAACCATCTTAACATATGGGAAACTTTTTTATTTTTGACTTCATGAAAAAAAGGTACTCTTCATAAAAAGTTCTGCTTGTTGATAAAATAACACCCAAATCAAAAATTTTGATCCAGCATATATACGGGGTGTTAAGAAAGTAAAAAATATTAAAACCGTAGGTGGAAAACTATATTTAATAATTTTAATTACAAAGTACAATAATGAATAATACACTAAATTTCAACATGACCACCATTTTTTTCCATACAAACGGTTGTACGTCGTGAAAATTCCATTACTGCATTTCTAACCATCTGAGGAAAAATTTCTTGGACACATTCTCTGATAACTCTTTCTAAATAGTTTATGGTTTCAAAAGGTCTGTGGGTATAAGCTTTTTGTTTTAAGATTTCCCATAAAAAAAATTCGAAGGTGTTAGATCTGGTGACCTTGGTGGCTAAGCAAATTCTGACCTGCGTCCAATCCACCTATGTAAAAATGTTCGGTGTAAGAATTCTGTCACTCTTGCAGAGCTGTGACATGGAGCATGTTGGAACCAAAGTGCGTGTCTTATATTCAGTGGTAGTCCATGAAAAAACTTAAATCCTAATTCAGTATCCAAAAATTTCAAGTAAATTTCGCCAGTAATATTTTCTCGAAAAAAGTACGGCCCTAGAATTTGGTTCTTAAAAACACCGCACCAAACAGTTGTCTTGAAAGAATACTGGTTACGACACTCAATTGCAAAGTGGGGACTCTCATCACTCCACCACCTATAGTTTTGAGAACACACTACTCCATTTGAGGTGAACATCGCCTCATTTGAAAATAATATTTTCCTTGCGAAAAATGGGTCATCTTGAATATATTGCATTAAAAATTTGAGCATAGCCTCTCTGTACGTATTGTAGTGGTCCCCGACAATTAATACTAGGTATTTCAACTTTTTCCTCCATTGTAAATTTAAGCACCATATTTAATAAAAAGGAAACCAAACTGCAAATATAATAATTAGTTGTCAAGTTTCATTTGGTTTTATTTTCCAATGCGTGCTAGACCTACTAGGTAAACGAGAATGCCCTTTTCTGAAAAACTCTGTGAGCTAATTAGAGAAACTATGGAATCAGGAAAAAACTTTACGCCACAGCTCTTTTCTTTTAGGCTAAGTCGCCTTTCGAATGGCAACTTTAGACCCTTTATTTCATTATTGTACTTTGTAATTAAAATTATTAAATAAATATATAGTTTTCCACCTACGGTATTAATATTTTTTACTTTCTTAACACCCTGTATATGCTGGCTCAAAATTTTTGATTTGGGTGATATTTTATCAATAAGCAGAACTTTTTATGAAGAGTACATTTTTTTCGTAAAGTCAAAGATAAAAAAGTTTCCCATATTATGTTAAGATGGTTTCTGGACACGCTGTATTATTTTCTAAAGAAACAAAGTTAATTTTTTCTTTCAGATGTTAGTGCCATGTGCCATTAACTCTCTTCCAACATTAGTGTTTCACGAGACGAGAAATCTCACACTTTTTAAAAACTCTCGTCTCGCTCTGCAAATCAAGACGATATTTTATTCCAAATCTCGCGAGAGTCTCGCAACTTCTCGTTTTAGCAACATGATCATAAAAAAAATTCTCTGCAAAATTTGGGATAAAAACGGGTTTGGTTATATTGGTTACGGGATTACCAGATTTAACAATTTTTTGGTATTTTGATAATTTTACTCAGGGAACTCCAACTATTGGCAATACTGATTGTGGATACTTCTTACATAATAACAATTATTATTAATAAAGCTAGGTACGGGTTTTAGTAAGTGACGGCTTGTGTTGAAAACACTGGAAGCTCAACAATTATTATACAACATTGGGGGTGTTTTAAAAGGACTATTTAAAAAAGAAAAACAATATTCATATAGGTACAAGCATGGGATCAAAATAAACCACGCAGCCAAAAGTAATTTTCATAAAGTTCCACTTTAAACCGAAATAGAATTTTAAAGTTTTTTTGCCAGTTTTGTCAGTAAGTTTAAAACCGGTTTAGGCCGCCCGATATTTTTTACAATTTTTAAGACTATACAGACTAGGGTACTTTCAAAAATGTCCTTAAAAATTTGCCCCTAAGCCCAATGATGCTATACCGTAAACATTTCGATAATATCTTGTAACACTGTTAAAAATTTAAAAATAAACAAATTTCCACAATTTTTCAGATCAATAACTACCTATATAGCTAATTTTTTTATTGGGTCGATGATAACGATAAGTCGATAACTTTCATCGGTGCACTAAACACGTGCCACTGATTGATAATAATCTGTTTAGGCGTTTGCTATCTATTCGGAGATGGAAAAAGTCCAAGATCACCTACCGGTTAAACAGCACATGAAATAGAAAGAGCGAATTTTAGACCCAATCAGTTAGAAAGAGAAGAAAGAACCTAGTAAGCGTCGGTTTTCGAAAGCACGGTTCGGTAAAACATCGAAGGGTTTTATAGCTTCGGCTCATTGACGGTGGTAACAAAGATCAGAATTATTATTATAGGGATATTTAAAATGGTATTAGCGAGACGTTAATTGAATAGAGAGTTTATTATTCAATGGTATAGAGTTAATGAATCTATGTGATGATATTGTATTTTAGATAATGTGTCCCTAGGGGATGTGTTTATGAGTCCTTAAATGGCAGCCGCCACTCGTTTTAGTATTACCACGTGGTTCAAATTTTAGAATATTAAAATTAAGAAAAAACCTTTGGAACTATTCAAGGCACAACATAATCATGTGGCGGAGCAGAATGCAGGCAAGAGCAAAAATAGATCCGTTACGGGATCTGTCTTTTTTTTATTAAAAAATATGTGTAATATGTAGTAAAAGTGTAAATTATAGTTTATTGTCTTTTTAATAATTAAAAATAAAATTGAAAAAAACCTATCTTTTTAAATGCAAAAGTAGTATAATATAATTGTCTTTTGACTAAGACATAATATGCGACTTTTTCAAGATAAGATAAGATTTATTTGAAAGATACCGTACATTTCAAACCAATAAAATTATAATTCGGTTTAAGTATATTGGGCGTTGCAATAAGAATACAACATTATTTGATATAAAAATAATATATAGGTACTTATAATGAAATGACTATTTCGACCTTAAATAAATGGGGCACTTCTTTTGCTTTAAATATTTTTTTTTATTCTTAGGTTAAGGAAACCCTTATTTTATTATTTAGGAATAAGCTAATATTGGCTTCAAGTATTATTTTATCTGAGGAATGGTAGAACAATCATATTATACTTAAATTAAAGGTATTAACTAGTGATGGGAATAACCGACTTATTTTAAAAACCGACTACCGAGAAATCAAGTGATTTTATAAACCTGATGATAACCGGTTTTTTCACTCGTATTCTAATATTAATATGGGCGGTGGTTTATCTACAACGTTTAGACTTTCCCGGAAGATTCTGGAAAAACAACGCTGCCGAGAAATATTTGGACTTCTAAAAAAAAAAGGGTCGCCAGTTTCGTAATTATTATTAAAAAAAACCTTTTTTTTTCCAACAATCGAATGCATATCGTTAATATTCGGGTGACCTATCCATAAACCGCCAATAATTTGAATGAAAAACCAGTTATTAGGTATATCAGGTTTTTTTAAAATCACTAATACTCGGTCATTAAGAGATACTTCTAACTCCTAAAAAAAAGGCCGCCAGTTCGATAATTGTTAAGTACAACGCCACAGAGAAAGGGTACGGACAAAAAAAAAACCGATTGATAAATAAATAACCGGTTGTGTAGTTGCTCACAAAATTTTTTCTATGCACTTGTAAAAAAAATGACGGGTCGCGCCTGGTGTAATAATATGGGAACGTCACGAGGAAGTCTTAAAGTCTAAACAGATTTGTTTTTCCCATGATAATGTAGTTTTTCCGGGTTCATTTTGGTTTTCGGATATTTTCTAGATGCTGTTTAATTTGTTGGAAAATATTCATATTCTTTCACATTCAATCACATACTTAGGTAGATCATTAATTTTACCTTCAAAATATAAGGTGCCCTCTAGCTATCGATTTACTGTCTATTTTGATCTATTTCAAATTAGTGATTATGTATTCAGCATCACGTTGTACGCCCACCCCATTCTTATTATGGCATATTAATCATTAAATTCAATGACAGATTTTCTCGCAAGGGTGGAGGAACAACGTTTGCTTTTAATAATATAATAACAATATTTTGTTGCAGTTAGGCATGACAAGACAAATATACTGTTGGATAAATTATAGAATTGTTTAAATTTGTTATAAGAATTATTCATAATATAATTATAAAGCATCCATTAAAAATTTGTCAACGTGGTCCCCTATTAAAACTTGGCTTTTTTTGGCTTGTATTCTTCGTTTCTTCTTTTCAGCAGGGGGCCGGCCCGGCAATTAACTTGTGAAATTTGCTGATATCGATTTTATTTTTAATATTAAGCGTGGTCTTCAGCATGAAATAATGTGCCCAAAGTGGCGAAGGAGAGAAATTCCTGTATTTCTTTGTGAAAAACATGAGTCACACATCTTCGTTGAAATTTTCCACTCTTTGTTTTTAGTACCATTTCACAAATGCCTCATATATTTTCCTTGATTTTGTCGGCATATTTATACGTCTAACGCCTTTTCAGCTGCTTTTTTTTAACTCAAAAGCTTCCGGCTAATGTGTGTAGACGTTGCACTGGCTTGATGAAACTGTATTTCCATATTGTAAGAAGGAAAAGAAGTAAATCCTTGTTTGAAGTCCTTTTGCTTATTAAAAGTACGCCTCATCGTTTTTAAACCCAACTTTTAAAAACGCCCGTTTTAAAGTTACCATGGTAACATCAACAACCCGAAAAACGTGAATGTCAACTTTTCTGACAGAAGTACCTTTTAACGTCAAATAAAATAATACCAACACATGTTTGAAAAGCTTTATTTAAATCTTTAACAATCTTCATTTTTTAAATAAATGTAAAAAGTGCAGTTGTTATTGTTTGAAATAATAATACCTCGGTTTTTTAAATCAGTCAATGTATTTGGATTTCCATTAATGGCACTCCCAATAATGATTGAAACATTCTTTTTATCGTTCTTCAACGTAACCAGTCGCCACAGCTGCCAATTTCCATTTTATTTGTCGTTGAATTTGATCGTCGCCTTGAATACATATATGACTTCTTGACTACGTCATTCTTACTAATTGCCTTTATAAATGCATGCCATTTCGCAAATGATTTTATATCGAACCTTTGTTTATCCTCAACATACGTGCAATGTTGAATGGATAGCCCACATAGTGGACGCCTTGTACTGCTCCAACATTTTCTGAAAGTAGGCAAGCACAACTCGTTCATCTGTATCGTTTTGAACCTTTTGCTCTTCCATCCAATTTAATAAACTTGTATTCTTTTTTATAAGCGGCTTTCGATATTTGCGGTATTAACCGCGATTCTGCTTTACTATTTAAGTAATCAATATTAGAACTAATTTTTCTAACCAATAACAACTGCGGTTACAGCAGTTAATCTTATGTGACAGATTGCAAATTAATTTTTGTTTATCTCATTTCCATGACAACGACAGGTATACTGATGTCACATCACAAATTCAACCATTTTACTTTATTAGTTCTTGTTTCCATTTTTTATAGTATTAATACCTGTATGTATAATTTCAGAGTGAACCAATGAAAAAAAATATTGAAAAGTATTCGTGGATACCTGGTCTTTAAAACACTGGCTCTATTTCGAGCACTACATATATAAGGACCTTAACATCCACTTACTTACTTTAATATACTATTTTTTTACACCTTTGAAAATGACCCGAAAAGACTGAAACAGGTGTCAGGCAACTGAATAAATTTTTATGAAACTTCAAACAAGTATTTATTTATTTTCCTTTTTACAATATCAATAGTTTCCATGACGACTGTGATAGCAAAATTGATGACGCTAAAGCGGCCCGCACACGATCAATATATTGATCAATACAGAATAATATTGTCCATGTGTCCATTGAACTAAATATTGAAGTCGATATCAAATATTGACGAAATTTAAATATTCTAAAATTCGGACTTCAATACTGGTACGTGGTGGGGATATTGATCAGTTTATTGAAAGCATGCGGCCTACCCCCCAATATTTGCATCAGTATTTTCTTGTGTTGCCTAGTGAACGTTGTTGATTGTTGTGAAAAACAACTCCTACCTGTTGCAAGATACCGAAGAGTAACTGCTAGTTTCTCTTTAACGGATAAAGCTTCTCGCATGATGGTATTCTGACCCTTGACGTGAGGTTCAATCATTGCTACGAGTGCATCAAACATATCTGTTCATTCGAAAATAGTTGCAGTAATCGTTTACATCACTTGAAACAATTTCTCTTAGTAAATTCATGTGACCGTAACGTTCCTTTTTTGTTATATCCACCACTCTTTAACCCATCGCTTACGGTTAACAATATGTTTTATTCCTAAGAGTAGTAAAATAGTTGAACATGCTATTTTCCTCTTATTTCTCATTATTTCAATCCCTCCGCAATATAAACATCAAACGAACGTAGGAGCATGCACGGTAAGAAAACTAAATGATACTGAACTCTAAACATAAATATTGACTAAAATATTGTCAATAATAGTTAAGGAGTGCGGTGGTAATAATATTGATATGCTGTTTGGCAATAATATTGAAGATCCTATAAATACTGATCAATATATTGAAAGTGTGCGGGCCGCTTAACAACTTGTTTGTTTATACTGTAACTAAGTGACTTTTGTCTTTCACAGTGGACCAAATATTCAACTGGTACTTTCATTAAATTATAACATTATTAGGTGTTTTTATATTTATACCTACATATTAACTAATTTTAGTAATACTCTTTCTGGAAGTACAAAAAATAATGTAGGTATATATCGCGAGACAAAAAAGCCTTAACCCCTTGAATGGTTGTTGCACTCGAACAGAGCCCTAGAGCAACAAACTCCGTTTGCGGGGGGGTAAATGAGTCACTTTAGCTCCTTTGTTTATAATATACTATTTTGTTTGGATTGGTTTGATAATTTTTAAAATTTAGTCACAGATGTAAGTATTATTTATTGAGTACTCTTACGCTTGACGATGGACTCGTTGCCTGCTGAATGCGTGGAAGGGGGGTAGGGGGTAAATACATTCTGGGGGTCTCCGTAGTTACGTCAATGAAAACATGCACCTTAAATCTGTAACTATCTGTGTACAATGGTGATAATATTTCCTTAACGAACCATATTAGTTCCTGCATTTACTTTATTGCGAGCGACTCGACATGCAAATAAAAAGCACGAATACTCAATAAATTTTCAACCCCTTAAAACTGCAATCATTTTCCTTTCTCAAACGGTGCCAAAAATATTGTTTTAAGCTTCTCTTCCCAGCATTATTGCCTCGTCTGGAACATAATGCCGGGATTAAAACCAAATTGCTTCTAACGTGATGCCGGTATCGAAGCCGCGAGTCGATATTATGCCCTTTGAGACGTGATGGCAAAATCATTTTAAAAGTTGTGGTTAAGGTAAAATTGAATGAAAGGGTTATAAAAAAAACTAGAGGTGAAAGTTAAGCAACAAATAACAAATCCGACGAAACTCGAATAAACCTGTGGTATTTCTGCATAATATGGAAATTGTTTGTTTGTTAGCATACGAATATGTATCCGGTAAAATATATATATACGAGTGGTGCTTCAGCTGGCGCACCATAGGAAATCCCATACAAAGATTAAGGTGGTCAAATATTAGGTCCCTTATTTACTTTAAACGAAGAGCGTATCTAAATTTTTTTAAGAATGCAACAAGCCATTATCATATATTATTATAATTATTATTATTAATATTTTAGGTTCCTAAAATCAATAATACGGGTCTAAAATATTTTATTGAAGATCCCTCCAAATATTTTGATAATTCTATTAGTGTAAACTTTGACAATGTCATAAAACGTGTGTGCATGTCAATTATTAACATTTACGGATGCTTTTATTATAAAGTTTCGGAACAGTATTTTTTGTTTAATAATAATCCCTTAATCGTTTCACGTCAAATAATCGCAAGTTGGTTCAACATATTATTCCATTTAATAAAAGAAGTTATTTTTGTATTAAGTGCGCAAAATGAGCGTTTTTTAAATGGCACATGAGATTGTAAATTTTTACCGAGACCGTTAGGTCGAGGTTAAAAATTCAATCAAATGTGCCATAAAAACACTTTTGCGCGCGAAATAAAAACAACATTTTTTCTACAACTGTTTGTTGTTAACTATTTTTTATCGTGTTTAGAAACTAAAACTTAAAATCATAATTCATTTAAGGTATTATTTCTTACACCTGTTCCTATTACTATTGAAACCTAAAATTGTTTAAATTTTATTGATTGTCAAATCTAACGGGTTTCGTGTCAAAAGTTTATAGTTGTTTGCTCAAGTTTGATACCATTTAAATGTCTGAAAGTGATAGTGAGACGTCTCACGAAATTACGGATGCGGCAGAAATCGTTATATCAAATCTCTTGCCCGTGAAATCAAGAATCAAATATAAGAAAATGTCCACTCAGTTTCGCGAATGGTGCAATACAAAGAAAGTAAAAACAGTAACAGAAAATGTTTTGCTCTGTTATTTGGAGGAAAAGTCGAAAATTGTAAAGCCACCTACACTATGGAGTACCTAATATGAGAAAATGTCCACTCAGTTTCGCGAATGGTGCAATACAAAGAAAGTAAAAACAGTAACAGAAAATGTTTTGCTCTGTTATTTGGAGGAAAAGTCGAAAATTGTAAAGCCACCTACACTATGGAGTTCGATGCTTAAAAGTACCCTAAACATAAAGGAAAATATTGATCTGCAGCGGTTTACTAAATTGGTTCCATTTTTAAAGAGCAAATCCATTGGATATAGAAGTCTAAAGTATTAACAAAGGAATATGTAGCCAGATTTATAAAGGAATCCGATGATGAAATACATTTACTTATGAAGGTATACAACATTTACAAACAAATATTTAAGTTATTTAAATACTTATTTAACTATTTTATTGTAGGTTGTTTTAATCTTCGGGATAAGAATTAACCAAGATGACCATTGATAACATTAAAGATGTTGGAACTATATTAATTGTAAAAATACCAGATACAAAAACCTACTGTGAACGAACCTTTACTAAATCCAATTTGGAATATATCGATATCTACAGAAGGTATAAATCTCTGCGACCGTCCCACACTTCAAGTAACCGATTCACTGGACAACAGCTAAAATGTTGCAGAAATAAAATCAACTAAATCTTACTATTTTAGGTGTGCTTAAATCGAAAATAAACGTTTTTTTTTAAATATTAGTTTACGTTTAAGAGATACGTGACGTCATGTTCCCCTAATATATTAACACTGTAACCGCGAGAACGCACGTAGTATATTTGTATTGTAATAACAATATATGGATTTTATATTGCCAAATCTACATTTTCACCAAGTTAAGGAATGGTGGATTCTTAGGGACGATCCCCTATATTCGAAATCCTAACCCCCTATTGCTTAAAATAAGAGCGATAGCCATTGAAACCCATGTAAATCCACTTTCATGTCTGCCTTGTACTGAACAGTCCCTATATAATAAAAATCTGTTTACAAAAATAAGAGAGCGAACGAAATGAGTTTTACATAAATTTACCTAAATAGGGATATTAACACAATGGCGACTTAGCCGGGACCACCCTAAAACAGGGATAATATTGAAATATTTAATTAAGCGGCAAATAAATAATGCTTTACTACCCGATTTTAAATAAATAAACGACTAAACGGATAAAAGGACCCTTGTTTATCCTCATTTCTATGGTTTACCTGAGCACAGTACTATAATGTAGGCCAATAAATCCATTAGTACCTGCTCAGTCGCATTGTGTCCTTTATCCCTATTTAGGTAATAACAAATAAAAAACTCATTATGTTGGTTTCTTAAAATTGTATATAGACTACTTATAAGTATAATTATAATGAAATGTATTTAAAAATCTATAATCCATATTTGGGGATATAAACAGGTAGGTAAGCGGAGAGGTTAGTCAGTCGAAGTTAGTAATTCAAGTCGAATAGTTAAGATTGTAAAATGCCTCGAAAGTGTGTAAACAATCCAGATCACTTCTGTTATGTTTGTGGTGAAGTGACTTTTGCGTCTCAGAAGCGATCTATGACTCCATTGATGAAAAAAGCATATCATCTTTATTTCGGTTGCAGAATAGGAGATCAAGACAAACAGTGGGCGCCACATTTATGCTGTAATGCATGCGCTTCAAATTTGACAAGCTGGTTAAATCGTAAAAACCGATCTATGCGGTTTGCTGTTCCAATGGTCTGGAGAGAGCCTACAAATTATGTTAATGATTGCTATTTCTGCATGATACCTCCTGTTGGGCAAGGCACCGGTATATCCAAGAAGAAAAAGTCTGTTATTAACTATCCAAATATACCATCTGCCATCAGACCTGTACCACATAGTGACGACCTTCCTATTCCAGAACCCCCAGAAACAGTCACTTACGAATCAGACAGCGATACAGCGTTGTGCCAAGAAGAAGATATGCCATCAACTTTAAGAGATCCCGATTTCGCACCCAGCACATCATACCGCCAACCGCACAAAATAACCCAGTCAGAATTAAACGATCTTGTGAGAGATCTAGAACTTCCAAAAAGTAAGGCTGAGTTACTAGGATCAAGATTGCAGCAGTGGAACCTGTTAGAAGAAGATGTCTCTGTAAGTGTTTTTCGTAAACGCCATAAAGGTCTAGCGCCATTTTTTGACATGGAAAATAACTTAGTTTTCTGCAATAATATTGGCGGTTTATTGGAGGCTTTAAATATAAACTACAAACCAGTGGAATGGAGATTGTTTATAGACAGTTCAAAATTAAGTTTAAAGGCAGTACTATTACATATTGGCAATATTCTTCCGTCCATTCCTGTCGGATATGCAGTTCACATGAAAGAATCATACGACAATATGAAGTTCCTATTGACAACCATAAAATGTGATGAGCACCAATGGCAGATCTGTGGTGACTTAAAGGTTATTGCACTTTTACTTGGGTTGCAGCTAGGCTACACCAAGTTTTGCTGTTTTTTGTGTGAATGGGACAGTCGGGCAAGGTAACTTCATTACAATAGACGACACGTTCGACAATCATTAGAGCCAGGGCAAAAAAATGTACAACACATGCCATTGGTAGACTCCAAAAAGGTTTTGTTACTACCACTGCATATCAAATTGGGCCTAATGAAAAACTTTGTTAAGGCACTGAATCGAGATGGGCCAGCATTTCAGTACCTACGTCAGAAATTCCCGAGGCTAAGTGAGGCAAAAATTAAAGAAGGTATTTTTATTGGGCCACAAATTCGAAATATTCTGAAAGACGAACACTTTGACAGCACTCTAACAGATATTGAAAAAAACGCCTGGAAAGACTTTCGCCTCGTGGTAACTAATTTCTTGGGAAATAAAAAAGCTGACAATTACGTTACTCTGGTTGAAAATATGCTGTCGTCGTATCAAAAAATGGGCTGCAATATGTCTCTAAAGATCCATTTCCTACACTCTCACCTGGACTTTTTTCCTGACAACTGCGGAGCTGTAAGTGATGAGCACGGCGAACGCTTCCATCAGGACATATCAACCATGGAAAACAGATACCAGGGACACTGGAATGCTTCCATGCTTGCCGACTACTGTTGGACTCTTGTTAGAGATGCTCGAGAAACAGTTCACAAAAGAGTAGCAAAGCGACAGCGCATTTAGTGACTCTAAAGTGTAAAATTATGTAGTTTTTATTATTTTATCAAAAATAAAATATAACCACTTTTTTTTTAAAACGGCAACTAAGTTTTTAATTTCATTATCATTTTTGTATTCAGCATCCCAAAGTTAACAAAAAAAATGCATTTTGATACACGATACAACCAACAACCTAAAATTTGTTGTCCAGTGTTATTTCTAAAACATGCTAAAGGAAAATATGTAAATCAACATGTTCGAGTCAATAAAATAGGAGAAATGTCAAGTCTTATTGCAAAATGGCTCGGCAAAGAATAATTGTTCAAAAGTTATACAGGCCACTGCTTCAGAAGAAGTTCTGCGACGCTACTAGCTAATGCAGGGGGCGACCTGATTTCTATCAAACGTCACGGAGGTTGGAAATCTAGTTCAGTGGCGGAGGGTTACATAGAGGATAGTTTAGTGAACAAAGTTGAGATTTCCAATAAAATTTTAGAAAATTCTTCCAATAAAATCTTAGAAAGTTCATCTGCAATAAATGTATCGCACAAAATATCTACTAGTTCTTGCGTTTCCGACCAACAATGTGTAACATCGCCTACTGGAATTAATATAGGGAACAATTGCTCTAACTTCACCGTTAATTACTATTCTAAGATTGTTAATTTAATTCACTTTAATAATAATTTTTTGTAGAAAAAATAATTATCGGTCTAAAATAAACAAGAAAATCACCACCCTAAATTTTGCATGAGATTTCATATGTTGTGCCAACCCATGCAACATCTTGTATGCGTAATATTTTCCTTATGGTTAGCTTGTTTCTAAATATTTTTTCGTAATCACGAATAATTTTTAAAAATTTTTAAAAGTTATTCGTTTACTTAAAATTATTCGTTACCAAGAAAATATTTTTTTCATATACAGAGGGTCCCAACAAATAAATAAAGTAACGTAGACCAGAACGGCGTTCTGAGAACGGAAGGAAAATAATCATGAATTGGTAAAGATTTGTTTATTAATTTAAAAAAAAAATATGATTATATAAGTCTTAATAATTTGCTGACCTTATAGTAAATGCATAAACGTAATATTTTGATTAATTCTACGTTATGATTGTTCTTAAAGTTATAAACCTATTTTGGTTGGAAATTTGACTACTTCTTAACTTTCTAATTAACCTTAATCGCTTGTATTGGCTGAGGTCGTAGATTGCATATTAAAAATTACCTCCAATTTACATTTTTTTTTTAATATCTTGAAAGACAACAATTGTTTATGTTTTATATAAAATAATATGACTAATCCATTGAGATTCAAATTAAACAAAGGCAGCAATGATCTGGATGAGATCACACTATTCGGAATTTTAAACCAATGGAGAGGATCCAGTATTAGGGAAAGCGAATCCGAATTAGGGGTGATTTAACTTTGAATTTGATAAATGGTTGTTAATTTAACCTTGGACCAGGAAAACATGTTCTCAAAGTTAAAAATAAAGGGAAAAATAACTTTAAGGTTAAAAATATAAAAACGGCCATAGTTAGTTATTAGCTTTCCTGTTTATTACAATAATTATCATAAAACGTTATTTATAATTTTTAGCACTACATAAAGGTAAGTACAAAATCCATTAGACAACGATATTTTACGTCAACGGAAGTTTTTTTAACACCTTGATAATGGAGACACTCTCTTTTGGGTTAATAATATACAGGGTGTCTCACGGCCGATGGTACCTTAGACTTTACGGAAAACGGGACATAGGAATTTTCTGAAAATTTGGCAACATGGGTAATTGGCATTGCTCAATCGATTTAAAATATTTTCAATAAGGCAGCGTTGCCGCTTTTATAAAAAAGTAGCATCAGCTTTGATATTTTAAATGAGACACCCTATATATTATTGCCTTTTCCGCTACGCTAGTACTTTCTGATTATTTTTGTATAATACTTTTTTATAACTATCTTTAGCGGTTTTCGAGAAATTAATTAATTTCCATATTTTTTGTTCAAAACATACCTCCAATAAAATGTTTTAATAAACATACCGTACATATAACAATACCGTAGTAATCTACGGTATTTGGACTCGCAGAAAGCTGACATTTAGGATGTAGTTTTTCAATGTCTTGTGTATTACTTAGGTGTAAGGGAATTTGTTCTGTGTTATACAGGGTCTTTCGAAATTCATCATTTTACCGCTTGTTATAAAAATGGTGAAAAGTGAATTTTTTTAAATAGAACACCCTGTATATTATTAAATATCTTGAAAGAAAATTAAAGTCCCTTCCAAATGATAGGTATATTATGTTCCTATACCTAAATAGTTTTTCGAAATAAAACCAAGTTTCTGTAAAACTCGGATTATTTGGGCATATTTGTCTTAGATAGCCATGAAATACAAAGATAAAACATGTCATTATGAAAATTTGACACTTGGTACATAAATAATAAAAAATTGGCGCGTTTTTAAAGTTTATTAGAGAAAGTGACCTGAAAATAATTAAAATGGAAGGAGATAACTATTCATTTAAATTTTTAATGAAATTGTTTATTCTTTATGGATAATGTGTCCAAATTATAGCAAGAACATGCAGAAGGTTCAATAAATTGTTTCCCGATCAACAACCAATTAACAAGAGAAAGATTGTACGATTACAAAATAATTTTATTAATAATAAAAAATATAATGAACCCAATGAAATTGCACATAACAATGCAAAACCAAGACATATTATTGTAAAAAGGTTCAAGATTTTTTATTATTAATAAAATTATTTTGTAATCGTTCAAACTTTCTCTTGTTGATCGGGAAACAATTTATTGAATCTTCTGCATGTCCTTGCCATAATTTGCACACATTATCCATAAAGAATAAACAATTTCATTAAAAATCCAAATGCTCCTTCCATTTTAATTATTTGCAGGTCACTTTCTCTACTAAACTTTAAAAACGCGCAATTTGTCAAATTTTCATAATGATATGTTTCATCTTTGTATTTCATGGCTATCTAAGACAAATATGCCCAAATAACGATTTTTACAGAAACTTCGTTTTATTTCGAAAAAATAAATATACCGGGTGTCCACGGAAGTTGGCTCGCCCCTCTAACTTTTTTGTTTTTCAAGATAATGAAATAAAATTCGGGGGATTTGTATACGACATAAAACTGCATTATTTGACAGGTGACTCAACATTATGGAACTTCTGGTTTAATCGGAAATTACACAAACTTTCGATTTTTAAATGAGACATCTGGTAAATTTTTAGTTTTTTTGACTCCATATGACATTCTAAATACAACGATGTGTCACTTGTCACTTTTTGTCACGAAGAAAATATTTTTTGCCCAAATTTACTATTTTTGATCCAATGCTATGTACTGGTGTGAAGTTGGCAGAAAAAAGTTAGCAGCCAAAATACCGAACATTGTCGAATTGCCAGTGGCGTCGGGCTATTAAAAAGAGGTATATGCGAATACAGGAAAATAAAAATTTAGATTGGAGAAGTACTAATAATATTAAAGATAAAATTAAGCCGTTTCAAATTTTTCCATTTTCGGCTGATAACTTATTTTAATTAATTTCTCGAAAACTGAACATAGTAACAGACTTATATTTACAGGGTAAGTAGAGGGCTACTATTGCTACAGTTTGCCATTAGTGGCGTTTACTCGCAAGCCGTTTCAAATTTTTCCATTTTTGGCTGATAACCTATTTTAATTAATTTCTCGAAAACTAAACATAGTAACAGATTTATATTTACAGGGTAAGTAGAGGGCTACTAGTGCTACAGTTTGCCATTAGTGGCGTCTACTCGCAAGCCGTTTCAAATTTTTCCATTTTTGGCTGATAACCTATTTTAATTAATTTCTCGAAAACTAAACATAGTAACAGATTTATATTTACAGGGTAAGTAGAGGGCTACTAGTGCTACAGTTTGCCATTAGTAGCGTCTACTCGCAAGCCGTTTCAAATTTTTCCATTTTTGGCTGATAACCTATTTTAATTAATTTCTCGAAAACTAAACATAGTAACAGATTTATATTTACAGGGTAAGTAGAGGGCTACTAGTGCTACAGTTTGCCATTAGTGGCGTTTACTCGCAAGCCGTTTCAAATTTTTCCATTTTTGGCTGATAACCTATTTTAATTAATTTCTCGAAAACTAAACATAGTAACAGATTTATATTTACAGGGTAAGTAGAGGGCTACTAGTGCTACAGTTTGCCATTAGTGGCGTTTACTCGCAAGCCGTTTCAAATTTTTCCATTTTTGGCTGATAACCTATTTTAATTAATTTCTCGAAAACTAAACATAGTAACAGATTTATATTTACAGGGTAAGTAGAGGGCTACTAGTGCTACAGTTTGCCATTAGTGGCGTCTACTCGCAAGCCGTTTCAAATTTTTCCATTTTTGGCTGATAACCTATTTTAATTAATTTCTCGAAAACTAAACATAGTAACAGATTTATATTTACAGGGTAAGTAGAGGGCTACTAGTGCTACAGTTTGCCATTAGTAGCGTCTACTCGCAAGCCGTTTCAAATTTTTCCATTTTTGGCTGATAACCTATTTTAATTAATTTCTCGAAAACTAAACATAGTAACAGATTTATATTTACAGGGTAAGTAGAGGGCTACTAGTGCTACAGTTTGCCATTAGTGGCGTTTACTCGCAAGCCGTTTCAAATTTTTCCATTTTTGGCTGATAACCTATTTTAATTAATTTCTCGAAAACTAAACATAGTAACAGATTTATATTTACAGGGTAAGTAGAGGGCTACTAGTGCTACAGTTTGCCATTAGTGGCGTCTACTCGCAAGCCGTTTCAAATTTTTCCATTTTTGGCTGATAACCTATTTTAATTAATTTCTCGAAAACTAAACATAGTAACAGATTTATATTTACAGGGTAAGTAGAGGGCTACTAGTGCTACAGTTTGCCATTAGTAGCGTCTACTCGCAAGCCGTTTCAAATTTTTCCATTTTTGGCTGATAACCTATTTTAATTAATTTCTCGAAAACTAAACATAGTAACAGATTTATATTTACAGGGTAAGTAGAGGGCTACTAGTGCTACAGTTTGCCATTAGTGGCGTTTACTCGCAAGCCGTTTCAAATTTTTCCATTTTTGGCTGATAACCTATTTTAATTAATTTCTCGAAAACTAAACATAGTAACAGATTTATATTTACAGGGTAAGTAGAGGGCTACTAGTGCTACAGTTTGCCATTAGTGGCGTTTACTCGCAAGCCGTTTCAAATTTTTCCATTTTTGGCTGATAACCTATTTTAATTAATTTCTCGAAAACTAAACATAGTAACAGATTTATATTTACAGGGTAAGTAGAGGGCTACTAGTGCTACAGTTTGCCATTAGTGGCGTCTACTCGCAAGCCGTTTCAAATTTTTTTTATCCATTTTAATAGGGTAAATAGTAGAGTGCTTCTATAGATAAGTATTAGTAGTACTAGTAGCCGGCTGTGGTGTTGTCAAAATTTCTATTTACTGGGTATGTGACATTGAATTATGAATGCAAAAAAATAAACTTTGAAATAGGTTTTGAGATGTGGAGCGTTATGTTTTTTTATTAGAAGTTTAGTTGCGTCTTTTGAATTTGTTAGCCTTTAATACATACGACAAAGATCACACATATTATACTTAAGGCAGGAGTGTTCATCTAGTTTAACACAACTTAAATGCGCTTTTCTCTTGCATAATCTGCACTGAAGGGAGTCTGTTATTAAACATTTCCTAGCACAGAATAAACAACTCTCTGTAACATCTGGAGAGTTCTGCAAAATTGTATTTTTCAAAATTTTCCTATATTCCTGTAAATCGCATTCATTTTCAGCAGATTCTTGATTATTAATTTTATTGAATATAAAAGTTATCAAGGGCCCACAATTAAATCCATCTTGCTGCAAAATGTGCTTATGCATAACGATTGTTGAATTGTCTAATGAGAAATTCGTATCATGAAATTGGTTATACCTGTAAAGAAAATTTTGAAATTTTTGTAGATATAATTTTGCACGTAGGTAAGAACTCCCCAGTGGATCGATAAACGAAAATGTGTTTTGGTCAAAATTTATAAAAGCCAGACAGAAATGGTTGTGGTTTAAAATAATTGGCATGGCTAATTGGTGTAATTTAATATTTATATTTTCAATGAAATAATCACTAAAAGAGGATTCCGAAAATATCTTAGTTGCAACCAACTCTTCAATAACTTGTACCGATGCTTTAGTGTTAAGTATATTAAATAAAATTGATACAGCAAAGCCCGTTAACCAATTCTGCCCTGTGAGAGACTCAAAATCGGACTGTCTAATTTCATTGACATGAAGGTCATAATTATATGTTGTCAACACATAATCTCTTTTACATGGCAATGGTTTGTAATAATCTTGGTCATTCACCAATCCATTTTCTAAAAACTGAATTTCTTTTATGGTGGTCCATTTGCGCTCTTCATCCGTCATTTTTACGTTAGGTAGTATCAAAGCTGGAAGATAATGATGTAGATAAAACTCTTTTAACTTGGGAAGGGTATTTTTCCAAAACTTTTTACTACGATCTATTCGTTGAATGTGAATATCATTAAGGAAATACACAACGAAGTCACACCATGGTCTGTTGGTAATTTCTAATAACCCTTGTACTTGAAAATAATAATTATGAGAAATTTTGAGTTTTTTATCACTAAACAAATAATCAAGATTAACCTGATCAAGAGATAAATATTGAGCCTTTGCTGGACATTTAATTTCGATTATGCCATCATCATTTACAAGTCCATCGGGTGATCCGGCTAAAAAGGATATTTCCTTATGGACAATTAAACCGCATTTAAGGACCAGATACCCAGTTTTCTGAACGTAAAGTTCTAAAGCTTTGTGTTCATTTGTTATTCCATATTTAACAGCAGGAATATTTGATTTATCCTTTTCTGATATTAACTCATTAATAATATTTTGTCTTGCCTTTGTTGTTTTTGTTTTATAAATACGGCCAAAATTGGATGCAGTAATACGTTTCCTTCTCTCCTCATTCCATTTTTTGCTATCTCTCTGATTCTTGGTATTGTCCTGCAATTGTTGCCGCTCCATGTTATTTAATTGTAAATTATGTAGAAATACCTCGCATTTTCGTCTGATGTAACTGGTTTCTTCTATTGGCACTTTTACGGAAATATGTAAACATAATTTACAGACAAAAGTTCCACTAAAAGAATCGTCTTTATCACTGACACATTTTTGGTGCACCCAGCCTTTGCAAGTATCGCATTGAACCCATGACACTAAGTCAGTAAGTCTGCCATGGTGACAATATAAACAATATTCTAAATCAAATGGGTCATCTTCATCTTTTAAAGGTCCCGGAAATGAAGGTATTGGAAGTGATGTGTTTTTCAAAAAATGACCGGTAAAATGACTGTTTACTAATTTTGACCTTTTCTTCCACGTCTCTTGAGATTGCCTCTCGTCACATTCTGGTAATTTCCTTTTCTTCGTCAATTTAGATTTTGGGATATTGAGCTCAAGTTCTTTAAAAACAGCTAAAACATGTTCTCGACTTTTTCTCAAGAACCTAGAAGCTTTAACATTTTTTTCTCCTTCCAAAATATTACGTTTTAGATGAAGAAAATAATTCTCAACATACGCGTTACTAAATCGGTCTATTTTATAACATTGCTTAATCAGTAATCCAGTCCAGAGAGGTGAATATGCCATATAATTATTTAAGAGAAGTTTTAGAAAGTCATTATTATGAAATGGGTTTTTTGGTCCATCTTTAGCTAATGCTATATTGCTTATTAGTCCATTAAAGTAACCATAAAAGGGGCTTTTTTGGTATAAGGCCTGGTGAGTATCCAATTTGTGTTTCTCTGATTCAACATTAACTTCAGAAATGTATTCAAATGTGACTGGTTCATTAGTTTTACTGTCATGCTTCATCTGTGTTAAAGTTAAATATGCTGACTGCACTGTAGTATCATAATGTGGAGACATTAGCAGCACTGACATATTAAAAAACCACTCTGAAATTGCTTTCATAGATTTAAGGGTTATACAAAGTGCAATAAAGTCTTTAAGAACCATGCGGTTTTTGTAATCAATAAAATTTTCGTCTATATGCCTTGATACCATTTTTATAAAATGGGCACAGCACAAATGTACTGTTATCAAATTATCAGGTTGTTTAGAATTACCCATGACAATATCAAACGAAAGTTGTAAATAACTTAATAAGTCTATCTGATTACATGCTTTAACAATAGCATGAATATTGGCAAAACTAAAATCAGTTACAACTCCACCAAAAATTGGCCATTTTGCGGTTTCCTCGCAGAACACACGAAAATCGTAAAATATTTTGTATATTGTCTTAGCATAGTGCGAAGCTGACACCATTTCAAATACAGGAACGATTCTCTGTGTTGTATTTGTTGGCACTACTGCTGAGTATAAATATACTCTTTTCATTAATTGATTTTCAAAAGGCTTTCTTACAACAGTACCTGTGGCATCAAAATGTATAACAGGTAGGAATCCTAAATTTTGTTTCTGCAAAATAGAAACTTGTTCACTGCTAAAAATCTTTACAGTAAATGGAACAGTTACTTCCTGAATGTATTCACCATGGTCACCTTGCATTTTAATAAGATCTAATATGTCATTTTTATCTCGGTCCAAAGAACTTACTGCTTCCGACTTTACTTTTCTAACAGTGGTATCTGATTTTATGTTTTGCAGATTTCCTGATATTGCTAAATTTTTTTTTACATTCAAAATGCTATGCCTCTTATATGCGGAAGGTTTCATTCTTAAAAGTTTTTGTTTCATAATATCCCTTTCGACTCCTCTTACACATGCTGTAATCGGTTCTCCATGACAAAAATTTAAAGATGTACTATATACTTTTAATTCTAAATTTTTTAATATTATTTTAAATTTTTTACATTGTTTTTGGCTACAAGATGCACGAAAAATATGTGCTTGTAGTTTTTTGCCATATTTTGTATTTTGAATATTAATAACGCAAGTATTGTTAATATATTTTTGAATTCTGTTTTTTAATAAATAGGAAGAAAAATAATTGTCCACTTTCTTACCTTTTATTACCAAATCAATCAATGGTTTGTCAATGAAAAGAGAACCCTCAAAATAGGTACAATCTTTAAATTCGCATCGTGGAAGAATCTGTACATTAACAGAGCCAGCAGGAAGAATATTGGAATCAAGATTTGTAGACAAATTCAAAAATGTAACAGGAATATAAATTTTTTCTGGTGTTAGAATTGGTTCATGTATTTTACTGCTATTATAAGAGTCGATAAGATTCTTCTGAGAAATATCTTTGGTTAAAAAAAGAAAACATGATTCATTATTTTGTTCAAGATTTAGATCTATATATTTATCCTGAGATATATCTTTTTTCGGTAAATTTACTAAAAAGTCAGATTGATCTCTTTCTTCAGCAGTTTGAATGTCATCATGAAAGAGTTTAGAGTTATTAGAGTAAATTGAGTTTTTCTCTTGACTGTCATTTTTGAATAATTTTAGAGACTCCATCGTATCGCGTTCCATTGCATGGGAAGCGGAACTGGTAGGTAGTTGTAGGTATTCCTGAAGGCTTTGATAATTCTCGGCATCGGTGGACCCTTGTTCAGTAATATTCGTTTCTTTAAAACTCTTATGGGTATTAATTACTTCAAACACATCATCATCATTATAGCTTATCGATGATAATATATCATTACTGGTATTAAAAACAAAACTTTGATTTGAATTCTCACTTTTAGGGGTAGAACAAAAAAATTGTTTTACTTTGTGAATAGATAATGATTCCTGAGTTTTTACCATAACCTCATTGGAAATGATACATTGGCTACTATCATTTTTTAGTTGTGCCTTGAAACCACAATTAAAGTGTTTTTTAATACATTTGTATATTCGTAATCTGTTTTTTAAAGAATTTTTTATTTTCAAATCGGAGCAAATGATAATATAAAAAATATTGAGTTCAGATCTAAGATTACAAACATCTTCCTTAGCAACTTGGTAATCTACTAGAAACCGAAATATTTTGTCCCTTTGATTCTCTTCTCGGCCCTGGGTTGCATAAAAGTTTTTTTTAAGAAGCGCATGATTTCTAGACATATATCTTAACAAATCACTGGGAAACTGAATACGCCTTTCATTTAGAGCCAATATTACCCGACTAAGCAAGTCTTTACTAATATTAATACCAATCATTTCCTCAAATGTAATAAGGGGATTTTCAAGCTTAAATGCTTGTATGATCCGCGTCTCTAATTTTTTGGTTTTAAACACCATGTTAAAATAATACTTATAATCAATGGGATTTTTAAAGCGAAATACTAATATCAAACTTTAGTACTTAATCAGATGAAAAACAACAAGTGTAATACGTGATTCCTCTAGATAATTATTATAATACAACAGCGAATACTAACATAACAAACAAATAATATGGCAAGCCCAAAATAATTCTAATACTATTACTCGAAAAAGCTTTCCAACAATCCGTACATATTATATTGATCAGCCAATCGAACATCAACATAAAACCATGGAACGGCAGAACGCAAACGCTTCGCTGAAGTAGCTTCTTAAATATGCTGTCTAAAAGAAGGGGTAGACTATAAACGGCAGCGACACAGTACGATCGGGCTTTTGCCATTTAGCTCTCGCCGAGGGAACATGAACAAGGCAGTGTTGCCAGGTCTACCGTTTTAGCGGTAGATCTACCGTTTTGATGTATGAGCTACCGTGCTACCGTTTTTGATATAATTTCTACCGCTTTTTATACGACATAATTAAATTTATTTCCCCGAAAATAGGTCCTATTTTGAACGTAAAATCACTAGGGTTGCCATTTCTTGAGTTGGTTGAGTGTTGTTGTAGCGGCGACATTTCATATTTGATTGAGGGAAAATAATATTAAAAAGCCCTCCACGGAACGGCCGGCGACCTTTTTTTTTAGAAATCACTTTTGATTGAGGGGGAAATATAGGAAATAGCATATCTACCGTTTTATTTTTAAATCTACCGCTTTTCTTATGTCCAGTCTACCGCTTTCCTTATTTTGAACCTGGCAACACTGGAACAAGGTCGAGTCCGACCAAGAACATAAAGGGACAACCACGTATTGCGCGAGACGCGAAGGTGTGAAGTCAAAGTCAGTAGCGGAGCTTTTAAGTGAATCCGACCGCGTTAAAATTGTGGTTATATTTGACCCGAATTACAAAAAACTAAGCAAGATATTGAATGTCTGTCTTTACCAATGGAATGGTGGTATCTATGGGCGTGTGAGAAAGTTATTTTCATGCAAACAAAAACCGAGGAAAAAAATATAAGTCAAGAAAAACCATTAAAATTATTACTTAAAACATTTAAAATAATTTTTTTTTATTGAAAATAACTTTGACACATGCACTCCTAAATATTTGTAAGTCCAAATATAAAGTTTTTAAAAATCCATTAATAAACATGTCGGGTCCAGAGAACTCAGTTTTGTGATCTTATTTAATATACAG
Source organism: Polydrusus pterygomalis (assembly GCA_963969555.1). Taxonomy (NCBI): domain Eukaryota; kingdom Metazoa; phylum Arthropoda; class Insecta; order Coleoptera; family Curculionidae; genus Polydrusus; species Polydrusus pterygomalis. Next base: position 107,829,592 of record OZ018377.1, read on the forward strand.
TGACCGGCAAAGTTGGACCCATATGGAAAACTTTGTTATTATTGAAATTAAAAAAAAACTTTTTATGCCGATAGCCTCTGCATGATTGGTAACCTAAAAATTTATTTTGACATTAGTCACGTGACTACACGTTTGTCTGGAAAATTGAAAAGTATATATTTTGTCGGGAAAATCTGGTATTAGAGTACATTGAAAAAGTTATTTGAAAAAAGTGTTTAGATTTTAATTTTATGCTGGAGTGCAACGTTTAATACAAAAATTCAAAAAAAAATATTTTTCTTAAATTTAAAAAAATATCAAATGTTACTTTCATATTTCCATCAATTTGATGAAAATGTGTTAGCAATAGTAGCCCTCTACTTACCCTGTAAATATAAATCTGTTACTATGTTCAGTTTTCGAGAAATTAATTAAAATTAGTTATCAGCTAAAAATGGAAAAATTTGAAACGGCTTGCGAGTAAACGCCACTAATGGCAAACTGTAGCACTAGTAGCCCTCTACTTACCCTGTAAATATAAATCTGTTACTATGTTTAGTTTTCGAGAAATTAATTAAAATAGGTTATCAGCCAAAAATTAAAAAATTTTAAACGGCTTGCGAGTAAACGCCACTAATGACAAACTGTAGCAATAGTAGCCCTCTACTTACCCTGTAAATATAAATCTGTTACTATGTTTAGTTTTCGAGAAATTAATTAAAATTAGTTATCAGCCAAAAATTGAAAAATTTGAAACGGCTTGCGAGTAGACGCCACTAATGGCAAACTGTAGCAATAGTATCCCTCTACTTACCCTGTAAATATAAATCTGTTACTATGTTTAGTTTTCGAGAAATTAATTAAAGTTAGTTATCAGCCAAAAATGGAAAAATTTGAAACGGCTTGCGAGTAAACGCCACTAATGGCAAACTGTAGCACTAGTAGCCCTCTACTTACCCTGTAAATATAAATCTGTTACTATGTTTAGTTTTCGAGAAATTAATTAAAATAGGTTATCAGCCAAAAATGGAAAAATTTGAAACGGCTTGCGAGTAAACGCCACTAATGGCAAACTGTAGCACTAGTAGCCCTCTACTTACCCTGTAAATATAAATCTGTTACTATGTTTAGTTTTCGAGAAATTAATTAAAATAGGTTATCAGCCAAAAATGGAAAAATTTGAAACGGCTTGCGAGTAAACGCCACTAATGGCAAACTGTAGCACTAGTAGCCCTCTACTTACCCTGTAAATATAAATCTGTTACTATGTTTAGTTTTCGAGAAATTAATTAAAATAGGTTATCAGCCAAAAATGGAAACATTTGAAACGGCTTGCGAGTAGACGCCACTAATGGCAAACTGTAGCAATAGTATCCCTCTACTTACCCTGTAAATATAAATCTGTTACTATGTTTAGTTTTCGAGAAATTAATTAAAATAGGTTATCAGCCAAAAATGGAAAAATTTGAAACGGCTTGCGAGTAGACGCCACTAATGGCAAACTGTAGCACTAGTAGCCCTCTACTTACCCTGTAAATATAAATCTGTTACTATGTTTAGTTTTCGAGAAATTAATTAAAATAGGTTATCAGCCAAAAATGGAAAAATTTGAAACGGCTTGCGAGTAAACGCCACTAATGGCAAACTGTAGCAATAGTAGCCCTCTACTTACCCTGTAAATATAAGTCTGTTACTATGTTCAGTTTTCGAGAAATTAATTAAAATAAGTTATCAGCCGAAAATGGAAAAATTTGAAACGGCTTAATTTTATCTTTAATATTATTAGTACTTCTCCAATCTAAATTTTTATTTTCCTGTATTCGCATATACCTCTTTTTAATAGCCCGACGCCACTGGCAATTCGACAATGTTCGGTATTTTGGCTGCTAACTTTTTTCTGCCAACTTCACACCAGTATGCTATGTGCTATGTAAAATTTAATTTTTAAAGTTGTATAACTCATTTTTTTTAAATGGCAACATGGTGGCTCGTCGGGTTAAGAAAAAAGAGGATTTTATTACGGTTATACACTATTAGGTTTTAGAAAAGCTGCCATTAAAAAACTTTAAAAAGTTAACTTGGAACTTTCCTAAAATGAAGCATCTTTGGAGAATAAATTTAGATTTAAATGCATCAAGTAGTCTGTGACCAGCAAAACTGATAAAACAAAATCATGCCTTGAAGAAAATTTAAATGCCAACAGCTTCTGCGAAAGTAAATTTGTTTAAAAACATGGAAAATAATAGTTTTACAAGGAGTGAAAAAGTTGATATGTTATTAGTGTTTGGAGAATGTAGACATAATTCAACCGATGCTGCACGACTTTACGCACAAAGATATTTTTACCCGGCACTACTAGTTGTTATGTTATTATTGTCAGGCTCATTTCGCATTTTCGGAACCAGTTTTGGGTACCTAATAGTGCCGGATTAAATTATCTTTATGCGTAAAGTAGTGCAGCATCGGTTGAATTATTTCTACATTCTCCAAACACTAATAACATATCAACTTTTTTACTCCTTGTAAAACTATTATTTTCCATGTTTTTAAACAAATTTACTTTGGCAGAAGCTCTTAGCATTTCAATTTCTTCAAGGCATGATTTTGTTTTATCAGTTTTGCTGGTCACAGGCTACTTGATGCATTTAAATCTAAATTTATTCTCCAAAGATGCTTTATTTTAGGAAAGTTCTAATTTAACTTTTTAAAGTTTTTTAATGGCAGCTTTTCTAAAACCTAATAGTGTATGGTATCAAAATAATCGTAATAAAATCATCTTTTTTCTTAACTCGACGAGCCACCATGTTGCCATTTAAAAAAAAAATAGATATACAACTTTAAAAATTAAATTTTACATAGCACATAGCATTGGATCAAAAATAGTAAAATTGTATTTTTCCCAAGATTAGAGAATTGAAATAAGTGATTTTAAGGTATTCATAGCCCTCTAGATAAAACAATAAATTTGGAAAAAAAATATTTTCTTGGTGACAAAAATTGACAAGTGACACATTGTTGTATTTAGAATGTCATATGGAGTCAAAAAAAGTAAAAATATACCAGGTGTCCCATTTAAAAATCGAAAGTTTATGTCACTTCCGGTTAACCCGGAAGTTCTATAATGTTGAATCACCTGTCAAATAATGCAGTTTTCTGTCATATACAAATCCCCCGAATTTTATTTCATTATCTTGAAAAACAAAAAGTTAGAGGGGCGAGCCACCTTCCGTGGACACCCGGTATTTAGGTATAGAAACATAATAAATCATTTGGAAGGGACTTTAATTTTCTTTCAAGATATTTACTAATATACCGGGTGTTCTATTTAAAAAAATTCACTTTTCACCATTTTTATATCAAGCGGTAAAATGATGAATTTCGAAAGACCCTGTATAACACAGAACAAATTCCCTTACACCTAACTAATAGACAAGACATTGATAAACTACACCCTAAATTTCAGCTTTCTACGAGTCCAAATACCGCAGTAATAAACATTTTATTGGAGCTATGTTTTGAACAAAAAATATGGAAATTAATTAATTTCTCAAAAACCGCTAAAGATAGGTATAGAAAAGTATTATACAAAAATTATCAGAAAGTACTAGCATAGCGGAAACGGCAATAATATATAGGGTGTTTTATTTAAAATACCAAAGCTGAGGCTACTTTTTTTTATAAGCGGCAACGTTGCGTTGTTAAAAATATTTTAAATCGATAGAGCAATGCCAATTACCAATGTTGCCAAATTTTCAGAAAATTCCTATGTCCCGTTTTCCGTAAACGTCTAAGGTACCTTCGACCGTGAGTGTATATATTTTTAATTATCTTAATATCACCATATTTCACAAACAAATTTCTTCCGCAGGAAAATTTCAGTCTAGAAAGGATAATAAACCTTATTTTTATGTCGCTGTATTATTGAAGTTACTAAACGGCCATTCCAAAATAAATATCTACTTAAGTCAAACTTTTTATTCTGTTGTCAGTTTGTTGTATTTTCTTTCTAATGCCCGATATAATTTGTTTTCTCTGTTGTGTTCTTGTCTAGTTCCTTATTGCTCCTATTTACCGGCTGGCCTGTTGGAAGTTTTCCAGTGCCATTGAAAATTACTTACACACACACATTGCTCCTATTTAGGTTATATTTTAGGTCAAAAGGTTGGGCTAACTTTTCACCATTAGACGTAAAATAGGTATATAATATATGGGTAAATATTTGAAAATGGGTTCCATATATATGGAGAAATGGCAACAGAGTCGATCAATGATTTTCTTAGCACTTTTACACATTCTTTGTAAAAAACACTACATACAATAAAATCCCAAACGGGTCAGATATTATTTTTGATATTATTGTTGTTTTTTATCTCCAGGGGAAATACGGCTACCAGGGAAATGACACATATGCAGGGGAATTACTTCGTACGCCAGGAAAATTACATTTTCTATTTAAAAACAAAAAGAAAATGATAAATATATACCAGTAATGTTTATAAAAAAATATATATATTTCTTACAAGTCTAAGACAGTTATATTGAATTTGTTTTAATATGCATTGGTGACATTTTCGGGCCAGACAAGCTTTATTACAACGGTCGCAACATATGTAATCCAGCAATTTCTGGTGATTGGAAATAATAATTATATTAGACTGATTGAGACTTTGCAAAAGAAGATCAAAATTAGCATGAGTAACGCATAAGCACGTATCACGATCATTCGTCCTCGGATGAACAATCCAAAATGGACGAAGCTTGCAAAAAATGCTGTAACTAATACGTATCGTACCAGATGATAAAAACTTTTTATGCAAATTTTTCATTGTGTCTGTTAATACACGCTTTTGTTTTTTTTCTTTTTTTCGCGTTATATATTCTTTTTTCCCAGCACACAAACGAGAGTTACTGTCTTCTTCTAGAAATTGTTGAACTAAATTTTTCTTCGAAATATTTCCTATGTCATTATAAATTTTATATTTTTTTACTAATTTGCCCGTTACAGCCCGTGTAAAAATGTGCTTTTCTTTTGAAGAATTTAATTTAAAAAAGTTTTCATTAAGCTGTTGCTTCATGACTTCTCCAAATAATAAATGTTTCTTTACACTCTCTTTTGCGCTGGAAGTTGGATCATCTAACATTTTATTAACTTTAGAGTTTGGAGTCAATATTTTAAATGATTCTTTATTGTTTTTGACGCGTTGTAATCGTTTCTTGTATTTTTCGAGCCTCTTTTTCAAATGATTCTTCTTTTCTATCACTTTGTTTCGAATTTTTCTTATTTTCTTCGATCTTCTTTTGGCAGCCAATATTCTTCGGTCTTCTTGTCTTTCCCGCTCTTCAGCTAAAAAGTCCGGCGTGTTGTCCCTTATGTATCTCTTGGTGATATTTTTCATCTCACTTTGTCGTCTACGAAAGGCAGCAACATTTTCTTTCCACCGTTTTCGCGCTAGTCTATTTTCTCTAGGAGTCATGTCTTTTGCTGCTTTTACTTTACCCTGTTCTTTCTTTTTTAAATACTTTAATCTCTCTTTTTCTTGCTGCTCTGCGCGCTTCACAGGGTAATTTTTAATACGGTGATATCTGGCTCTTTCGGATAGTCGTTTTTTTTCCAAAATTTCCTCTCGTGTTAATTTTTTGATTTTTGCCATTTTCACATATGCCTGTAATAAACAGGTTAGGATTAACTAAAAACTAAAATAAAGCTACGCTTAACTAAGGTAATGCAAGAAAATACATTAAAAATGAAGTAGGCATAGGTTCCTTATCCTTATATGGTAATTCCCTTGGTAGACCTGTAATTCCCCTGGTGTATAATTTTACAGAGGAATTACACCAGGGGAATTACATTTTCTTATTTAAAGACTAAATAATCTAACAAAATCTACTTTATTACTTGTATAACTTTGTCTCTAACTTTGGCCAATGATTTTATACAAAAGTGTGGTAGAAGAGTAAATAATACTTACTTTTTTCACGTTTACACGTGCAACAGTGGAATTACAAAGTAACTGGCACTAAGACGACCTCCGCGGTTGCTGACCATTTTTCAACTGATTGTAAAAAGCAAACAACACGACACGTCACTTACGGCTAACTTTACATCGCAATTTTACCAACTGTACAATAATAATACTGGCACCTTCGTTATTATCATCCGTAATCGGGTTCAAATTATTATACAGGGGAATTACATAAAAATATAGGGACACTTGTAAACGACAATTTAAAAAAATTATTAATATATTTTCTAATTTAACAACTATTTAAACGTTAATGTAAATTATTCTGGTGCTTCTTTATGTCATTAGGTTTTTAATTTCTAATATTTTTAAGTAGTAGGATTAAATGTAGCACATAATAACGCTGAAGGGACATAACAGGGGAATTACAATTTTACACTTTAACGACAAATTTTGAAAAATATAAAAATGACTCGTGAACTAAATTTACTGACCTATTGTTATGATAAGTAATTACTACTATGAAATACTTGTAACTACAATTTTCTTTTAAATAAAAAAAATAATATGCTGGGACAGGTCTGGACCCAATTTTCAAATATTCACCCATATAGATATTAGACAGAAAAACTTTATCAATATATTTTTTACTTTTAAAATACTTTAGTTTCGTTCTCCACCAAAGGCAATAGGAAAACAAAATGTAGGTAAATTATCCCCATATATAATTATTGGTCATGCCTTAAGTATGGTTATGTTAAAGGACCCCTCACACCGCTTATTAGAAATGGCTTCCGGCTAATTTTTATAAAATTTTGGTATTTTGTATATGTCCTGAGTGAGTAAGTAAGTGTACATGTCCATAATCCAATCATATGACTAGTTTTTAAGTTAGGACCTTAGTTGGCAATTTCTCACTTTGAAATTTTCTGCAGGAGTTGTCACTTGTTCCCTAAAAACTATTATTTTTTTTATGTTCTTTACTAGGTGGAAAATTAGTCCTTCAATTTTCTTTCACTTATAGAGGAACATAATATGAACAGGATTTTGAATAATTTATAGGCTGATCAAATAATTAATAATATATAATAATAACTTGAGATTTTGGGAACTGTATCGTTTAAATGTTGTACCTAAAGATTTAACATATTTCCTGTGCAATGGAACAACAGTTTTACTAAGCATGTAGCCCAACACAAATTAATTATATTTAAAATATTTAATAATAAATATGTATATATTTAACCAAACGGTGGGTTATTACTTTCTCCGACCAAAGATAAGGATAAAGTAAATTATACACCAGTTTCAGAAAAATGTATAAAATTAAATATCACAGACAGATTTAAAATTAGAATCCATAGTCGTTCCATTGATGGTGCTCCCGTTCAACCCAGATTATCTAAGACAAAAGTTTATTATAATATTTGATAATTAAAATAGACTTAATGCAGTGGCGGCGTGACACGTCATTTGATGATAAAACGTTAAACTTTTGACTTACTTTCTATAAATTTCTAAAGCTTAGAATTACCTAATTAAACATCCATGTCCGTTGATGGTTGCCTGGAAGACCAACAATTTAAACTTTTCACTTTTTATAAAGATTTTGGATAAATTTGTACGACGGTGGTATTTGAAGAACGAAACGTCGAATTTTTAAACTAATAATGCCACCTTGTGGGACAGAAAAAACGGATAAGTTAAAGTGTTTTCTGTTTTTTTTTAAGTCAAAAATTATGGCGCAAAAATTAAAACCCAAAACTAGAAATATCGTTTTTTTTTCTGATATACCGGAAGGTAGGTCTCACTGTGAACAACTTTAAAAATATAATAAGCGTAATTATTTTTTAAAACCAGGCTGACTTTTAATTTTTTTATGAGGACTCAGTACCCAATTTAAAAAAATCTATCTGAAGAATAATTCGTCATTGATAGGTTGGCCAAATTTTCTGGAGAGCACACATTCGTCAGTAATCGTACTTGATTACGTGCTTTTAAACGAAAACAACCAGATTATTTTAAAACGTTAAAATTTGATATGTAAAATGTAATTTAAAAATTATTGAAAATGTCAGCTGAAAAAGATTAAGGCTCCTTAATAACTGAAAGTGAACTTAGAAGTGGACGTGTGTGTTCCCGTCGTCATTGTTAAGATTGCAAGCTATAAAAACTATGACTAAAATAAAGATAATTTACCAGGAATATTGTAGATTATTGGGTAACTTGTAAGGGTCAATACTTATTATCGCCACTAAGAGCTAAGTAATAATCACTTCAAGACATTTTTATTTAATATTCAGCAAAATACCACCAGAAAAATAACGGTTTACGCTAAAATGATTGAAATTAAAATTCGTTTTTAACATCGCATAACGTAAACCCGTCAATACGCAAATTCGGACCGCACCTGGCTGCTGCTTAATTTATATTTAGATAATAATATTGTGTCAAAAAGTCAATATAGCAAGTTTATTAATAATTGTATTTCCAATTTAATTTCACGCGCTGTTGAGACTAGAGTACTGGATTTCATATTGAAAATTTATTCTTTGTTTTGACGTTTATATGCCAATCGTCATTGGTTTCGATAATTGCTCGGCGTTTTCATTTTTAGCTTTTTAATTTCCATCACGTTTTGATTTTTCCCGTCCAACGTTTATAACTTTTGAAAGGTATTAAAAGCTTTACTTTTTAACTTAATTTTTGGAGACACTAATGAATAGCGTTCCAAAGGTCTCTTTCAGATATCCAAAAATTGGTTAAACTTTTATCGGTAAAAACCTACTTAACAACCTACCAAATATACGCAATTCTTTATTTTACGGTTCATTTATAATCTTAACATAGTATAAAACAAAGTCGCTATCGCCCGTCCTTATATGTGCTTAAATCTTTAAAACTACGCAACGGATTTTGAAGCGGTTTTTTTTTAATAGATAGAGTGATTCAAGAGGAAGATTTTTATGTATAATACATACATAATATTATAGAGAAACACTGATAAACACTGATAAATTAGAGTAGGGAGAACGAACGACCCAACCTAACCGGTCCCCGGCCCGTTCAACGATCGATCCGAAGCACCGAAGCCGAAATAGACGAAGACAGACTATGTTTTATGCATGGATGTGAATTGAGGACGGACCGGCAAACGGTTCCGAGGATGTCGTCTCCTTATAACAAAGGCATCACTAAGAAAGGATTTTTTGAAAACTAACCTCTAAGGAGGTAAAAACGGGGGTTGAAATTTTTATATAAAATAATAATATACATGTTTCGTCATTTTTTCTATATTGAGTTAGGGGTTAAAAAAAGGGGGGATCCAGAATTGCCTATAATTTAAGCTATATTGCTGAAAATTGGTACTATGCCTACTCCGTTAAAATAAGCAAGTGTGTGTTGTGATATTTTGGAAAATGTTGCTTCTAGCGGGTAGAAATGGAGGCGATAAGTTTCTAACGCAACCGCTAGAGAAGAATACCGGGTGTCCACGGAAGGTGGCTCGCCCTTCTAACTTTTTTGTTTTTCAAGATAATGCAATAAAATTTGAGGGATTTGTATACGACATAAAACTGCATTTTTTTACAGGTGACTCAATATTATGGAACTTCCGGTTTCACCGAAAGTGACATAAACTTTCGATTTTTAAATGGGACACCTGATATATTTTTACTGTTTTTGACTCCATATGACATTCTAAATACAACGATGTGTCACTTGTCACTTTTTGTCACCAAGAAAATATTTTTTTTTCCAAATTTATTGTTTTATCTAGAGGGCTATGAATACCATAAAATCACTTATTTCAGTTCTTTTTTCTTGGGAAAAAAAACTTTTTACTATTTTTGATCCAATGCTATGTGCTATGTAAAATGTAATCTTTAAAGTTGTATAACTCATTTTTTTTAAATGGCAACATGGAGGCTCGTCGGGTTAAGAAAAAATAGGATTTTATTACGATTATTTTGATACCATACACTATTAAGTTTTAGAAAAGCTGCCATTAAAAAACTTTAAAAAGTTAACTTAGAACTTTCCTAAAATGAAGCATCTTTTGAGAATAAATTTAGATTTAAATGCATCAAGTAGCCTGTGACCAGCAAAACTGATAAAACAAAATCATGCCTTGAAGAAAATTGAAACGCCAACAGCTTTTGCCAAAGTAAATTAGTTTGTTGTTTAAAAAGCATGGTGACAAAAAGTGACAAGTGACACATCGTTGTATTTAGAATGTCATATGGAGTCAAAAAAAGTAAAAATATACCAGGTGTCCCATTTAAAAATCGAAAATATATGTCACTTCCGGTTAAACCTGAAGTTCCATAATATTGAGTCACCTGTCAAAAAATGCAGTTTTATGTCTTATACAAATCCCCCGAATTTTATGTCATTATCTTGAAAAACAAAAAAGTTAGAGGGGCGAGCCACCTTCCGTGGACACCCGGTATATAAGTAAAAAATTTTAGACAAATTATTCGTCTGAAATAAATATACATGCGTTGAGGCACTTACGAAAAGTTTGCCCCCGGGAGCAGACTACTGATAATTTGAAAATGTCAAGCATATTGAAAATATTTTAAGTTAAGTATATAATTCAGGAAAATTACCAGCAAATTTTTTTTAGTATTTTCCTTTAAACCCAACCTACTAACTTTTCAAAGTCAATATTAACATTTTCTCGAAGACTTTTATCGGGAAAACAAACATGCAATCTCGGCAACACCAGTTTATTTGTTTAAAAGTTGTAAAGTCATGTAATTTGGACAATTGATTCTCACTATTTTTATTTTCGTGTTTAGCTCGTTGATCTACATCAAAGGAAACCGAGGAAAACATCGTTAAACGATTTTATTTTTATTTATTGTTTTACAGTTTTAATTTGGCAGTAAATGTTACATTCTCTAATACAAACAGACAAAAAATTATAAACCAGGGAATACTTTTGATTAAGAAGCTTTCTAACCGTAGTATACTCTCTGCAAATCACTGCCTATACCCGTCGTCTGTCGTCCACAAAATTCCCGGTTTACTGAAGATAAACCATTAACGTATGTTCTATATGGCTTCATTCCCAGGAAGCTTAAATTCTGGATTTAAACTGGATAAGTGCAAATCTCTCTGGACGTTAACGGGATTGCATCGACGAACCCAAGTTATATGAGATGTAGAGTCGGTTGGGGCAACTATATGCATTTTAGTAGTCTGGACCATTAATACATCTTTATGATGAACATTATCATTTAAGACCTTATATCGCTTCGGTTTATTGTAAATGGAGCACCCTGTATAATATATTTTCTCTGTGTTATTTTCCCCATTTCCAATAAATTTGTGTATCCTCTATCTGTTTTTAAGAAAAAAATAGTTTTTCTCAAATTTTGACCTCTAATACGGTGTAGCCTAAAATTAAATATATTTTCAAAGATAAAAGAGTAAAAGTCGAAATTCCGTTAGTGGAATAACATATTGTTGTGCTCGATAATGCGTTGTCGAAAAATTAAAATTTAATTACAGGCAAGTGAAAAAGTAGGTAACAATATTTGATCCTTATCCAAAATTTAAAAAAAAATGGTTCATTCAATGAATAGGCAAGAACATTTCCTTTCTATCCACATACGGTGTCCGTATACCTAACTGGAATAGTTTTAAACTTATTTACGGTTTCTCGCAAATATCAAGCAGCCCTATTGATTTGGCAAGAAGGTCAAGTTAAACAAAATAATAGGCGTGTTATTGTCAGTAGCAATTAATTATTTATTGACGTTCTGATACCGAGTTTTGTACCGAGGAAATATTGTCGAAAAATGGAAACTAATCCAAATATAAACCTACATAAACATATATTATTATCAGATTATAGTCGAACATGCAGAGTTTTCAACAAAAGGTATCCGAATTTAATATCCCTAAACAAAACAAGATTGCGGCGGTGAACAGCGAATAATTATATTATGATACATAATAATAAGACTAGCCACAAAAAATAATTGTAGTCTTAATGTTCAATATTATGATCCTTGTCGACTCTTAAACACTTTTAAATGTTAGACATAACGGCTTTTGTAGTATCGCTTGCTATTTCAGCTTAATCAAGTTGATCATAGGTTGTTCTTATTCAAAGTATTAGTTCTTCCACTGAATCGACGAGAGTAGAGTAAATTATTGGCTTTATTGTTCCCTAAAGATATACAGCTAATTGCGTCAGGTCTGGACTCTTGTTGGCCAATTCCACGGTTCTAGGCTCCTAATATAACTGTCTTTATGCATCTCATATCCAGCGCGGCCCGTGAATTATTTTACAGGTGGGGCAAATTTTGATAGCAGTAATGTAACACGTAGTGTCCGACCGAAACAAGATTTTCAGCCAAAACCGAAACTGAATCTTCGGCCTTGGTCTCAGTTTCGGCCGAAATCGAAACCGAAACTTATTTATAAGTACATGTTAAAATTTTTATTGTACTTCCCACCTAAAAAAAAAGGTTGCCAGAGAAAAAAATATTTATATAGACAACACTCCCTACAAACTAACCCAAAATTAGCCGAACGGTGCGCAACAATTCACGAACCCTGAGTTTCGGCGCGGCCGAAACTGAAACCGAACCTTCGATCGGTCTCTAGTAACAAGTTATAGCTAAGCCAAGCAATAATTATTTACCTACTTATAAACACCGCAAAAACATAAAATACTAAAATTGCATTTCACTTCTTTTTAAAATTGTATTTAATTGCTTTACTTTATTATTATTTTTCATATAATTCTCTTATCTTTATGTAGTACACAGTTTGCTTAAAATACCTGCTTAAGTCTTTCCCTCTGTCTTTTATGATCTATTTTAGATCCAAAAAAGGTTGGGGGCGTCCATTTTCTTTAATTTCTAAACGTTTTTCAAATGTTAATGCATCTCTTATTTTAAACTGTAATATTTCTCGGACTGTTGAAGTCATTGTTCTTGAATACAAGTCACAAGTGAAAAACACAAACAAACAAACTACATAAAGGGTTAACGGCATACGGGCAATTCGGCATCGGCATACCTAACGAAATGATCTTATGGATCAAAACTGTTTATGCAAATACAGTCGTCATATTATTTTGATGATTAGTTTTTCTTTGTCTAACGCAACGTTTTGCTGCAATAATAATAACTCACGAAGTAATTCGACTGTGTTTCTATACATGCCTACCGTACCACTTTCGACCGAGCATGAAACAACCTGAGATCAAGCGAAGTCGACGGCAGAGCACGTATGTACGATTCGCTCTTAGCTTCCAATTCACTTTTGTAATCTTCCATTTGATATAAACCCACCAGGTCAATTTAAAATACGGTCGAGCGAAGAAGTCTATAGTCGAGCACTTCGATCTACATTGGGAAGTTTTCGCATGATACTTAAACTTTGGAACTTTTGCATTTTTTGAAGAATAACCATTTTTATTTATTTTGAAAATAACTTAATTATGTGGGTCATTGACCAAATGACTTTGTGAACAAGCCGCTTCTGTGAGAATCAAATTTCCACAATATAATGGAGCGCTGTCCAATTGATACCAACAATATATTATAGCCATAGGCAGATTATCATCAAAGAATGTCACAACTATTTATAAAATTGCCATGTATCTTTCGCTATGTTAACACTCCCTCATAAATATGATAGATATGCATATTAAAAAAAAAATATTTTTATTATGAATCTGTTTCGAAAATGTCTTTCTCGGGCGATATGAGAATTTTTAGCTCAGTTCAGTCCAAATTTTACACACCAGAAATAGATGGTGAAAATGCCAGGACATTTTAGTTTAAAAACAGGACACAGTACAATACCAATAGATAGTAATCCGTAATGTAAACAGGGTCAATGAAAGTCAACTATATTTCAACTGAACTAACTAACCTAAACTCACAACCACTTAAAACTGGTAAAATAACTGGAATATGTTTCATTCGTGCAGCATGCACTGACACATTTGCTAATAATAAATAAACTAAATAGTTTGCTACTGCTACCACCACCACCATCACCATCTAACTAAACTTAAACCTACACTCTAACTTACTGTAGTATGTGAAAATTGGTTTGTTAAATAGAGATGACAAACAGCGTGCACGTTGTGGCTATTTAAAAAAGCATCTGCAACGCAACTCGCAAGAGGTGTCGTGGCCGACTGACAGCATTGGCGCGAGAATTTAAAAAATAGGACGTTACCAGGATGCTTTAAAAACCCAGGACGCTGTTTAAAAATATTCAAGACTCCGCAGGACATGCTAACAACTAGGACGGGTCTTGGGAAAACTGGACGGTTGGCAACCCTAGACCGGGTGTCAACGAGATTACTAATAAGACTGCAGTATTCTTATGAAGAAACTAATCAAATTCAAGCTTTAGAAAATGTTATGATGGAGTATGATGCAGTACATTTTAAACGTTCGAACAAATGAAAGTAGTTTCCGCTTTTATTAAAATCGTTATTTTTTATAAAACACCCTGTATTTTTTTAAATTACCAATTCTACGTAGAATGTTTAAAACATATATTACTTCCTATACCTATATCTTGGACAATTTGTCGAGAAAATGACGATTGAATATGTTAAATGTATCAAAAATTATAACGTTTTGACAAGAAACAAATGAATGTAGGAAAAATGTGATTTTAAGTTTAATTAGGGGTACCATCTACTAATATCACAAAAATTTCTCTTCCTGTTTAACCGGAAGTGCTATGAAAATTGACTTTCGTTTTTAAATTATTTTTAAATTTTTAAAGGAATGTCCTATAAAAAGTACTAAATTTAGATTCTATATACATTCCTTGATATTATTTATTCATACTCTCCTAAGTCTCAATCTAATGGTTATCGCCAAACAAACGATATGCAGCCCAAAAAGGAAAAATAGGGAAACAATGTTAGGCCGCCCAATTTCTAATATAAAATGGCTATGGCTAATTGTTTTGTGGTCTCTGGGCCATACTTTTTTAGTTTTTTTTTATTGGGGAAAATAGTGGCATCGGAAAGCAAATGATAAGCTCAAACAAGTTGCCATAGCCACCTAAGTAGAAATTGAACAGCCTAACATTGTTTCCCTATTTTTCGTTTTTGGACTGCATATGGTTTGATTGGTGATAACTCGCAAAAACTATTAGGATGAGACATAGGAAAGTATAAAAAAAATATCGAGGAATGTATGTAGAATCTACGTTTAGTACTGATTATATTCCATTAAAAATATGAGAATACAATACAATTTTCGTAGCACTTTCGGTTAAACCGGAAGTGATTTTTTTGTGATATTAGTAGATGATACCCCGTAATTAAACTTAAATAGCATATCACATTTTTCCTACATTCATTTGTTTCTTGTCAAAATGTTATAATTTTTAATAAATTTAACATATTTATATTTAATCGCCATTTTCTCGACAACTGTTTTAAAGATAGTTTGTTATTAGGAGAAAAATTGAAAAGGTACAAAACGCTTATTGCAAATATATTTTTTGCTTGCGCAAATTCGAGCACGTTTCTCCTTATGATCTTAACTTCACTGGCTCAATATGCAGAATCGTACAAAGATTCTTTTTTCATATTTTTGTGCATCGAATCTTAGTCATTAAGCAACCATCTTATCTCCTAACCAAATTCTCAAGGCGGCTGGACTGTCACTCTGTTAATGTCAGATCACGAACTTCATTTAATAATTCTCGGCACCGAACAGACAACTTTTAAGAAATCATTCAAATTAATGTTTTTGTCATCTCAACCCCAATTGTAAATAATTTCTCTATTGTTAAGTTTAATTGTCATAAGGGTTAAGTGTAAGAATAGCCGTTTTATGCCTTGACTCTGCTAAACTTCGCCCTTAACATTGTTATAACATAATATCAGAGCACTCTTCTCGTCACTAGCAAACACAATTGACTTCTTGCAAACCAACCATCCTAATGCCGAAGTCGCTATCTTTGGTGACTTTAACGTCCACAATATCAACTGGCTCAAATACTCAAATACCAACGATGAACAGGGTCGTGAGGCGGAATCTTTTGCGATCAGTTCTGGTCTAACTCAACTCGTGGAAGAACCAACGCGAATTCCAGACCGAGATGGAGATTTTGCTAGTCTTTTAGATCTCTTTTTGACATCCAACCCTGACCTATACAAAGTCACCGTTCATCCTCCATTAGGATCTTCCGATCACAAACTTATTTCAACTCTAAGCGAGCTGCCAATTTGTTCTGAACAACCTCCTAAACCTCGTAAAATTTAGCACTACACATCAGCTAGTTGGGAAGACCTAAGGGACCATTTTCGCACTTTTCCTTGGCTGGAAGTATGCTTCTCTTCAGATGATCCATCCGCTTGTGCTCAAGAGGTCTCCGATGTCATTCTTACTGGCATGGAAGCCTTTATTCCTTTCTCCAAGAAGCGCCCTTCGAATGGCAAACCCTGGTTTAGCAAGAACTGCGAGCGTGCTGTCAGAGCTAAAAATCTAGCTTACCGACAATGGCGTAAAAATCCTACCGATGTGAATCGCACCATCTTTGTTACCGCTCGAAACCAGTGCAAGCAAACGATAGATCAAAATAAAGAAGCTTACAACATGAGGATCAAAAATAAACTTCTCGCCAGTCCTAACGGATCTAGGTCCTTTTGGTCAGTCGCTAAGGCCGTCAGTCAAAATTTTACCAAATCAAATATTCCACCGCTAACACGTTCTGACGGCACAATAGCAACCACGGCTGAAGATAAAGCGAACTTACTCGCAGAACTCTTTGCTTCACACTCCACGGTAGACTTTCAGGGAAAAACACCCCCGAACATTCCAGCAGTTCGATCGGAAATGACTGATATCGTATTCCGTCAGCGTCCTGTCAAACGAATTCTGAAGGGGCTCGATGCCAAAAAAGCTTCTGGTCCAGATAAAATTCCTATTATAGTGCTCAAGAAATGCGCCGATGAACTCACACCAGTCTTTTGTAGACTTTTTAACTTATCCTACAAAAAAGGAATATTTCCATCTTGCTGGAAAAAGGCGCGAGTCCAGCCTATACCAAAGAAAGGCAAGAAAACCCTGCCAAACAACTATCGACCAGTCGCATTGCTTTCAGTTATATCAAAGGTGATGGAGAAAGCTATTAACCAACAACTTATAAAATACCTGGAAGGCCTTAAAATTATCAGCGACCATCAGTATGGTTTTCGTAAGTCCAGATCAACAGGAGACCTGCTAGCCTATGTCACTCATCTTTGGAGCAACGCAATCGAACATCATGGGGAGTCCCGGGCTATTGCACTGGACATCTCTAAAGCCTTTGACCGTGTCTGGCACGAGGGGCTCCTAAGCAAACTGCGTTCTTATGGTATGCCCGCTCGGGTTTGTTCATGATTGTCTAGCTTCCTCAAGGACCGCTCTCTGCAAGTGGCGATTGACGGGTTTCTCTCAGACACCTTCACCATCAATGCTGGTGTTCCTCAAGGGTCCATATTATCTCCCACTCTCTTCTTACTGTACATTAACGACCTTCTAGCGAAAACAGAAAATCCATTATATTGCTTTGCTGACGACAGCACACTTATCTCATCTTTTACTTTGAAACCTCAAACATCGGCTACTGACGCACATCTTCGCAGACAACATGAGGTATCACGCCTCAATAAAGACCTGGAAGAAATTTTGTCTTGGGGTGACAGTAACCAAGTCGAATTTAACGCTCAAAAAACCCTCTAAGAAGGTCAACATTGCAGAACCTGATATCGTTATGGCAGGACACGCAATTCCACTGACTTCGTCTATTAATTTGCTGGGTGTCAACCTGGGAGGAAATATGTCTTGGCATAATCACGTAGTGGCAATCGCCAGGGCAGCTTCTCAGAAGCTCGGTATACTTTTCCGTACCAAAAAGTTGTATACACCTCAACAACTTTTGACACTCTATAAAGCCCAGATTCGACCATCACTGGAATACTGCTCTCATATCTGGAGTTCTGCGCCGAAGCATACCCTTCGGTTGTTGGATTCCATCCAAAGAAGAGCCGTTCGTCTAATCGGCGACCACGAGCTGACTAAGAACCTCGACAGCTTAGAACATCGAAGACAGGTTGGTGATTTGGCTCTCTTCTACAGATATTTTCATGGCAAGTGTTCGACAGATATTGCCCGCTCGATTCCACCTAGAGTAATGCATAGCAGAAACACACGACGAACCACTGCCGCCCATCCCTATGTGGTTCAACTTAGTACACCCCGAACATCATTGTTTCAGAACTCTTTCATTTGGAGGACGTCATCTTTGTGGAACGGCCTTTCTGAGACCGTGTTTCCAACCGAATATAACCTCCAACGATTCAAGAAAAACGTGAATCGCTTTCTTCGCACACGCACCGCTCCCAGAGCGCCTTAAAGGATTTCCTATAGTGCTTGTGCTCGATCATAAAAAAAAAAAAATCACAAGCAATTTATTTAACTAATAAAGACGATTTATTATTTTATTAATTTTTTTTATCGTTGGAAAACCTTTTATAGGCACTAAGTAGTTGTTCTATCTTTCTCCAATAATGTGAGACTCTGTCTACTCACTAAAAACCACCCAATTGCACTTCACGGAACAAATTATTATTATTATTATTATTATTATTATTATTATTATTATTATTATTTATTATTATCCCCTTCGTGAATGTAACATGTGACCCTTTCCTTCTGCTTCCCTTTATCATACTTTATTGTTTGTCAGATTTAAGGGGCATAAAAGCTTGCCCTGTCCATCTCTATTCCGGCGGCGGCCTGTATTCCTTTAAAGTATAGGCACTTGATTTGGCCCTTTTACTTCACATTTAATCCATCGTTCGGTATTTGCACAGTCTCTGCTTTTGTGCCCTTTTGTCCACATTTTAGGCATTCTCCAATGCGATCAATTTTTCCCTTGTATTCATAAGTTTTATGCCCGTATTCCAGACATTGTTATAAAGATATTTTTTCTTACCCCACAGGTTAACCATCCTATCATTATATTTCGTTCTCTTATTAAATTTTTCGCTTGTCTCTTTGGAAGCTCTTCCGCTCTTCCTTTCTCATTTTAGGCTTCTTTGGTTGGGACCTTCTTTCTTGGCCTATTAGCTATATTTTAGTTCCCTGTCCAGCGAATATATCTGACATTCATTGCTTTCAGACCCTCACCTATCACTATATTGATAGTCTCGGCGGGGTGTAGGCCAATCATTTCATTAGGTTTTCTAGTCTTTTATACACCTCCAATAATGTCTATCACTATGGGGAGAAGGTACACTGCGTTACGTTTCTCCTCTTTGTTACCTTTGCTAGTTTTTGTGCTTACTGTTTGTGTCAAAAATTCTTCTTGACCTTCATTATTCTTGATTAGTTCCTCTAGCCCATCATACTTTGTTGTAAGGTTTTCTATCATCATGTTTCCCTCTCAGTTTCTCTAATCCATGGGAGCTCCCTGGTTATCGCTTGTAGCATTTTGCTTGGTGATCTCCATTACAGTAATCTTGTATAACTCCTGTGTCCATTTTTTATCTAGGATTTTTTTGAGACCCTTAAAGTTTTCGTTTCCTTCTATTATTCTTTTCATTTCCAGCATTTCCCCTGTTTTTCTTAGTCTCTTTATATTAATTTTTTATCTCATTTTCTACAGCTTGTATTAATATTGATTTCTTCTCTATGTATGTTGTTCATGGTCCTACTGTATTTTCTTGTGTGTTTATTTCTTTCCATACATTATTTATGTCATTCGCCTGACGTTTTAGTTTTTTAGCAGATTCTTGGATTTCTATTTTTTGTTTTTGAGCTTACTTCCGTAACTAGTACCAATTGTTTAATGGTTTTTACTCGTTTTTCCGTTTCTTTTCTTAGTGTTTTAATTTATTCCTCTCCGCTGTCTTCCTACGGCCTTTTAAAAATGTATTCTTCTGTTTGTTACTGGTTTCTCCTTCTGCGTTATTTTGCAGTAAAAAACGTCGTCATCATCTAGCTCTTTGGCTTGCTTGAGTCATCTCTGCAGATTACATATGTATGTATGTATAAATAGATGCATATTTTTCAATTGGTTATCAATCAATGCGAATAATATTTTTTGAGAAAAACCGTAAATAAGTTTAAAAATAGTTGAGTCAGGTATAGCTACACCATATTATTATGTGGATAGATAGCAAATATTGTCGCTCATCCATTTAATGAACCACCAATGATGGACATGATCGCTGTTATTTTATTTAAAGAGAGCGTTTCCGAAACCCTTTTTATCCAAATTTTCTTGATTTAAATTGTATTACCTTCCGAAATATTCTAATGGACGGTCACCGTGAGAAACTTTGTATAGCGACATCTATCGCCCAATATAAACATTTTTTAGTTGTATACATATACGATACACGACACGACAAAAATACCAGTTGTCTGTCGATCGAGATTAATATTGAAATTTATGTGCATTTTCCATCATAATATTAGAGAGATACTACCTACCTCACTGCGACCAGTTACCCCGAATGACTCTATCGGTCGTATTGCATGTTTACGACCTAAAGGATAATAAAATTTCTATTAAATAATGGATTTTTTAGAATCGAGACGAATTGAAACATTGTACATTTTAAAGCCTGGAATGTTACACAGGGTAAAAGAGGTGCGGAAAGTAGGGATAAAAAAAAACGTACACTTATCTAGCTAATGATAATAAATTACATATTATCAGCCAATTAGTAAAAGTAAACTAGAATGTCCACATTAGACTAAGTAATTAAAAGCACACTGTTGTTCGAGAGTGTACTGGTCATTAGCGTATATTATATGTTATTATTTCCATTATTTACAAGTTTTAACAATATTTTTAATTAGTGTAAGATTCGTTACTTGGATCATAAAAAAATACACTGCATAACTAGAGTAATGAATTTTCCAATTGTCCACATCGCACTCAGGCGTCAATTGACTTTCTCGTGCTATATAGGTATAATCTCATTCTTGTGTATACACATTGCGATATTTTAAAACCCTTTAATAGATCTTTATTATATCTTTAATGCTTATTACATTTCATAAATATAATATTTTTTTACAAGTTTCATAGAAACGGCATAAGTATCTAAGATATACCTTTATAGGGGATGTTCTTAGCTAGGCTTGGCCAGAGCTGGTGATAACCCTAGTAGGGACCAACGACGAGCAAGCCAAGCTAGACAAATCATTTCATTCATAAACGTACTTTTTTCCCGAGCCGACATCTCGGTGTTTATAGCGGACATTCAATTATATGACGAAAACTTATCTACATGTAAAATAAAAATTCCAGCACTAAATCATTTACTTTATATACCGTGCGAGCAAAAATTATTTGCATCAAAGAGGGCCCTGCATCTAAGGACGTAATGCTTAGCCGTAGAGCTTAATACCTATTGGGTGTCAGTAGCTACCTGAATTAACAATCAATTAGTTTTTCCGTCATCTTTGACAGTCGTTACAAGTAATTTGTTTCATCGCTAATTTTTCCAATTTCTTGAACAATTAACACAATGGGCTTTACGGAACAGCACAAAACATTTATGGTTGAAGCGTATTTTCGAAACGGTGTGTAGGGTAAAGATAAGGGTTTTCACCCCTATTTTACCTTCACCCTATAATTGTTGTATTTAAGATTTGTAATTAATATTTGTTTTTATTATGAACACATATTTCATTGAGTAGGATATGAACCCATATTATAATAATTATTATTAAAAATTTAATATATACAATAACAATATCGTTAGAGTTCAAGTGTAAGTTCAACTTAGTTTAGTATTTATAAAGACTGATTAGATATAGGAAAGATATATAGTCTATAGCTAGTGATAGTCTATAGATAGTAATAGATAGTTTTAGTATAGAGGCTGTATACACCCTAAATGTAGTACTAAATAAATACTACCTTTTTTTATAAAGTGCCTCTAATCTTCTCTATCACCAATACCCGATAGTTCTACTATATGGCGATCCTGCCAGAGAACTTATGTACAGTAAGTACATAAGTTAGTGCAAAATTAAAAAAAGTGGCGTTAAAAATAAGTGGAAAAAGTTATGGGCCCAACCGGGCAAAAGAAGTGGTTTTCACTCAAAGGAAAATGGAAACAGCAAGTACCAAAAGACAGTCATCAGACAGATGTCAGCCAGAAGCCAACATCTAGCCAAGGCCCAGCAGCAGCGACAGCCGAAGGAAGTTGGGACTGCCCCAGTACCTACCAGCCCTGTCCCAGTACCTTCCGGTACCTTATACCGTACTTACTAGAGGAATTGAAGGTGGCCCATATGAAATTCAAGAAGGACTTCCCAAAAGAAGCACTATAAAGTCTTCGAAATCGTAGTAAGTTAAATTAGATAAGTTGTTAGGGATTTATTTTTTGTGAAGGTTAGGATTTTTTTTGTGTTGTAAGTGTTAATTTTTTAAAATGTCCGAAAAATTTGATTTAAAAACTGCCGCGACTCTGTTACCGCGCATGGACGGTACAGAAAAAACGACCAAAGAATTAAGTGACGGTATCGAGTTATACGACTCGTTATTGGACGTTGCAGGGAAAAAGAGTTTGACGAATTACATTCTTAAAGCGCGATTAACAAGTAACGCGAAAATTCGGTTGCAAAAGGAATACGCAACAAATCAAGATCTCATAGTTGCTTTAAAAACTCATTTTCTCAGCAAACAGTCAGCGGGAACATTATCCGCCAGATTGAACAGTGCTAAACAAGGAGGTAAATCGATTGAAGAGTTTGGTAAAAATATTGAAGATTTACTTCTGGACTTAACCATTGCACAATCTGACGGGAATGACGAAATTGTACAGGTGTTAGCTTCCGTCAATGAGAAAATTGCCATTAACGTGTTCGCAAATGGTCTTCAGAGTAGCGATATGCGCACTATTGTTAAAGGCCGGAACTATGATAATTTACGTGATGCGATAAAGGGAGCTAAGGATGAGGAACTTGAAAGGAAAGAGACGGGAACTAATCGGGTATTCCATTTTCAAAATAGGCGCGCAAATAATGGTTCTCTACAACAAAATCGGACAAATTTTAAATCTTTTTCAAATAATAATAATTATAATAACAATAACAGGCGTTATGGACAAAATTGCCAATTTCGTGGAAATTCGGGAAGATATGGACAGAGACCCACAGGCTCTACTCAGCAACAAACCTATAATAATAATTTGGGTCAATATAGGAATTTTCAAAATCGTGGTCGGAATTCTCAAAAAAATAATAGGGCATATTGCATGCGGGATGAAAATACTTGCGAGGGTGATAGTACAAAATCCACATTAGGTGATCAGTTTTTTCGAGGCGAAAGAAAATTTTGAATTTGTTATTTTGAATTTAAATGGTTTACATTTTATCAAAGTAAATTATAATAATATTGTTTTAAATTTGCTGATCGATACGGGTGCCACTATAAGTGTTATATTTAATAAGTTTATAAATAAAAATGAGTTTATAAACACCGGAAAGAAAATAAAAATAAACGGTGTTGCAGGTTCAACATTTTCGCAAGGTATTGTAAACTTGACTTTGAATTTAAATAAAAATAAATTAAAACATGACTTCCATGTTATAGATAGCTTCGAAAATAAAATAAACGGTATTTTAGGATCAGATTTTTTCCGAAAATATAATGCAAAAATAAATTACGAAAATTTTAAATTTTAATTTCTATTTAATAAAAATATTATTTTATTACCTATGTTTTCAAAAGAAAACTCATATTTTAAGATACCTGCAAGATGCGAGGTAATTAAATTTTGCAAAATTAACAAAAATGAGGATTGTATTGGTTTACCTGAAGAAATAGGAGATGGTGTTTTCATAGCAAGTGGTTTAGTCCGACCGCAAAGTAACATGATACCTATTAAAATTTTAAATACACGCGACATAGAAGTTACGTTACAAAATTTTTATCCGAAACTTGCAAATTTTAGTGATTATGAAACTTGTTGTTTTCTTGAAACAGACAATAATTCGGTAGAACGCGTAGATAGATTACTAAAATTAATTAATACCAAACATTTAACTAAAGAGGAAAATTTTTCGATCCATAAAATTTGTGCAAAATATTCAGACATTTTTCATTTAACTGATGACCCTCTTTCTACTACCAATATATACAAGCAGACATTACGACTTAAACCAGACGCTTCGCCGTCATTTGTTTAACCATATAGATTGCCCCACGCGCAAAAAGCGGAAATACATAAGCAAATTGACCAAATGTTAAAAGACGGGATTATCGAGGAGACCAAATCCGAATGGTCCGCACCTTTATTGGTTGTGCCTAAAAAAGCCGATCAAACAGGCGTTAAACGTTTTAGAGTTGTAATTGACTTTCGTCTGCTTAATAAAAAACTAAAAGATGATGAAAATTTTCCACTTCCGTCTATAACTGAAATTTTAGATTCATTATCAGGAGCTATGTATTTCTCGCATTTAGACCTTTCTCAGAGATACTACCAAGTACCCTTGGAAAAGTCGAGTCGGCCGTACACAGCATTTACGACCGATAGGGGACAATATCAAATGACACGCCTTCCAATGGGGTTAAAAATTAGCCCTAGTTCATTTTCTAAAGTAATGTCTATAGCAATGACAGGTTTAAGTTATGACAGCTGCTTCGTATATCTTGATGATTTAATTGTATTCGGGAATAGTTTAGTTAGATAATCATAACAAAAATCTGGTTAAAGTTTTTCAAAGGCTAAGAGAAGTTAATTTAAAATTGAATCCTAACAAATGCGAATTTTTGAAAAAGGAAATTTTATATCTTGGACATGTGATATCTGCAGATGGTGTTTTTCCTGATACGGAGAAACTTAAAGCCCTTCAGCAGTATCCCATACCCAAAGATGCAAACGAAACTAAACGATTTGTAGCATTTGCAAATTATTACAGAAAATTTATTCCAAATTTTGCCAAAATATCATTGCCGTTAAATAATTTGACTAGAAAAATGGTTCATTTTAATTGGACACGCGAGTGTCAGGAATCCTTTGAAAAATTAAAAACCGCCCTTGCGAATCCACCAATTTTACAATTTTCAAATTTTGCAGAAGATAATATTTTCATTTTAAAAACGGATGCTTCAGGAGGTGCCATAGGCGCCGTTCTTTCAAACATGGACGATAAGCCTGTAGCTTACGCGAGTAGGTCATTAAATAATGCAGAGCGAAATTATTGTACAGTAGAAAAAGAACTTTTAGCAGTAGTATGGGCAGTTAAACATTTTAGACCTTATTTGTTCGGACGGAAATTTTCTATCGAAACCGATTGTAACCTTTAATTTCTCTGTTTGGTATGACTAATCCGTCTAGTAGGTTAACGAAATTTCGATTAGTATTAGAAGAGTACGATTTTGTTATTAAACATGTAAGAGGAAAAGACAACGTTTTAGCGGACGCTTTGTCGCGCATAGAATTAAATACTGAGGAACTTAAAAGCCTAAATAAAAATACGACTGCATCTTTGCTTGCCATTACAAGAGCAGCAGCGAAACGACAGACACACAATACACAGGACGTAGGTTGTAATTCGAATACACGGATTGATCACCCGGGAGTAGTAGAGTTAGTTAAACGACCTAAGGAGTCTTGTGAACTTTGTCCAATATCGAATTCGAAATTTATTGAAATATTTAAAAGTAAAAAATATGACTATAGCATAGGGAATTTCGTCTATTTTAAAAATAAAAATATTTTGTCTATATGAATCAAGATTCTTCGTCGACAGCGAGGCCTAAGACCACTGTCGAAAGGCTTGAATTCGAAAACGATAATACGGGACGTCAATTTCAAGACACCCGATCGGCGTTCGCTTCAGAGAGATCGTTGAGGGACTTGAAATCCGTATGTGATGAATTTAATATTCGCGAATTGGTTATAATAAAAGACGAAAAGAGCGCTCAATTCTTAAAAGATATATTACGTAATATAAAATTGATAACTGAAACCGGTATAAAAATTTGTGTTATTAAAAATGTTCAGAGAATATCTGATCGCGAAACGCAACAGATAATTCTTAACGATTTTCATTTACTGCCGACAGGAGGTCATGCAGGAATAAATAGGATGTACAACAATATAAAAAAATATTATTCGTGGATAGCTTTAAGACAAGATGTCGAAGATTTTGTCAAAAAATGTGACGATCGTCAGAGGTATAAACATTCGAAACCAAACATAGAGCCAATGACCATTACAACTACTGCTACTTCAGCATTCCTGAGAATTTATTTAGATCTAGTAGGTCCTTAAGAACCCGATATAAATAATAATAAATACATTTTAACTTTACAATGCGATCTCAGTAAATTCGTGGAATGTTATCCTATACAAAATAAGGAAGCGGAAACAGTAGCCAAAACGTTCGTTGAAAACTTTATTTTGAGATATGAAATACCGGGAGAGATAGTGTCGGATCAAGGGACAGAGTTTTTAGCTTCAACCCTTACGCAAACATGTAAATTACTTCATATCAAAAAATTAAATTCGACAGCCTATCATCATCAGACCATAGGTGTCTTGGAAAATACGCACAAATCACTAGGGGCATACCTACGTATGCAAATAGCGAAAAACCCAACTAATTGGACTAGTTGGATACCCTTTTGGTGTTTTTCCTATAATAATAGTGTACATACCGAAACTCGGTATACTCCATATGAATTAGTTTTTGGCACAACGGTACATTTACCATCGAACTTCTCAAGGGAAGTTGACCCTCTGTATAATTTCGATAGTTATCCCTTAGAGTTAAAGTATAGACTTCAGCAAGCATGTGCTGATGCTAGAAGTAACTTGATAGCGTCAAAAGACAAAAGAAAGCAGATTTATGATAGGAAAAGTAGGATAGTTAATTATAAGTGTGGTGATAAAGTACTTTTAAGAAATAACAGTGCGGGAAGCAAAATGGACCCTATTTACAATGGACCGTATAAAGTGATAAATGAACAATCGCCAAATATATTGATAGGAATAAACAATAAACAAGTGTTAGTGCATAAGAATAGAATTAAGAAGTATTACGATTAGGTGATTATTGTAATTTAGGTTAAGGAAAAAATTTATCTGTGATATTGGCTTAGTGAAAAAAAAAATTTAAATATTGGTACCATATTTAATTTTTTTTCCCTCACGCCGGAGGTGTAGGGTAAAGATAAGGGTTTTCACCCCTATTTTACCTTCACCCTATAATTGTTGTATTTAAGATTTGTAATTAATATTTGTTTTTATTATGAACACATATTTCATTGAGTAGGATATGAACCCATATTATAATAATTATTATTAAACATTTAATATATACAATAACAATATCGTTAGAGTTCAAGAGTAAGTTTAACTTAGTTTAGTATTTATAAAGACTGATTAGATATAGGAAAGATATATAGTCTATAGCTAGTGATAGATAGTAATAGATAGTGATAGATAGTTTTAGTATAGAGGCTGTATACACCCTAAATGTAGTACTAAATAAATACTACCTTTTTTATAAAGTGCCTCTAATCTTCTCTATCACCAATACCCGATGGTTCTACTATAGGTGTTAGAGTAAATGGTGAGTGGCAATACAATCCGGGTTTCTGCATGGACGATTTTCACGAACATTTTCCTAACGTTGCTTTTATTGCTGGGGATTTTTATCATTGCCTAAAAAGAACCGTGGGGTGGCTGTGTTTAGGAAAACAGGTTCTATACAACACAAAAAAGGAGCAGGAAGACCATCTGTAAGAACAGAAGAACTTATTGCAAACGTTCGTGAAATAATGCAAAATACGCCAACAAATTGTATAAGACGCCTGTCCCAAGAAGTGAGAAAATCTTATGGAACATGCAGGACTATTCATAAGAAGCAGCTAAATTTATTTCCTTATAAAATGCAAGTATTCCAAGAAATACAAGCCGCAGATTTTGAAAGACGCAGGAATTACTCTCAATGGTTTGCCCAAAATGTATTGGAAATAAATGATTTATTAGACCAGACATTTTTTTCGGATGAAGCCTGGTTCTACCTCCCCAGTTATGTGAATTCTCAGAATACAAGCATGTGGAGTAGTGAAAATCCCTATTTTTTTGTAGAGTCCACATTGCACCCTCAAAAAATTGGTGTCTGGTTAGCTGTTTCCCGAAGAAGAATTGTTGGTCCTATTTTTTTCCATGACACAGTTACAGCACAGCGGTATAGAGACAATATTTTGAATCCATTTATGGAACAATTACTTGACGACGAACTACGTTTTGGATATTTTCACAGGACAGGATGGTGCAACCGCCCATACAGCCGCCGAAACTATTAACTACTTACGCAATTTTTTCGACGACAGATTTTTCGCTCAGACATTGAATTCAAACCTAGATCACCTTGTTTAACGGTTATGGATTACTTTGTTTTTCCTCATTTAAAGAACACTATTTTTAAAACACCAGTTGCAAATTTAGAACAATTACAAGAAAGGATTATCCAAGAATGTGGTAACATTTCTTCAGAGATGCTGGTCAACACTTTCGAAAATATGAAGAGACGTGTGAATTTATGCTTGGAGCATGGCGGTGGCCAATTTCATCAATTTATGTAATTATTTTTCTTTTCTTTTTGTATATTCTTACTTTGTTAATTTTGTAAACAACAAAAATAAATTTGTATTTGTGTACCCATTTTATTACTCATTAGTTTGGCATCTCATGTCAATATGAATTTGACAAAATTTTAACCTAGATTTGGTTAGATATATCGTCCCCATATCATTGTTATCTAAACCAAGCCCTACGTTTTTTAATCCAAGCCCTCTTTGATGCAAATAATTTTTGCTCGAACGGTATTATACTATTTACTTTTTATATTTCATGCATTTTTTTGATATCAGCAAATTTTCACCAAGCGAAAAAGTCAGCGGTTCTTACAAGAAATGATGTAAATATATTTCTAACACAAGCTGTAGATTAGAACTATTTACTATGAAAAGTAATAAATTGTAATATTTTTAAAAATAGTTTTTTACTAATTATATCGTGCTACTTTTAGGTGTGTTTGATAATTGGATTGGTTGATGCTTGTAGACAAAATGAGCCAAGACAAATGTCTACCAACGACATTCAAGACAAAGGAAATTTATTAGTAAGCACAATCCTAGAGACAAAAGTGTTCATACTTTTGAGAAAATACCATCACTTATTGCACAGTATCTACAATTGCCAAATGCTAATAGGTATACAGTTAATTCTTCTTTTATTTTTATGGAAAATATTTTTAAGTATATTAGGCTGAGTATCGATACTTTTGACTACATACTGCATAATATAGAACCTTTATTAAAAGCTACCATTAATGGTTCCGAAACACCAACAGAAAAACTATTTGTAATATTAAGGTGACTACAGTACCAACACATAATATATAAATATTAATATAAAATGAATCTATTTAGTTTCATTTTTGTTCGGGTTTGTTCTCATAACATTTTCTAGAGACCGACCGAAGGTTCGGTTTCGGCTAGTTTCGGCCAAAAAATCTAGTTTCGGTGACAGTTTCGGTTTTGAGCAAAAACCTTCGGCCATGCCGAAAATCAGTGTTCGTGAATTGTCGCGCACCGTTCGGCTAACTTTGGGTGGGTTCGTAAGCAGTATTGTCTATACAAATAAGTAATAGATTTTTTTCTCTGTCGACCTTTTCTCGTCCTATATAAAATAAATTAAATTTCAGTAATACAATAAAGTTTCGGTTTCGGTATCGGTTTCGGCCGAAACTGAGACCAAAGCCGAAAATTCGGTTTCGGCTAAAAATCTTGTTTCGGTCGGACAGTAATTTCAATACATTTTTGAATTTATGTTGAATAATTAAGTATGTGTAGGTATTTATCCAAATTGATGGTATTTCCTGAGCTGCACTAATAAATGCTTCGATATTCACTATTATTGAGAGCGTGTAAGCGCTGGGACATTCTAAACGTTTGTTCTTAACGCTCATTAGAAACGTGCTTCCGGTGCTGGTACGCTGACAGCAAATATCGCGGTTAATTGTATCTCCTTTTTTTGTGGCCTGGTAGATATAAACGAGAACATTTATTTTGGTAGCTTGACGCTGACGCTTGCAGCTCACTGCAAATTCGGGCTCGTAGCCCTGGCATAACGGCACGGTATAATAAAGAAATATGTACTCTGATAACGGTATAAAAGCTTCCTGGCGCAGCGAAAACGCCGCACTGAAAATTTTTTATATCCCTAGGCCTGGCCAGGCTGTCGCATAAAATAGATAATAGAAATAAATATATCTTCCTCTCTTACTGGCTCTTTTGGCTGGGATTTTGTGCTTTATTTTGTCTAGCCAGTCAAGTACCAATCGGGTTAGTCCTTTATCTTTGATCCCGCTACTAGATGGCAGCTGTCGAAATATTAACTTTAACATACTTATCTGTTTATCATAATTTAATTATTGATGTAAGTTAGGTCAGTGGGTTATTCGGGGCTGGGTTGATCAGTTTATGTTAATCCTTTATCGCTTTTCAAATTTGAATAAAATCCGTTTTTTAAAAGACTCGCGACTTTCCACTCTTCCCTTAGAAGAAAAATACAGCTGAAAGAATTGGGTCGTCCCTTGCGCGATTAGTTTATAACAAAAACTTGAAGTAGACAGAATTCACGTCTTCGAAATTTAACAGGAATGTTTATTCTATCTATGTTTTTCTCTGGAATATCGAGGAATGTACTTTATTTTTTGTGTAGAAATAAAACAATGTCCCTACGATGCCACATTTAATTATTCGTTACGTTTTTTTTTTATTTGACATTTTGACCCTACCGGTTTCAATTATCATCAGCCGCCACTGGTGCCGCCGTAAGTGATCGATGGTTTTAAAAGGAATGCTAAAAGAAGTTTGGTATATAATTTGTTTAGCCTTGTTTTAGCTAGAAAAATAATTAATTTTTTTCTTTTAAATAAGAAATATATTTCATTGGCGCCGTACGTACGCTGAAACTTGCTAGAATTTCGTTGGTAAGTAAAGTCGACTTTATAAATATCATTACATTTTTATTTTAGTGTAGGCTAAATCTTTCCCTTAATCAAGAATTTCCCACAACAAAAATAACCATTTATCTCTAAGCTTTGTACATTACGGATTGTAGACAAAGAAAATTATTTCAAATCTACAACAATGCATGACTGAACAAGAAAGCTGAAATTTGAACATATTCAAAGAGGTTTGAAACACAATTTGATAATAATATACTTAGTGTATTTCATTAGCCAAAGATAATCGACCAAACAAAATGTTATTATTTGTAATTAGAATATCCAATTAATTCGAAATAATTGACAGGTGCATCATGTGACTGTCTTAAGTAGCTCACAGAACTACGGCTTTGTTGGCAGCTTTTCAGGTCGAGCCGCTCGACTATCAAATTGCAGTTTTGTTCGCCATTCCAACAAAAACCGTACTTAATTATGAAAACAATATACAGGGTATTATTAAAGTATGTGGCTAAACTCCAAGGGGTGCTTTTTTAAGTGATTTTAAGAAAAAAAGTTTATATAAACATGGGTCCGAAAATGCATAATTTTAAAAAAATCGGATGTTCGTAAATATCTCAATACTCTTTTATTCGATTTTGTTGAAATTTGGCAATTTTGTTTGTAATACCAGGAGGATAATTTAACCTTAATTAGATTAAAATTATTAAGTCAAGTGGCGTCCCGGAAGACAGTCCAATTAATATTTTTGCGCGCCACTGACTTTTTTTAAAATTATGTATTTTTTTTGAATTAAGCAACTACAAATACAAATATTTTATTTTTTGAGTTTTTTTCATATTTTGCTTTGTTTTCGAGAAAAAAAATAAAAACCACCTTATTGCATGTCCCCGGGACAATAATAAGAGTAAAAAAATTTAACTACTTTTACCAAACTATCAAGCAATTAAAATTACACGAAAGCCTCTTCTGAATTTTTTCGCACAGATTAAAATTGTTTTCGATAAAAATAATTAACATAAAATAATCGCATAACGTAATAATTTATTATTGCAATGTTTTAAAAGTAACAACTATAGGTATAGCTCTTATTGTCCCAGAGACATGCAATAAAGTGGTTTCTATTTTTTTTCTCGAAAACAAAGCAAGATATGAAAAAACTGAAAAGATAAAATAGTTGTATTTGTAGTTGCCTAATCGAAAAAAGTACATAATTTTGAAAGTCAGTGGCGCGCAATTTTTTTGCCAAAAATATTAATTGGACCGTCTTCCGAGACGCCACTGGACTTGTCAGAGACGTCACTTTCAGTGGACGACAGAAGTAGTACTTTTATAGCCTATTAGACTAGATAGGGAGGCGAAAGGAGGAGGAGTGGCTTTTTACGTATATGTAATAATATAAAGGTTGAAAAAATCGATATTGACTTTGATACTCACAACCTTTTCGAGTATATTAATATCACTTTTAAAATTAGCAACAAACAAAATCTTATATAGGTATATATATTATCTATCGACCACCTTCATTAAATACCGATCAATTTACGGACTCTATTGAGGATTTTTTCGGTTTATGATTATACGATTTTCTTAGGGGATATAAGTATAGATTTTATGAAAAACTCCCACTCAAAAATTAAGCTACAGATCATATTTCAGGGTTTCAATCTGTCGCAGGTTATTAGCGAAGCCAACGCACGTAAACATAAATCAACACACCTCGAGTTTAATTGACGTTTTGGTAACAAATGACCATTTCCAATTAAAACAATCACGATCCCTACCAATATCTGATACAATAACATATTATCATCTTATTTATGCCTTATTTGAAATACCAAAAAAAATACCCAAAAAAAGGTAATCCAATTTTGTGACTATAATAACATTAATATGGAACATTTTCGCAATCACGCGATGCAACTTCCTTGGTATGACATTTACAATATACAATATACATGATATAAATGTTAAAGTTGACATTTTTAATGAGAATATCTTATCTTTGTTAAATAAACACGCCCCTACGTGCTAAAACAATAAAAGAAAAACCGTTTACTCCCTGGATTACGGAAAACATCAAAAGGCTAATAAAATTACGTGATAAGTCTCACATTAAATAGGTACCTACTTAAAAAAAAAAAACCCCTCCACGTTTACAATATTATCGAGAGTTAAGAAATTATACTAAACATGCTATAATTAGGGAAAAAATTCTTATTTTAACGAAATGTCAGGGAAAAAAAGAAGGGATTTTTGGCGTATCTCAAAACAACTAAGTCTTACGCATCATAATGACAATGTAGAATTACCTGAAGAAATTTCACATCCATCACAAATAAACAATTTTTTCCTCTCATGTTCTACTTTACCTGATACAACATCCTTTGACAAAATAAATTTTTATAACTCTCACAGGCATGCCAACGTAAAATTTCAATTTACCAGAAAACAATAGAACTGCTATTAAATAAAATAAAAACAAATGCAACAGGTGAAGACGGTATAGCTGTTAAAGATTTAAAGTTTTGTTTACCGTATTGTATTAATCCTTTAATTAATATTATTAATAGTTGCATATTAAATAATGACTACCCTGTTCTTTGGAAAAAGGCAATCGTAATGCCATTACCCAAAAGAACTAATAGATCTTAGGCCAATTAGCATTCTACCAACTGTTTCAAATTTTTTTAGAAAGATATATATAACCAAATTACAAACTTCTGTAACACTGTTAATATTATTCCGGATTGTCAGTCAGGATTTCGGCAGGGCTTCAGTACTTCTACAAGTTTAATTAACATTTTAAACGATATCCGTCATAACGAGAAAAACAAGCACAGCACCTGTCTTGCCCTGTTGGATTTTAGTAAAGCATTTGATACTCTTAATTATATGTTACTAACAAAATTCTACTTCGGTCTTTTAGCAGGTTGCGTTACCTTTTTTAAAAACTTTCTCAAGGAAGGATCATGCTGTGTAGGCATTAAGAAGGATTTTACCTTCACTAAATCAGAGTTTCGCCCTATTACCAGTGGCGTACCACAAGGATCAATACTATCACCGCTGCTTTTTTCTCTCTACGTAGCCGATATGCAAGAGTGTGTTCGTTTTTCAAAAGTTCAACAGTATGCTGATGATTCCCAAATTTATATTTCTTTTATAAATGACAATTTGCAGCTGTCTCTCGATAGATTCAACTCGGACTTGGCGAGCATCCAACATTTTTTAACAGATCATAACATTAAATTAAATGCAGTAAAATTTCAGACATTAATTTTTAATAATAACAAACATATAAGGGAACAGGTGTCGAATCAATTTCACGCCAAAGTGGGCGATAGTCGAGTTTCTCTCACAATTGAAGCAAAGAACTTGGGGATAACTTTTGACACGAGTCTCAGTTTCCAATCACATATTAATAATAAACTAAAAATAGCTTACAATATGCGCCTTAAAGCTTTGTATCATTTAAAAAATATCCACTACCGAAAACAAAATATTTTCATTGCGATAGTCTGATAATTTCGTTGTTCGATCACGGAGACATAGTATATAGCGACTTGCTAACACTACAGATATCAAACAAAAATTCAAAAACTACAAAATTGCTGCATGCGGTTTTCATTTAATATATATACCAAACCATACCGAAATCGCAAAACTCCTTATGTAAATAATAATTTAATCCCAAACATCAAAAATCGCAGACGTTACCATATTATATTATGTACCTTAGTGTGTTTAAAATTATCAAGAGTGGTAAACCACCATACTAAAAAACGTATTTGTACCTTTTGAACATAACCATGCTACAAGAAATACTCACGACCTCCAAATACCACCTCATCGGACGGCCCTTTTCCAAAATCTTTCTCCTTTGTAGCGCCCTCCATATGGAATAATCTTCCAAATTAGTACATTAAAAATATGTTAATACAAAA
Organism: Polydrusus pterygomalis; assembly: GCA_963969555.1. Lineage (NCBI taxonomy): Eukaryota > Metazoa > Arthropoda > Insecta > Coleoptera > Curculionidae > Polydrusus > Polydrusus pterygomalis. The sequence goes on from OZ018377.1 coordinate 107,864,482, forward strand.
ACAAAGGTAGGTCATATTATATTGTTATTATAATATAATGTTGGTTATAATCTTGCCCACTTTTGTTAATTCTAACACGACATCGTGTCTCTGAGCCTATGCCACAAAGGTTATATTTTTACCATAATGCCCAAAATAATTTATTAGCCTTATCACCACCTATGGATACTTTTTGTTTTGTTAAAATTTTTTCGTTTTAAATTAAATTTAGATATCTTACAAATAATAATACATGCATGGGCAGTACCATACTGCGTGCATAAATATACGTTTCAGAACTACCGGTTTTTTATAATCGCGGTACTTGTCCAAATTGTCCTATACTATTTACTGCAACTACAAATTGTTTTTTTTTTGCAAATAAAAGCATTTGTATTTCTATTATTTGTATTTATATACTATGCGCGTTTGTAACTTGGAATAAATTCAATAAATCTAGTACAGTTTTTTTATGGAAAAATGCTTGGATATGGGTATTAACATTTTAAGTTGTGGATTTTTTTTTATAAAAAGATACAGTCTCTCCCAAAATAGAGATACGACTACATCGATTATTTTAATCCCAACCCTTGTTCTTATTGACTATTGGTAAAGTGCATATTAAGCTATACATAAGTACAAACTTTCAAATTTTTGTTACTAGAAATGTCGAGGAATTGAAAGAAGAAATAAAACATGAATGTAGGTTAATTTCTCCCGAAGTAATTAGAGATATTTAAAATGAGTTTTACTCGCGTTAAGAATGTTGCCAAACAGTGAATGGATAACATCCGTTACCTTTTTTAAAAACTTTCTTAAGGAAGGTTTATGCTGTTTAGGCATTAAGAAGGACTTAACCTTTATTGAATCATAGTTTTGCCTTATTACCAGTGGCGTACCACAAGGATCAACACTACCACCGCTGCTTTTTTCCCTCTACGTAGCAACATAAAAAATCACAGACATTACCATAATATGTACCTTAGTGTGTATAAAATTATCAAGAGTGGTAAACCACAATACTTAAAAAACGTATTAGTATCTCTTGAACATAACCATGCTACAAGAAATTCTTACGACTTCCAAATACCACCTCATCGGACGGGGCCCTTTTCCAAAAGTCTTTGTCCTTTGTAGCGCCTCTATATGGAATAATATTCTAAATTATGTAAAGGATTTATCTCCTTACCGATTTGGTAAGTAGTAGGTACATTAAAGATATGTTAATTGAAAAACCAAGGCAGGTTATATTATTATTATTATTATTGTTATTATATATGATGTTGGTTATAATATTGCCTAATTTTTGTTAATTCTAACACGACGTCTATCTTCTCACCCTGTCGCGGTTTTAGTTTCCTGCGACCGATGTCTGTTTCCTGCGCATCTACTTGGGTCTCTCAGCCTATGCCAGAAAGGTTATATTTTTACCATAATGCCAAAAATAATTTATTAGCCTTATCACCACCTATGGATAATTTTTGTTTTGTTAAAATTTTTTCATTTTAAATTAAATTTAGATATCTTAGAAATAATATTACATGCATGGGCAGTACCATACTGGGTGCATAAATATGCGTTTCAGAACTACCGGTTTTTCTATAATCGCGGTACTTGTCCAAATTGTCCTATACTATTTACTGCAACTACAAATTGTTTTTTTTTATTTGGCAAATAAAAGTATTTGTATTTCTATTTGTATTTATATACTATGCGCGTTTGTAACTTGGAATAAATTCAATAAATCTGGTACAGTTTTTTAATGGAAAAATGCTTGGATTTGGGTATTAACATTTTAAGTTGTGGTTTTTTTTTTATAAAAAAAATATTGATACAGTCTCTCCCAAAATAGAAATATGACTACATCGATTATTTTAATCCCAACCCTAGTTTTTTATTGACTATTGGTAAAGTGCCTATTAAGCTATACATAAGTACAAATTTTTGTTACTAAAAAAGTCGAGGAATTAAAAGAACAAATAATACGTGAATGTAGGTTAGTTTCTCCCGAAGTAATTAGAGATGTTTAAAATGAGTTTTACATTTATTGCCGAAAAAGTATTAAAGATTAATAGAATTTTTGTTTGTGTAATATCTTATAACTTAATATGCACTTTAATAATAGTCAATAAAAACTTGGGTCGCCATTTAAAAAAATTGTCCATATCGTCATATTATATCTAATTTGAGAAACACTAGGTATATCAATATTTTATTTATAAAAATGCGGAAACGATTATAAATTTAAAAATTATTTAAGTAACAGGTCACAAAAAACAAAAATATCAAAAACATATTCAAGAAAAAAAAAATATATTGGAGTTCCTCAAGGAAGTATACTAGGTCCAATATTATTTATTTTATACATCAACGATATGCCTTTAGTTTTAAAAATGTGTAAGTTACAAATGTTTGCTGATGACACCTTAATTTACAATAATGTTTTAAATATTTTTGATGTACTAAATACTCTAAATTCTGAGACAAATATATTGATTGAAATTAAAATTAATTGGCTAAAAGTAAATAAATTAAATATTTCAAAAGCGAAATGTATGTTTATGGGTAATAATTTAAATTGTCAAAATATAAATGTTGTAATTGATGGTGAAAAATTGGAATTAGTAAACAGTTTTAAATATTTAGGGATAATCGTTGATTCAAAATAAAATTTTTTAAATTATTTTGAAAGTATTATATCGAAGATTGCCGGAAAAGTAAGTTATTTTAAAAGAATCAGTTCTAATTTAAGTTTGTTTTCTAAAAAAACTATATTTATTACTATTTTATTACCACATTTTCTTTATTGTTATTCCATTTTATATTGTGCTAGTGAGGAAATATTTGATAAATTACAAATTTTTTCTAAAACATTAGCTTATAAATCTATTTTTTATGAAGGTTTGATAGAATATAATAATTTGGAAAATTCTATTAAATCTCAAAAATCATTAAAACTGTTTAAAAAAACGTTAAAATTACATTTAATTAAAAAACAAAATGATACGTAATATTTGATACAATTTGCAAAATGTTTAACTATTCTGTCTGTTTTTGTTAAAATGTATTAAAAAATAGTTAATTGTAGCTTTTTGCTAAATAAAACATGTTACTACTACTACAAAAGACCACAACTTAAAATGTTAATACCCGAGTCCAAGCATTTTTCCAAGGAAACAACTGTACTGGATTTACTTAATTAATTTCAAGTTACAAACTCACACTGTATATGTTTTCCAAACGTGTATATGTGGTGTGTCAATCATTGTGTTAATTTAATAACAACGGACAAATTAACAAAACATGCTAAAGTATTAATAAAATTATCGCCACAAAGCGAAGTTTTTCAAACCCATTTTTTATTCGATTAGCGTGTTTTTCGTTTGTATTTAAATGGAACGGTTGATGCTGATGCGGACAATTGCTATTTAATTGCTCCAAATTCCGTTGAAATTTTCAATTATTGCCAAATAAATAAATTTTGCATTTACCCGTTTTAAAAGGCTTAAATTAGAACATGAAAATACCGAAACAAGGCGGAAAAAGGTTAATATTTTGTGTATAATACGTGCTAATTGTAAAACAAAAGGTTGGTTTGATGATTTTATTTTTAGTCGTCCCCGTCAAAGGATGTGGTGGATAAACAGTGTTATAAAACTAAACAGTAAAAGAGTGTGCAAACATTTGCTAGTAAAATTGTAGTTCGAACGTCAAAAGTTTTATAGTCACTAGTGAGTTCTCTTCCCTTAATAAATCCCCCCCCCCCGGTTGAGTTGAGTTGCTGAGAAAATTTCAGAGTCTCCGTAGTGCAATTGGCAGAGCGTTCGACTGGTTCTTTCCAGCGAAGGCATAAAAACTTTACTTTTTCAATTTTAAAACCTTTGTCTGCTGGTCGGTTAACATTTTTCAGTTATGAAAAAGAAAGAAAAACACAAAGTCTTCTTCCACAAAATTTAATAGAATAAAAAATTCTTAGGTTAAAAGGTCTCTACATTTTTCGAACTTAGAAACATTCATCATCAGGAGACAGAAAAGGTATGTTGCTGATGGTTGTAGCAAAAGAGAAAATGATACGTGGTAGGCGTAAAACATTAATGGAGCTTTTATGGCATCAAAAGTTGTAACGTTAAAATTACATTATATGTAAAATGAAAATAAGTCAAAACATATGTATGTGGAAAAGTCATTTAAAAGGGTCTAGAACAACCAAAAGAGGAAAATGGAGTTAGAAAAACACTTCTAAAAAGAAGATGTCTTAAAAACATGTCTTATAGACGTTGTAAAATGTAAAAAGTGATTTTATATACAATAAATTGCACATTGTAGGCATCCAGTATTAAATTCTGTAAAAATAAAATAAAAAGGAGATTGAAATATGAGTGTAGACAGAGTAATACTTACTGAGTATTTATCCAGAAAAGTAGTTTGGGGCACTGACTTCTAAGTCTAAGGTTCAGTAGGTAACCCCATTGTATATTAATTTCAAATTGATTGAATTAACTGCATATTTAAACATTTTATAAATAAGGAAATAAAAGTTTTTTTTTAACTTTTCACGTCCTAGGACGAAAGTGAAAGAAAATGGAGTGACAGTTGATGTTGAATATTCAATATATTCACGACGCCACTGGTTCTCGACGCATCTTTCAATTACACAGTCAGCGCCGAACATACCCGCGCGTCATCGGTCGCCGTCGATTTTAATCAAATTGGCTCCCGCGACAACCTCTTCGCCGCGGCACGCCACGATAAGTTTATTTTTAATGGTTACTAGAGTTGTGTAGTTCGCGAACGAACTAGTTCAAAAGATCGAATCTGCCAACTGAACTAAAAGATTCAATCAGTAATTACTGAAAGATTGAAACAAGGCGAACTAAAGTCTAAACGGAATGTACCTACTACGCAAGCGAGAGCGAGACGACCGCGCTTATAGGTTTTATCACCTGACCGACCGATGCATGCGGCGATATGCCAGTATAAATCAGTGAACTAAATGAACTAAACGAACTAGTCTTTTGAACTATTCACTTTATTGAACGAGAACGAAAGATTGAAATCGGCAAAGTGAACTAAACTTCCCAGCACTAATGGTTACCACAGTAACGAAAATGTTTTGTCTGTGAACATAGACAAGCGAGTTGCGCGCTCTCAAGGATAGATAGGCAACTTAACATACTAAATTGGTTCCCTGATAGCGCCACGTGCGACCGGGGAAAAACTAAATATAGTCGTGGTGGGGGTAGGCGCCAAGCATAAAAATTTTAATTTTATTATTACTTTGAATTCAAATTTTTGCGCTTCCAACTTAACGGAAAAGTTTGAAGCGCGAAACATCTGATTCAAAATAAAATAATTTGGGAGAACGAAAGGAAATTATAACAATGATATGGCGACAAGATTTATTAATATTAGATATTTACATAAATATGGTTTACATAAAAAAACAGCTTACATTATTATATTATTATTTTCTGTAGATTTTTCTAACAATTCCGTGTTATTTTCAAAGTTTTTATTTAATAAACTAGTTATTGTACCTTGTAGTTCATTAAGTTGTGAAGTTTCTTTCTATATCTTTAATAGCTTTCGCTGTACTTTCCAATCGTTGGGCGACATTAATGAAGTCTTCAGGAGGTTCCACGCTCTTGTTAATTGCCTTGGTTTTTCTTCCCGATTTCTTTGGTCGCGACATATTAAATATATACCTATTTACGATTCTCAAACTACCGACTGCGCCATGTTGTTTATAAATTATATATGAATAATTATTTAATAATAACTTTATTTTTTATATATTTTACAAATCAATCATAAAATGACAATGACAATCTTTCACCAGTCCAGGTAAGACTTCAGGATCTGTCACAACAAGCCATATTTTTATCTTTCTCGCACATATTATGCAGGTACAGAGCGAGAGAGAGGTACAGAATGTTGGCCATGCTCATTCTAAATGAATATTCTGTTCCTACCAACGTTAGGAGATGAACAACCTTATAAAACAAAATTCCTGCAATAGCGCCACTAGCGACCGGGGGGCTAAATTAAACGAACAGGGGACGACCTTCACCATTTAAGTTATCCTAGCCTGTCTGTGAAGTCAACAAAAGTCAGAGAAAAGGAATTGTAATTTTTCTTAAGGAAGCTTTTTCTCAATAAAACCATAAAATTGATACAATGGCGTTTAAATTGAAGTAGTAGAAAGAAGATAATAATAATAATAATAAATAATAAATATTTTTATTTCCAAAGTGACATATGATAATGTATGGAAGCCGTCAAATACACAAAGTGTATATAACATAACATAACTGATAAACAAACAATAAAGCTTTATAGATATATAGGTAGGTAATACCACTCTACCATGCTTGTGTCCAATAATCGTTCATATTATAGAACCACCACCACCGATATAACAAGGCCGTGAAGCGGCAAATTTTTAAGCCGATGAGTCATCATAGTTGGACCGACTATCTAATTCCATGCTATTGTGTCTATTGTATTGTTTTCATTTTTTGTAAAGAAAAGGAAAAACTTTATTAGTGTAAGAAAGATATTTTTCGTTGTTTAATTTCTGTGTAAACTGGTATTACTGGTATTTATTCTACTGTTGTCGTTTATTTTGACTTTGCTGACATTTGTTTCACAAGACAAATTATATTATAGAGGTTACGTCATAATATTTATTTTTAATTTTTCTTGATACAACGTAAAAATATTAAGAATAATCATGCCGCATCGTTGTTGTGTGCCAAAGTGCAGAGGCAATTATGATGCCAGTATTTATTCTACTGTTGTCGTTTATTTTGACTTTGCTGACATTTGTTTCACAAGACAAATTATATTATAGAGGTTACGTCATAATATTTATTTTTAATTTTTCTTGATACAACGTAAAAATATTAAGAATAATCATGCCGCATCGTTGTTGTGTGCCAAAGTGCAGAGGCAATTATGATGCCAGTGGGCCGAAAGTCGCAGTTTTTGGTTTTCCTCAAGACCCTGACCTGCGAAAACAATGGTTACTGTTGATCAAAAGGGACAATTTTGTTCCTACCAAAGCTAGTAAGGTATGTTGTAACTATTGATATATTATTAGCATGTAATAAACAAATATGCAATTATTTTTAGGTGTGTGAATTACACTTTCAACCAAACTTTATTGAGAAGAAAACAACCTTCAGAAATGAGACAACGGGTGAAGTTCTGGAGGCACCACTAAAAATTCCACGATTAGTTAAAGGTAGGTATAAAGGATAGTAGGAAATATGATGTAGTTAAAATATTGGGTATACCAAATATTGTATAAATTTTAGTGTTTTCAAAATTAATACTCATCTGTATTTTTAAAAATATCTTGTTTTAGGAGCTGTCCCAACCAAGATGCCTGGATGTCCATCTTATATGTCTCAAGATGATATCCCTATAAGAGTCTCTCCAGAAACTAAACGCCTCGAAATGGAATGTCGAGATGTAGAGAGAGCTATGACAGAAAGTATCAGAACGTCCACATTGTTTACCGAGTCTATAAGTTTTTCAAACTTGGTAGAAGCGTTTGACAAGTTGGCAGAACTAGACAGTGGATGGGTTAAGGGAAAAGGAAAACAAAATATTTGTTTTTTCTTCATAAACGAGTCACAGAATGACCTTAGCCCAAAATTATCAGTATTTTTAAATGAAGACCTCAATTTAAATGTGTTTTTTGGTAATACTGAGGTTAAAAAAATAATGTGTAGTGATAAAAAAACTGTTCTTAAATTTCCCCAAAAAGTTACTGACATTAATACCTTAAAGAAAGTGTTATCAGAATTAAAAGTGTCTTTGTTGGATGATTTGCAGAAGACAAGTGCATATATACAAAAACAAAAATTTCAAATTGTTCAGAATATTTTACAATCGATGTCTGGGGAGTTTCTGGAAGAGGAGAAGAAAGGAGCTTTAGAGTTTATTCAAGAACAACTGAATTTACTAATGGTCAGTAGTAATAACTGCCTAAGATATTCTTGTGAGTTGTCACTGTACTGTTGTCTATTATATTCTATCTCTCCTCACTCATATAAATTTTTAAGGAGTTCAAATAAACTTATACTTCCATCTCCTCGTACCCTTAAGACAATCTGTGCAAGTTTCAATACAGATCCCCGTTTGGAACAATCAGATGAAAATTTTTTAAAATATGCATCAAATAAGATAAAGTTGTTGGATGATTCTGACAAAACAATTGTTCTGATGATGGATGAAATTCACCTTAGGCCTCAAATGGACTACAAGGGGGGTAACATTGTGGGTGGTGCTTACAATACCTCGGCTGAACGTGCTACTAGTGCACACACCTTTATGATTAGCAGCTTGTTGTCACCATATAAAGATGTAGTCCATGTTCTTCCAGTTCGAAAGATTAGTGGTGAAGAGTTGCATAAAATAGTTAGGAAGGTAATAGTAGGCTTAGAGAAGATCGGGTTTGAGGTTATCGCTGTAATAACTGATAACAATGCCTTAAACAGGAAAGCAATGTCTTTTTTTATGGAAGAACCTGAACTCTCAGATACTTACCCTCATCCATGTGATCCTGGTAGACCTTTATTTTTTATTATCGATCCAGTTCACATAATAAAGAATATTAGGAATAATTGGTTAAATCAAAAAGCAGACCAAGAATTTAACTTTCCCGATTTTGATATAGATGGATGTATGAGAATAGCTTCTTTTAATGCATTAAAAGAACTTCATATGAAAGAAAAAGGTCAGTTATTAAAATATGGATATACCCTGTCACTAAAAGCTCTGTATCCATCATCAATGGAACGTCAGAGTGTGCCATTGACATTGCAAGTTTTTAATTCCAACATAGTGGCAGCTTTAAACGAGTTGGGGCCCAAAATATTCTTAACAAGTTACGAAGATACTGCAATTTTTATAAACATTATTTGTAAGTGGTGGGACATTGTCAATGTTAAAACTCCATTAAAGGGTCAAAGGTTAAGAAACAAATTTCAAGAACCTGTCACCAAAGGATCCCAACATATTACCAACTTCTTAACAACATTTTTGGAATGGTTACAGAGGTGGAAGCTTAGCAGTAAAAGTGGAAAATTAACTAAGGAAACCCATGAAGCATTACATCAAAGTACATCTGGCCTTTTGAAGCTTTCAGAATATTGTTTAAATGTGAAAAAGCTTAATTATGTTCTATTAGGTAAAATCCAAACAGACAAACTTGAAGAAAGATTTGGAAAGTATAGGTATGAATTCATATAACGTTTTATGCTAAACTATTTCTTGATAAACTTGTTTCCATTTTTTCTGTAGCTAAATGATCATTCTCTGATGCTTTAGTAGTTCTACCTTTTGTTAGATGCTTACGAACAGTATTTAGAATTTATTTATTTTCTTATAGATTGTAGATTGTAGGTAAGTAATGAATACTCTCTCACTTCAGTAGTTCTGCTTATTTTTTTTTTTAGCAGCCCATTGGAAATATTAAAGTTTTGTTATTTTCTAAGAAAATTGAATGTATTATAGATATGAAGCTGGAGCCCAGTACCACGTTCACCTCAGACAGATTTTTGAAACGGAAAGTAAGCTACGGATGAATAGTGTTATTCCTCTTATAATTAAATCAAAAAAATTTGGAAATATTTCGATTTCCAAAGAAGATATCTCTTGCTTTGTAAATGACAAAATTGAAAATAATGAAATTTTGAAAAGTTTTGAAATACCTTTAAACTTGAGAAACTGTGGCCTTGTTATTGATGATGACATTAATGGTATTAGCGAAAATGAATGGCCTCCCTTAGTTTATGTTGCTGGATATAGTTCTTACTCTGTCATAAAAAAAATTAACTGCGAATATTGCAAAACTTTTCTAACAGCTACTGAGCAATGTTCAGGTATTGATTTTAGCCTCATATTAGCAACATCTAGGGGAGGTCTTTGTTATCCTTCTGAAATAGTGGTAAAGATTGCCTCATTTGCCTATATAATAGCTCAAAAGGTAATAAATAAAGAACAAGATTTCCTTCGACAAAAAAATCAACACCTACTTTTAAAATCATTAATCTATAATTCTATAACAGAATTTGATGATGTTTTTTTTGGTCACAATAATTTATGCCATGTTGAGAATAATTTAATTAAATTACTTCTTAATCCAATGACTAATATTTTATTAAAAAATTATGTAAAGAAGAGAAATGATACAACGACTACAAAAAGCATGCCAGATCTCAAGCGGTCAAAAAACTATTAATATTTTAAATTTTTATGTGGCATTCTTTCCACTTTCAACTTATTTCTCAATCCTTGCTATAATATCCTGAGCTATGCAAGTTTTTATTTAACTTTTGAATTTCTTTCTGATAATTATAATAATTAGGTTGAGTTTGATGAGGGGGTATTCTAGAATACCTACCTCATCTGAAATTCTGAACTTCGCCTTTTTCTGAATGTAGCAGTTATTATTGTGTGTTTATTATGAAGGATTTGTATATTCAGAAATAAAGACATTTATTACTATTATTATTATTATTATTATTATTATTATTATGTAATATGTGTGCTTGAAGTTGCATTGCGATTTGATTAATTTTGTAAAAGTTTCTTATAATACCATTACGATAGACTTTACTAATACAGACAGGCTATATAATGTTAATCTCGATGTTAATATATTGTCAAATCAGGTAGGTACCTATATAATTATGAAAAAAGAATTATAAATAATATTTATCAAATTAATACTAGAATAAATATTGGGTTGCACAACCCCATTGTATACATGCTTCTAAAATGTTTAATCGACTTCCTGGGGATATGAAATATTTAGGGTACCTATCCATTATTTATTAAAAAACTGAAGAATCATTTTACAATGTATAAATATTTTAAAGACAAAAGTTTTAATTCTCACACTGTAATTTTTAGCTTATTAGTATTCTCGAGGCCAGAGCTTTTAAGCACTGTTGAGAGAATTATGTAAATTTGTGTGTATGTACATGATTATTTGTTAATAAAGAAATACCTAAAATATTAAAAAATTATGGATATAATTTGGGAAATTAAACCGTTTTGAATTATTTTTCTGTTTCGCTTCCCTTCCTAATTCAAGTTCCTGTAGGGTTAAATAGAAAATACATATCCACGTGAAAGTATTGGATATTATGGATAATATCCTAATCCTAATATATTTTATTGAAAAAACAATTATGTACCTTAGTACTAAAATCCTTTTTTTTTTGGTATCGATTGCTGTAAATATTAAGCTGTGATATGTACTTTCAATAATTTAGGTCGGAATGTAAGTAAAATATCTATATATTTTAACTTCATAAAAAAAATAAAAACTATCTTTCGATATTTGTTGTTAATTTTTAGCAATAATAAATTCGAAATTTTAAGTTTGTTTACATAACCTCTATAAATGATCGGTCCATCTGTGATGACTCATACTTTGCCGCTTCACGGCCTTGTTATATCGGTGGTGGTGATAGAACTCACGATCTACTAAAAATTTCTTAAGTTGTTTTTTAAACACACTAAAATTTTTGACATCCCTTATATTCTGTGGAAGCTTGTTAAAGACAACTGGCCCTAAATTATGTGGCGAACTTTTACCAATATTCAATCTACTCACTGTCGTATGCAGATTATGTCTGCCACGAGTAAGGTATTGGTGAATATCTCGATTTTCTAAGAATGTTGATTTATTCAGAAAAATAAATTTACACAATTCGTAGATAAAAACGCCTGTAAGAGTAAGGATTCCCAGCCCTGTAAACTGTGACCTACAGGTCGTGCCCGGTGGAAAGCCAAGAATGCACCTCAATACCCTTTTCTGTATTATAAACACCTCTCTTGACGTAGAGGAGGCTCCCCAAAAACAAATACCATAATGCAGCCGAGATCCAACATAAGCGTTATAAACAGAAAGAAGCTCCCCAATAGGAAGAACGATTCTTAAATTTCTAATCATGTAACACAGACTGTTAAGCTGAGAACACAACAAAGAACAATGTTCCCTCCAGTTAAGATTCTGGTCGATGGTCAGACCCAAAAATTTTGAGTAATCCGATCTGGTAATATCTTCATTACCAACTTTTAAATTGAGGTCAATATCAAGATTTCGCGTCATCTGGGCGGTATGAAATCTAATATAGGTGGTTTTCGAACTGTTCAGGTACAAGGAATTTTTGTTAAACCATTCCAGCAGCAGCTTCATACCACTGTTGCACAAGTTTTCGAGTTCTTCTTGGTTTGAAGACGAAACTATAAATGTAGAGTCGTCCGCGAACAAGGCCGCTGCCCACTTAGGATCTATATCCTCCAAAAGATCATTAATATAACAAATAAACAATATCGGTCCCAACACAGATCCCTGCGGGACCCCCAGACCAAGGTCGGTCGTGCCCGATGCAAACGACTTTCTCCCTGAAACCGAATTGACATGTGACACAGAAACATACTGCTTCCGGCCTGTTAAAAAACTTTTTAACCACTGAAGAGAGACACCCCTTACCCCAAATGCCTCCATCTTGCTTAGCAATAATTGATGATTTACACAGTCAAATGCCCTACTGAGATCGCAAAAGACTCCAGCAGGACACTCCCCATGCTCCATATGCTCAATAAGCCGCTCATAAAAGTGTTGGATTGCACTCATAGTAGAACGTCCCTGACGAAAACCAAATTGATACTGTGACAAAACTTTATGCTTCTTTAGATAAGGATCTAGTCTACTTAAAAAGCAGTACTCAAATATTTTGGAAAATATAGGGATAAGAGCTACAGGACGATAATTCTCTACTAAACTTGCATCTCCCTTTTTAAGAATAGGAACGATTTTAATAATTTTTAAAATTTCTGGAAATTGACCTCCCTCAAAACTCATATTTACCAGATACGTCAATACATTTGCAATGGATTCAATGCACCGCCTAAGCAGCCACCCCGATACCTCATCGAAACCAGCTGATTTCTTGTCCTTGATTTTAGTTTTAACAATTGAAATAAGTTCTATTTCATTTAACGCAGATAAAAAAAGGCTAGCCGCCACAGGCTCAACAACAGCTGATATCATCGACTGATCAGTGGCTGGAATTTTACTAACTACCTCTAATGGGGCATTAATAAAATAATCATTAAAAATAGTAGCGACTTTCTTTGGATCCACCTCTAACCGACCGTCGCTGGAAAGTTCAACATTATTCTTTTCATTACACTTATTAGTAAGTTCCCTCACTACTCCCCATGCCTCTTTAATCGGATTTCGAGCATTATGAATTCGCCCCTGATAATGTGATCTTTTGGTTTCCCTAACCAGTCTTGTATGCCTTTTCTTGGCTTCCCTGTATTGCTGAGAAAATCTTTTTCCTAAACTAAAAAGTTCTTTAAGATTCTTGCTAGACTGTTTGATCTCCTGGGTAACCCAACTCTTTCTACTTTTATTAATTACAGTTGTCTTTAAGGGAAAGTTGCAATTAAAATGAAATAGAAATATTTCATGAAATTTTTTAAAGGCAATATTTACATCAGTTGCCTCATAAACTGATAACCAATTTTCACTGCGTAAACTATCACAGAATGATTGAATATTATTATCTGAAAAAACTCTCTTTTGAATATTTTGAAACTTATTTATATAAGGAAGTTGAATATTTATATCAATTATTAAAGATCTGTGATCAGAGATGCAGTTGTCCTCCACAGTGCACCCCAGAACATCACTAGAATAAACATGGTCGAGCAAATAATTCCCTCTTGTTGGGGTAGTCACAATATTAAAAATGTTAAAACTGGCTAATATATCGCCTAATAAAGAATAATCACGTTTGTCTCTTTGCGGATCAAGATTAAAATCTCCGTTTAAAATTATTTTTAAATTTGGTTTATACACAAAATCCAAAACCTGGGTTAGTTTGTTACAGAAGGTTGCAAAGTCTCCATCAGGGGATCGATAACATGTCAAGATTATTATTTTTTCATTAGATTGAATGTTAAGCATTATTCCGCAAATTTCAAAGTCTTTTTCAATACATCCAACTGATTTAAGTTCAAGGGGAGCAACGGTAACGTCACTATGGCACCAAATGCCAACTCCTCCCCCCCTTAGTCTGGTCCGACAAAAATTTGTAACATTTAAAAAATTTTCGAAGTGTAAAACAGAAACATTCTCTGGTTTACACCACGTTTCACAGAAACACAAAACCTTAATGTTGTCAGATTGCAGATAATGTTCTGCAATCACGTCAGCTTTCTCCTGCCCTAACGCTTGACAATTTAAAAAAAGGACTCCATACCTCTTAGTAATTAGATTGTTAGTTATCCTTTTCTCACTGCTATGCTTCTTTTCTGAAAAAACCTAGCCACATAGGCACCTGTTGGCCAGATATCTGGATTCATATAGCTGCTTCCAGATTTGTAGAGTTTAAGCACACTTTAAAAGAACTATAGTGATTTGGATGTTTTACCTCCAGAGCACTACACTCAGCCTCAGGAAAGCGAGCCCTTATATAGGTTTCCAACAATCCCGGAGCTGTTTTAGCCTTTATTCGAGAAACAAATAAGAGCGATTTTTTTGGGGCTACCGTAATATTGTTTAACGTATCACTTGTGCCAATAATTCCCGTTTGTTTTCGTTTACCGAACCTTTTTGGTTTTACAACCGACCACGTATTTTTAACACCGTTCTCAGCATTCCCGTCGATTTTTGACTGTGTCGCAGGTAAATTTAAGTGTTTACCGTGTTGGTTAGTTTGTTTTTTTTCAAGATGATCATCGTTCTTCGTGTTGAGTTTCATGTTCGATTGCGGCGTTGTCGGATTGTTTGGTGTAGCAAAGGAACTACTGCTAGAAATACTATTAATTTTATTTAAGTCTGTGCAAAACTGGTTATTTTGTAAAAGCCCTATAATAGCTTCCTTGTCGCTAATTATCACACACTTGTCGGCGATAATTTTATTTTTTTCTTTAAGCAGCAACTTTAAGTAAGATATTTCCTTACGCAGTCGTCCCTCTAGAGTTTCTGCAATGGAATCGTCCACTTCGTCAATGGCATCAACATAATTGTCTTGGCAACATTTGCTTAATCCAGCCACAATTGGTACTTTATTTTTTTCACAGCAGAATTTGTGCATCCATAGTTCACAGTTACCACATTGCACAATATTTGTTTTAGCACTTTTATTACAAAATTTACAAATGTTAGAGGAAGACATTTTGAAGCAGTATATTGCTGCGACGTTGCCGGTTAAAAAGGTTTGTGGATTAAGAAGATACAGTCCACTGAAGGGGCCAATGGCTGTCTGAAGCAGGAACGAGGGAAAAAATATATAGGTTTCTGCCAAGCTGCCACAGTTGACAAGACAGATAATAGGGCGGTATAAGTTCAAATCAACACTATGTACGAGAGGAAAGGCTCAATTAAGATTGTGTTAATACAGGGTGTTCTCAAAGTTGTGAAAAATGATTTTATTTGAGAAGACATGTCAATATAAATTTGACATTCCCATTGCCACTTTTTCTCCCCTACAAGATGGTTTAATTACATTTTTGATCCGATGTTTCGTTTAGTCACAACCATCATCAACTTTGTTATTTTAAATAGTAGGAAAATTTTATTTTATGCTTAATAAATTCTACGCTTTATTCTTAATCTAATGGTGTATCACACTTATTATTTATTAGACGTTTCGATATTTAAAAACACATCATCAATGAAAATAGGCACATTATCGAAAATATTTTTGTTTTTATTGTTGTATTTAAACACTAGTTGGATTTTAAAACATTTTTTTGAAAGAAACTTATAACAAAACATAATATCTAATAAAACTTATCTGAAAAAATGAAACAAGTAAGTAATAATTAATTTTAATTATTATATATAATTATTTTTATAATAAATTATTTTTTATTTTCAAAAATTCCACCCTCATTCTCCAAACATAAATAACACCGGTAAACAATTTCTTCTATAACGTTATGTAACATTTCTGGAGTTATTTTTTTTTTAAAAACATAATAATTATTACCAAATTTAAAACTAACAGGTCTCTGTAACTAAGTGACAGATCTAAAGAAACTATTTAAGCAATTGCGAACGTCAATGTCGTCAATCAATTTCATAGCCACCCACATGATGCCGAATTTAAATGGTACGTTATGTTTGAATATTATCATGCATTTTTTTTAAATAAAAAATATGTAATTGTATTTAATAATTAAAATTAATTATTACTTGTTGCATTTTTCAGATAAGTTTTATTAGATATTATGTTTTGTTATAAGTTTCTTGTAAAAAAATGTTTTAAAATCCAACTAGTGTTTAAATACAACAATAAAAACAAAAATATTTTCGATAATGTGCCTATTTTCATTGATGATGTGTTTTTAAATATCGAAACGTCTAATAAATAATAAGTGTGATACACCGTTAGATTAAGAATAAAGCGTAGAATTTATTAAGCATAAAATAGAATTTTCCTACTATTTAAAATAACAAAGTTGATGATGGTTGTGACTAAACGAAACGTCGGATCAAAAATGTAATTAAACCATCTTGTAGGGGAGAAAAAGTGGCAATGAGAATGTGAAATTTATTTTGACATGTCTGCTCAAATAAAATCATAAATCAATTAAAACGAAATCGCGAAAATTCGGTTTTATCCAAATATCTTCGGAAGCATTCGGGATTTTTTAAATTTGAAAACATGACGTTACAGGATTCAGTAATGCGCAACTTTTCTCTAATTTAACCATCTCTGTATCTCCTATGGTTTACGAGATCCCTGTAGAGTGCATTATTATCTGGGACACCCTGTATACAGAGCGTTCGGAAATTCAGGCGATTTTGCTACTTTTTTTCGAATTTCAAAAGACGGGATATTACGTCACGGCATTGCAATTTAGTATAGGGAAGATGGAAAATTCAAATAAAGTTGAAGTTAAAATCGACATTGGAAGGTTAGTAGATTGAATTTTGGATAGGATTTGGCAGAAAATGATAGCTTGAAGCATCTACAAAAGATTGATTTATAGATTATGCAACCAACATACATGTAGTTTATCAAGCTATTTTTCCTCTGCGAAAAATGGGTTTTCTCGTAAATCACAAAGGCCGCGCAAGTCAATGAAATAAAACATTTAAATGTTACCAACATCAAATAAAGAAAAAAACGCGTACCGAAATAGCTTATTACTTGTTACTGTAACAGAGCAGACCCAGGTGACCTTATTTGAATTTTTTTTCATAATTTTTGTTAATTTATTTATTGGAAAACTTATTCTTTCCCCATGTTACGCCCTGAGGTTTAATTATTTTACTTTATTATTTATATTTAATTTAAATTATATTATGATTTTAATTTACCCTGCAATACTGGAAAAATTTTTTATTAAAAGTATAATATCTTTTCATTTCCAAATATAGGCCCTGATAAATCTATTTAGGTAGCCAGTCTTGAAAATAAAATCCTCAGTATATTTCCGATGATATTTAGGAGGACGCGTGAACTTTGGACCGTTCACATCTTTGCCGCAATTATTGATTTTTTTATAGCAGCCAACGTCGTACTTCGTATTACAAACGACGCAGGGTGTTAAAACGCACAAACGAAGACTTTGGTGGGGGAGAAGAGTGGTTAGCTGCTAGACAGAGAATTTCTATATTTCTAAAGAGACACTTATTAACTTCGATAGGTACGGTAAGCACCTAAATTCAAGAGTCATCATAAGTTTATTTTCTACAATTTTCTTTAAAATTAATTTTTCTAAATACAAAAATTCAAATAGCAAAACAAATGGTATTGGGTTAAATAGGTTTAATTTTATTTGTGTGGATTTAATTTGTGTAACAATTTAAAATTCTGGGGATGTTTTTTTAAAAAAGGGTGTTAAGTTCTCAAAGACCAAGTTTATTTTCTTTAGTTTATTTTTTTAAATTTTGTTGGGTTACTCTAATTTGGAAATACTGGTTGGTTTTTTTTTTTATACAGGGCAAAATATATTTTTCAGACGGTAGTTATGGTAAACAACAAAATTTATTTTAATGATATAGGAATATAATTTTAAAATACTAATTCTTTATTAAATAATATGAGAATTTATTAAATTATAAGATAAACTTTATTAAATAATAATATGGGAAATTTTATAAATAAATCTCATATTTTCTTACATGACATTAGCACGGTTATCCCACTTGTCTTGGATATCACCTCTTATGTCTTTAAATAAACAAAATATAAATAAATCTCATATTTTCTTACATGACATTAGCACGGTTATCCCACTTGTCTTGGATATCACCTCTTATGTCTTTAAATAAACAAAATATAAATAAATCTCATATTTTCTTACATGACATTAGCACGGTTATCCCACTTGTCTTGGATATCCCCTATTATGTCTTTAAATAAACAAAATATAAATAAATCTCATATTTTCTTACATGACATTAGCACGGTTATCCCACTTGTCTTGTATATCACCTCTTATGTCTTTAAATAAACAAAATATAAATAAATCTCATATTTTCTTACATGACATTAGCACGGTTATCCCACTTGTCTTGGATATCACCTCTTATGTCTTTAAATAAACAAAATATAAATAAATCTCATATTTTCTTACATGACATTAGCACGGTTATCCCACTTGTCTTGGATATCACCTCTTATGTCTTTAAATAAACAAAATATAAATAAATCTCCTATTTTCTTACATGACATTAGCACGGTTATCCCACTTGTCTTGGATATCACCTCTTATGTCTTTAAATAAACAAAATATAAATAAATCTCATATTTTCTTACATGACATTAGCACGGTTATCCCACTTGTCTTGGATATCACCTCTTATGTCCTTAAATAAACAAAATATAAATAAATCTCATAGTTTCTTACATGACATTAGCACGGTTATCCCACTTGTCTTGGATATCACCGCTTATGTCTTTAAATAAACAATAAAGAATTCTAATATTTTCTCTCAATTCTCTCTTAAAGGACAAAAATAATCAAGCTATATCAACAAAATTCTTTATCAATTTTACGTTGTTTACTATATCAACCTAAATTAAATTAAATAAAAGGGGAGGAAAAGATTAAATATAATACCAAAATTAAAGTTTGATACTAATTATCTATTTCACAACGATTTTAAAATTCCTATTTTAATTTTTAGAGAGTAACAAAAGTTTTAAATTATTATTAAAATGCCATCAGAAGGTGAAAGGGAGAGAAACAGTTTTACTGATCTTCCAGGTTAGCAATTTTAAATGACAATTAAGATTATAGTTATCCTTTATTTCTAACCAAAACTAATTATGGCTTTAAAACAGTAACAAAGTTTTTTTTATTTACTTTTTTTTGCTATCTGTTAAGACCAAATGAAAAAAAAACTCAACAAACCTCACGATTAACAAACCAAAAGAACCTTAATTGTTTTTTTTCCATAACTGAGTTTATGTGAGTTTTCCTAAATGATTTAAGTTCAGGGTTATCCTATCACCATGCTTTCCCTTCGCGCTGTTACGGAGCCGACAGCCTCACGCTGGACGTAGCAACGAGATTAATCTCGTGGGGATGTGGGGATTTTTATCAGGCAGGAAAAAGCCCTCTCATTTTCTTATGTTATGTGCTAGTTCGAAGCAACGATACCAGCGTTCTGATGTTTGAACAAAAGGTGGCAGTTTTTGCTTCTTTTATAAGTAACTTTAAAAACTAAATCTGAACCTTAAATTCTGTTGGAGGTTGTACAGGGAACAGTGAATGACTCGTTCTTTTGATACAGACTTGTCGGTTCACAATGTTTCCTTCAACGTGGGACAGCCCGCCGACAGCCGGGACCAGCAACTGTATGAGGGGAACCTATAGATAAGGGCTACTGCCCTGGGCGACAGCCCCATAGTCTCGTCCTGTGCACGGGGTAGGGAAACCTTTGGAAACGTGGTCGAGAGTGCGTTACAGGAGCTTTCTTTTGCACAACTGACAACTTTTGTTTTAAATTTTATTTTATTTTTTTTTATAGCGAAGAATTCTGCCTTCCTGTCGTGTTTTAAAGTTTTCTTTTAAAAAGTGTTTATTCAACTAACGGCCATAATAGATTTTGGTTAAAATTTTGTCCACTCAGTATAATACTTCAATTAGTATTTTTCAGCGAACCTGACGAACACAACGTAGGGTCGGCCATAGATTCTTGCCCGAATCTAGACGGTCACGTCCGAGCCTATTTCTCTATTGTATGTGAGACATGCTAATGCATTATTTTATGTATTTGAATGTCACATGTGGAATTCTGGAATAGGTGAATAGACTCAATACCATGAGTCGTGCAAATAACACTTTTGTGTTAAATCAGACCTCCAAGGGCACAATTTTTTTGTTATAATAATAATAAAAAACTAATTTTTCTTTTTCAGCTTTGCAGGTTATTATTAATTAATTAACCTATTTTAATAACCCACTAATTAATATTTCTTTCAGCTTTTTACTCCGGTCATATGAGCCGGGGGCTGTGATAAAGCTCTGTTATAGGTGGTTTACCACCCTCTTTTTGGCTTAGAAAAATCAAACGACTTCATTCGAGTTCAATGTATGTCTATCTATATTTACTGACGAAATACATGACCCTATTTAATAATTGTTTATTTTACAAACTTATTCTAATATTTAAATAAACTACTTTAATTAGCCTACGTCTATAATTATACTGGTTATACTAATATACAGAGTGTACAGCTATTCTTACACTACACCTCCTACGGAAGAGAAAAAAAAAAGAGAAAAAAAAAATGTTTAACATATCTCTCTAATTACAAACTCAGGTTCCTATCACTATACAATTTAACCCTATTTTTATGAATTTCCTTGGTTTTGTTTTCTATTAAAATTACAATATTTGGTGACTTATCTTCTACGACCACATATGGACCGGTAAAAATTTGTTCGAGTTTATTTCCGGTTTCGTTTTTTATTAAAACTTGGTCGCCTTTTTTATAACTTTGTGCGTTGACTTTTGAATCGTGACACTTTTTACGTTGTATTTTTGATTTAATGAGGTTATTTTTGGCATCATCCCAAGCTTTCTGTAATCTATATTTTAGTTCTAGTGGGTAGTTATCGAAATTGTACAATGGGTCAATACCTGTGTCGATATTTGAAGGAAGTTTGCATTGCTTCCTTCAGAGTTGTAGCTATAAATTCTGTACCTTGATCTGACACAATTGTTTCAGGTATTCCATATCTTAGAATAAAGTTGTCCACAAAAGATTTCGCAACTGTTTGTGCTTCTTTATTTTTGATAGGGTAACCTTCCACAAACTTTGATAATTCACACTGTAATGTTAATATTTATTTATTTATTTATTTATTTATTTAGGATACAAACAGGAAATCCCATAGACAGTATCCACTAATTTTATAATAAGTAAATTATATCTATCCTACAACAATATCAGCACTTATAAGCTAATAATATCAATGATTGGATAACAATACAAAAAGAAGCATTTGCCATTATGGCAAATGCCTATGATAGGTAATAATAACAACATGAAAAAAACGAAGCATTATGATACTTATTTAATTATTCTAAAAGCCTTCGCTTTAGAGCATTTTTAATTCTATTCAAAGATGTTGAAAAGAAATCTAGATCTAGGTCCGAAAAATAGCGATTCGAGTTTCTCATCATTCGACTGATTGGTGAGTTTTGAGAACTATTTGTATGATGAAATGGAGTATAAAAAATGTAATTATTTCTTAATTGTCGCGGTGCAACATTGAACGCCATCCTTGAGACCAGATATGGAGAGTCAACCCTATTCGAGGATATTTTAAACATATAAACCAAGTCCGATAAAATTCTTCGATTCCGCAGAGACAATATACAAAAATGCAATCTTACAGTATTTATGTCGTGAAGTATATAATTTTGCTTAAATAGTAGACATCTCAAAAATCTGTTTTGCACCCTTTCCAATCTATCTATATATACAGCATACATTGGATTCCATACAACAGATGCAAAATTTAACTTGCTATACACATACGCATAATACAAGCACATCAAAGATTTAGTGTTCTTAAAGTATTTAGCCTGCCTAGTAATAAAGCCCAAAATCTGACAACAACTGGACGCCAAGGAGTTTATATGTTTATCAAACAAAAGCTTCTCATCAAGAACTACGCCAAGGTCCCTTATTTGATTCACTTTTTTAAGAACGCTTCCATTAATTAGATAGTCTTGGTTAATTAAATTTTTATTTCTAGAAAATGAGATCACGCAGCATTTATCTATATTGATAAACAAATAATTTTTTTTGCAATATGTGATAAAACGCAGGAGATCTTCTTGTACGAGGTCACAATCGACCAGTGAACGAATCTGCTTATACATTTTCAAATCGTCCGCATAAATTACAAAGTCACAATTCAAGAAGCAGCTTTTAATGTCATTTATGTAAATAATAAATAATAACGGCCCTAAATGCGATCCTTGTGGCACCCCGGATGAAACTGGAAGAGTATCAGAATTGACTCCATTTATACATACTCTGAACTGTCGATCTGACATATACGATCTAAACCATTCCAATAGGCTACCACTCACACCGATCAATTTTAGTTTATTTAGCATGAGAACCTGATCAACTTTATCGAATGCCTTACTAAAGTCGGTGTAAATGGCATCAACCTGAACACGTTTATCCATACTTTCTTTTATGAAGTCCGTATAGATTAAAAGATTGCTTTCAATGGACCTATTAGCCATAAATCCGTGTTGCTCCAAGATGATTTGTCCTTTCACAAGATTAAAAAGATATTTATAAAGTAATTTTTCGAGTAGTTTGGCAAATATGCACAATTTACTTATCGGACGATAATTATTGGCGAGATTCCTTTGACCAACCTTAAAAATTGGTACCACATTTGACAGTTTCCATTTCTGGGGAAACAAACCGGCTTTAAGAGATTGGTTGAACAGTAAAAATAAGGGCAAAGAGAGGCCAGAAGCACAGTTCTTGGCAAAAACAGATGGAATGCCATCCGGACCAGCTCCCTTTTTGGGGTCCAGTTGTCTCAGGCCATCAAACACTTCCTGTTCAGAGAACTGAAGATGAGATAGATGATCATGCGATGGAGCAACATATATATTTATTCCCGTATATGTCTTCCGGCAAAGGTCCTACCAGGTCTAAAAATAATTTTTGAAAAGCGGATGAAGCAGTTGTGGTAATTGACATCGACTCAATATTAGGCCTAGAATGTTTAAACCTTTGACAATGATCACAATGCTTTACAAAATCGTTAACATCTGCGTGTAAACTTGGCCAAAAATAGTACTTCTTTATGTTATTATACATTCTGGTAATGCCAGTATGACCGCCGCTCGGAAGAATATGAAAATCATTTAATATTATTTGTTGCATATCTCTATCAGATATTTTTTGTACATCTTTTATAATTGAAATTTTTATATTAGTCATTTTTAATTCTGACGGATCCCTACCTATAATATTTATTAATTGCGCATTATTATTATTCTTTAAAATATATATTTCTGGTACCTTATATTTTATACAAATATCCTTAAGGTCTCTCAACGATGCATTGCATGCGAACGTCGATCGAGAATTCTTAATTTTTAAAACTTTCTCTTTTTTTGAAAAAATTATGTGGCTTGTACAATAATCATATTTTTTATTTTTTGTTAATTTATTAAATTCGAATTCTGAAATGCAATAAGCTTCATAAGAATTTTTCTGCGGTTTTAAAAGTTCCACCACTCCTGGGTGATCAAGCCTTTCGTGTAAGGAACTATCAAAACTCGGCCTATTTAATTCTTTCTTCGCTTGCTGCCTTGTCATAACAAACATTGTGTTGCACACGCTGTTTGACATTTGTTTAAGTTTTTCCGATGTGGTTTCAATTCTAGATAGTGCATCGGCTACTACATTTTTACTACCTTTTATATATCGCACGTCAAAATCGTACTCTTCTAACAATAATCGAAATTTGGTAAGCCTGCTAGAAGGATTATTCATTCCGAAAAGGTATACAAGAGGCCTATGATCCGTGTAAATGATAAATTTTCTCCCAAATAGGTAATGTCTAAAACTTTTTACTGCAAAAATAATTCCCAAAAGTTCTTTTTCAATAACCGGATAGTTTATCTCCGCCTTATTTAACTGTCTAGAAATATATGACACTGGTGCACCATCTCCGTTCGAGAGGGTAGCTCCTAATGCTTTATTGGACGCGTCTGATGTCACTATAAAAGTATTAGTCTCGGAAAAATTTGGAAATTGTAATACTGGCGGGCTCACCAGTGCTTGCTTTAGAGTTTCAAATGCTTTTTGACATTCTGATGTCCAGTGAAACTGCACACCTTTACGCGTTAAATAATTTAACGGAGCAACTTTTTGTGCAAAATGTTTAATGCTTTTTCTATAAAAATTTGCTGATGCCACAAACCTCTTGACTTCCTTTTCGTCTTTTGGTATAGGATAGTTTTGTATAGCCTGAACTTTTTGAGGATCGGGGCAAACCCCGTCTGCTGAAATCACGTGTCCGAGATATAAAAGTTCTTTTTTCAAGAAGTCACACTTTTCGGGATTTAACTTTAGATTCACGTCTCGTAATCTTTGTAAAACTTTTATTAAGTTACTGTTATGAGTTTCTAGGTTATTACCAAAAATAATTAAGTCATCCAAGTAAACAAAACAAGACGAATAAGTTAGTCCCGATAAAGCAATTGACATTGCTCTAGAGAAAGAACTAGGACTTATCTTAAGCCCCATTGGCAGTCTAGTCATTTGAAACTGTCCTTGGCCAGTTACAAATGCTGTACAAGGCCTACTTTCTTTTTCTAGTTCAATCTGATAATATCCTTGCGATAAATCTAAATGTGAAAAATATACCGCGCCGGACAAAGAATCTAAAATTTCTGATATACACGGTAATGGAAATTTATCATCCTGTATATTTGAATTTAAAGTTTTCCTATAATCTATTACCATTCTCCACGTTTTATTTCCTTGGTCATCTGCTTTTTTAGGTACTAGCAAAATTGGTGCCGACCATGGAGAAGAGGCTTCTTCAATTGTCTTTTCCTGTAGCATTTTACCAATTTGTTTGTAAAGTTCAATTTTTTGAGAATAAGGTAGACGATAAGGTTTAACATAAACAGGGCTTGTGTTAGGTTGTAGGTGAATTTTTTGTTTGTAAATTTTTGTCGTAGTTAAAGATTCCTCTTTTAAGTGAAAAACATCCGAGTATTTAGAGCAAATTTTTTGTAAAGAGAACTTTTGTGATTTTTCAAGATGATCTAATTTTACGGTGCTTAACAATTTATCTATTCTGTTTACAGTTTTGTCGACTGAGTTATACTGACATATATCATAATAGTATAATGGCACAATTTTTGGAGCAAAATTTTTTATGTTCACATCTTGATTGCGTGTATTAAGAATTCGTACTGGAATACGATTAGAAATTGCTTTTACCAAAATTGCCGCAACAAATACACCCTCACAAATTTCGTCTGGTATTACAACGCATTCTTCATTTGTGTTGGTATAAAAGTATTTTATTACTTCATGTCTAGCCGGTATACAAGTGTAATTATTATGATTCGAGTGAATAGGCGTTAATATTTGTTTATTGTTTACACTGAATGATAAACAAAAGTTTTCGTAGTCTAACTTAGCAAAGTATCGCATAAAAAAGTCTGTTCCAATTAAACCATGCACATTGTCCTCAAAACTGTCGATCAGCAAAAACTCGTGACACACTTTTGCACCATTTATATCTAAACATAAATTTGTCGAGCCTTGCGAAATTATTGTCCCAGAGACCCCGTTAATTTTTGTTCTCTTTAAATAATTAATTTTTTCTGTTTTGTCTAAGCCGCCCTTAAAAATGGCACTTATTGAAGCCCCGGTATCAAGTAAAATTTTTAAATTTTTATTTTTATACTTCACGTAAATAAAATTAAGTCCGTTAGTATTAAATATAAATGGGGCAGGAAAGCCTATCTTTTTATTTAGAGGGGCCTCGAAAAAATGTTTCGCTACTATTTACATTAGGATCATCATATTCTTCAGAATTCATATAATATCCTCTTTGATTTGAATTATTACCAAGAAAACGCCCCCTAGTATTATACTGTCCCCGTGGTGAATAACTAGTATTAGAGCGAAAACCTCTCCCTCTAATAGTATTATTATTTCCTTGCTGACCACGCGAGAAAAATCCCCTAAAATTATAACTGGTTGCTCCAAAATTATTTACACCCCTATTACTCCGGAAGTTGGTATTTTGTCCACCCCTATTATTATAATGGTGATATCGTCGTGAGCCTCGCATGTGAAATAAAGGTTTTGAATTTGTTTCACTTAGATCTTCATCTTTCGCGCCACCAATTGCCTCGCTAAGAGTATCGTAATTTCGCGCTTTTACTATGGTTCGCAAGCTGAAATTTTGAAGGCCATTAGCAAAAGAACTTATAGCGATTTTCTCATTGACCGGCCTCAAGATATCCATCACTCCCGAGTCTCCCCCAGACTGAGATATGGATAGGTCGACCATTAATTCTTCAATAGCTTTTCCAAACTCTTCTACAGACCTTGACCCTTGTTTTATGTTATTTAGCTGAGAAGATAAAGCAGTCGCGGATTTTTTTTTGATAAAATGTCGCCTAAGATTCGTAACTAAAAGTTGATTTGAAGCATAGGATGATTTTAATCTGATATTTGCATTTCCCGATAAACGCGTTTTTAGTACATATGTGGTTAACAATAATTTACCCGCGTCGTCCAAAAGTGCATCATACCATTCAATTCCATTAATTAATTGTAAAGTTACAGTTTCAGAACCATTCATAACTGGTAAAAGGCTTGATGCAGTTTTAGGATCGAATTTTTGAGTCATCTTTGCTGCCGCTTCGTCAAAATTTTCCGAATCTGAGTCAGAGGAAACCAAAATTTCGCTTTCTTTCCCTGCTATCGTGATATCCCCTAACCTAGACTTTAAAATATCTTGACTCGCTGTTAGGTACTGTTCTATCCGCTGTATATAATCCTTAACTATATTTATTAACTTAGGTTCGTTTGTTTTTGAATTAAAAGTTTCCCTAAAGTTCCCTAATTCTAATGTATAATTTTTAAATTTATTTAGCTTACGTAGATTATATTTCTCCTTCTGTCTCTTTTCTGCATTATCTTTTATTAAATTCCTCTTAAATACTTTGACTTCATCCAGTAAATATACCAATTCAGTGGGCACGGACATTCCCTTTTTTATCCATTAATTTAACCATGCTCCTTTGCTTCAAAAACCCATACTTAGTTAAATTGTAACCTAAAAAAAAAACTAAAATGTTCCTCTTCTTACTTTAGACTTTTTCTCGGCTTCTCCCGATTTCTTGCCGAATTTCTGCTCGTATCCTCTGTTTGATTGTTGTTGCAATTCTTTTATATATACACCAGCCAAAGAAAATTGCCAACCCTGCAATAATACATATGCTCAGGACATCTTGTATAGAGCCAAAACCCTTGTTACTGAGGCTATTAGTTTGGCCACCGCTATTCCCTGCTTGAGCTATAATGATTTCTTCTTTGCTCTGGTTTTTGCCCATTTTGATCAATCAACTCGGTTCGTTAGCAGGATCGCCATGTGATAAAGCTCTGTTATAGGTGGTTTACCACCCTCTTTTTGGCTTAGAAAAATCAAACGACTTCATTCGAGTTCAACGTATGTCTATCTATATTTACTGACGAAATACATGACCCTATTTTATAATTGTTTATTTTACAAACTTATTCTAATATTTAAATAAACTACTTTAATTAGCCTACGTCTATAATTATACTGGTTATACTAATATACAGAGTGTACAGCTATTCTTACACTACAGGGCCGTAAGGTTACATTACGATACCAAATTAGAAAATAGTATATTAATGTACACGTTTCATAAGAAGCGGTTTTAGCGCACGGGTCTATTTTAAAAAACGAGCCACAAAGTGGCGAGTTTTTTTATTGACACGTGCGCTAAAACGCCTTATGAAACATGTGCTTTATACATTTTTTTCTATTTCACCTTTTATAATCAAGAAAAATACATTTTAAAAAGAAAATAAATCCTTCAAATTTTGTAAATTTTTATGTCTAAATTTTATGTTGGTAATACTATTTTTTATCTTAGTAGCCTCTGGACAACAAAAAATATTTTGCAAACTGACATTTTTTAATTAATTGACCCATTTTCACCACGAGATTCTAAAGTTATTTTAGCGATATGAGATTTGAAATTGGACGGAATACGTTGTGTGATCCTTGTACATTCGGTACATATACAGAGCGTTCGGAAATTCGGGAGATTTTGCTACTTTTTTTCGAATTTCAAAAGACGTGATTTTACGTCACGGCATTGCAATTTAGTATAGGGAAGATGGAAAATTCAAATAAAGTTGAAGTTAAAATCGACATTGGAAGGTTAGTAGACTGAATTTTGGATAGGATTTGGCAGAAAATGATAGCTTGAAGCATCTACAAAAGATTGATTTATAGATGTATGCAACCAACATACATGACTGTTATCCACACAGAATAAAAAAGTAAGTTATCAAGTTTTATTATCAAGTTATCATATTTTCCTCTGCGAAAAATGGGTTTTCTCGTAAATCACAAAGGCCACGCAAGTCAATGAAATAAAACATTTAAATGTTACCAACATCAAATAAAGAAAAAACGCGTATCGAAATAGCTTCATTACGATACGCAAATGCGTATCGTACTGAGCTTTTTATGAACGTGAAATAGAAAAAAATATTTATATGGCAATTTGTGTAGTGTCTATCGTACGTAATGTATACAGTGCGTTTTTTTTACCGCGGGCCATTGGGATTTACATGGTAAATCTTTAAGCCTATGTTAGGCACATTTCTATTGAGAACTACGAGTTGAAATTTTACACAAATATTTCTCGTGGTCTCATATCCAATTTAGGACCATGTTTGTATTACTTTACTAACTTAAAACATTGAAAAATACCATTTTAAGTTATAATATCACGCTGTTTTGCCCAGCCCTGTATATTAAGTTTACCCAGGTATATTTGACATAAGCTGGTATGTGACATTTTTATAACATTTGGCAAATTGTACCGAAATTATACAATGTTGATGATTATTTAGTTTGTATTAAATATGTTTTATTTTAAGTGGTTTAACGCATGGTATGTATTTATTTAAATTTTTTTAAATGGAGCCCACAGACTGCGGTTTTACTGGCTGCTTTGCTCGACGAGGAACCGCTTGACCATTATTCTATTCGAACAAAAAACACGCACTCGTTTCAGTATAAATAGCAGTCGCATAGTTGCTGACAGACTGCACGTTTAAACTAGGTGGTATAATTATCGCTAATCGGCACCCGAAGGTTTAAATTAGTACCTAACTAAAAATTAACTGATTTTAAAAAAATTTATAGTTGTTCTTCGTGTATGTGTCATTAGAAACCATATCGCTCAAGTTGTCAAAATAACAGCTGTCAAAATATAATCGATTTGATTATAAGAGGGGTTACTAATTTTAAAAGAGTACAATAGGTTTAGTAATCTATTTGCAAATATTTAAACCTATCTTCCGGTTCCAGTTCTTTTAATATGTTAATATGAGAAAACTGGATTCTCTTCAAAAGCTATTCCTTCGCCCACTTTGTCCTTTTCTTTTTTTTAGGTAATACAACATTCTTTCATGGTATCCCATTTGTTTAGAACTAAATTTATAAAAGCTTTCCATACACCAAAACATAAACTTTGTTTGTGCCCGTTAAACACTTGTTATATTAAATAAATTACAGCTGAGCCTCATATAGTAATTATCGATTTATGTTGTATCCTTATCTTTGGGTAATAAGAAAGGGCTATACCTGTGCCCAACCTCGACCTTAAAACAATAGATTTATCACCCCAAATACTTGTTTGACATAACTTTATACATTTAATTCAAAACACGATTCCACAAAATGGTGTAGTTTCCTTAATTACATTGTAAATTGTATGGTATAACTATTCCGAAGATTTTTTTTTAAACTATCTATACACTTAATGCTTTGAGCGATAAGGGTTGCGAATGAAAATTGAACAAAATTTTTAAACAATAACTAACCAGAATTAGTCGATTATGAACAAGATTTATAAACTTACTAGGTTGCCACAAAGAGTAGTATTCGGGTTAGGGCTACGGGCGAGTAGGGCAGGAGACGTGACGTCGCCTGGATTACACACAACCTCCCTCCTCAACCTCTTATACAAAGACCAAATTGTTTACATTTTATAGCAATCAAATATTCCAGGGTTCACAATTTGTCTGGTTAGCTGTATAGTCCATTATGTTTATAACATGCATTAAAATAATAGCTGTTGCCAAACTTACTGTTAAGTTACATATTATTGGATATATTATATTAGATTCTTGAAATCAATAAAGTATAGGTTTTACAGGTATAATTGCAAATAAGCTACAAAAGTTAATGGGACGCTATAGGTAAAACACGTTTTTGTTTTTTTGGCAAATAAAATAAATATGTTGTATTTAGTAACAGGTATTTGCTTTTAGTACCTATGTATTTTAGTTCCATGGTGACAAATCGAGAATAACGTCAACTTAGCTTTCCTTTTTTACGCGTCGGCCATTTTAGATAGCAACTGAAACCGCTTTAGTAATAGCTATTTATACAATAAGTTGCGAAATGAGTGTCTTTTAGGCACGCGACGTGAAAATTGTCCAACGAGGCAAAGCCGAGTTGGACAACACGTCTAGTGGCTAAAAGACATCGTTTCGTAACGAATTATATACAAGATTTTTTGTGAAAGCGGAGAATTAGATAATTTAAGCTTTTATTCGTATTTTTAAAAATTTTGAAAAGTAGGCAGGCAATCTGTTTCTAAGGCATTGTTTATGCATTATTTAATGTCAGGTGTGTTGTCAAGTTCGAACGTCGCGTTTTGCCTTTTTTCCCGCAAAGTTTTTCGAAAAAATTACTTCAAATGAGACATATTGGATATTGAACAAGCTGCTGAAGCTGCGCTATCCACGTTAGTACCCGAAAAATCGAAACATTTATACGAAAAAACCTACGACAACTTTGAAACCTGGGCCAAAGAAAAACATAATGAGAACTTTACAGAAAAGGTATTACTAGCCTATTTCCTCAAGCTATCCACCACCTTAAGGCTGTCAACTTTGTGTAGCAACTATTCGATGCTCCGCACCATGATTTATCTGAACAAAAACATAGATATTTGCACATTTACAAACCTTTTTGCATTTTTAAAAAGGAAAGCTACTGAATATCAGCCAAAGAAATCAAAAATATTTACAAAGCTGGAAATAGAACGCTTTATAAAACAAGCTGATGATAAAGAATTCCTGTTAGCCAAAGTTGTTTTAATCGTTGGAGTATTTGGAGCATGTAGGAGGGAAGAAATCACATTTTTGAAATTAGATTTTAATTGTACATTTAACATATATAATAAATAGATATTTTCATTGATTTTAATGTTTCATTTTTACTTTTAGGCATTAGTGCCTAAAACTGTCACATTTAGACACTAGTGCCTAAAAGAGTGTCATTTCGAAATTCTAATCAATATCGAAATACGTCTATTTCAAAACGCTTTCACAAAAACGTAGTTTTTGTTTTTACGATAGTGTGGTTAGTGGTCGGAATACTCCAAATTGGCTATTTGTAGGTATTTTGTGAACTTTTGTGTTTTTTTTTTAATTCTTTGTGAGGGATTTTATTGATATAGGTACTAAAAGAATAGTGGAAATTATATTCTATTAATCAAGATTTTTCTTTTCACAAGTAAGGTTATAATCTCTATTGTTTGCCCGTTCAGTGATTTAGTAATCAGTAAAAATCAGTAAATAAAAACAATTGAAAATTACTAGGGCCTAAATTATTAATATGTATCTTGTTTACATTAACTGTGATATAACTTCTAATTCTAAAGATACTATTTTTGGAACACGAATTATTGTCATGGTAGTTATGTGACAGTAAATTCTAACAGGACAATAATAATTTGGCCTCGTGCATTTATTTTCTTATTCAATTACAAACCATTATAAAGAACAAAATTTAATCAGTAACGGGAAACAGTTTGTGTTCAAACTTTCTTTAATTATTATATTTTAATATATTATTTTCACACCAAATATTTAATTCTCCTTTTTTTTCTAAGAATTACCTTAAAAAAATATGTATACATATCGCTGCTTTGCTTTGATACTGGCATATTCCGAAATATGATAGTTTTACAGGAGACACTTTTTAAAAATGCAACAAAAGTAAAAATGTTATAATTATGTTTTTGGTTAGTTGAAGCAATTCAACTTCTGCCTACGGTTAAGGAAGACATAGAAGAACATTTATTTGCATTGATATTTTATCAAAATCATAACCGTTCAGTCCATTTGATAATTGTGCCGTTGTATAAGAAAAATATATTTAACTTTTAACTCTTGTTTTATTTACCTAAAAATAATAAATAAATATTCTTAAGGTTAAGTGGAAAAAAATATACAGTAATATGTAAAATAAACCTTATAACAATATAATAAACATTATAACTAAGAAAGAATTAAAGATTGTTATAAAAGGGAGCATAATATTTTAGGATATGGTTATGCCTGATTAGGTCAAGCAGGTCTGTCTTCTTTTTTTCATGCAGGAAATGTACGTTTTTTGGAATAAGCCGGTTGGAGTACCAAACGATCATTTTTTGACGTTCCTCTTAAACTACTTTTTTTGCTTTGCATATCAACCTCCTTTAATTCACTTTCCATATACGAAGTTTTGTAGAAAAAAGAAGGGGGAGTTTCTCTTGTTATTTTCATTACTTTTATGTCGCTAATTCTTACAATCTGTTTATCAGTATTTTTAAATGAATCTTGACTATTGGTAAGACCTTTAGTGTTGTAGAAATCTTCATGGGTCAATTATATAACAATATAAGGCCGCCCTGTCCTTTTAGCGCAACGAATTATATTTATGATATGGTCTGGCGTATATATTGGTCCACTTCTTAATGCTTGTTTCACTTGCCTTTTGATCATTGAATGGGCACTATCACCTTCATTTTGCGTGTGCCCCTTAATTAAAAACTTATGAGATTTAATATTGGGAAACTTATGAAAAGCATATTGATATTAACGAATCATAAACCTATTTTTTTGTTGACCGCTGCAATTATCAGTGTAAAAAATAAACTCAATTTGGTCCTTAGTAGAGAGAGCTTTTCTTTCTATGTACCGCAACACGCAGCTTCCTATTTCATTGACACCACGCTCTGCTTCTCCCTCATGCCAAACAAAACAAGTGACGTCGTTTGTTTTTAGTTCATAAAAAGTTAAATTTAAAACATTTAATTTACTCTTGTAATACAACACTGAGATATCGCCCTTTGGACACTGAAAAACTGCTTGTAAGTCATAGCATGTTACTATGATGCTAGTGCTGCCTTCTTCTTTGTCTTTTTTCTTTTCTTTGCGAGCTAAGTCTTTTTCTACTAAGTGACGATCAAAGTTTTCTTTAAGATTATCTTTTTCCACATCTGACGCATTCTGGTAAGCGACACACTGCTCACACTGGTCTTTCTTTGTAGTAAAAAATGACAAATTGAATTCTTCGGTGAAAATTCTGTAGAACATAACATAGTTGACATGCTCCGCATTTCGTTGTAAACATTCATTTACATAGTCTCTATAGATTTGGGCTATTGTTTTGCTGCCATCTATATAGTCCCTGCTTGAATCGGCTCGGCAGTAATGGCTTGGTATTTTAGGAATTGAAGTTATGTGTTGCCTGGCACCATTTTTTATTTGCTCATCTATCTGCTTGTGACTATTGTGTTTCCCACCGAGGTCTTCTGATAGGATGCTAGTCGAAAGATTAAGTTTATTCTCTATTACAGTACGAATGACCCTATGATTTATGTCCAACGTAATCATAAAAAATACCTTGCATACTCTTAAACGTTTCCCATCATTTTCGAAATAAAAGGCATTGTTGGCTTTCCTGCTACTTCCTTCTCTAACATATCGATATGCAGGTACAACTTTGATCATACTTGCAGCAATGAAATCTCGCTGTCTATGTAAATCCCCCAACTGCCAGTAATTATTAAAAATAGTTTTTCTTTCATCTTCGGTAAATTTCCCCCAACATTTTTGTTTACACTTCTCAGGACAGACTCCTTTTACTTCTTTTTTTGTTTTATATGATATATATGACTTCCCAGTATTTCTTAGCTTCTTACTAGAAACAGTTACCCAATTTTTCATATTTTTTTTTCTTTTTCTTCCTCTTTTTGCAGCAATGGACTCCTCAGCTTGTAAGCTGTCAGCTTTCCTTTGTCTTAGAGCATCATCAGATGACGTTTCTTCATTGCTGCTGGTATCTTGAGAGGCATCATAGTTAGGATCCTCATCAGTGTCGTCTGAATCAAACATCATTTCTTGATTCTCTTTAATTTCCGAGTATTTATTTTCGTTGGAGTCTTCATTTATTTCTGGGTCTGTGTTTTCTTTTTCTTTCTCATCCATTTTTGTCTGTATATTTTCTTTTTCTTTCTCATCCATTTTTGTCTGTATATTTTCTTTTTCTTCTCCATTAACTAACTGTACTGGAAAGTAAAATTACCAATTTAAAGTCAAATATATTTTACTACAATTTATTAAACTTACAATAATTAAAAACATTTTGATGTTCTTCTTTTTCAGAACCTTTCTCGGATTGTTCTACTTTTTCCAAATTATCAATTTTAATTCTTGTTTCTCTTAACGGCTCTGTGTTGTTACTTTCTTTCTCTTCAAAAAAATTGGCTGTAAACATACAATAAATATTAAAGATGCATTATTCTCATTGCATCACTAGAACTTACAATGAATCAAAACTTCTTGGTTCCGTTCTGTGCTGGAGGCCCCAATCTCCAGTTCTTCTGGTTTTTCTGAATAATTGTTACTATTAGTAATGATGGTTGGTGCTATTGGCGTTTCTTCCTCTTTATTTCCATTTTGAACTCTGTTTACATTTTCACTACTCTTTTGCTGCAATTCTATTTCCGAATTTCCATTCGGAATAGCGATTACTTTCACTGGCTGCTTGTTATTTGATGTAAAAACATACAAAAATTAGCAACATAATATGCCAACAAAGAACTGCCAGAGAGATGATAATTACCTGTAGGTTCCTTTTCACAAACTTTGTTCCAGACTTCGTTAGAATGTTTTGTCTTGTCTTTAGGTATATTCTTATCTGGCAAAGCTTTAATATTAATCGAGTTCTGGATTGAGTATTTTCCATATTTTAGTATTATAAAAATATAAAATGGTAAAAAAATAAGAAATCATAAAAGCACAAATAATTTCTTAGATAAAGGCACAACTCAAAAATAACCCTAGCGTAACTCTTATTTAATCACTTACTGGGGCACATTTCAAAATAACATCTTAACAATGAAAAATATAATGTTTATTATCAATATTACTTACCTTAAATATGGGCACAACACGAAATTTTACGTTCTCAAAGAATCAAACCCACCAAAACCTTGTTACAACAAGAATTGTGCCACTAACTGGGCAAACAACGAGCCGAACCCTTCGAAGGCTGGTAAGCAACTAAAAGTATGCCGCTGTCGCTGAAACACCGCAGGTAATTTGATGACGGCACATTCTGCCCTCTAGCGGAATATATCAGACAATAAAAATATGCCGGTTTACAAGATAAAGGTTACTAAAATGACGAGTTTTTTTTTACGGAAAACGCAAAAACCATAAATTTTTAGTTGTGCCACTATCAAAGCAAAGCAGCGATATATACACTAAAATTACAGAAACTAGTAGGTATATTTTACTCATTTTCTCTGGAATTTACAGCATTCGCGTGTAAACGCGCGCATACACAGGAATCAAAAAATTATACTTACTTCTATTTAAAAGCATTTTCCGTCCTGGCATGTCAACATTAGTACATTGTATACCTAGTAGGAAAAGCTAAACATTTCCGGACGACGGTGAAGATTCTGACAATACAGAGTAGTATGTAATCGCCCAGTAAAAGGTCCTCTTTAGGTACCTACATAATTGCTTAGCATATTAGTTTAATTAATAAATTTCTAATATTGTCTAATAACCGCTGCAACAATAACAATAATGAGTATGGACTGCTTCTTCAAAAATAACAATAACTTAAAAAAGGACGAGCGGATAAAGTGATTTTTTTAACTACTCGTATAGCTAAAATAATTGGCAAAGTTTAAACTTAATAAAATTACATTTATAATACTATCAAATATATAAATATATATTAAGTAAAACTGATTATTTAAAATGTTGTTCATTATGAAAAAAAAATATCCTTTTCTATTCTTATACAACTTTTGGGGTAAGATATCGAATATATGATTGCTTTTTATATGTATCGTAAAACACTAAACTTTTATAGAAAATGGAAACTTCACAAAAAAATCCCTTCAAGGTGCTTATTTTACACTTTTGACATAAAAAAAAAAGATAGGGTAGTCGTCCTTTTTTATATGGAAAGTGGATGTATAACAAATGTAATAAAAGAATAGTAAAATTTCGCAGACGGATACGAATTATGCTAAGCCAAATACGGCAAAAGGAACATGACGATGTGAAATTTTTCACGCGTAAATCAAATAAAATCCTTCAACAAGCACCAGTAATTGAATCTTTTGATATTTGATGTATCAATAGCTTCTTATTATTAATGTTATTTTCAAAAAATATATTTTAAACTTTCAGGTTTAGTGGAGAGTATAGGTTCTTACGGAAATAATTCATTATATTTAACTTCTTGGGTGTCCATACTTTTTATATTGACGTCTTGGTGCCTGTTAGGTGCGTTGAAGTGGCGATTCCGATGTGACAGAATTATTTTTGTTTTTGTAGTTTTAGTGAAAATATGACTTATAATACAATGGTTTCGGGGCGGGAACAATAAATATTCGTATATACATAAACTCTGCACTTTGAATAAAGGACTGTAAGCAATTGAAAACAGTAATTTATTCCTCCGGATAAAAGTGGTGCGCTGTGTATCTTTAAAGTGTCTAATGACAAAAAAAATATTGCGTTTAAATTGCATTTTAGATGGAGAACGATTTGTTTTTTTATTAATTATATCACGAATTGTGAGTTTCATTATATTAATTTATTTCCACAAACTTTATACCTATGTAACGTTTTGTTGAAATATAAGATTGTTTAGTAAAGTCTATGCAACTGCAGTTTATATTCTAGATATTTGTAATTATACAGCGTGTCCAGTAACCATCCTCACATATGGGAAACATTTTTATTTTTGACATTGACAGCATATAAGGGGTAGAAAAAAAGTTAAACATATAAATGCAGTACCTGGACAATTATATTTCATTTTAATTACAAAGTACAATAACATAATAAAGGGTCTTATATTGACAATTGAAAGACGGCTTAGCTTAACAGAAAGGAACGCTTTAGCGTAATGTTGTTGTTTGAAACACTCTGTATATTTTGTATTTCTATAAAATGTTTTTCTTTCCTGATTCCATAGTTTTTTTAATTAGCTTAAACAGTTTCTTAAAAAAGAGCGATCAAGATTTTAAAAAAGCGGCATTCATTCTCGTTTAGTAGGTCTAGAACGCCTTGGAAAATAAAAGCCACATGATGGTGATGTATTAAAATATTATACGAAATAAAACTTTGACAACTAATTAATTTACTTGCCAAAGCTAATTGGTTTTTTTTCTATTTAATATGGTGCTTCAATTTACCACGGAGGAAAAAGTCAAACTAGTATTAATAAAATTTTTAATGCAAGATATCTAAATAAAATTATTTTAATTGTTTCGTGTACTACCACTGGATATAAGAAACACACTTTGGTCCTAAGATGACAGGGCTCCATGTCACAGCTCTGAAAGAATTACAAAATTCTTAAACTAGACATTTTCACGGAGGTAGATTGGACGAAGGTCAGAATTTGCTTGGCCACCAAGGTCACCAGATCCAATTCCTCTAATTAGTCTAGATTTTTCCTTATCGGGATTCTTAAAACGAAAAGTCCACAGCCCACAGACATTTCGAAATCATAGTCAATTTAGAGAGAATTATCAGAGAATGTGTAAAATAAATTTCCTCTCAGATGGTTAGAAATGCAGTTACGGAATTTTCACGATGTATAACCGTTTGTATGGAAAATAATGAACATTTGAGTTTTCATTTTTCCCAGATCTGAACAAGGTCATCGGTTCCTATTCGGGACCAACCTCCCCTTCAAATACAATACACATAAGATAATTGAATAGATCACACCTGCACAGTGCACACCCAACTCTTTTTTGTATTAATATTATTATTAATTTTCCGCACACGCTCTTTTTGTCTGCCCTGAGTTTTTCCAATTTTAATTCGGGTCAAGTGAGACTGACTGGTCTCGAGTTTTAAATATACTTTGCTAATTGCTTTAAAAATAAGAATATAATTTTCAGGTAGTTGGACACGTAGGTCTATGGCACTGTGGCGTGGCTCTACCTCACAGGCACATGCCTCCACTGCTTTGTAATTGTATATTTGATTATTGTTTTCTCAGCTAAAGCTTTTATGAAGAGTCCCTTTTATTCGTAAAGTCAAAAGTAAAAAAGTTTCCAATATGTTTAGATGGTTTCTGGACACGCGATATAATAATATGCAAATTACTGTAATTTTTTTAGAAAATCCCATACCTACATTTTTAATGGTATGGACTTGGCTTAACACATTATTTTCGTGTGCGTGTTTAATCGACCAAAAATAAAGAGCTCATTGAAACCCATTTATGGAAAGGGCCTCCATTAAACGTATGCGAGCTAACGCCGCGCCATCGTTATCCATGAGGAAATTCCATTGTTTTTAAAAGTAAACAACATGTTTATTGTCTGTATTGTATTCTATTTTCAGCGTGAAAAAAATGTGAAAAAAGAACATGGATATGTATACATAAATATTTATAAAGGTAATTGTTCAATATTTAAACAGGATATTTGTTATCTAAACGGCAAATCAAAAAAAATTTCTTTTAACAAAAAACGATGAAATGAGCCTCAAATTAAATTTCATAAATATGTTCTTTTGCCATAGGTAAATTTAATCAATCACAACTTTTTACTAGTCTCAAGTTTGATAGTTTTGGCGTTTAAATTGCTATACAGGGTCCGCCATTTAAAACTCCCCAGGCCCGTACTTCGCTTAATTGTTGAGCTACAAATTTGTGCGACATAGGTACTTTTATATACCGTGCGAGCAAAAATTAGCTGCATCAAAGAGGGCTTGGATTAAAAAACGTAGAGCTTGGTTTAGATCATAATGATATGGGGACGATATTGTAACGGGCCAGCCACTTCTGCTGAGGGCAGAACAGTTGTGGCCGCTCGTTACACTGAGAAAAATTTCTTTCTGGTGGCAATTAAGCGATTTTTAACATTTCTAGTATTGGTTTTTTAATTGGATAAATAAGATTATAGTTCACTACACTAAATTACTCTTGACATAATTTTGTAAAATATTTTTGATTAATTCGGGCAACTAAAAAATCGAATTGGAATATATATGGTTAAATTAACAAAAGTTTAATGCAATCAATTACAGTTTACTAATATTATTTACTTTAAATTTTGTTAATAAATATTTTATTCAAGGAATTTAGATATTTGTTA
This sequence comes from Polydrusus pterygomalis, assembly GCA_963969555.1. NCBI lineage: Eukaryota > Metazoa > Arthropoda > Insecta > Coleoptera > Curculionidae > Polydrusus > Polydrusus pterygomalis. The sequence goes on from OZ018377.1 coordinate 107,904,236, forward strand.
CCATAGTATGCTATAAGAATGCTAGAGATTATAATTTAATACTGCAAATAAAACAGATATTCCAAAATAAATTTATTTTGCCAGAGTTCCGCGAACTAAATATTACTGTAGGCAAGTTAGTTGGTGATTCCCAGAATTATAGCTAGAGTCCCAACGTAAAGACGACCGCGACGCGAAGCATTTAATTCGAAGCGCCCGGGTTGGTTTCGGGTGTCGGTATTTTCTTTTGCTTGTCTTCAAGTGGTCCAATTAAAATAATATAGTTATGGATGAAATGGAGGAAAAATTAAAAACCTGGGGGTTACCCATGTTAGTACCTGTGTTTGTCGGTAAGTCATTAATTATTATACCTATTTAATTATCTAATATTTTAGTTGTTATCCACTAGGTAGGTATATGGTTCTAGAATTGCCGCGCCGCGCCGGGAAGATGGCGTACATTATTATATGTATGTGTTGCGAATTGCGCTACGAAAATCCAACAATTTGACTAAATTTTCCAATGCGCACGCTGTATAACCGTACCAATTTTTCTACAAATAACATTTATTAATGCATTTATAAATATTCAATGGAATTTATTTAAACCAAATTATTTTCAATAAGTAGGTACCTACCTAAGTAGTTTGAGAAATCCTGTCTTAAATAATTGTATATAAAATATGGCTGCCAAAATAAATATGATAATAATTTTTTTAAACTTGACGATTATTTAAAATTTAATTTTTTAACCAATTAATCAGAAAATGGTAAAAATAAAATAAATATGCACATAGTAATTTAAGTAAGTGCATTATACAGGGTGTTTCACGGTAAATTTAGAAGATTATAGAAAACGGGTCAATATCTCGGAAACTATTAAGTAAATATACTATAATAATATGCATTTTTATTAAAAAATAAATATAATTTTCCGTATAGAATATACAGGGTGGCTCATTAATGGGGGACGCCGGCTATAGGTATCTCAGGATCCGTTAATCGGACGACCCTGAGAAAAAAAAATTATTGGTAAATAAGCAAAGTCCACCGCTAGAGGGCGTAAATCCAACCTCGGAGCAGAAAATATTGTTTTAATCAAAATTGTTTTAAGTGAACCTATATTGAAATTTTTCTTTTGTAACCTACTGAAAATATCACAATTTTTTTGTATTTACGTATTTTCCCTACCTTGTCAAATAAAGGGTGGGGAAGGGGTAAACGTTGGTTTGAAAAAAAGTCAATAATTTTTTTTTGGAATAACCTATTTCAAATAATAACTTTTTTTAATTTTAAAGCACTTTTATAGGCGCTCTACTAGAATAATAACATTTTGGGTTCAGTTATTTTTCGTGTCAGTAGGTGGCGCTTTATGACAAGGTCGCAGATTTTTATGATTTTCTCGAAAATTTTAAATGGTATTTTTATTTTTTTCCAGGAAGAAGAGCATCAAAATATTACAGTTACTGGTGAAAACCGCTGTCCGAAATGTTTATTCCTTATACAGTGTCCGGCAAAAAGTTGGACCCATATGGGAAACTTTTTTATTATTAATTTTGCGAAAAACAGTTACTTATTCTTCATAAAAAGTTCCGCTTGGTCTAAAACCTAAAATGCAACTATCAAATAATAAATTTTTCCAGGCGTATACGCGGTTTGTCAAAAATAAAGATTATTTCTAAAACATTGTTTTATTTCTTACAATCTGATATAATTGCGCCAATAAAATAATATTATTCTCAAATGCATGCAATAGTTGACTGAATAAAATCAACATATTGTTACAATTATAAATTAGTTTTAAAAAATATCTTGAGGGTTTAAAATGAATCTATAAATAATTGTTACAATTAAATTAACTTATTTTAGCACAATAATACATTATTTCTAAAACATATTTTTCTATTTCTTACAATCTGATATAATTGCGCCAATAAAATGATATTATTTTTGGAATAACGCATTACTTTTGAGCAAAATTGAGTTCGTTTTTGCAAACTATAGTATAGTTGTCACAAGAATATTAAAATCTGTTCAAAATAAAATATAATTACCACAAAGAATTATTATTCATTACATGAATTAAATCGTCATTGTGACAACAACATTTTAATTTTGCTAAATATGCACTATCCAAAAATCAAATAAATTATAATTTACGCAATTTAATTTCTATTAAACATTTTTGGTATAGTTGTGGATCAATTAAACCTTTATTGAAATTCCAATTAAATTATATAATTCTTTGAATTCGGTGATTTAGTTGCTCGTTACCAACTCGATTATTTAGTTGGATGAAATATATCTGGGTATTGGGAATTAATCCTTTTTCTCAGTGTATCTAAGGGTTTATGTATAGATGTATAAAATAAAACAAATCAGTAAACTTATTACTACCTATTTCAAATTGATTTCATTAAGAAACACTATGCACACAACGTTATCGTTACGAATTATAACCTAAGTGTATATTGGAAAAAGGTTCACTAACTACAAAATTATTTATGACGTGAACTTAACTCAAGAATGGCGATGGCTCATCTGTAAGTCCCTTTCCAGGTGTCTTGGCGCATGCTCATGCAAAGAAAAGTACCCTTAAGCTTTCGTGCCGACGTGCATCCCATATTTGTGGTCATTGTACCAAATTGTGAATTAAATATCCATAAAACCCCTTCTTATTTATTCCTTATACACTGAGAAAAAATTCTTTCTGGTGGCAATTAAGCGATTTTTAACATTTCTAGTATTGGTTTTTTAATTGGATAAATAAGATTATAGTTCAGTACACTAAATTACTCTTGACATAATTTTGTAAAATATTTTTGATTAATTCGGGCAACTAAAAAATCGAATTGGAATATATAATATGGTTAAATTAACAAAAGTTTAATGCAATCAATTACAGTTTACTAATATTATTTACTTCCAATTTTCTTAATAAATATTTTATTAAAGGAATCCAGATATTTGTTAGCATAGTATCCTATAAGAAATCTAGAGATTATAATTTAATACTGCAAATAAAACAGATATTCCAAAATAAATTTATTTTGCCAGAGTTCCGCGAACTAAATTTTACTGTAGGCAAGTTAGTTGGTGATTTCCAGAATTTCAGCTAGAGTCCCAACGTGAAGACGACCGCCACGCGAAGCATTTAATTCGAAGCGCGCGGGTTGGTGTCGGCTGTCGTTATTTTCTTTTGTTTGTCTTCAAGTGGTCCAATTATAATAATATAGTTATGGATGAAATGGAGGAAATATTAAAAACCTGGGGGTTACCCATGTTAGTACCTGTGTTTGTCGGTAAGTCATCAATTATTATACCTATTTTATTATCTAATATTTTAGTTGTTATCTACTAGGTAGGTAGGTATATGGTTCTAGAATTGCCGCGCCGCGCCGGGAAGATGGCGTACATTATTATAATATGTATGTGTTGCGAATTGCGCAATTTGACTAAATTTTCCAATGCGCACGCTGTATAACCGTACCAATTTTTCTACAAATAACATTTATTAATGCATTTATAAATATTCAATGGAATTTAAACCAACTTTTTTTCAATAAGTACCTAAGTAGTTTGAGAAATCCTGTCTTAAATAATTGTATATAAAATATCGCTGCCAAAATAAATATGTATGATAATATAATTGTTTTAAACTTGACGTTTATTTAAACTTTAATTTTTTAACCAATTAATCAGAAAATGGTAAAAATAAAATAAATATGCACATAATAATTAAAGTAAGTACAGGGTGTTTCACGGTAAATGGAACGTTAGAAGATTATAGAAAACGGGTCAATCTCTCGGAAACTATTAAGTAAATATCGACGCTCGCAAATAAGAACATCGTATGTCGATTTTTGGCAAAAATGAGTTAGGATTACTGCTCTATAAAATAAAGTTTTGTCTTTCAATTAAAACCACATTTTTCAAAATATTTTTGAAAAATGTACACTTTTTGAAAAAAGTATTTTTATCGTATCTACACTGAGAAAAAGGATTAATTCCCAATACCCAGATATATTTCATCCAACTAAATAATCGAGTTGGTAACGAGCAACTAAATCACCGAATTCAAAGAATTACATAATTTAATTGGAATTTCAATAAAGGTTTAATTGATCCACCACTATACCAAAAATGTTTAATAGGAATTAAATTGCGTAAATTATAGTTTATTTAATTTTTGGATAGTGCATATTTAGCAAAATTAAAATTTTGTTGTCACAATGACGATTTAATTCATGTAATGAATAATAATCCTTTGTGGAAATTATATTTTATTTTGAACAGATTTTAATATTCTTGTGACAACTATACTATAGTTTGCAAAAACGAAATCAATTTTGTTCAAAAGTAATGCGTTATTCCAAAAATAATATCATTTTATTGGCGCAATTATATCAGATTGTAAGAAATAGAAGAATATGTTTTAGAAATAATGTATTATTGTGCTAAAATAAGTTAATTTAATTGTAACAATTATTTATAGATTCATTTTAAACCCTCAAGATATTTTTTATAACTAATTTATAATTGTAACAATATGTTGATTTTATTTAGTCAACTATTGCATGCATTTGAGAATAATATTATTTTATTGGCGCAATTATATGAGATTGTAAGAAATAAAACAATATACTTTAGAAATAACCTTTATTTTTGATAAACCTCGTATACGCCTGGAAAAATTTAATATTTGATAGTTGCATTTTAGGTTTTAGACAAAGCGGAACTTTTTATGAAGAATAAGTAACTGTTTTTCGTAAAATTAGTAATAAAAAAGTTTCCCATATGGGTCCAACTTTTTGCCGGACACTGTATAAGGAATAAACATTTCGGACAGCGGTTTTCACCAGTAACTGTAATATTTTGATGCTCTCCTTCCTAGAAAAAAAATAAAAATACCATTTCAAATTTTCGAGAAAATCATAAAAATTTGCGACCTTGTCATAAAGCGCCACCTACTGACACGAAAAATAACTGAACTCAAAATGTTATTATTCAAGTAGAGCACCCATAAAAGTGCTTTAAAATTAAAAAAAGTTATTTGAAATCGGTTATTCCAAAAAAAAGTTATTGACTTGTTTTCAAACCAACGTTTACCCCTTCCGCACCCTTTATTTGACAAGGTAGAGAAAAAATGTAAATACAAAAAAGTTGTGATATTTTCAGTAGGTTACAAAAGAAAAATTTCAATAAAGGTTCACTTGAAACAATTTTGATTAAAACAATATTTTCTGCTCCGAGGTTGGATTTACGCCCTCTAGCAGTGGAGTTTGCTGATTTACCAATATTTTTATTTCTAAGGGTCGTCCGATTAACGGATCCTGAGATACCTATAGCCGGCGTCTCTTATTAATGAGCCACCCTGTATATTCTATACGAAAAATTATATTTATTTTTAAATAAAAATGCATATTACTATAGTATATTTACTTAATAGTTTCCGAGAGATTGACCCGTTTTCTATAATCTTCTAACGTTCCATTTACCGTGCAACACCCTGTACTTACTTTAATTACTATTTGCATATTTATTTTATTTTTACCATTTTCTGATTAATTGGTTAAAAAATTAAAGTTTAAATAAACGTCAAGTTTAAAACAATTATTATCATACATATTTATTTTGGCAGCCATATTTTATATACAATTATTTAAGATAGGATTTCTCAAACTACTTAGGTACTTATTGAAAAAAATTTGGTTTAAATTTCATTGAATATTTATAAATGCATTAATAAATGTTATTTGTAGAAAAATTGGTACGGTTATACAGCGTGCGCATGGAAAATTTAGTCAAATTGCGCAATTCGCAACACATACATATTATAATAATGTACGCCATCTTCCCTGCGCGGCGCGGCAATTCTGGAACCATATACCTACCTACCTATCTAGTAGATAACAACTAAAATATTAGATAATAAAATAGGTATAATAATTGATGACTTACCGACAAACACAGGTACTAACATGGGTAACCCCCAGGTTTTTAATATTTCCTCCATTTCATCCATAACTATATTATTATAATTGGACCACTTGAAGACAAACAAAAGAAAATAGGTACCGACACCAACCCACGCGCTTCGAATTAAATGCTTCGCGTCGCGGTCGTCGTCACGTTGAGACTCGAGCCGTAATTCAGGGAATCACCAACTAACTTGCCTACAGTAAAATTTAGTTCGCGGAACTCTGGCAAAATAAATTTATTTTGGAATATCTGTTTTATTTGCAGTATTAAATTATAATCTCTGTATTTCTTATAGCATAATATGCTAACAAATATCTGGATTCCTTGAATAAAATATTTATTAAGAAAATTGGAAGTAAATAATATTAGTAAACTGTAATTGATTGCATTAAACTTTTGTTAATTTAACCATATATATTCCAATTCGATTTTTTAGTTGCCCGAATTAATCAAAAATATTTTACAAAATTATGTCAAGAGTAATTTGGTGTAGTGAACTATAATCTTATTTATCCAATTAAAAAAGCAATACTAGAAATGTTAAAAATCGCTTAATTGCCACCAGAAAGAAATTTTTCTCAGTGTAATCCGCATAGAAAACTGGCGCAAATTTTATCGCAACAACGGTTAGAATGTCTTTAAACATCATATAAAGCAAATCATTTCATCTTATCTAGAGTTACACGGGCTCTGCAATAAATATTATTTTATAAAAGCATCGTATATCTACTTACGATAATATCAGGGGCATTTGAATTGTATTGTTTTATCTTAAGTATACTTAAGATGTTAATATTTTGTTCACAACAAATGGCGTTTCATCTGAACTTAACATACGATGTTATTACTGATCTGTTACTACGAGCGATGTTAATTAAACTTGTCAATACGAGTTACGATGTTACTACTCGTCAGTTACGATTATATTAGTAGTTGTTTACATCCGGCAGAGACAACACCAACTTCATTGTTATTATTGTTTTCTGTAAATTTAAATATATTATAACAAAAATTATGACTTCAAGAGGCAAATTTTTAGTAAGTCTTGCAACAGGTATGTAATATATAGTAAGTAGTTTTCGTTGATAACACTTTCCATTTGATTTATATCTATTGTAAATCGAATTAACCTAACAATGTTTGTAACTTTTAGATAAGAAAGGCAGCAATAATGATGCTGAAACCAACTTATTACAACATGCATTAAACTTTCCAATTTTTATTGATGATGTTGGTCCAGGATACGAAGAGGTAGAACCTAGTAAATTATGGTCTGCTACCAGCGAAATAATAATTACAGACTGTGAAGAAACAGTTAGTAGTTCTATCAGTGCTCAGAATATAGAAAACACAGATGGAGAAATTGTGCCTATTCAGGATATATCAGAGGTAATTAAATAGTGTTTATATAATTTTAAAATAATGCATACAAACACCTATAAAATTTACATATTTAGTGAAATTTTAGTTTTAAAAATATTTAATACATAAAATAAATGATGTATTATGTATGCCTAAAGTATGTACCGCATTGATTAAAAAGTTTTGTTTCTGTTCTAACGAAAAGAGAGAATGTGTTAAATTAGATTAAATTTATTAATACAATTTTTTATTTCAGTTTCAAGAACATATTCAACAAAATGGCTTAGTAAACGATATTGCAAATGAAAAAGAAAATACTAGTTTGTTTTTAATCTTAAATCTATCAGGAACTGTGGAGAATGATAATATTGCAGACCAGACCCAAACGGAAGTAGAAAAGAATGTATCACCGGGTAGAAAAAGATATAGAAATCCTCAAAACTGGAAAGTTCAGGAAGCGAAAAGGAAAAGAAATACAGGACAGGAATATATATCATATTCTACAAAAAAAATGTGAAAGCTAGAGAAATGAAAGAAAGTTGTGAAAAGAAAAAATGTAGAATGGAATGTTACAACAAAATTCAAGAAGAACAAAGAAGAGTAATTTTTCAGAAGTTTTGGAAATTGGGTAATCACAATAAGCACATGGACTTCTTGTCAAAACATGTGAGAAAGGAACCGAAGAAAATAGAAACCGTAAGAGGGATAAATTCTCGGCGTCAATTTACAATGCATTATTATCTTACAATCGAAGAATCCACTACTAAAGTTTGTAAAACATTTTTTTAAACACTCTTAATATTACTGATATCTGGATAAGAACTGTCATGCTTAAGCTGGATAAGAATGAAATTGGAATAGGTAGTCCCGATAATAGAGGTAAAGTTACAAGTAAAGATCCTAAAGTAGAAAAGACCAGGCAATTTATAAGACAACACATAGAAAGTCTTCCCACTACTGAGTCGCACTATATTCGTAGAGATTCAAAACGACAATATCTTCAAGTAGATATATAGTCGTTAGCTCAAATGTATAGGTTATACATCGACTGGGCCAATGACAGAAAAATTTCAGTTGCCACTTGCAGACAGTACCGATATGTTTTTGAACATGAGTATAATATTGGATTTTTTCTACCAAAAAAAGACCAGTGTGAGCTTTGCGACAAGTATTTGCTGGCAGATGAAAACAAAAAACTAGAATTAGAGATTGAAAAAATTAAACACCAATCTAATAAAGAAGCTGTACGGAAATTAAAAGAAAGCGATAAGCAGCAGGCAAAAGATGACAAATCATTCAACGTGGCTTGTTATGATCTCCAGAAGATATTAGTAACTCCTTTAAAAGATGTCAGTATTTTTTACTACAAATTAAAATATAGTACATACAATCTAACCATATTTGACATTGGTAATAATAAGGCTTTCTGTTACATCTGGCATGAGATTCTTGCAAAAAGAGGAGCTAATGAAATTGGAAGCTTCGTCTTGGATTATATAAAAAAGCAAAAACAGAATGGTGTTGATACCTTCGTATTTTACACAGATAACTGTGCCGGTCAAAATCGGAATCGGTTTGTCTATGCCATGTATGTATATGCTGCTGAAAAATACAAAGTTTCTATTACACATCGTTTTCTAGAGAAAGGGCATACCCAAAATGAAGGGGATAGTGTACATGCCCTAATAGAACGACAGAAAAAAGGCAAAGTAGTATATACTCCTGAACAATGGATTATGCTAATCAAAATGGCAAAAGTCACCGGTGAGCCATATGAAGTGATAGAAGTTAGCCAAGACATTGTTTACGATTTAAAGCAGCTAGTCGGAAATGACAGAAATTGGAAGATTGATGAAAATGGAAAAAACATTAGATGGAACGATATAAAAGAAATTCAGATATTTTGTGACGAACCACTTAAATTTAAAATAAAATATGATTTCGTCGATGAAAATGAAACATGTTTGGTTGATTTAACCAAGAAAAATAAAAAAAAAAGAATAAAGTCAAGCCTATATGTGTAAATAAAGAATTGGTTAAAGCATACGGAAGTCTTATTCCAATTTCAAACAAAAAATACGACCATCTTCAATTCCTATGCAAGAACGGAGTTCCTGAAATGTACCACAATTTTTACCATAACCTTCCTCATGGAGAGTTGTCGTTGAGATAGAAGATGACGAAGAAGAAAATAATTTGTAGTTTATATTTTTTGAAATAATATTTTAAAATGTTCCTTTATCCTAATTGTTTTATTTACCTTACTCACCATACGTTTTATATGCGTATCTGTAGATAGGACATTAGTTTTTGTATACATAGCAAAAAATTACATCGTATCTAAACTTATGATATTAAATACTTAAAAATAGCAGATATTTACTTTGTATCTTAAGATACGATTTAAGTAACTTTAAAAGTAGCAAATAGTTACATCGTATCTTTTTAAAGTCAAGTTTTAAATGTCCGGGGGCATTTTTTAAACTATTTATTTAAAATAATGGATTCCTTAACCATATCTTAAGACCCTACCTAATTTTCATATTTAATATTTTAAAAGTCATGTTGCAAATCCAAGAAAACATCTGCAACTTTAAACCGCTCTCCTGAAAACTCACCTTTATTGAGTTACGATGTTCTTATTTGCGAACGTCGATATACTATAATAATATGTATTTTTATCAAAAAATAAATATAATTTTCCGTATAGAATATGTGTGGTGGCTCATTAATAAAGGACGCCGGCTATAGGTATCTCAGGATCCGTTAATCGGACGACCCTTAGAAAAAAAAATTATTGGTAAATCAACAAACTCCACCGCTAGAGGGCGTAAATCCAACCTCGGAGCAGAAAATATTGTTTTAATCAAAATTGTTTCAAGTGAACCTATATTGAAATTTTTCTTTTGTAACCTACTGAAAATATCACAACTTTTTTGTATTTACATTTTTTCTCTACCTTGTCAAATAAAGGGTGTGGAAGGGGTAAACGTTGGTTTGAAAACAAGTCAATAACTTTTTTTTGGAATAACCGATTTCAAATAACTTTTTTTTTAATTTTAAAGCACTTTTATGGATGCTCTACTTGAATAATAACATTTTGAGTTCAGTTATTTTTCGTGTCAGTAGGTGGCGCTTTATGACAAGGTCGCAGATTTTTATGATTTTCTCGAAAATTTGAAATGGTATTTTTATTTTTTTCTAGGAAGAAGAGCATCAAAATATTACAGTTACTGGTGAAAACCGCTGTCCGAAATGTTTATTCCTTATACAATATCCGGCAAAATTTGGACCCATATGGGAAACTTTTTTATTATTAATTTTACGAAAAACAGTTACTTATTCTTCATAAAAAGTTCCGCTTGGTCTAAAACCTAAAATGCAACTATCAAATATTAAATTTTTCCAGGCGTATACGAGGTTTATCAAAAATAAAGGTTATTTCTAAAGCATATTGTTTTATTTCTTACAATCTGATATAATTGCGCCAATAAAATAATATTATTCTCAAATGCATGCAATAGTTGACTAAATAAAATCAACATATTGTTACAATTATAAATTAGTTATAAAAAATATCTTGAGGGTTTAAAATGAATCTATAAATAATTGTTACAATTAAATTAACTTATTTTAGCACAATAATACATTATTTCTAAAACATATTGTTCTATTTCTTACAATCTGATATAATTGCGCCAATAAAATGATATTATTTTTGGAATAACGCATTACTTTTGAACAAAATTGATTTCGTTATTGCAAACTATAGTATAGTTGTCACAAGAATATTAAAATCTGTTCAAAATAAAATATAATTACCACAAAGGATTATTATTCATTACATGAATTAAATCGTCATTGTGACAACAAACTTTTAATTTTGCTAAATATGCACTATCCAAAAATCAAATAAACTATAATTTACGCAATTTAATTCCTATTAAACATTTTTGGTATAGTGGTGGATCAATTAAACCTTTATTGAAATTTCAATTAAATTATGTAATTCTTTGAATTCGGTGATTTAGTTGCTCGTTACCAACTCGATTATTTAGTTGGATGAAATATATCTGGGTATTGGGAATTAATCCTTTTTCTCAGTGTAGGTATACCATAGAAGCTTGTTAAAATAAATGTATTCCCAAAATCAAAGATGCTTGTTTGTTTCTAAATGTATTCCCCAAAATCATAGATGCTTCTTCGTTTCTAAATGGATTTCCCAAAATCATAGATGCTCCTTAGTTTCCAAATGTATTCCCCAAAATATGTAAGTAAGAAATGTTCCCCTTTAGACTTCATCCTTATTCTTTTTCATTAAATCAAAATTAACAACCCTTTACTTTACAACAATGAGATCTTACCCTTGAGATGTTTGGCTCTTTGCGCTATGTTATCTCTCGGATTGGAATATCCTTTAATTTATAAAGATTTATTATAACTATAACATGTTATAAGTGTGAAGTCTACCACGAAAAAGGCCAGTACAATTTCGATTCTTATCGAAATCCCCACATACCAACTTTTTCTGGACTTTTTTATTTACTGTATATTGATATGCCCCTTTAAACCATAGCCATTCTTTTCTAAGTATTTTCCTTTTCAATATTTGGATACTTAAAATTTTACATTTTAATATGTGGCTTTCAATAACCGTATTAAGCAATAAAAGCAACGTTGGGAAAATGTTCGTGAAAATCGTCCATGCACAAACCCGGATTGTATTGCCACTCTCCATTTACTCTAACCCTGTTTCGAAAATACGCTTCAACTATGAATGTTTTGTGCTGTTCCGTAAAGCCCATTGTGTGAATTGTTCAAGAAATTGGAAAAATTCGCGATGAAATTACTTGTAACGACTGTCAAAGATGACGGAATAACTGATTGATTGTTAATTCAGGTAGTTACTGACACCCAACAGGTATTAAGCTCTACGGCTAAACATTACGTCCTTAGACAGACGTCAAATAATTTTTGCTCGCACGGTATCTGTACACGTAATACGTATTACGTACACGTAAATTATTTTATTTTAAAGCAACAAACCACAGAAACGTCAACAAATAATATATAGGTTGAGGTTTTTTCAACTGTCATCGTTCTTCCGTGAATAATTTCCAGCCCGGAAAAAACAAAGATCGGCGGAATAGAACCATATTTATGCGAAGTCAGATCGCCAGACTTTTGTCGCTAGTAGGCACTCTACGTTTACCGTCCCCATCATTTATGAGTAAATATAACTCCTACGTCGTTATTTGTAAAAACTGAACGTGTTTACTCAAGGTCTCTAAAGGGTAGGTTGCCTGGTAACTCTATGGCCGAAGCGACGTGAGCGGGGTGTCTACGTCATCGAGACGACAAAGTTGATTTGTTTACATGGTGTACATAGCGGTTTTCACTGAATTATTGCTTTTGTAGTGTTATTTTGTTATTTAGGTGGTTAAATTTTAAACAATTGTGAAGTGTGGACATATTTTTGCGAACTCACAATATTATTTTGTGAGAAAACTATAACAAATTGTAAATTTTCAGCGATTTTCATTGTGTGAATTTCAAGGTTAGTTTATTAAACTTGATTCTTCTCTATGTTCTAATTTTAAAACAAATTATTGTTTGAATCTTTATTTAGATATGAGTGGTGGCAATATTTGTAGCATAGCTAGATGTAATAGTAATTCAAAGAAGAAGCCAGATCCAGGCGAAAAAAGATCATGTTTTTTACATTCCCAAAAAACCCCATCGTTTCAAAATAATGGGAACGAAAATGTTGCTGAAAGGATAATTGGACGCCCAAAAATAAGAGGATATGCAGCAAGCATTTTCTGTTTACTGACTACAAAGATGAACTGCAAGCTCGCTTAATGAATTTCCAACCAATGGTTTTAAACAAAGATGGTGAGTGAAAAAGAGTAAATAAATAGGCAGTTCTCTATTAATAAAGTGACAACCAAGCCCAAAGTAAATAAACTTATAATATTTAGGGGTGAAAGATTCCAAAGTAAGGGTTGAGTTAATGTATTTATAACAATAATAATATTAATATTTGTGAGGGCTCTTGAAGTATCATCTAATGATAATCATAATTATTATTATTATTAAGACAGAAGTTTCTAGGTTTAGTGAACCCTTATTTTATTTATTTTTTATAGCTGTCCCGACATTATTTTTACCTTTGATAGCAAATAAAGATACCTACTGTGTTATCGAAAAGAGCTTGTCGGATAAATCGAAAAGAAAACAAAGCAACTGTGGAAGGTTTATTACAGTTAGAAACAGAAAAGCTAAAAGCCATTGATAACATTTCCATGGATATTTCGGAGGTTACATCAACAAGCAAAAAAACAGATTATGATATTATTTGAAAGAAAATTTTCATTATTGAGACAAGAAAATGAGAAGCTCAAAAAAATTGCAGATCATGAAAATAAAGAAACGATTTTAAAACAAAGTGGCTCCAACTTAGATGAACAAGATGTTTCGTCTCCAAACCAAGTGGAGATTGCCTTAAAAATTAAATCTAAAGCTCGCTGGACACAGGATGAACTCTTAAAAGCTTACGTTAAAATATTTTGGTAAACGGTCATATACCTATATTTAAGACAAACTTTGCATTATCCGCTGCCTGGAATATCCACTTTACAACAGTGGGCTGCCAATTAATATCAATTTAAGAAATGGAATTATAGATGATATTTTGCACATTATGGGAATAGCAAAAACATTAAAAAAAGTGTTAATAGACATTAACCCTAATCGTTATTGAACTTCTTAGGTAATGAATGGTAAACCTATTTTATTTTGTGACATCATTTCATTTTATTCCCCATTGTAAAGTATAATTTGAAATAAAGAAATTATTATTGTTATTATTGCTCACAATTCCCAATATTTTTTAATAATAGATATAACATGGTTTTCCAAAATATAATATTTAACATTATATGCAAAATTTTAAATGCTTTTAGCACTTACCTACCTATTAGTAATACAATACTGTATATTTTCTGATAGGCCTAATTAATAATCAGAATATTGATAATAGAGTTAAAGTGCCTGTTCTTCCACCCAAGCCATAATTAGGAAAATATATAAGAAATATTCCTTTCTTAAGGGCATTTAAAGTTTGTCAAAAAATGATATTTAAACAAAAGCAATTGAATTTACATATCAAAACCACAGGAATTCTGTGTGAAAACTATTTAATTGCCATTCTTTATATGCTGACCATGAAAATATTTTAAATGTGTCGTCTGGATGACGTATTCCCGCGCATGAAATGCGAACGTCTGATTGGCCCAAAGTTACCAGGCAACCTATAGTATAGAGACCTTGGTGTTTACTAAGCAAGGCGACCTTTCTTCGTTCGAGCTATTCTTGACTCTCTTTATATATACATATGTAGCGAAGGTACCTTGGTGCAGACAGAGACAGATACATGCGACAAATGGCCCGAGCCATTAAGTTATTTTGCAACTTCAACATTCAGTGTATTCTTGGACTTGGCCACAAATGGAATAGCCCAGCCCATGAGCCCAACCTCGCCTTATGAAATGATAATGGCTGACAGAGTTTGTTTAACTTATTAACTTGCTCTTTTCTATTAAATATTGTTCACGAACACAAGCCTTTTTACATTTCATTCTGCTAAAGGTAAGTTTGTTAACTTTAACACATTGCTGAGAAAGCTTCAAGTAGAGTATGAATGAAAACCCAGTAAACGAGGAACTCGATCAGCAGATTACGAGGAATTATAAGACAGACTCAAATGGTTTTTGTGATTTCCTTTTAATATTTTAATAAAATTATGTCATGTGCATGTGTCATGTCCGGTTTTATTTTTCATTTTCTTCGAGAGTAGACCAACAATAATATAGAGGATTTTATTTTAAAGTGATATTTAGTCGAAAAGGTGATTCAGAATCCTGGTATTCGATTTTTCTACATATAAAATCAACTAACGGGATTTTGAATAGTTTTCTTGGCCTTAATATTACTTTAAAATATTTCGCCAGAAAAATAACAAAACTATGGGCGTTTAAACGTCTCGTCTCTTGACTCAAAGTTCTAACCAGACTCGATGCAGGCGCTGTTTTCGACCAATTAACGTGCTTGTTTGTCTTCTTTCTGGTGTAAGTATTCGTTGATAATTTCTCTGTTGTCACATATTATGAAGAAGGTTTTACAAGACTTAGATATAATATTATATAACTTAAATAATACATTTTATAATATATTAATATAAATATATTATTAATAATAATAAAATATATTATAATAATATATTTTTGTTCTCAAAACGTTATTTACTTTTTTTGAAACAATATAAAGATAATAGTTAAACAATATTATTATATTTTTGTTTTAAATTCGCTACCTTTATCACTGTGAGGATTTATACCAAAAACTATGACAAAAACAAAATTGAATAGGGATGAGGTATACATTTCCACCCCATTTTAACAAAGTTTTACGAAAATGAGTGCCCGTTTCCATTGTATTTGTATAATGACCCATCAGTTTGGCCGGTCACTTATCTATACAATAATTTGAATAGCATTAAAGTGGCATGCCGGATTGGTCTGTAATGACACGTCACCGATATTTGTGAACCGTGCCATGTCAACCACAATGGAAATTGGGCGAGATCCTGGCACTGCGATTTATGGTTAATAGACTGAACATTTGTATATGAAGGGAAATTTTGCGCTTTACTAAAATTTTGTAAAATTTAGAGATTTTATGAGGTTTTTTTTATAGAACAGCGCCTATTTAACTTTAGATCATTAATTTGAGCCCGGAAAATCACTCATTGCGTTAATAAGCTAAAAAGTGATGGTTGGTTAAAGGTGCACGAGGGTGTGTGTGGCCCAAGCTTTATAAGGACCAATAGTTTGATACCAAGTTTGTCATGCGGTAGATTTTCACCGCGTTGATTAGTCCCGACGATTTCGAATCTTTGGCGAATTAGTGCTTCGCAGCTGTGTATGAAAGGCGATTTTGTCCTCTTCCACCGCAAATTCTGTATTCAATAGGTGCATTGTAACTACCAATTTGTTGAAAGTGTTTTTTTAAGTGACAATGGCCTGCTAACAAACTAGCGACCTGTTGTAACTGGATATGCGTTAGAAGTAGCATTTCAGTTGATAGTTTCCTCGATGGTTTGGAAAGTGATGCTTATATTAGTAACATTTTTTGAATTGGTTCTTTAAAGATAATTCAAATTTACTCAATAATTTCGAAAAAGCTGTCTCGCTAATATGTCTAACATAGCCTACTCGATTTTAAATTAGTAAGTAAGACAACATTGCTAGCAACACTATTTCGGGATTTTAATGGTTTCTCAAATGATAATATTGAAAAAATGATGGTTATCGCAATTTAACAGGCAGTAGCTTTCTGGAAGTATGCATTTTTAAACAAGCATTTTTTCCACAAGATTGAAAAATAAGACACTTTCAGTCTTTCTCCACTAACATATTATGGCTATGTAATTAATGAATATATGTATATTCTTTTTTACAGAGGTTTTCGCCTAAAAATCCGAGAGCCTATATCTCGAAAACAAATAGCTATAATTTGATTTAGTAAACAGCCGTCATTAGGTAGGATCAGCATTTTTAAAGATGTCACCCTCGGCGTTGCGACACTTCAAAAATATAAATCGATTGCAGCGACTTCAAAAGTAAGTAGTATTTTAAATTTCAAGATTTTTTTTTTCATTTACCCCAATTCGATTACTTCACTTGTTTTTAAGTAATACAAAATTTTAAATAATTTTGTGCTTAATAATAAGTTAGTCATTTTTGTTCAAAATTCATTTATTCGGGGCGAACACAGTTACTGTAAATTTTTTTAGAAGATTGCTGTGGGCAACTTTTAAAATTTTTCTTATTGTAATAGAAGCAGATGCGGCATTCTTGCTGTAATTTTGTTCATTAGATCGGCCCTATCTTTAGTTATTGTTTCGTATATAATATTCTTTAAGTGACCCTAAAGAAAAAAAAATCTAGGTGGTGATCTTGCTTACCTTCTTATTCATTGCAAACAATCGCACTAAGGGCCAATTTTTGAGCAAAAACCTACCATATCTTCACAATGAAAGGTGCATGGATTTAAACGTTTTTAAACAATTTGGAAATAAAACGCGATGATTCATCCATTATCATTTTCTAATTATAGGTCATATAGTTGAATGACTGCTTTTGTGCGTTGAGTCGATGCTTAGAATTTTCCAATATTTTGTCAACCAATCTCATTGGGTACCCATTTTTGTTTAGGTCGGTATTAATAATAATAATACTTCTTTATTTCAAATGACATTTCCCACATACAGCAAGTAATATACAAATGAAATGACGTCATTAGCAAAATCAGAAACTATACAATATCATGCTCAAAAAAGTATTTTACTGTGTACGGTTCAAGTTTGATTATTATTTTCTTAATAGTTTTTTCCAAGCCCTAATATTGTTTATACATTTAATCGAATTAGGTAATTTATTATAAAATTTAATACACATATAGTACGGGCTCTTTTCTGTTACGGTTAAACGGTGAGGTGGATACAACAAGTTTAGCGTTCTTGTATTATACTCGTGGTCACTTAGTCCCATAAATTGTTCTTTGTTTTTAAACACAAACATTAAAATAAGTATTATTATGTACAGCCCATATACAGTCATTATATTTAGTTCCTTAAAAACACCTCTACACGTTTCCAAAAATCTTAATTTTCGCATTGTTCTTACTATCCTTTTTTTAATTACAAATACATTCTGCACTTCCATACTCCCACCCCAAAATATAATGCCATATTTCATTACCGATTCAAAATTCGCATGATATAAAATTTTAATAGTTTGATCATTCATATATGATGACACCACCCTCGTACCATAGCCCACAGTACCAAGCCTCAGACATAACGCATTTATATGTGATTCCCAAGACAAGAACTCACTTATGTTAAGACCCAAAAACTTTGTTTCCGTTTCCCTGTTGAAAGTGGTTTCTCCAAGGCTATCGGGTAACTTTGCCTTACTGTTTTTGGTTCTGAACACAATTATGTTAGTTTTATCTTCATTTAATACAAGATTGTTTTGACTAAACCAATTTTTTATATCTATTAAGGCCGTTTCTGCGTTACTCTTAATTTCCTGGAACGTGGTACCCGGTACTAATAGGTTAGTGTCATCAGCATATTTTGTTATTGAAACGTTTTCCTTTGTTACATAAAGATCGTTTATATAAATTATGAATAAAATCGGCCCCAATATGCTACCCTGAGCTATGCCCATGATATTCTCCCTAAACTCAGACTTGATATAGTTAGTATCTTTTTTGAGGGTTTTTATCGAGTCACAAATTGTAATTGCTCTATCCTTAAGGGCTCTTACTAAGCCATATTTTTTTGTTGTTTGAGTGATTAGATGTATACCCCCGATATTCACCTATATGCGGAGGAATCCTGTATAATAAAGTCAAAAATATATCCATTCGTGTTCGATATATAGGCCTTCGAAGTTATAAGTGAAAAAGCAACCATTATATACAGACAGAACTTTCACTTTACTTACTTTTATTTTTAACCAGAACATTGGACATTATCTTTCGGTCAATCCACCATCGTTTGCGAAAGAAATGTTGTTTAATACAATTTTTAAGTAGGGTTGTTTCACGAAAATGTGGCAAATTATTTGTGTATTATACGTTACTTTAGCAAATTAATGATGATATTAGTTTTTGATCGTGAATAGATAAAACTCCCGTAACATTAATCTCAGTTGGATTGTTTTAGAAATAACGATTTGACACAGTGCAAACAATATTTCCTACCCTAGTAATTCGTTATTGTTCGGAACCGGTTTTGGTTTGTTTTGCAAATTGGATCGTAATATTTGCTTGGCAGTTTAGGGATATGTTTGATAATGAAAACCATCCCTTATTGATCGAGGGTAAACATCGACACATTTTAGCGAATGGATTTTGAAACGTTTTTTGAATATCAATATAAGTCTTGTTGTTTTTATTTAGGGGTTCTAGTTTATGATAAAACACTGGTGACGCATGTTAATTGTTTGTGAATTTGAGAAAATAAAAGAAGTAAGTAGTACATATTATATATATTTAATAAAATGTTTATCATTTTCGGTAGGTATTGTGATCATAAAAGTATAGAAAATATTATAAACGCGAAATTAAAATTAAGATACTATCAGATGTTGACGTTTTAGTGTCTCTGGATAATAAAAAGTTTCCCCTTTTTCCTCTGTCTGTCCGACTTTTAACTGAAAAGCTTAAGAACTACGTGACGGAGAATGACGGAGTTTGAGAATTGGTTGAGAATTTATCCGGCATAAAACTGGGTATAGTTTAGGTTTGCCATACAGGGTGTTTTATTAAGGGTGGCCACCGGCTATATCTGTTTTATTAAGGGTGGCCACCGGCTATATCTCGGAAACTACTAAGCATAGAAACTTGGGGGGAAAAAATTATGATGAAAGGGTTTATGAGAAAATTCTGGATAATATTTTTTAACTTCGGCATTTCGCCGCAAGTGGGCACAATTGAAAATTAATTTTTAAAATTCTAAATTTCTCCGAAAATTCTTGTATTATGGTATACCTGTGGTTACATCATTAGAACGATTAGATAATTCTGCATCATTTTGGTTTAAGGCTCATTGGCGTACCGACTTTGATAAAAGTGGGGGAAGCTATTGAAAGAGTAAACATTAAAATCGCTGTAACTTCTAAACGACTTATCCGATTTTACTAAATTTAAGCTTGTTTGGAAAAAAAAGGTAAGTAATTTTAATTGTCGTATTCAACGGTACACGATAGTTTCTAATAAAATTGTTAGAGGGCGCAATTTGTAATAATAACACTTTTTTATGGCATCATAATAATTGAAAAGTAGATTGAATTTGCAAAATAATAATTTTTACCACTTTAATCGAGGAAATTATTGTTTTTATAGTTCCATAGGTATGTTGGTTAGATTTTAATAATAAGTTTTCATTTGTCATTTTCCATGCCTCCCTTTACACTTTATCTAGGCTTAGGACAAAATTTGGAGCGTGTTTAAAGACCAACGGGCAATAACAACAGCAATACAATAATCTCGGAAAACATTTTAACGAAACAATCGAAAGAATTTATAAATGTTAAAAATTACTTCCAAAAGACTACTATTAATTCTTCTAGAATTAGAAATAACTACTTTAATTTTAGCGTCTCTTGTGGTTGGTCGCGTATTATGAGGAGTAAAAATCTAACACAGTTAAACCCGGGGATCTAGGTAGCCATGGAAATAAACTAACCCTACCAATCCAGCGATTCGGGTATCTAACATGTAAAAAATTACGGACAGTTTGCGAAAAATGTACTGGGCATCCATCACGTTAATACCACATAGATTAGATAAATGGGAACATCTTGTAAAAGGATAGGCAAATCAGGTTGTAGAAAGTTTAAGTAAGATTCGCCATTTAGTTGGTCATTAAAAATAAATGGTACGATAATGCTGTGTCCTAAAACTCCGCACCACACGATTACACTCCAACTGTTTTGGTAATCCGCTTCTCGCATCCAATGAGGAATTGTTTGTGACCAATAGTGTATATTATGTAAATTAATTCGGCCGCTTCTAATAAAAGTGGCCCATCAGTCCATAAAATTCAGAAAAGAAATTGAGGATTTTCATAACACATCTCTTTTGGCCAATAGTAAAGTTCAGCCGCTTATCAAAATCAGTTTCCAATAAGGCCTGGCGTAAAACTACATAATAGGGATGCAGCTTAAAATCCCTTATAATTTGGAACACCAAAATAACACATACCTAGATCTATGGAAATTTCCCGTGAACTTAAATGCGGATTCGCTTCCAGGCGTGCCAGAACGTTAATAATATTGTTTTAATTTTTTACCGCACGTGTTCTGATACGACCTGAAATAGGTCGTACATTTCCCGTTTGCCTTTAAGGTATTGCCAGTCGTCGAAATACTCTTCTGGTGTGGTGCATTCGTTCAGGATTATGGCAGCATATCATCATCGTTCCGCAATAGGGGCACATTGAAAACATTCAAAATATACGGCAAGACTATAGTTTTAATTATTTAATTAGGTAAGAAGTAATTCAAAAAGAATCAATGAGAAAATTTTGTCAACACCTGTATCAAAATTAATTTTATGTCACGGCTATCTAGATTTATTTTTTAAAACATCATAATTATTAAAATTATGCCTAACTAGAAGTTTTCCATGATTATGTCATTAATTCTAAAGTAGTTTTTTGGGCCATTGGAATAATGAGTAACAAACCTACACATAACAGAACTTTTAAAAATTATTGTTTTGGCAATAACTCTAAAACGAACAAAGATAACCGAACTGCGAACATTTTTCTTGCAAATTGAATCTACTTTCCGATTATGATGACATAGTTATACCGTATGATTTGAATTTTCGTGATAAAATAAAAAAAAAACTGTTATTATTACAAATTGCGCCCTCTAGCAATTTTATTAGAAACCATCGTATACCGTTGGATACGACAATTAAAATAACTTACCTTTTTCTTCCAAACAAGCTTAAATTTAGTAAAATCGGATATGTCGTTTAGAAGTTACAGCGATTTTCATGTTTACACTTTCAATAGCTTCCCCCGCTCGTATCAAGGTCGGTACGCCAATGAGCCTTAAACCAAAATGATGCAGAATTATCTAATCATTCTAATGATGTAACCACAGGTATACCATAATAGAAGAATTTTCGGAGAAATTTAGAATTTAAAAAATTAATTTTCAATTATTGTGCCAGCTTGTGGCGAAATGCGAAACTTAAAAATACTTTCCAGAATTTTCTCATGACCACTTTAATCATAAAAATGTTTTCCTAAGTTTCAATGCTTAGTAGTTTCCGAAATATAGCTGGTGGCCACCCTAATAAAACACCCTGTATATGGGGCAAGTATCATAAAAAAAATGTATTTCTATTACACGGAGAAAATTGTATCGTATATAATATATATTTAAAAAATTATATTTAAGTTACGTATAATTTATACCTGAATATATGATCCTGTATGCTTAGAAGTAAAAAAAATATATATTAGGCCGATTTCCTATTGATATAGTTAATACTAAGATCCAATCTGTGTTTATTAAGTATACACTGAGAAAAATTTCTTTCTGGTGGCAATTAAGCAATTTTTAACATTTCTAGTATTGGTTTTTTAATTGGATAAATAAGATTATAGTTCACTACACTAAATTACTCTTGACATAATTTTGTAAAATATTTTTGATTAATTCGGGCAACTAAAAAATCGAATTGGAATATATATGGTTAAATTAACAAAAGTTTAATGCAATCAATTACAGTTTACTAATATTATTTACTTTCAATTTTCTTAATAAATATTTTATTCAAGGAATTTAGATATTTGTTAGCATAGTATGCTATAAGAAATCTAGAGATTATAATTTAATACTGCAAATAAAACAGATATTCCAAAATAAATTTATTTTACCAGAGTTCCGCGAACTAAATTTTACTGTAGGCAAGTTAGTTGGTGATTCCCAGAATTACAGCTAGAGTCCCAACGTGAAGACGACCGCGACGCGAAGCATTTAATTCGAAGCGCGCGGGTTGGTGTCGGTTGTCGGTATTTTCTTTTGTTTGTCTTCAAGTGGTCCAATTATAATAATTTATAATAATACAGTTGTGGATGAAATGGAGGAAATATTAAAAACCTGGGGGTTACCCATGTTAGTACCTGTATTTGTCGGTAAGTCATCAATTATTATACCTATTTTATTATCTAATATTTTAGTTGTTATCTACTAAGGTATATGGTTCTAGAATTGCCGCGCCGCGCCGGGAAGATGGCGTACATTATTATATGCTCGATTATATGTATGTGTTGCGAATTGCGCCATGAAAATCCAACAATTTGACTAAATTTTCCAATGCGCACGCTGTATAACCGTACCAATTTTTCTACAAATAACATTTATTAATGCATTTATAAATACTCAATGGAATGTAAACCAAATTATTTTCAATAAATACCTAGGTAGTTTGAGAAATCCTGTCTTAAATAATTGTATATAAAATATGGCTGCCAAAATAAATATGATAATAATTGTTTTAAACTTGACGATTATTTAAAATTTAATTTTTTAACCAATTAATCAGAAAATGGTAAAAATAAAATAAATATGCACATATATAGTAATTTAAGTAAGTGTATTATACAGGGTGTTTCACGGTAAATGGAACGTTAGAAGATTATAGAAAACGGGTCAATATCTCGGAAACTATTAAGTAAATATAAAATACCTTGAGTGTTTTAAATGGATCTATAAATAATTGTTACAATTAATTTAACTTATTTTAGCACAATAATATATTATTTCTAAAACATATTGTTTTATTTCTTACAATCTGATATAATTGCGCCAATAAAATGATATTATTTTTGGAATAACGCATTACTTTTGAGCAAATTTGATTTCATTTTTGCCAACTATAGTATAGTTGTCACAAGAATATTAAAATCTGTTCAAAATAAAATATAATTACCACAAAGAATTATTATTCATTACATGAATTAAATCGTCATTGTGACAACAAAATTTTAATTTTGCCAAATATGCAATATCCAAAAATCAAATAAATTATAATTTAGGCAATTTAATTTCTATTAAACATTTTTGGTATAGTTATGGATCAATTAAACCTTTATTGAAATTCCAATTAAATTATGTAATTCTTTGAATTCGGTGATTTAGTTGCTCGTTACCAACTCGATTATTTAGTTGGATGAAATATATCTGGGTATTGGGAATTAATCCTTTTTCTCAGTGTACGATATTCTAAATAACGCTAATTAAATATATATCAAACAGAACATCACACCTATATGTTAATATCTAAAATACTGTATTATCATAAAACCGTTTATTTTTATATTAAAAATACAGAATACAGAAAACAGGCTTTATAAAATACTGTATATTAAAATTTTTATATACTGTATGTTAAAAAAATTTCAAACGAGCTGGAAACCTACAACAACCCTCATTTAACTAGCAGCAGTCGACCGGGTCGGACAACGGACGAGAAGTGCCGGCCGTGCATAATTTTTTCAATATGAGTGCGAATTCTGTGAAAGAACTACTAACCTCTTGGGAAATGGGTGATTTATCCCAAAAGTTTGAAGATACATCCTGTTTTGCATTCGGCATATGGTAGGGAAGATTATGTAACATTAAGGTACTCATTATTTTAGATCAAATATTTACAATTACATTATTTAGTTAGTATGGGATAAATGTTTTTATTTTGTTCACAAAATATTTAAATTGTATATTTACAATTACGTTATTGAGTTAGTATAGGATAAATCGTTTTATTTTGTTCACAAAATACTTAAATTGTATATTTACAATTGCATTATTGAGTTAGTATAGGTTAGATGTTTTCTTTTCTTCATATAATAAAGTGCTTAAACAGAACTATTGAAATTGCTTTTATTAGAAACCCAAGTTCAAAGAGATTTTTTAAGAAATATAAATAATGACCTTTAATCTAACACTAAAATGAAACTGATTTTGGGTCATCTAGTCTGTCATTAAAACTGAAGATGAGAACCTAAATCCTATAAGAACAAAAAATAATGCTTTTATCAAAAGCAAATGTTTAAAATTGGCGCCCCTTAAGGTTGGTCGTGTAATGTAGGTATCAATTTTAATTAATTTCTTCCCTTAGGAAAATTTCTGGCTACGCTCGTGTCTGTATACAGGATAAGTAAGTAGATACATTTGGAACGAATTATTTGCTCCACTATAACCAAAGGGACATTACTTAAATTTGATAGATGCTGTTAACTTACAAAACTAAAATTGACAATTACAACTTTGTTAAGTTAATTGTTTTCATAATATTATGTCATCATACAGTAAAACAACATTGAAATTGTAAATGTTCACTATATTAAAATAAAAATGACATGTTTCGCTAACACTGTAGCTTCATCAGATTACAATGATATAATAAATAATAGGTGCAAGAGTATATTGAAGACATATATGAAAAACAGTGGGAGACTGAGAATATCGGGAATTCCAACTGAGGGTTTAACATAATTAATAAGATTAGGTACAAATAGTGATGCCGCCGAGACGAGAAATTCTCGTGTCTCGTCTCGTCTCGTCTCGTCTCGTCTCGTCTCGTCTCGTCTCGTCTCGTCTCGACGAGACGAGAGTGAAATTTTTTTCTCGAGAGAAGTCACGAGACGAGACGAGAGAAGACCGTTTCTCGTCGAGAAATTTCTCGTTTTTTCTCGAATTTTCTCGTTTGTTGGAACACTGAATTAATAAATAAAATACAAATATACAGTGTGTGTATAAAGTCTGGAAACGGCTTAATAACATCACAATTTACTGGCCGATTTAAACCAAATTTGGTACAGTTGTGTAAGAGGATCTAACGCACCGAATGACGATATTGGCGTTGTTGCCAGCTTTTTAGTTTGTTTGGAATTCGAACGAATTTTATATTTTTAAATATAACACCCAGTATATTTTTACATTTTTAAATTCCACATAAAATTATAATTATTTTTTATTAAATGCATTATTAGTCTATACTTCATAGTTTCCGAGATATTGACTCTCGAAAAGTGACATTTTTGAACTTTGACAGCTTATAACTTTGTTACATAACGTCTTAGAGCAAAACGGCTTACATGTCCCTATCTTCAATTTTTATTATCTTCCCAAAAAAATCAACTTCCAGTTAAACCGGAACAACTATATTTCCTGCTTTCGAGTTACATCCGGTTTAACCGGAAGTTGATTTTTTTTGGAAGATAATAAAAATTAAAGATAGGGACATGTAAGCCGTTTTGCTCTAAGACGTACTGTTAGAAAGTTATAAGCTGTCAAAGTTCAAAAATGTCACTTTTCGAGAGTCAATATCTCGGAAACTATGAAGTATAGACTATCAATGCATTTAATAAAAAATAATTATAATTTTATGTAGAATTTAAAAATGTAAAAATATACTGGGTGTTATATTTAAAAATATAAAATTCGTTCGAATTCCAGACAAACTAAAAAGCTGGCAACAACGCCAATATTGTTATTCGGTGCGCTAGATCCTCTTACACAACTGTACCAGATTTGGTTTAAATCGGCCAGTAAATTGTGATGTTATTAGGCCGTTTCCAGACTTTATACACACACTGTATAGACAGAAAAATGATGTGTTTAACGTTCTCACTCTATCGTATTGTGAAGGCATTTACCTTATAACAGATATTCAAGAGAACCAGAGAATCAAATTGTCTAGCCTCTTTCTTCTGTCTACGGTTAGTAGTTGACATTTTTAAATAATTAACCAAATCTGAAAGAAAGCATTTTCGATTGAAAACACAATATCGAAAAGGACCCCAGACAAATTTCATTCACAAGGCGAAAGGCGATAGATTTTGACTAAATTTAACAATTTTGTATCAAAAATTCGAAATTCGCCAAAAACTTCTCACACAAAAATCATTAATAAAAGTGTGAATTTCATTTCATATCTCTCTTACCAGTTTTAATATTTGACATTACTTTTATAACACCCTGTATATCAACCGAAACTTTATTAGGAAATCACAGATAAAGACAACGGAGGGCCATGAAACTAGTGTTATTGAAACAATAGCATTAAGTTAATAGTCTCAATTATAACATTAGTAAATAAATTAAAAATAAAAAGTCTAATATAATAGGTAAAGTGACATTCAGTACGAATGATTCAAGTGTATGCCTTATTTTGCCTCATTTCATTACACAGGTCTCAGACATAAATTTGGCTATTGAAAATAATTATTAAGTGCGGTAAATGATACTTTTCCGCACGAGGTGGCAGTTGCACGAACGGCTCGAAGCAAGTACGGGCATGCCACTAAGTGAGTGTGGAAACGGAACTTTTCGCACATGTTACTTACCTTTTTCATAATTGCGTAAAATTAAGCTTGTTCGTAATAAATTTTTGTATTTTTTAGGTAAAAGGAGCAAAAAATAAAATGAATTTTTAAATTTTGATATGTCAAATAGAGCATTTTCGGAAATACTTCTTTAAGTTCTTTCTCTTGCACTTTCTATTAATGTAATAAAAAAATTAAGGTTTTCCCCGGATGACATTCTGGGCTGATCCCTTTATTTAGTCGAATATTTTCCAAATTATTGCAGTTAATTATGCCCCGAATTATGCCAAAAAATAAATAATAAAAGAAGGGTAGTTCCATTATGAATCAATTATTATTATTATAAATCGTTCTCTATTCTGTATCTTTTACCACCCCGTATATTTTGGACTGAAAATACCTCGGTGCCAAGCCTATTACATTACGTGAATTATGTCTTATGGCCGCTTGCAATATTTTGTTGATCTAAGAAAAATAGTTTCTAAGTCACATCACATGACTAACAAACCGACTTATATTAAACCCTTCTGCGAGACGACCAGATACTTTTAAATGTTTACCCCCTTTAAGATTCGTATAAAAAAATATTTTTTATGATTCCCTACTCACGAGAAAAAACGAGACGAGACGAGACAATGGCACTCTCGAGCGAGAAAAACGCGTTTCTCGTCGAGACGAGATAAAAAAAAATTCTCGCCTCACGAGACGAGACGAGAATGGGTCAATTATCGTCTCGTCTCGTCTCGCGGCATCACTAGGTACAAATGGTACAAATTTTATTTAACTTGAAATCGTCGTGATAATAATTAATTTTAAGTTACCCACCTCAACCAAATTTTAATAATTCAGCGGTTTTGGAGCAAATTATCATTTCCCTGTTTTTTTTCTAGTATAACAATATTTTAATTTTAAAAATATTATATTTTTATATTTTATAACATGGTATTCTAAAATTAAAAATATAGTTAACACGTCTTTCACATAATGCATTTTAATAATAAATATCCGTATATTAAATTTAAAAATAATTTAATTGTTACTTTAAGAAAATGTGTGTTATTAGTTTTAATATTTATGTGCTAATTTTACTAATAAGAAATATTTTAACATTTTAACATATAATATCTTAAATTTGAAAATACTTGACCTAAAATATTTATATTGTTATTTTAGATATATCGTATCGCTGTCCCAGATGAACACATAAAATATATCTAAAATAAATATAATTATTTTTAAATTTACGATCCATTTTTCTCAGTGTAAGTTTGAATTTAAGTATTATAGCTTAGTTAATCCATATTGTGCACACAGCTTAATACTTTAGAAATTTTCAAAAAACTCATATATACCTATAGGAGTCATTGAGAACCGTTAATGCAGCAAAGTTCTTGTCGAAAAAAATGTACGTTGCCTTCGTTTTTGATTCACAGGCGAGAAGGCAGCATTAGTTAAGTCGCCTCTAAAATGCTGTACAAATCAGTCTAAAGGACAGTGTTAAATGACAAGAGCTAGCGAAACCTACAGCAGAAAATCAAAGCACTTCGAAGCTGCTGGACGAAATAAGACGTAACAACCGGCGAAGAAATCACAAGAGAAGATGTTAACCAAATACCTAACGAAGGCCCACAGATAAGATTACAGAGCTGGTCATATTGACCTAGATGCATACAAAGCGCTTGTGTAGACGACATACGTCACCAGTAAATAATGGTTAGAGGAAACATCAAAAGCTCTGCAGCCATGGGAAGGAGCAAACAGTAAGGTTGTTTAAGAAAAAGACCTACCAAATCCTCATATCTTCTTAGCATATATCGCTGACGACAGTCGACGAACGACTAATTCTCGAGGAGGTGTTAATCAGACTGAGAAAGATGAATCACGGTCTAAACACGCGAGAGTGAATAACTCTGCTTTGCGAAAACTCAGGCCTTGATCAAACATTGACATTCTCGGTTGACGAAGTGTGCATGACAACGCTACAGGGGGTAACCTATTTCGGTTTTAAGCATCAAGCTATTTTTTAAAAGGTGGCAGGTAAAGGAGAAACCACCCAACGGAGGCAAGTGTACTACTACGGACAGAGAACATCTTTGCCCATTTAGTATATTATTAGACATTTTTGTTGGAAGCAGGTATTTTTTAATAAGTAACACAGTTAACGAAGTTTTATTTTTATTTACTTATAATATACTAATTTCTTTTTAAATTTTAGATAGCAAAAACTTTTAGGGAAATGGGGCGGATGGAGGAAAGAGCACCCCATAGAGCCGAATATTATACAAGGGAAAGAAAAATTATCTGCCCATTTAATATATTTAACCCGTAAATACTATAGTGGAGTCTCCCAGGCTCAATAAAAATTTGTAATTAAAATATTACCAATTTCACCAGGCTGATCCTCACCACCCACCATATAGGTTTCGTCTGTAACTGTTTACACATTTCTTCCAGTGGGCAGTGCAGTTTAAGTAGTTATGAGTAAGATATCGTCGTGATTTTGACAAGTAACCAAATTGAGTAGTTCATGGGAAATTCATCAGATGATAAGTATGATAAAAAAGCCACTATTATACTGGGCATATTTGGTGCTTATCGCAGAGAAGAGCTGTGCAATTTGACAATTTAACATTACGGATATGGACACTATATTAGTGGTGAACATTTCAGATACAAAAGAAAGGTTTCGCGAACTTTCACTCATTCACTGTAGTTAAGCGATTTTATTTGAACTTGTACAGAAAGTGCAGAGCTTTTCGGCCAGCAGACATCGAACATCGTTGAATTTTTATTAAATACATTAATAACAAATGTGCTAGAAGTTCAGTTGGTTAGTTTCGATAAAATGTCGGCTGTTAAAGCAGAATTGTTGAAGCTTTAGATGAAGATCCAAATTTTTCTACTGGTCACTATTTTCGTCGGTCTTTGATATCTTTCTGGTTGACTCTGGTGCGAACCTGAAAACTGTTAAAAGGCACGGCGAACAGTCCTCAACAGTGACAGAAGGATATATTAAAATCTCACTGGAAAGAGAATTACCAAAAGCCTTCTTCTTACGAGGTTGCCGTCCAGTACTGTTATTTCCATTCTCTCCACAAGCATACAAAATGACAACAAAACCTCAATCAGTGGAACTGCAGAAGGAATTTACGTTTCTGGTTGCTTATTTATATTGTACAATAAATGTTAATAATAAAAGCTAAAAAGATTCTTGCATTTATCTTTAGCACTACTACTAGTGGTAAATGTAATCCAGTTCCAACACTAGTGTCATAATATTACATTTTTATACAACTGTAAAAAAAACTGATTTTTTTTTTGTTGCCATGGATGCACAAAACGATTAATTTTTCACTCTAAAAAATGTTCTTTTTTCACTGAAAAATATAATTTTTTTACGGCTAGAAAAATGTATTGATATTTTATATAAATTCGAAAATTTATTTCCAAAACTTTTTTAATTAACATTAATTCAAATTAATATTTTCGATTTTTCCACCAAAACAAAACATTTTCTAATACGGTTTTTACCTTCTCTATGTTACGCCATTTACGAAACTGAGTGTAC
This sequence comes from Polydrusus pterygomalis, assembly GCA_963969555.1. Classification (NCBI taxonomy): domain Eukaryota; kingdom Metazoa; phylum Arthropoda; class Insecta; order Coleoptera; family Curculionidae; genus Polydrusus; species Polydrusus pterygomalis. The sequence goes on from OZ018377.1 coordinate 107,935,110, forward strand.
ACTCTGTCTTATTGTATTTTTGAATTAGCGGACAAAAAACGATCTTCGCCGCATCCGTTATTTCTTGAGGTGTCTCACTATCGCTATCAGACATTATGGTGCTGGGCAAACTTGAGCAAAAGATTGTAAATTTCTTGACACGAAAAACGGTGATTTGAAAATCAATAAATTTTAAACAATTGCAGATTTTTGTGGTAATCAGAACAGGTGTAAGAAAAAATATCTTAAAAGCTATGAATTTTAATTTAAAATTTTTGTTCTAAACACGACAAATAGTTAATGAAAATAATCTAATATCCATATAAATAATAACAAAAAATGTTGTTTGGATTTCGCATGCAAAATAACATTATTTCAAACTTTTTAAAGCGGTTTTTTGTTACCTACACCTTTTGTAAACCACAACCTGGTGTTATAACTATGTTCATCAAGCAAAAAGCTTAAATATGTCAACGTAAAACATGGCAGATTAAAATTTGAGCTTGTTAAGTAGTTTAACGCGAATTTAAATTAATTCGAACATGTGTTCGGGTTTTACTCGTTTAACACCCCAAATTCCGACGGCACTAAATTACGTTAGTTTTAACACTTTGATAACATCATTTGAAATTTAGAGTAGTAGGCTTAGACGTAGACGCTAAAAGTATAATAGATACATGGTAGAGACCACAGAAAAGTTTTATTCTTCTTTAACAAATTTATTCCATCAGAAAAAATATTCCTATGAGCTTTTAAAATGAGCAGCAAAATAATCATAACTTTATGCGATCCAGTAAAAGAAAGTTAAACGTATAAATTATATTCAAAAAACTAATGAATTTCTAAATCTCAACAATTATCAATTCCCAAAACAAAACCTACTACTAAATTTCAAAAATCTATAAAAGGTACTATTCGGATTTGTAAAAGTCTATTTTCTGACATAGCTTCTCCCAAATTAATTCTCATAAATCCTCAATCTCCTGAACTTTATTCAGTAATAAAGCTTCACAAATTTAAACTTGTCACTTTCTTTGGACAACCTAGCAAAATAGTTGATAATTTTGATAACAAATTTGATATAAATGTTTTTTTTTCCAAATCTATTTATTTCAGACCTCAAATCAGTTACAATAACTGGCACCGAGGCCTTAACGAATAAAAATTATAAACAGATAACAATATAAAGTACTTTATACAAATTAACAACTTAAACAAAATTCAGTCTCTGCTTCTAAAATAAATCTTGAGGTTTCGACACACAGCTAATAACTTTTAAGGTAAATTTATCAAAAACCATAACACCAAAAACGATAAAAAAAAAATATTAGTCATATAGATATATTAAAATACAAAGATAGTCCTAGAACATACACAGGCTAAACGGGTAGACATGTTAACAAAAGAGTACAGGAACTGTTGTGTATAACAGTTTTCTAAAAAAGAAAACTGACTCAAACTATGCTAACCATTTACTTGATATGATTTCAATCCATCCTTTAAAATCTTATATACAGAAAACAAAGGGTTAAAACTAAATTTATTAGGATCTATGGAAATAAATAAACTTAAAAATCCTTTAGTTAGTTTCAGCGGTATGCAATCATCATCATCAACTAGCCTCTTTGCGTCCTCTGCTGAATATAGGCCTCCCCTTTCACTGCCCACTCTTTTCTGTCCTGAGCGGTCTGGATCCAGTGGGTCGTGATTCTCTTTATATATCATCCGTCCAGCGCATTGGAGGTCTTCCCCTGCTTCGTTTGTCCGCTCGAGGTATCCACTCGAGAAGCCTCTTTGTCCATTTTCCGTCCGTCGTTCGAGCCAGGTGTCCAGCCCAGTTCCATTTGAGTCTGGCACAACGTGCAGCAACGTCAGTGACGCCAGTTCTTCGGCGTACGTCTTCATTTCTGACATGGTCTCTCAGCGACACGCCAAGCATTGATCTTTTCAATTTGCGCTGTGCTGTTTTAAGTCTGTTGGCAGATGCTGTGGTTAGGGTAAGTATTTCGGCTCCATAGGTCATGACCGGTAACACGCATCGATTAAAAACCTTTCTTTTTAGACATATTGGTAGGCCTTTAAACACGTCTCTGAGTTTTCCAAATGCTGCCCATGCCAAGTTTATTTTTCTCTTTAGCTCGCATGTTTGATTGTCTCTGGAAATTCGAATTTCGTGGCCTAGGTGTGTATACTTATCTACCAATTCTACCTCTTTGTCCCACACTGTTTCCACTGGGAACCAGATTGGTCATTAATTTTGTTTTTGAGATATTGATGTTTAGACCGACTCCAGCGCACACCTGTTGGAGTTCCTGTAGCATCGCCCTAATGCTTCCCAGATTGTTGGCCGCCAGCACTGTCATCCGCAAAACGCAGGTTTGTTAGTCTCCTGCCGTCTATATGTATGTGTATATGCAATACCCGTCCTTAATTCAGATTATCTTTTAAACCCGCTTTAAATAATTTTTTGGTTACAGTTACAATACATTTAAACCAGGATAAAGTTAATCCTACAACCTCGCATATCGCTCTTAACGTTCAGTTATATTTAAATAATTCACCGTTGTTAAATGTATTCTGTTGACCATCTATTTAAGATTTTGTAAAATACCCACATTGTACCTTATTTAAGTATATTTAACACTCTGTTGGATTTTCCCGATATTGCAACCCTTCCACTGTTTTTGTTTAGTAAAATAATCTTTTAATTATTTGTCTTCCAGCTCAAGTACGATACTATTGTGGTAAATTTGGCTGGGCTTCTTTTAAGGGCTTGTTCAACATAAATAACTTCTACTTCGTGCCAAAGGATAGAATACATTGACAAACTAGCTTTAGACTCTATAAAGTAATTCTGTAATAACGTCATTGACAGGACAGCCATGTTTTCTGGAGGGCACACAGTCGTCAGTAATCGCTCTTGATTACATGCTTTAATATGTAAACAAACAGATTATTTTTAAAATGTAGAGTTTAATCCGTCAAATTTAATTTAAAAATTATTTAGAGACCGACCGAAGATTCGGTTTCGACCAAAAAATCTATTTCGGTGACAGTTTCGGTTTCGGCCAAAAATCGGCGGAAACTTCGGGTGCGCCAAATCAGTGTTCGGCTAACTTTGGGTGAGTTCGTAGGCAGTGTTGTCTATATATATATAGATATCTTTGTTATATATTTCAATTTTTTTAATTTCATTTAACACAAGTTCACTGTCCGTATAATATGTGTAAAAAATACATTGGATTTCAAAATACAAAAGAATTTTTAACATGTATGTTGCACGATTTTATAAGGTTTCAGCTATTATCCACTAAAAAAACTATGGCTTAAAATACGATACACCAAGTCTATTGTAACATTGGGTAACTTGTAAGTTGATTTTTACAAGTTCCTTGGATATGGATCAATTTTGTTTATTATTTTAAGCTTTTGATGATATTAGTACTTAATATCGCCACTAAAAGTTAAATAATATTCACTTCTTCTAAAGATTTTTACTTGATACTCAGCACACCAGAAAACTAAATATTGTGCTATCGAAAACACAATGGTTAAACGGGAAATCATCGATATGTGTGCCCTCCAGCAAACATGGCCGACCTTTTAAATCAGGTGATCTGGAATGATTAATATGCAATCAAGTAACTAACATTTTTTTCTAGTTGACAGTGGTTTTTGCTACCGCACCGCCAGCACTACCAATTTATAACCTTGTCAATAAATTAAAAACTTGAAACTGTAAGTTTAATCAAGAAAAATACATTTTTATATTTATTAAGGGTAATAAAACACTCAGTCTGCTCCACTAGTATATTCTAACTTAAATTACTTCGGACATGTTTCGAAAGCAAAGGCTTTCATCTTCAGCGAAAATTATATGTTATTAATTGGCAAAAGTTGAAGGAAAACTTCACATTTTTATTCCAATTCTTATACGTTGGCCACAAACTTGATAATATACTGAAAAAAAAAGGGGGGGGGGGGGGGGTTAAATTGGCAAGTTGTTATGTTTGAATCTAATATGTTAAAAATGTGTAAAAGAGGAATTTTCTTTTTTCTTTTTCGATGTGTAAAACATAGAGAAGTGTTCAAATTATTTAAATACTGAAGGTAGTTATCTGTATGTGTGAGAAAAAAGTAGAAAAATACCAAATACTAAATACACACAGAAACTTATTAAAAGAGTATGGCAAGACACGTATATGTATATATTATGTTGTTTCCAATTATTTTTTTGGACCAAAAGAAAAGAAGGGTTTTTATTCTACTCCATTTTGTTATCAACTACCATGATGAAATGTGTAGTAGATATTTGTTTTAATTTTCTAAAATTTAAGGTTAAACCAAACTCCAATCAAGTTTTTTAATTTACTTTTTATTTAATAATGTACCTACTTAGCCTAAAAAAAAATTTTGAAAGTTAATTTTTTTTAAATTTTTTCAAATTACAATACAATTAATTTTCTACCCATTAGGTAAGAATTTTTCTACTTTTTTCTCACAAATACAGATAACTACCTTCAGTATTCAAATAATTTGAACACTTCTCTATCTTTTACACATCGAAAAAGAAAAAAGAAAATTCCTTTTTTAAACATTTTTACCATATTAGATTCAAACATAACAACTTGCCAATTTAACCCCCTCCCCCCCTTTCTTTTTCAGTATATTATTAAGTTTGGGCCCAACGTAAGAATTGGAATAAAAATGTGAAGTTTTCCTTCAACTTTTGCCAATTAATAACATATAATTTTCGCTGAAGATGAAAGCCTTTGCTTTCGAAACATGTCCGAAGTAATTTAAGTTAGAATATACTAGTGGAGCAGACTGAGTGTTTTATTACCCTTAATAAATATTCACTCCACTGTGCAGGGTTGTGGTTTTGTCCACTTTTTTTGATTTTGTCCAGGACATGGACAAAATTGGACAAAAACGGACAATATAGGACAAAATCAAATTTCATTACATTTTATTAAATTTGTTGATTTAGGCAACCCAAAATACACGTTTGTATTGTGTATTATATAAACAATAAATACCAAATTGAAAATTCCAGAAAATGGCTATTTGTTATTTCATTATGGGGCCTTAAGGTTGAATTCTCAACGTCATTCAATCTATTGCCAACCTATAACCTATTTCGCGTTGATTTTTGAAGTTTATTATTTTAATAACTAACATTTAAAGAAAATCAATATCGTCGGTACATTATTTAGGTAGTATCTGATATATTACAAAAATATCAATTTATTTCAGTGCTAATTTTGGGAGAATTGTATAGTGAAAGAACAATGAGTGACAATGACATAATAATGTTAAAAAAAATCTTACTCGATATTTTTCGCCATACAATTCTCCTAAAATAAGTTATGAAATTCCTTGATATTTATTAAATATGTCAATCATTACTTATAGAATATCGAGTCGATACTGATTTTCTTTAGATTTTGTATAAATGCTAGAAAACGTAAATAAATCTACGCGAAATAGGTTATAGGTTGGCAAGCATGTTGATACTCCCACCTTAAGGTGAATTTTCATGCGTCCGTCATCCGACGGCACGATGATCCGACGGTATCCCGTTATTGTTGTTTAACTTTTGTTTGACACCCTAATCCTAATATAATAAAGTTTTTTTAATTTTATGTGTGTTTAATTGATTTTGTACAATTTTGTCCATTTTGTCCAGAACAATTGATTTTGTCCGGACGGACATAATTGGACAAAATCGTCCAGTTATGTCCACTTGGACGAATTCAACCAACCCTGCCACTGTGAGATGGACTACCTACTTCCATAAAATTTTTATATTTACTTAAAATAGGAAAAATGTTTTATTTTTGGCATTTTATGCTTCTAACGAATCCTCCGAATTTTTATTGTGGCTTATATTACAACATAAACATTCTTTGATATTTTAACGGAGCAAGAGATCATAAAAGTTAAATCCTATTTATTTAAATATCACTAAATAAATAAAATAAAATTTTATAAAATTTTTAAGAGGCAATATTTTTACATATTCTATTCGTTTGATCTTTCAATTATAAATAGAATATATCCAATTTAGGAAATACAGATTGAAAAAGAAAATGAAAAGAGGAAAACTAAGAATGTTTATTTTACAGACAACTGTTGCGTTTTAGCCCAATAAAGGCATATGGAGGTTTTAATACAAAAGAGAATTTGATATTTTGAATATAAAATGTATAACAGGCTTGTTTTGAAAATATATTAGCATTTTTATTGGGGTGAAAATGCTGCTCAAATTGTAGCTGTTTTCGATGTATTTATTGACTTCTCGTAAAAATACATTAGTTATAAAAACGAGGAATAGCTCAGGTTAATATTTGGATGGAATAATAATTGTTAATTTTGTGTATTCATACATTTTGTTTCTATACAAAAATTAAACCCTTTAAATGTCGGTACTTTTAAGGTAAATAAGGGAGTTTTATCATGAGAGCTGAGAATTTTACAAAGTAATTTTAACGTTGTTGATTTTTAAAACCTTTTTTATATCTAACAGAAATATTACTATTCCGGCAAAATCCACGTGCTTGAACTTAAAGCGTGAGCGGTTTATTTAAGATTTTAAACGTTTTTCATTTATGAGCTACGCATTGGCTGTTTACTTTTTGGTCCGTCCTTTTATGAGTATTTAAAAAGCATAGAAGCCATAGACACATATCTTTATACCCCGTACAACGCAAACAAAAGTTAAGTTTTATGGGTGAAAAAATACGTTTGTTTGCACGGCTCACCGGTCATATTTTTAGACGTCCATTAACGATGGGTATGCGCACAACCCTCAAATTTTTCTGTTGTTAAGTGAATTGCATCTATGCTTCTTTGAATTAATTATTATTGGCTCTGTTTAGAAAATAAATATAAACAATTACTACAGTACCGAAAGTTGTATGGTTTTATTTTGTTTCCATATGGGTAAAATACCTGGTATTTCGTATTTTCAGCTAGTATGTGTAGTAGTGATAGTCCTTGATATATAGTTTTAGTTTATTATGACCAATTTAAACACATCTAATGCCTAATAGGCCACACAAACAAGATGTAAAAATAAATATTATTATTTTTATTTTAGCACATTATCTCGATTCACGATTTAGTAGATTTTTTTTGCAGCACTACAGTGATTCTAATTAGGCACGCCTATTTTCTTTACAGTATATTACCTTAAAAAGTTTAAAAGATAATTTTCTCTATCCTTATATTTTGTGTGTGCACATTTATAAAATACAATCAGAAAAAGAAATGGGGGCAAATGTGATAAAGTTTCGTTTTTTGCTTTTACTAATTCATCAATCAATTTTTTGTTTAACTTAAAACCGTGATAATTGCTACTCAAGTGCGGTTTTTTGGCCGCTTTTTATCAAAAAAATGTAATTACGAATACGCCACTAGTCCTTAAACTTGTGGAAGTTTTTAATTTTAAGATACGGAAAAAACGTTAATAAGTTAAGTTTTTCTGTCCCTTCTCTCCCTAAATACGCCACAGTGTATATGTGTAAACTACAGAAAATCTATTTCTAAATCATTATGGTAAAACCTATCTCGGTATTCTACCACGGTATTTAAGGAAAAAAATCGTTTCTTATCTCTAAATGCTAACAAATTTAGTTTTAAGCCTTTGTTTTCTGTATGTAATATTTTAAAGGGAGGATCGAAATTATGTTGATAATCAAGTAAATGGTTAGCATATTTTGAGTCAGTTTTATTTTTTAGAAAACTGTTATAATGTTATTTATGTTATATACAGGGTGTTACAAATTCGAGGGCCACCATTGGGATCTGGGAAATAGTAATAGATACGGGGAAGTTTAAATTAGGGCAAAGTTGCGCAATTCAATGCCGATCAATATACCGTCAAGAAGATTTGTCCATTCCGAGTACTTCCGAAGATATTCGATAAAATCCGAATTTAACGTTTTTCATTTATATGTTTTCCTGCGTTTATTTAAATAGATAATTGAAAATAAATTGAACTTTCTCATTGCCACTTTTTCTCTTCTATTAGACTGTGGTATCAGATTTCGAATCCGACGTTTTGTCTCTGGGCCCCATCATTAATTTATTTTTTTTAAATACGGACCTGGATTTTTTATTTTATTTTTGGAATCACCAAGGCTGATTGCATGATATGCTTGCATTATTTTGATTAGGATTCAAAAGTTTAAGCTAATAAAAAGATCTTATAATATTGTTTTTGTTTATTTTTTAATTAATGATACTTTACTTAAATTCTAGAAATAATCGGAAAATAATGGTAGGTAGGTACCTACACATTCACTAAAAAGAATCAATTTTATCTAAGACTAAGATGTTCAAAAAGATTTCCGTTTGCACGTATACATCGATTAATTTTGTTCCTTACTTTTTCAGTGGACCTTTGTATCGACCTTCTCCTTATTGACCTAAATCCTTCAATAATCCTAGCTCTAAGTTCTTCTAATGTATTAACATTATGTTTATAAATTTTATTTTTCAAAGCCCCCCACAAAAAAAAATCTAAAGGTGTCAAATCTGGAGATCTCGCAGGCCATTCCACCACACCTGCAACCATATCATGCAATCAGCCTTGGTGATTCCAAAAATAAAATAAAAAATCCAGGTCCGTGTTTAAAAAAAATAAATTAATGATGGGGCCCAGAGACAAAACGTCGGATTCGAAGTCTGTTACCACAGTCTAATAGAAGAGAAAAAGTGGCAATGAGAAAGTTCAATTTATTTTCAATTATCTATTTAAATAAACGCAGGAAAACATATAAATGAAAAACGTTAAATTCGGATTTTATCGAATATCTTCGGAAGTACTCGGAATGGACAAATCTTCTTGACGGTATATTGATCGGCATTGAATTGCGCAACTTTGCTCTAATTTAAACTTCCCCGTATCTATTACCATTTCCCAGATCCCAATGGTGGCCCTCGAGTTTGTTACACCCTGTATGTTATAATGTATACAGGGTGTCCGGAAAATACGTGTACAATGTTTAACGACAGACTCCTGACGTCAAAATAGGTCTATCTAAGCCGACTTAGTTATATCCAAAATTGTCTCGTTTAGCCGGTAGAGCGCGTCAAAAATTTGTAAAAATATTGGGTTTTCCTAAATTACGTGAAAACCTGCTAATCGATTTTAATGATTTTTAGTATGTAAACTAAAACTATAAAATGACGTTTTCTAGTAGTATACCTAGTCACCGGTTGTAAATAAGTGGAAGTGTTATAAAAGTAGTGATGTAAAATTCTCTGTAATAATTTTTTGGAGAATATTCTAAAGTTAGAGATTTTTTTTTAGAATGGTAAGAAAACCGCTAGAAATAGCAATAAAAAGAAATTAAAAATTACCTATTCTGCTTATTTTCGGCAAATGTCAAACGGCGTTAATCAAACAAAACGTAAAGAAATAAAATTTTTATTTAAAAAACATAACATACCTTTCCAAGAATAACTAAAAACTAAACAAAAAAACAGTCAAATAAAGAAAGATCACATTTAACTATTAAAAACATAGGAGTATATACGTTCGCGCTTCTAAGAGATTTCCCTGAATCACTGTTACCAGACGTAAAACACTGTTGCCAGAGTTATAGAAAAGGTTAGGGAAAGTCAAAATTTTAAAAATCATTGCAAAATTTTTCAGTGTAAATTGAGGCGTAATAATGTAGAATTTGTAGAAAAACTTCTCTAGATAATATTCTCGGGAGAATTTTCTTACAGAGAATATTCTCCTCTCACATCACTATATAAAAGTGATATAATACGTCCACATTTCTCCTCATTTTTTATATGAACGGAGTTACGACAACCCAGATATTTTTGTAGAGTGACTGGATGTATTTGGAAGCTATTTTACCTCTTTAATATTTTTCGTTGAATGAGCTGTTTTGCCAGAAGAAAATATTTACAATTACCTGCATACATCAATTATTAACAATAAAAATAAAACAAAGTACAACAAAGTTGAAAGTATGTATTGTAAGAAACCAAGTAAAACAAAAACATTACTTAAGCGAATGTGTAAAATGACCGCCATCTTGCTGAATACACTTATTAACACTCCTTAAAAAATGATATTGGACCCTATCTAATGTCTCGGGGTTATTAAAATGGTTGCCTGCATTTAAAATCCGCTGCAATAAATCATCGCGTGTGTTTACCGGAGTCTTGTAAACTTCTGTTTTAATAGCGCCCCACAAAAAGAAGTCACACATATTTAACTCAGGAGAACGTGGTGGCCATTTTACTGGTGCATCATTGCCCCTTCCAATCCATCGGTTGGGATATTGATGATGTAAGTATTGCCGAACGGCAACTGAAAAATGGGGCGGGGCACCATCATGCATATACCACATTTCCCTCCGAAGGAAAAGGGGCAAATTGTCCAGAAGAATTGGTAATGTGTATTGCAAAAAATTTAAATAAATATTTCCATCTAACCTGTCTGGAATAACAATGGGACCAATAAGGTAGCGATCAATAATACCTGCCCAAATATTTAATTTAAATTGATGCTGATGATGTGCAACTTTAATGGCATGTGGATTTTCATCGGAATAAATATGTTCGTTGTGCAGATTGGTTACTCCAGATCTTGTAAAGCACGCCTCGTCAGTAAACATAATTGTTCTACAAAAATTTGGATCACGGATTCTTGTTTCTAAAAATTTGACAAAATGTAAGCCGCATGGGGGGATCAGTCGGTAAAAGTTTCTTGACTTTTTGCACGTGATAAGGATGTAACAACTGTTCTTTTAAAACCGCATTGACAATCGTTTTAGGAACATGCAACTCACGTTCTAAGCGACGGGTACTGGCACTTGGTTTTTCTTCAACTCTTTCCAGATTCATCTCTTTTGTTTCCACAGTTCGAGTTGTTTGCATACGACCCCTGCCTTCAAAGTTTTTCTCAAAGCTGCCCGTTTCCCGAAGATGACGCTCGATATTGGCAAATGTTTGGTGGTTTGGTATTCGACGGTTAGGAAACCTTTGTCAATAATTATTGTCAAATTATTAAATGCCATAGCAACAAGGTCACTTAAAAAATTATTGTTACAGGTAATTTGATTTTAATATTATTACTAATAATAATAAATATTGTAAATATTTTCTTCTTTCAAAACACCTCATTCAACGAAAAATATTAAAGAGGTAAAATAGCTTCCAAATACATAGTCACTCTACAAAAATATCTGGGTTGTCATAACGCCGTTCATATAAAAAAAGAGGAGAAATGTTGACGTATTATATCACTTTTATAACACTTCCACTTATTTACAGCCGGTGACTATACTACTAGAAAACGTCATTTTATAGTATTAGTCTACATACTAAAAACCATTAAAATCGATTAGCAGGTTTTCACGTAATTTAGGAAAGACCAATATTTTTACAAATTTTTGACGCCCTCTACCGGCTAAACGAGACAATTTTGGATATAACTAAGTCGGCTTAGATCGACCTATTTTGACGTCAGGAGTCTGTCGTCAAACGTTGTACACGTATTTTTCGGACACCCTGTATATGTTATAATATCTACCCATTTGGTCAATATATGTTTTAGGACAATCTTTGCATTTTAATTTATAGACGCCAGATTTTTTGTTTTTATCGCTTTTAGTTTTATTGTTTTTGATAAATTTACTTAAAGAGTAATTAGTTTTGTAACACACATTTATATCAAGTTTGTTAAGAAAAAATTACTTTGCTAGGTTGTCCAAAGAAAGTGACAAGTTTAAATTGGTCAGAGTTTTTGATTCTAGGAAAAACTAAGTCAATAGCCTTTTTGTTAGTTTTCTTTTTTAGGATTTGGTCAATTAGATTTGAGTTATATCCATTATTGACTGCAATTTGTTTAATAATGTTTAGTTCTTTTTGAAAATTTTATTTAGAGGGAGAGTTACTAGTCTATGAATCATACTGTGAAAAATAAAACAGACTCAAACTATGCTAACCATTTACTTGATTATCAACATAATTTCGAACCTTCCTTTAAAATCTTACATACAGAAAACAAAGGCTTAAAACTAAATTTGTTAGAATCTATGGAAATAAATAAACTTAAAAATACGGACCTGTTACTTAATGATCAACTAGATTTAAATAATTCAACTTTGTTAAATTTATTCTGTTGACCCATATGGACCTAATTTAATTTAATTTTTAAACCCTCGGTTGGATTTTCCCGCTATTGTAACCCTTCCGCTGTTTCATTTACATCTTCAATAATTTAATTTTATTGCACCCCAATTTTTAATTTTCACCTTTATTAAATCATTGTCATCTGACGAAGCTACAGTGTTAGCAAAACATGTAATTTTTCTAGTTAATATAGTGGGAATTTACGAGTTCAACTTTGTTTTACTGTGTCCCACAATACTATAATAATTATGGATTTCCACCTAGTATCGGCTGAATTAATTAATTAAAGTAAATTTAGAAATTAACAATTATTATAAATAACTTTAGTTAAACCTTTTTAATTAATTTGTGTTTCTAAACCTACAATATGTATTTTGTATATTAAATATCGGTTTCTTGCAGCCAATTTTTATTGTATTTCGTCCTATGGTAGTAGATTGGTAAAGTAGTAGTTGAGGGTGTGTTAGCAATAAACAAGTAAGCCATTTTTTTTTCTATTTTTATTATTTTTTTTCTGTATCTCTGGATTAAATTAAAATATCGATATGTTTTTTCCATCAGTTTTCTTCGTATTAAATCTATTCTGTATCTAAATGAATATTTATATATGATCCAAAAAAAATCTAATGATTGTGCACATAGCGTTGACGGATATATCAAAAAATAGTCATACAAAATTTTAAATGTTGCTATAAATTTATTGCCTAATTCTTCAAAAAATTTTTGTTTCTTTAATTATGACCTTATAATAAAAATTATGATATGGATAGAGCGTCTAAAACGTTAATCTATAAATCAATTTTTCATGAAGGTTTCATAGAATTCTATTAAATCTCAATTATCATTAATAGTTCTTTTAAAACTTTAAAATTATATTTAATTTAAAAAAAAAATGCTAATTGATTAAATTTTCTGTCTATTTCTGTAGCGTTTTAAAATTGAAATCAAGTTTGATAAATTTGGTTAGGGCAGACTGGACTGTTTGTGAGATGTCCGCTAGGGGGCGTAACAGACATGGTCAAATAGAAAATTAGATTTTTCTCGCAATATTGACGAATTAAGAGGTAGGTACCGAAAATATTCATATTTTTATCCTCGGGTCATGCCAAATCTTATTTGTTATAAACTCTATATTTTAATATATAATGGTGGGAGAACATAGGAATTTGCTTTGTATAAAAAGTATTTATTATTCTACGTAAACTAGCGTGAAAAGTAAACTTTACGTAAAAATCAACCGAATCTCATTGGATAGAGGAAAAAAAACTCTATCGAATAGACCAAATTTGTTAAAATCAGTTCAGCACAAACTAATTAACCAATTTTTATACAAAGCAAATTTCAATGTTCGCCCACCGTTTTGTTTTAGAAGATAGAGTAAAATGTTTATAACAAAAAAGATTCGGCATGCTCTATTTGACCATGTTGTGTGTTACGTCCCCTTATGGGCATTTCTCGAACTTGAGAACAATTTTCAGCGATTTCCCTTGGCAGTATTTACTAACAATATTTTTATTCTAAAACTCTATATAAGGTTAACGGTCCCTTATTTGGCCACCCGATTATGAAATCAAAGTTATTTTTTTTATTTGACGTATTATCGATAAAAAACCGACAATCTTCTTAGTCATAGGTTGAACGCCCTCTAGCGGTTAATATAGAAACTTGAAAATAATTTCCGGCATCTCTTGGTAAATTTTACAATAATTTTTTTTAATTTTAAACCTTTGTGACAAACGGTTCATAAGATATGCCCATGTCCATACATCCATTCTTATTGGACCAACTCGTACATCTATTTATCCAAAAAAAAACTAACTTTGTCGTCGACACTTAGTTGTTGGCGAAAATTAAGTCAATCAAACATTTATCATGACTTAAAACTGTAATACAATTTAAACGCTGATTGAAATAATTGCTATATTTTAAAATCTGGAATATAAAAAGTTTTTGATAAATAAAAAAATTACTACCAATCCCACAAACTAATTAAAAAACATTCCAATTTTCTTAAGTAATAAAAGTTGGGGCTGAGAGAACAAACAGTTTTAAATGATGATTAATTTTTTATCAACTCAGCGTCTGGTATAATTTTATTTTATAACTGCTTTTACATAACAAAGCTTAAAATAAATTACAAAATAAATCTAAAAACCCTAATAATTTTTTTAATTCGCTTAGGTTAAAAACACGTGCTTCCTTAATTACTGCCTCAATTTTTTACCCGGTTTTTTCTGCCGCCCGCTTGATACAAATTAATTATTTCCCAGAAGCCCAATTAAAGCCCGAGTTAAATATTAATCAAGATTACCTTTTAGAAACACTGTTCTTAGTTACACGGTTTTGAAAAGCTTTTTTTTGAAATTTTTTTTTTCTTGTAGAATTTTAAATCGCATTAGTTGCCTTCTAACTTTTCTTAACTGGCCGTTAGAATATTTAACATTCTTGAAGGAATTTATAATATACAGGTTGTTATATATGGAAATGATTTATTATTATGTTAACATCGAAATGAAGTAATGAAAACAATTTGCAAAAAAATATTTTTTGTACCTACTAGCGGGGACTAAAATTGGTCATTTAATCTCAAGGGACAAACGTGCAATCTGGCAGTATATATTTAAAAAAAGGTTAAATTTACCAAATTATATTATTTCCTTATTTATATTTAGATGGGTGTTTAGGTTTGTACAATTTACAATATTAAATAGTTCATTTGGTTCATCGTTACTATGCTGTATGACGCTGCTTTATGTAGAACTACATGCAAAAGCTCCAAAATCTTGCTCAGAAGCGTGTCTAAAAGTGTTTCTTGAAGGTTCAGAAATTTGGAATGCTTTCACGTCATGTCCAAAAATTTTCTCGGCAATAATTTTTTTTTAATTATTTATATACCCTTTCACGATAGCTGTGGATTCTTATCCTCCATGCCTTTTTAAAGCAGCCACAGATGTACCAGAGTCAGCTAATAAAGAGGCAGACGTTTGACGAGCGATTTCCAGTGTATAATGATGAACTGGATAGATTTAGGAATGCTGCTACTTTTTGGGGTAGGTTTCCAAATATATTTTCACCAGCTGGCTGTGTTTGATTTCGTCTTTGCGTCATTGATTATTTTTATAACCAACAAAAACTTTCGAATTAGGGGTCTCAGTCTTTCTTAAAGCCATATATTGACAGATTTTAGTAAAATTGACAGTATAACTGAATTTTTAAACAATAAAATTCCTATAATTTTTTTATGGTATTTTTAATATTATTATAAATAAAGAAAATTAACGTTAAAAAACCAAGTACAAATCAGTTGCATCGTCCACCGTCAACTCAACTAACTCCTTCCTTCTACTAGTCCCAAAAAATAAGAGCTACCTACCTAAAAAATAATTATATTTATGAACCCAATTAAAAATATCAAATGTTTAATTAAATTACCGACTTTATCATTAAAAACTGGTTGCCTGGAGCATCCATTATAAATTTGTCAATCTGGTCCCCTGTTAGTATTTTGGCTTTTGTGGCTTGTATCCTTCGTATCTTCTTTTCAGCAGGGTAATTACCTTGTGAAATTTGCTGCTATCGATATTATTTTTAATATTGAACATGGTCAGCATGGAATAATTTGCAAGCGTTGAGAAGAAAAATTCCTGGATTTCTCACTAAAAAATACGAGTGGATCATCGCCCAGCCCAACCTCACCAAAAAGATAATGGCTGACAGAGTTGATCAAAGAGTTTGTTTATCTTTTCTATTATATTGTTTATGAACAAGAGCCTTTTTACATTTCGTTCTGCTTAAGGTAAGTTTGTTAAATTTGATTAATTATTTTTATGATTATACAAGTCATATCCCATATAACTCATTATTAACCAAAATGTGCCAACACCTTGTTTGATTATTTTCTCCTTAATTTTGGTAAATGTATACCTACCTAAATACGCATATTTTAATTAGTAAACCCTACGATACTAATTTAAATCTTGCTGATTCTTGCTTACTATGTATATTATACGATCTATTTTTTTGATCTTTTTAAATCTTGTCGATTCTCCGCCTACTAAACTCAAGTGGAAATAATTTTATTTTAACCCAATCTGAAGTGTTTTTTGCATTGTGGTATTATTGTTTCAGATCAGCTGTTCGTTATGTAAAAGAATGAATTTTGGAGACAAGATTTTGTTGTCACCTTTAGGTTAGCTATAAAAAGTTTTTACTCAGGCCTTTCCACTTTTCCAGGCTGACAATGGAAGGAGATATTTTTATTGAAAATACACACATTGCTGAGAAAGCTTCAAGTAGAGAATGAATGAAAACCCAGTAAACGAGGCACTCGATCAGCATATTACAAGGAATTATAAGACAGACTCAAATGGTAATTGTGATTTCCTTTTAATATTTGAATAAAATCATGTCATTTGCATGTCCCGAGTTTATTTTTCATTTTCTTCGAGGCTATAGACAAACAATAATATAGAGTATGTTATTTTAATGTGATATTTAGTCGAAAAGGTTATTCAGAGTACTGCTATTTGATTTTTACTACATAAAAAATCCACTAACGGGATTTTGAATAGTTTTTTTGGCTTAAATATTACCTAGGTATTTGAGGAATTTTTTAAAGAATAGAAATACAGAAAAATTGTTAGTGACAGTGAAAAAAAAATCTTAAAGTACTTTATAATTCTGTCCAAGTCCTGTACAGGGTTTTTCCGTATATTTTGGAGCACCCCTGGAGCTTTTATTTGAAGACCTAGAAAAAACTTTAAATTACCAAAGTTGCATGATTTCTCCTGAACCGCCAGAATTTGTTATCGGCCAAAACAAATGAACATCGTAAATTTGTTTAATAATGCCAATGTCGATTTTTTTAAATGGAACACCCTGTATATTAATTTTTTTTTTAACTCCTCACTCTTTTCTGATTCCAAATATGTATATATGTTATATGTTTACTTTAGTCGTTTAGGCAAAATTTCATTTCAAAATATTGCGGATTAGAAAATCTATATTGGTGTGAGGAAAACATGCTAGAACATAATGCTTATTCAGTAACAATAATTAATATAAATAATGATAATAATTTATGAAACAAACATATAACATATATACATATTTGGAATCAGAAAAGAGTGAGGAGTTAAAAAAAAATTAATATCCATTTTAAAAAATCGACATTGGCATTATTAAACAAATTTACGATGTTCATTTGTTTTGTCCGATAACAAATTCTGGCAGTTCAGGAGAAATCATGCAACTTTGGTAATTTAAAGTTTTTTCTAGGTCTTCAAATAAAAGCTCCAGGGGTGCTCCAAAATATACAGAAAAACCCTGTACAGCATAGGTAGTTTTTGTAAATTTATACATATTTTGCCAGGAATTAATGACTTGGTTGACACATGAATCAATGTTTTATACATTTTGTTTTAGTTATTCTCAACCAACTATTAAAATTTGAAGAAATATTCCATACTTAAAGTGGAGTTGAAAGTATGAAAAGGGAAAGAAAAACACAAAGTTTTCCTCCACAAATTTAATGGAAAGAATTCCAAGTTTTAAGAGTCTCTACATGTTTCGAACGTAGAAACGTTCATCTTCAGGAGACAGAAAGTTTTAAATCTATGCTGATGGTGTTAGCAAAAGAGAAACTGCAATTTAGAACCTTAATGGAGCTTCATGGATTTAAACTGAAGAAACTACAAGAAACATGAAATATTTGATAATGGTAAAACCATAGAGTGATTAAAACATAGTGAAGGGTTGTAAACCAACCAAATAAAGTAGGGAAGAAGAAAACCTGTCTAGGTGTCGAGGTTTATTTAAAAAAATTTAAATTTTTTTAAAGGAACTAATAGAACATATTGTAGACATTATAAAGGTGTACACCTTGTGTTGTCATATAATATTGTAAAAACAGAAACTTTTGGGTTTAGTCCTCAGGACTAAGTAGACAGTAATTGGGATCCTACACGAAATAGCGTTCTTTGCTCGGAGCATTTTTCTGAAGATTGCTTTGACAGAACTTCAAGATTAAAAGTTTGATTGGTCCCAACTGCAGTGCCTACTTTTGCAGGAGCCAGGTTAAAAAATGTAAGTTTTAAAACTATTGTATCGGGTCATTACATAATAATATTGGAAAATGTGTAGGTAGGTAGGTAGGTAGGTAGGTAGGTAGGTAGGTAGGTAGGTAGGTAGGTAGGTAGGTAGGTAGGTAGGTAGGTAGGTAGGTAGGTAGGTAGGTAGGTAAAGAATATGAATACAAATAATGCTGTATTATTTATGCTTCTAAGGAAGCTGCTTTGTTACTCTTTCGTAAATTATTTATTGAGAAAAGTTTTTCGGTGGTTTAATCTATTTTAAAAATTTTAAAGCCATGGATAAAGAATGTAATAAAATATGGGAGTCTAGGTATGATAAACAAAGAAACTCATATTTAAAGGTTGAAGACAATGATGTTTCTAGAATGATAGAAACGTTTTCCCAATATTCACCTGAAGACGACTGGAGATACCAGTGATTAAAAAAATAAATTCAAAGCAAGTCCCAAACCTTCTATCATTCAAAGAAATTCATATCAAAATATAAATAATTTTTTACAAAGAGAGGTAGTAGTCTATAGGTTTCAGTATTTTATTTACGTTATAGGTACTTTTGTGTTATTTGGTAAAGGTGCTAAACAGATAATTAAAAAACTTATATTTTTTTGGCAGGTACGTTCCTATGCAATATCTTATAAGACACCATGTCAAAACCTGCTTGAAGATAATTATCCTACTGTGAATCTAACTGGAACACCTTCTGGTTACAACATATATTGGACATGGCTCTTCCAGGACATTTTATACTATCCAACAACACACCTAAGATTTTAGTATCTTCCTTTAATCTCATATGACAATCATTAATGGTTACGGTTTCCGGATTCTCCAAAGTGTATTGGTTAGTCTTAAACAAGGTGATACCGGTCTTTGATTTATTAAATATTAGTTTATTTTTAGAAAACCAATTATTTACTTCAATCATAAATTGTTGAATATGTTGCTTGAGAAGATCAATGTCTTTATATGACAATAAAATGTTTGTATCATCTGCATAGTTTATCATTTGACAATTTTCTTGTATACTAGAAATCTCATTAATATTATTAAGGTACATATTATATAATAAACAGGATTATATATTGTCGCTGCCGTGGAAAATTCTCCTATGTGTATATTTTTATGAAAATAGGGGTTTTCAGCCCATCTGATGGGAATTACAGGTATCTACCTTGTAGCAAAATCTCCTGTGTTAAACGTTTCTTTATATTTTTAAAATAAAAACCATCTTATGTATACCTAATCTAAAAATGAACGCGGAACATGTCCTATGTGATTGTTTAACTATTCCCTGGGCACATAGTAGTTTATGCTGCAACCTTGAACGCGACAAATCCGCTTATGTGATGCTAAGCTCCACATGCGAGATTTTTCCGGTATGGGCGGTATGTCAGTTATAAGATTTCGGCACATTTATTGTTGTTGGAAATTGCCTTATATGGACAAGCACTAGTTAGATTAGTTAAAAACACCTATGTGTATCATGTTAAAAAACCGTAGAACCTCGCATGTGTCTTATTTTGCTTAAAATATAACATTTAGTCTGTAAATCGCAAACTATTGTTTTACTATTGTATTCATTAGGCATATAAAATACAAATATTATAATATATTCAATAAAAAAGCGCTATAGATACTTCCTCTTAAACCCACTCTCCTGGAAAATTTTAATTTCAGCACATAGAATCCTTTTCCACGGCAACGACGATATTATATTTTATTATTTTCTTGTGATTTGGTTCATAAAGAAAGAGTAAGGTTTTCTGAAAATTTTATTTTTTTAACATAGACGTTTTGGCAATAATTTTGCCGTCATCAGTATTTAATATCTGAAACAATTTGTTTTCTGCAATTTTTTTTAATGTATAGTAACAGGTGTTTTTTAGTTATTTAACCAGATATTTACAAAGGACCCTTTCACCTCCGTTACCTTATTTAAATAAATAATTAAAAGAAATAGTTGTATTGTTTTATTACACCAACCTTACATAACGTATCTTATAGGTATATATGAATCTAAATAATTTTTTTCTTTTCTTCGTCAAATAAAATATCATTAATCATTTTATTATTACCATTTTAATGATACGCCCTAGGTGGACCGGAAACAGTCGTGCGCGCATGCGTCAAATGTTGCCGCCATCAGCACCCATCCCGGACAACTGTCAATCTACAAAACCCTACTTCCTTTGTATTATTAATTCGTTGGAAATAATCGAATGGGACATAAATCGGACCGACACCTAGCGGAAACCGCTTAAACCGACTAAATGGTAGATTTCTGTAGATTTTATATTGGTTAAAACCAAATATCCCTAAAAGTTACTAACAGCTGACCGAATAAAAGAAAAATAGCAAATACATTGGTTTTTAGAGGAACATAAAGTTGTAGTGAATATTAAGAAGTATGGTGAATTTGTTGTTTTATATGTGGACTTCTGTATATAAGTGATTTTCTGTCGAGGTCATGAAAAGCATAAAAGCAAAAGTATGTGATTTTCAAGTGTAATTTCTTTATTATTTATACCTTTTTTCGAAAAGCGATTTACTTCATGATAATCCACCAACCTTCTGTGACACCTCACCAAAATTTTAGGTATGTAAAACCCATAGTTTAAGAGACGTGTGATCAACAAGTACCCCTGTTTTGCATGCTATTTTATACCCGTTTTTCAATGGGGGCGAGGCCTGTTCTCTGGCCTTAAGTACAGTCAATGTCAAAGGGAATGCGATTCTGCATTTAAGTATAATTTGTTATGGCCGTTTTACACCAACAATTTCTTCGCAAATTAATTCATGAATTTATTCATGAACTTCTTTGATGAAGTTTTGCGCTTTACACTGATCAAATATAATCACGAAGTTTCAGCCTATTTTTACTGTCATTTAACAGTTATACCAACATAACAATTTAAACTGTACTTTTAAGGTTATGTTATTTGTGAAGCTTAAGTTTTTCGTTATTATGAGCTGTGCTGTGCGGTATTGTTTCTATTTTATATTGAACTATGAATAAAATTAAAAATAGAATTCCATCAATTTTCCATGGCATTTTATTTTTGCTGTTGGCACTGCTGAAATTCACGAATAACTTTGACGCAATTAGACCAAGTTTTAATTTCGTGAAGTTCTTCACGAAGACGACCGTGAAGTTATTTGATGTCAAATTTGGGCTTTACATTCGATACCTTTTTGGCAAAACGTCGTAAGTCTCAGGGAGTGAATTTTACAGGAGGCAATATTTTTAGCTAGCGTTGCAAAATGTTCGTATTTGGATATAATTATAGGGCCAAGTTTTTCAGTAGGTATTGCTTGTAAAAATTAATTTATGTATGGTATAAAATTGTATATAGTTTATTTTATAATGATGCTTACGATATTCTTCCGGACAGAAAAATAGTGCGCTAGGTACTGTAGTTTTATCGTAAGTTTCACAGTTACAATGATCCGGCGGGACATACAATACTGTAAGAAAATTGGTTGAATTTTATTAATTTGGATTTAATAGCATTCAAAACGTCACTTCTTTTATATTTCTTTTGTTAAGAAGACAAAACACGTTTAAATATACATTTTTATTATTACTAAACCTACATTGTAATGAGCAACTCAGAAATAATTCCACAAAATGAACCAAACCGAATTTAAAAAGAAACAAAATGAGAAAATTTTAGATACTGCTATCATCCATAACTTCATCCTCTACATCTGTCTCGGGTAACATGTCTGGGATGGATTGTGAGGTCTTCATTTCTAAATATTCCTGATGATATTTGAAAGGAATGACATTTTTGGTGCATAATGTTTCCAAATCTTTCTTTTTTTTAACACTATCGCCCTGTATGTTAGAAACTGAGATGGCTATGAAAATTTCGTTTGCGGCAATGAAATTTTCATAAAAAAAATAGAACAGTAAGCCGCAAACCCCATCTTTCTATCTTTTATAATAAGGGAGCTGGTATATGAACACACAGAAAACTGGACACCCTGTAGAAATCAGTAGCTAACGAAAAATTTAAAACATTGCAGAATGTTAGGTTAGGTACCGGTTAGTTGTTTTCTTAGAATATAAATGAAATACGAAAAGTTATAGGAGTAGAATAATTACAGAAGTGTTTTAAATAATTATTACTATAAAACTAAAACAAATTCACTGAATATTTTACCGAAATACCATAGAAAAACAAGAAATTGTGGTACTTACGTTATGCCGCCTAGCACAAATCACTACAAGTAGAACAGCGTAAGGCACGAATTTGTATCGTACCTAACATTCGTAACTAACCTAAATTTGTACCACGTGATACTGATGATACGATGTTGTGCCGGGCAGTGTTGACGTTACGATACTTAGGCGGATTTATTTGTGAAATCCTTAAGTGAATAGTGCTATAAGTACGATAAAGAAAATTATTAAATAACTGTAATACCATTGTAAATTGAGTTACAATAGGGTCAATATACTGGTTAACCGACCATTACTACTTACCGACCATTTCCAAATTAAAAGCGAATAATAAGATAAAACAGGCAAGCTGAATATAAATAAGGGCAAAAATAGCTTTTGACAAGTTCTGTTGACAACATACTAGAGACTCTTTGGTGGGGTGGAAACAATATTAGCGGGAAAAATCAGTTTGTAAACGACCGTCTAAGGACGGGTTATACACGTGTTCATATCTAGCAATCTATTAGGTGTTGGGTGGACTGAAAATAGTAAGTATTTATTGTTTTATTTTTAATATCTGCATGAAATAGGTTTCTAATGATAAAATAATAATAGATAATGACTTTTTTTAAAAGAAATAACTCTAAAAACACGTTATTTTCTAAAAATTCTAATGGTCGGGAACTGATTCATGTAAATTGGCGTTTTTTAAATACCGACCTAGTGGTCGAAAACCAGGGCTTGTTTCAAAATATTTCAAGTGAGATTAAAATTTAGAGACAATTATTTAGTTATTCCTTTATTTTGTGAATAGACGGTTTAGATGTATAGTTTCTTATTTTTAGTTTTCGACCGGCAATTTAAAGCTGAATCTTTTTACTATTGAACTTAATATGTTAACAGAAACCGAGTGGTCGATAAACGGTTAAAGTATACTTGGTTATCGACCACTACACATTTGAAACTGGTCGAAAACTAGTTTTTGTATTTAATTTTTTTAAATTGAATAAAAATTTAAAGAAAAAGTGAGGCAAAAAAAATTAATACGTTTTTCAATAACATTTAGGTTAAGTTTCTAAATTTCAGTTCGCGACCATGTGTTTTAAGTTAAATCGTTTCAATTTTTGTTTTAAATTTACGGTCAGAAACCAGACTGGTATCGTTTGGTAAATATGCATGATCAGTTTTCGTCCACTATAATTATTTAAACTTATTCTTACCCACTAGTTGATTTATTTTTATTTTTATTGGTCTGATCAACAAAGAACAAACCTAAAGAAAAGGCTCAAAAAGTAGCAATTAGACCCAAAACAAAGAAGGCCATACAGTCCAAAAGGATCAGTATGGCGAGGAAAATCTTCAAACTGCACTTCATGAGATTAGAGAAAATAAAATGAAAATTAGCGAAGCAAGTAGAAGATTTAATGTTCCGAAAACTACATTAATAGACCGACATTCTGGAAAAGTTCCTAACAATTTAAAAAAGCCTGGACCTCCTCCACTTTTGACGATAGGTATATGGAGAAACCCAGCTAAAAGACTGGATTATAAATATGGCTAAATGCGGATTTCCTGTAGATAAAGATTGTTTGATTGATTAAACGAAGTATAAACACTAATCGAATAAAAAAAGAAAGAGCTCCAAGTGCAATTTCCTGTGATAAATAATGGCGTGAATGTTATAAGAAAAAAGACACTGAAAAAGAACAAAAGAAAAGTGATATTATTAAAAAAAAACAAAATAAACAATTATAAAAGCAATAAAATCGCAAAAGAAGTTAAAGGTAAAGAAAAGGGGAATTAATAATGTTGATAACTTGATAGAAAACAGAATTCCTTGCGCATTATACAACGAAAACTTAATTAGTGATACTGAAGAAGACGATCAAAAAAATATTGGTTGCGATATTTGTGATCGATGGTATCACAAAAATGTACCGAATTCTGTGATATGCCTTACAGTATTGCAGCTGCCAAGGGCTATAAATGTGATTTTTGTTAATGCTCCGTCCGAGTTTCTTTTATTTTATTTTTTTAAACCTCATGGTACCTATAGCTTAAAGCTTATTTTCTTACCTATCTAGTTTATTTACCTATAAGTGTCTTTGTTCAAAAATGTGCCATTTCTACTAGCTTTATTAAAGTAGGTACCATTACCAACCAAGATTATTTATAGTAAATAAAAAATAATTTTTGTTTGTGATTTTAGTTCCGCGGCTAGTACCTAGGTTTTTTTATGGTTTTTAAGTTACTGTACACCAATTTGTTTTGTTTTGTTTTGTGCAATAAAGCTTTGTGTTTTTTTAATTAGGTATCTTTTCTAATTATGGTCGATAACTGGTATTAAAATGGTCGGAAACCGTGTTTGGTGGTCGGTAACCAGTAAAATAACACTTTTTTGTATTTTTAAATAATTTTTAATATTAAAATTGAAAAAAAGGCTTAATTCGTTTATCAGTCAATTACCAACATCGTAATTAACCAAAAAGTTAAAGTTTTATTTAAATTGGGTAAGTAGTTTAATATTAATCATACTTTAAAGGTAATATTAGTGTTAGCTGGTCGGTAGGTAACTGATGCATTGACCCTACTTTGCTGGGACGTTCTAGAGACTCTGAGATATACGATTCTGGTAAAATACCATTTTTGAAAAAAATGTCACTTACGATGTTTTGCCAAAAAGGTATCGATATGTCAAATTTCTTCATGAAGTCGCTTCGTGAACTTATTTGTCAAAGAAATTGTTGGTGTAATACGGCCTTTACAGCCCGGATAGCGGCACTGTATAGGAGAATGAGGATAAAAGTTATTGTAACAAATTTCATCAGGGCTTGCAGCCAAATTCGCTATTATAGCATTTAATGTTACAGAGTTTGTGCACGATTGTGGACAATTAAGTGAATATTAGTCAATATATTGGTGACTTTACATGGTAACAATACATTTTTTACCTTCAACTGCTTGCAATTGTTTCATTTCCAAAACAGGTAGCGTTTCAGGTTGCACTCGATTTGGTTGATTCACTGAGTCACAGTCATTTTTTGTGTTAGAAATAGGTGATCACTTTATGTAAAATCACGTCTATTAGATGAAGAAGGGATAATTATTCACAAAAAGTTACTATTGATTTCCGTAGACCGGCATTTGGTAATGAATTGGAAGAATTTGCTGAATTACGGCACTGTAGAAATATAGGTAATCGAACACACGAATTTTTACCAATATCGCGGCAGAGATTTAGGACAGGGTATCCATATTACACAACAAATAATGAAGAGAAGTGCTGAGCAAGGCAGCTAATTTTGTAGAGTTTACCGAACATTAATCGATAGGAATGTAAAACCACATTTTTAGTACAAGTCGCGTTAATTTAAATTGCCGAGAGACAGCACTGTTTGCTCAAGAAGAGCTATGACCGAAGTTTCACGGAAGTTCGATAAGACAAAAATGTTTCCTAAGATTGGAAACCAAAAAATACTATTAGTGAGATTGTTGAGGAACGACACTGTTTGCCTGCTAGGGGCTGTGACCGAAGTGACGAGATAGATTTTTTTTCTATGACGCGTAAAAGGCAATAGTTTCACCCTTTGCCCGACCGAGGGACTGTTAGCCAATCGATGGCTCAGAACCGTGTTTTTTAAAACATGGAACCTTTAAGTTACGCCTTCCATGGGGACGCGCCGGTGCGGCTTTAGCCAATGAAGAGAGTTTAAGAAAGTCATGTGTCAGCAAGTGCTGCTTTCGTGGCAACTTTTAGAAGCATCTTAAGAGGTCATTTTATGGTAGGGATGGCGGGAACAAAAAACCGTTAAACTTGAGATAATGGATTTCGAGCGTTGAATTTGCATTTCAAAGAGGCCGAGGAGCTTAGGAATGTTTTCGGCATTTGGCGGCGATACCTACCAGACAAAGGGAAATCGCGCTTGTGGCTGTAGCTACAGTGGCTGTACCGACATACCTACAGCGGCTGTACCGATTTGGCGCAGGATATTTGTAATTCTGAGAAAGCTGTAGGTTAGAAGCGGAACGATATTTATTGAGTATTTTACATATTTGGCGGGAAACATGTTGTTTCTTAGAAACGACGTGTTAAGACATAAAAATATTTGTTTGGAATCGACACGAGTAGTGGGAATGGGGAGTTTTTGCATAGCAATAATAAATATAAAAAACGGGTTTAATTAAGTAAATTAAATTAAATTTACCCTAGGGAGGGCTTGTTCCCGAACAGTTGCCAAATATATAACAATAATTATTGTGCAGTTCCGGCGTTGCCAAACGTTTCATATTTTAATTGTACAGTATGTACCTACAGTGTCTTTATAAAAGGTATACCTAGTAGGTAGTTAAAATTATTATTATTGTCAAGTCTTTCTTGGACAATATATATACCTATATATACAGTGTGTCTACTTAAGTTGGAATGATATGGAAAACTTTTTTATTATTGGTTTTATGTAAAAAAGTTCTGCATGGTCTAAAACTTAAAATGTAACCTTCAGTTATCAAAATTCCCAGTCATATAGGTACAAGGTAGGTATAGGTATCAGAAATTACGAATTTTGCTCAAGAGTAAAGTACCTTTATTTTTGACAATACAGAAGAATGTTATGAAGAAAAGTTATTTTGAATTAAAAGTTATATTTAAATATGCAATTACAGTTATTTAGCATGAAAATTTAAGTTTTGTAATTACATATTTACGTTTTAGATTATAAATTATTTGTATTTATCTCTATTATCTGTTAAAAAATGATAACATTTCCTAAAATAAATAATTATTATGCATTCATGACGTATTTAAATTGCAAGGTTCTTTAAAAACACTAACACATGGAAAGGTTATCATTTTTTTAACAGATAAGAGAGATAAATACAAATAATTTATAGGTAAATGTAAAACGTAATTAATCACAACACCTAAATTGTCATGCTAAATAACTGTAATTGCATATTTGAATATAACTTTTAATAAAAAATAACTTTTCTTCATAACATTCTTCTTTATTGTCAAAAATAAAGGTACTTTACTCTTGGACAAAGTTCGTAATTTCTGATATACCTCGTATATAACTGGGAAATTTTGATAACCAAAGTTTATATTTTGAGTTTTGGACCATGCATGACTTTTTATGAAGAATAACTTTTTTGCATAAAACCAATAATAAAAAAGTTTTCCATATGGTTCCAACTTAAGTAGACACACTGTATATAATAATTTCTTATGTGGCTCATAAATTCCATATTCCTGGATAACCTAAAACATTTTTATTACCTATACCTATTTGTATAAATCCTTTCAAAAAATGTAAACAGATTTATAAATTAATTTATATTTACAAAATCAAAGAACTTGTGGATAAAAAGCCTGGGAGAACAACTAGCTGCTTTAAGACTGTGGCGTTAGTGAACAAACCATTTTAGATGGAACTTGAATAAATTCGTTTTCCGGTATTTAACCAGGAATACCTAAGTACTTTTTACGTTTTACATAGAATTTTAAATCCAATGAAAAAATAAACAATAAAAAGTATGGTTATAAATCACTCTGATATACCTACCTATTTATTGTTTTTACACTTGTATTGTACAGTGAAATTATATTGTACCATCGGCGTATTTGGCAACATCGCCAATAGGGAACTTTCCAATTTTTTTTTTCAATAATATGATTTAGTCAGGCCTAAAAAAATATTCCCCAATTATTACTCCTTAACCCTTAAGGGGCGTTCTGGGGTCTAACGGACCCACAAGAATTTTTACATCTACATAAAAAAAATAGGTGACAAGATTCAGCCTTGTCGCGCTATCTACCTTCGAGTTAGGATACCTACTAGCAACTAAATATTAGCTGCACGCTTAGGGGTGTTTGGTAGATTAGAGATGGGTCCGACCCGCTATTTTAATAGCATAGCACTGATAACCAAAATCACCTACATCCACAGTGCTGACTTCTAAAAAAAAAAAAGGTCGTCCCTTCCGTGAACTAGTTATCACAACCGCTTTATACCGATCAAATAGCAGTTAAAAAAAAACAGGCTGCTATTTAGCAACCCATCTCTACTTCGCAGTAAGTATATCGAAATAGCATAGCAGATAACCAAAATTACCTAACCTGACAACCGCTAATTTCGCTCTATCAGCGCCAGTTCACAGTCAAAAGTAAATATTAGCTGCTAAAAATTAGCACCTAATTTTAAAGCTCGTAGCATTTAGCATTATACCGAATCAAATACCTAGCGGTTTAAAAAAAGCAGGCTGCTATTTAGCAACCCACCTCTATAGTAGATAGCCGACCACCGGTCAATAAAGATCTATTGGGGTCCGTGCGGCACCACAACGCCACTAGTGTTTTTTTTTTGGCATGGCGGGTTCTTCCAAGAAAGTTGTTTATGGCGACCCTAAATTATGAGGAAACTTTAAATCAGTGGTATATTGATGCGGACAGTGAAAAAATGTTTACAAAATTCTTGCAAGGCAGCTAGCGGAACCGTACCTAACTCTAAGACTTAACAACTCGCGGTTACCAAGAGAGCTCCGTTTAACCATTGCAAGAGTTACCAAAAAACCATTTCCACTTGCTGAGATGAATGTTCCAGATCAAAAACGAAAAAGGTGTGGTATCTGCGATCGAAGAAATGATAAAAAAACAAGACTGTCCTGCGAAAAATGTTTTAGACCAATGTGCGGGGACTGTAGATCTTACACCTGTAAAGAATGTACCTAATTTTTTTTACAAAGTTTACTGCTTGCAGTTTTGTATTTTCAATCAAATTTTGTGGAATTTTTTAATGATTTTAGGTTAATTGGTACCTTAACAAAAGCTAGAAATCGTAATTTTCCTTAAGTATTTATTACAGCGTTCTTTATTTTATTTTTCAGTTTCTGGTGAAAAATAATTGTTTTTTCGAGATAGGTTCATGTTGTTATTTAAATTTTTTTAAATAATAAAAAAATATTACAAAAAACATTTTTAATTCGTAAAAGTACATGTAACAACGAAGACTAAGGTAAATAATAAATTATTACATTAAAGTTCCCTCGAGGGGGAAACCACCTTAGAATTTTGGTGTACAAGCTGATGAAATTTTTAACATTTTTTAGAATTTATTAGCATTTCTTAGAATTACCAGAATTTTTAAGCATTTTTCTAGTATTTCTTATTATTTTTTAGCATTTATTGGCATTTTTTAGAATTAAATTAGAATTTATTTAGAATTTTAACCTATTGCGCATGCGTAAGATATAGGAATTTCCCCCTCTACTATTTTATACGTCGGCAAAGCGAACGTGCCATAACGCGCTGGAGCGGCGGGTTTGTTGCATAAGAGCACGGACAACCATTATCTATTTGAACTTTGAACACTGAGCAGTACAGTGCAGAAGGTCCCAATCTAAACCACAGGACGAAGCTCAGAAAGAAGGCAGCAAGAAACATCAAAAATAAGTTATTATTTAATTGAATTATTTTTCCTTCAAAGTAATTCCCTTGAATAATCCTGAAGAAAACGGGCTAAAATTTATGCTTTTTTCATTATATTAAAATTTCATGGCGTTCATGGAGGTGAAAGTCACGTTACCGGACCATTAGGTACCTATTATAAATTCAATAGTCAAATAGGTGCAATTTTGTTGAAAATATAAAAAGATACAAAGGATCCCACGATTAGGTCCTCAAGAAAACTTTTTTATCTGTAGTTTTTAGAGTGTGAATCTAGATATCTGGCCATAGGCGCCCGCAGAATTTATTGTAGGGGAACAAAACAGAACAACACTTGCGGTATAGTATACCTATAGGGTGTCTCACGTTGACCTCCATTAAAATATTTTGGAGTTGAATCCTGGATATTTGGATAATTGGGATTTCGGAGACGCTCTCTTCAGATGAAATAATAGCGACCTTATGCGACTTCCGGTTATACCAGAAGTTGTCTCAAACTTGCATATTTTAAATGTAATATATATATTTTTTGTGTTTCTTCGTTTTCAATAATTTTTATTAAAAGATTTTGTACCAACTCTACAAGTTTTTGAGAAAAACAGGGTAGGTATCGAATAAAATTGAATATATTTTTAAGGATAAAAAAGTGAATTTGAAATTGAGTAACCTACCAACCTACAAAAACAAAATAGACTAAAAGTCGGCCCGTTGTAACATGTGACTCGTCCACCATCTTGCGAGACGATAATTTGTCATACAACTTAAAAGGTTAAGAAAAAGAGAACTTTTATAGTAACTAGGTACTTTTTGGTCCGGTAAAGAAAACCGTGAAACTGCGAGCGTATTTATACTACCTAGGGGGGGGGGGGGGGGGTAATGACGCATGATTTATCACATTTATCGGGACATTTATTTACTGTTAAAGCTGTCATATTTTTGCTGGACCAGAAAAGTTGATGATTTGTATATAATTCCATTATTTTTCGGGATAAAACACTTGGGCTCTATCTCTTTCTAGGTATTCATCTCGGTATTCATTATAAATAAATCCATTTTATTCGCGTCAAAATTTGATATTGGAACACACCCAATAAACTTTTCAGTTTTATATAATATAGGGACTAGTCGATGTTAATTTTTTTCTATTATTAAGGTTTATAATTTAAAAAAATAAAAAAATATTATGTATAAAATAAAATATTTTAGTTTTTTTCAATAAAAATGTTTTTTTTTTTTTCAGTAAATAATACAATTTTTATCAAAACAAGAAAATACTATTAAACTGATCGCATTTTTTATCTACTAAATTTTGTCTAAGAGTAAGCTTACCAAATAATGTAGTACGACTCCTTAAAAAGTCATCACTTATTTTTGATTACTCAAATTATGAACGTAAAAATGGGTACAGACGATAAAAATGAAGATAAAAAATTAAAGTGTTATAGAATTCCCAAGAATTATGTAGAATTTTATGGAATTTTATAGAATTTTCTAGAATTTTTTGGAATTTTCTAGAATTTTTTGGAATTTTGGAATTTTTTTAGAATTCTTCGGATTTCTTGAAACAATTACATGAAAAATAGCATTTTTTTAGAATTTTAGAATTTTCGGTGTACAAAATTGGATAGGTGGTTTCCACCTCGAGTTCCCTTTAAAAAATTACTTTTAATCTAGGGGTCTGATAGACCCCACCACACCAGTAGCGCAAGAATATTTCACGACGCCAGTTAAGGGTTAAAAATAAATCAGTAATAACTTGGTCAAAATTCTTTAAAGTTTCGCGCGTGTCAAAAACATTTCAAACGACCTTTTAAGCGCGCCAAGCCCGATGACGTCACGAAGTATGACTTTTCCGTCATCCGTCATCCTGACCGGTGGCCGAGCTACCGAGTTTGCATTTGGATTGCCATATGTTATTGTTATTGTAAGGTACCTTTGGGTCGTAAGGCCGTGCAGGTTATAAGGCCATGTCATCAAAAATCACACAAAAATGAATTATTTTATACGCTTAGCGCCATTTATATTTTTTTACTTGGGATGACTTCAACTGAGCCAAATAACACGTGGCTGGAGAGCGACAGTCACTCCGCTTGGCAACAGTGCGCTGCCAACAAAATTCGTTGAATTTTAAGTGCTGTGGTGTAAAATTTCTGGATAAAAGATATGTGATATTTTCATTAGTTCAATATAGTTGTGTGTTGTGTCTATATTTTAGAGCATATGTTTGTGAGGATGTCAACAACACTTGCAGACTGTTTATTTAAATTATTTGTCGATTTTGTGAATTTATTTAACCTCAAAAAGTATATACGTACCAAACAGGTAATAAGGCCTTGGTCTTGGCCTGTTGTTTATCCATGTTTGGCCTGATATCCTACCTAGGTTGGTAATAAGGCCAAAATTCATTTTTTTAAATTTTATCATCTAAACGTTCGTATAATATTTTTTCTATTTGACGTTCATAATAAGTTCATTATAAACTTGAAATGAAGTTCATAATGAAGCTATTTCGATACGCGTTTTTTCTTTATTTGATGTTGGTAACATTGAAATTGAAAAATTGAAAAATTGACGTAAAATCACGTCTTTTGAAATTCAAAAAAAATTAGCAAAATCGCCCGAATTTCCGAACGCTCTGTATATGTACCGAATGTACAAGGATCACACAACGTATTCCGTCCAAT
Organism: Polydrusus pterygomalis; assembly: GCA_963969555.1. NCBI lineage: Eukaryota > Metazoa > Arthropoda > Insecta > Coleoptera > Curculionidae > Polydrusus > Polydrusus pterygomalis. Next base: position 107,967,636 of record OZ018377.1, read on the forward strand.
TTCAAATCTCATATCGCTAAAATAACTTTAGAATCTCGTGGTGAAAATGGGTCAATAAATCAAAAAATGACAGTTCGCAAAATAATTTTTGTTGTCCGGAGGTTACTAGGTATGATAAAAAATAGTATTACCAACATAAAATTTAGACATAAAAATTTAAAGGATTTATTTTCTTTTTAAATATGTATTTTTTATTGAAAAAACTACAAATAGAAAAAATAGTATAAAGCACGTGGTTCATAAGGCGTTTTAGCGCACGTTTTTTAAAATAGACGCGTGCGCTAAAACCGCTTCTTATAAAACGTGTAGTACTTTAATATACTATTTAAGTTTATCATTTTTAACATTTTTAGGAATACTTACACATTTTTTTTTACCTTTTTTATACGTTAAATATCAAATGTTTAGTTTGGCCTTATAACCTGCCTAGGTTGGTAATAAGGCCAAAATTATTTTTTTCTTGTTCTAGTTTTTAGGCGTTAATATATTTTTTTTAAGTTCCTGCTCCTCAATATTTTTGGAAAATAAAGAGTTTAGTTACGTTTTTTATATGCACAAAGTCGAAATTGTTTAAAAGTGTTTTTAAATAAAAAATAAATAACGTTAACCCGGCCTTATTACCCGACAGTAGAGACTTTTTGCACCTCTTAAATTAATATCAGTTTTTAGCTCCGTTATGGTTAACTTTATTAAACATAACGAGTAGCGCCACTGTTAAAACCAGAGATTTTGCAGCGCCTATACGTTCTGTCTGTAGTTATTAATTTTGCGCCGGCGCACCTAAACAAAATAAAATACCTAACCTAAAAATAATTTGATTACGTTGTATATTTTAATGTAAAGCTACTATTGCTTTGGATTTTAATTAATTGCTTATCACAATTTTAATTCATAGCGATGATGCTTCATAACTTTTGTATGTTCCGGCAACCATGCAGTTTAAGCATAACCATTAGGATAACGATAAGCTCTTCCTTATCCTTCCGTAACTAACGAAGTCCGTTATGGTTATTAACCATAGCGGATCACCTTTCTGACATTGCGCATGCTCAGAATAACGATAACCACAAAATAATGACGAATTAAGAGGTGCAAAAAGTCTCTTTTACCTTATTGTATTGCTATTAGTTGACAGAAGTATTCTGCTTAAAAACTGGCAGTGAAAAGTGCTGCTATCTAAATATGGATGTCAGCAGCGAGTAGACAAAAAACTGGTAAGGGAGTTTTTTGTTAGGTTCCATACTGGCTTACCACAATTGCTCGAATCATTAGCGCCGAAGTCGGTAGTTTGCAAACAAGCGCCGCAAATTACCAGATCACCACAAATTTGATAAAATAAAAATAATTTCTTATGAGATACCTATTATATTTTATTACGTTACATTGCCCATATTATTTTTAAAATTAAATTTCTTTCGTGCTTTCTTAATTCATTATTTCTTTATCTTTCAATAAAAAATGTCATTTCTATCCCCTAGAAGTAAAATTTCCAAAAACATCAAAACACGTATACTTGCTTATTTTAACAGAGTAAGCATAGTACTAATTTTAAGCAATATAGGTAACTCCCCTTTTTCAACCCCTATGTGAATTTTGTTTCTATCCCCTTACGTTGATTTTCAATAAATCCCTTATTAGTGGATGTCTATGTTATAAGGAGAAGACATCGTCAAAATTTCATGATTCTAGGATTATGGGCTTATGCTAGACGTTGATGAATTAGTCATTCAGTCAGTCAGACAGTCAGTTTACAATTCTATATTAGGTATAGTATAGATGAAGATATTATGTCAGACAGCCGTAGTCCAACCCACCGCCGCCGTTGGTGTTCCAGCTTTATTATAACATACCTAACTAGTTTGATCAACACAGCACTGCAGTGCGCATGCGAATCGTCAATAGTTAGGCAAATCGAATTTAACAGTTTAAAGCTAGAAAATGGCGTCGTTAATCCCCCCTTAAGAGCAAACACTAGTAATGCATTCGCCATTTCATTTTCTTATCAATATTTCGTTTATATTTTTGTTCTCTTCAAAAAGCGGCCAAATACTCTTCGCGATAGCAATTATCTACGTAACAGTTTAAGTTTTACACACATTTTCAAAGATTTTTGAAAAAATTTTAAATAATAGAATAGTAAATTTTTTAGAAGAAAAAAAATTACTCTCTCCATTTCAATATGGTTTTCGTAAATTTAGAGATACAGAAGTTGCAGCTGCAGATATTATCAAAGATATTCAACAAAACGTTGATAGCAACCAAAAATGCTGCCTACTGTCCCTAGATTTATGTAAAGCATTTGATACAATCACAACATTTTACTTAAATGCCTATACAATATTGGAATTCGGAGAAATATTTATTTATTGTTAAAAAATTACTTAAGTCCTACCTAATAGAAAGCAGTTTGTTCAAATTGAAAATCGTAAAAGTTCACAAAAAAACATAACTTGTGTGTTCCGCAAAGATCAACCTTAGGACCTACTTTTTTTTTTAATCTACATTAATTCTATAGCAAAATTAAATTTAAAAGGTAAAATAAAATTGTTTGTCGATGATACAACTATTGTATATTTTCATGAAGACTATGCTCAAATTCATAATAACATTAACCACGACCTAAATATAATATGTAAATGGCTTGAAATTATTAAATTATCATTAAATTTTAATAAATCATCGTTTATGTTTATAAGTAAATCAAAACTGTATTTATTATTTGTAATTATAAAACTGTATAATGCCTTGGTAAGACCTCATTTAGAATACGCATGTATCATTTGGGCGCCTCAAGCTAAGACGAATATAGATCTCATTGAAAGAGTACAAAAAAGATTCCTGCGTTATTTGTATGTCAGGAAAAATAACTAGACTGGGTACATATCGCTAATCGTCAGCCGAGAGTGCATCTAATATTAGTACTAAAAAGATTTACAAAAATTTAGAATAAAAAAATATTTTCTTTTCTTTTTTTTTATTTACTATTGCTTTTTTTGCCTCACCTTCCTGCGGAACGTGAAGGGAAAACATATCGCCAAATTGTCATTATAACAACTGACCAAAACTACACAATGGTGCAAAATTTCCGTTTTCTCGTATAGATAGGTAGTTTTCTGGGACGGCGCCGTATAGGTGCTCTTTAAACTCGCACACCTTTGTGCAATGTGGGATATACTTTCCATATTTGCTCTATAAAAATATGTAAGTATTCAATCGATTAAAACATAAGCAAAAAATTATTCTTACATGGAAGCTATCAATTATCAGCTAATAAATTTGTAGAAATATTATTGTGCCGAGCCCTTCGGGCACGGCACTGTTCTAGTTCGTTCGTTTAATTATACGAGAGCTGTCACTTTGACAGGTAAGTGTCATTTTTTTTAGCTTTTTCGTAGCGAGGGTTATAGCTGTAAGAATTCGAAATTAAAAATTTTCAGGTACCTCTACCTAAATAAGAATGTTTTATACGATAGCTATCAAATTTTGACAGGTAGGAGTCAGTTTTTTTTTATCCCTTTCGTAGCGAGGGTTATCGCTGTAAAAATCCTAAAGTGAAAAATTTTTCAGATCCTAAATAACAAAGTTCTATACGACAGCTGTCATTTTGACAGGTAAATATCAATTTTTTTTAAGCTTTTCTTGTATCTAGGATTAAAGCTGTAAGAATCCAAAATTTAAAAAAATTCAGTAGTTAAATAACAAAGTTCTATACGACAGCTGTCAAATTTTGACAGATAAGTTAAAATTTTTTTTTTAGATTTTTCGTAGCGAGATTTATAAGTAGCTGTAAGAATCCTAAATGAAAAATTTTTCAGTTCCTAATCAACAAAGTTATATACGACAGCTGTAATTTTTACGGGTAAATTGCAAGTTTTTTTAAGCTTTTCTTGTATCTAGGATTAAAGCTGTAAGAATTCGAAATTTAAAAAAAATTCAGTACCTAAATAACAAAGTTCTATACGACAGCTGTCAGATTTTGACAGATAAGTGTCAAATTTTTTTAGCTTTTTCGTAGCGACAGTTATAGCTGTAAGAATCCCAAATTTAAAAAAAATTCAGTACCTAGATAACAAAGTTGTATACGATACCTGTCAGATTTTGACAGGTAAGTGTCAATTTATTTTAACTTTTTTCGTAGCGAGGGTTAAAGCTGTAATAAAACTAAATTAAAAAAAATTTCAGTACCAAAATAACAAAGTTCTATACGACAGCTGTCAAATTATATATACTTAAATAGTAATTCTTATTTTTTATAATTTGCTACCATTTCTATGCTGTTTAGGTATAGAACAATATATTTGAAAAAAGTAGTATTTGAGATGACCTAAACGAATATCTAAACCAAAAGTATATCGGACGCACCCAATTCGATTTATTAACGATCCAATATGACCCTACATTGGTTTTAAAAAAATCAAAAAAATTACTTCCCAACTTTCGATTGCGTTCGCAAACAACAGTATTTTGTAGCCCAACGTCGTCTACATGTCGAAAAAGTTTAAATCGATTAAAATGATTTTTGCCACCTGAATCGCCCTACAACGAAAAAAAACATATTTTTTAACTTTGACTTTAATAACTTTTTTCCGGTACACCCTGTATATTTGAAATTGTTCCCAGAACGTGCCCCGACTATTCCTCTCTACGTCCAGAAAGTTTGAATCGTTTTGCTCTAACCGTTTCCGAAAAAAAAATTCGCGAATATCGAAATGTCGAATAACCTTCTACCACGTGGCGACGGATTATCAATGTCGAAACGCCATCTTTAAAATCAAGATTACAACCATTTCTGAAACATTTTGGGCAAATATTTTGGTCAGTAAAATTAGAAGAAAGTTCAAGGTAGATATTCCACCCGATTTAAAATCTGGAAATGTTCTTATTATTCTAGCAAGTCACGCTGAAAACACCCATTTTTCGCCATTTTTGACAGCCGGATTTTTAGAATTAATAATTAATTTAGAAACATCAATATCAAGGCACTCTTAGTCAAAAGTGAATGGTGTTAGAATTTGTAAAGATTGCCTGTTTCCGCACCCAAAAAAGCGACTTTTCTCAATTTTGCGAATATATTTTAATGATTTTGAATATGTAGAGGTGTTGCGAAGTAATCAGCGCATTTTTTGAGAAAAAAATAAAACGGTTTTGTTAAAAATTGAATAAGCTACAGTCGATATAGTAAAAAAAAAGCTGCCGTTTTTTCCGTATTAAAGATAAAGAAACGAAAAAATATCTCTTAAATACAATTTGACGAGCTCTATCCGCTAAAGTTTACAACGTTTCGATCAAAAGTCGTTTTCAGTACGAAAAAAAATAAAAACCGTGAAAAAATCAGGCCTAACTTTATGATTTCCACTTTCTTACAATTTTCGGCAATTTCCATTCCAGTTAGGTATAGAACGATATATTGGAAAAAGGTAGATTTTGAGATGGCCTAACCGATTATCCAAACCGCATGTCGATTGGATGCACCCAATTCAACTTATTAGCGATCCAAGAGGTACCATTTTGGACCAAATTTTGACTTTTAAAAAATAAAAAAAAATATTTCTAAACTTTCGATCGCGCTCACAAACAATAGGCTTCTGTAGCCGACGGTCGTCTACACGTCGAAAAAATTCATTTTTACGACCTGTATCGAATTTCAACGAGATCCCGATATTTCTCGACTTTCAAAATTAATAACTTTTTTTCAGTACACCCTGTATATTCGAAATTTTTACACAACGTACCCCCACTATTCCTCTCTAAACTGAAAAAGTTTCAATCGTCCCACTCTAACAGTTTCCGAGAAAAAAAATCGCAAATGTGAAAATGTCGAAAGCCACGGCGGCGACAACATACGCACATTATTTTCACCGAAGCGCCGTATAACATATCGCGGTGTAGCGCGATATGTAATAAAAATATCCATATATGATATCGTATAGGAGTATGCTTGATTCTTTTAATTTTGTAACTTTAGAAAGTAGAAGATCTATGCAGGCTGTATTATTTGTATTCTTTATCATTAATAATCTTAAGTACAAAGACTTGTGTTTAATCAACAATATAAATATATTGGTACCTAAAATCAATTTGAGAATTAGAAGTATGAGGCTGTTTTATACAAATCCAATGGATTGTTCACCTCTCAACCATATGTTAGAACAATGTAATCAATTAATTGATAGGGCTAATATTGATTTATTTAAGTCAAATGCTATAGAAATTAAGTCTTATTTCCTTAGATAACTACTACAGATCTAAATGTTAAATAGTAAAGCGCTTTAAAAATGTTGAAATTTTCTTTAGTCTTCTAGTCCGTAGTTTTAAGCTCTCTCTTACTTGTTAATACTACCTCTTTGTGTTTGTAAGAGATTAAATAAATAAATAAATAAAATTAAAAAATAGCTACGACGAAATAGCTATAATCCGCCGCACGGTTCTGGAGCTACAACGCATGAAGAAGCAGGAGGATAAAATGTCTAAAAAGTAATTTTAACGATGTTTTAATTAAAAAGTACAATAGTTAATGGTATAGGCACTTTTTAGCAATGATTTAGATGTTTGCATTTAGCAAGAAATGTTTTACATCCGCATTCTTTTCTTTCAGTAGTTCCAGAACCGTGCGGCGGACTTTAATAAAAATCTATCTCAGACTCCCAGACTTGTTGACTGTTGTTAACATCAAGAAGACGACGATGCGTGCTGGCCAAATGAGGTTATCTTATTTGAAATTATTAAAATGTACCTATGCTGTCAAAAAAGTCCAAAATGGAGTAGGTACCTATTCTGACTTCAGTTTCAAAGGTTATATAAACCTTTCGAACGAAAATGTAGAACGAAATGGGTTATTTAAGATATTATATCATTCTAGTTTATGCAAAAGTAATCTCATCTAGGTAGGTATATTCCTATTTTCAATTTTAAAGATGGTCTGCAATATTTGTACTGGTAGGTATTGATTTCGGGAAAATTACGTTCCTTTAAATAGCATGCCTTGGCATCAAATAAAGCGTCCGCTGATATTAAAAATATGAAATGTCGAAATAAAGCTAAGATGAGTATCTATTTAGTGACTCGGATGACTCGTCGCAAGCGGCATTTATTAGGACCTACATTAGACGCTAGTTAAATAATATATTATAATTTGCACGCCAAGCGGACCTTAACAGCTGATGAAACTAATAAAAAACATAGTAAATTTTTATGGTCGACCATCAGTAAGTATTTTATTGTGCTATCAATGAGATATTAATTCTGCTAGATAGTATTTTTATGGCTAAATATAGCTGACTGAGCTATTTGATTTACAATTTGGTATGATGAGGTTAAATATGATGTTAGGAATACTTTTATTGCTGTTGGTGGATATAGTCAAGATCGCAAGACCGATAAGTTCACTTTCACTTCTTATTGCCGTTGTCACGACTATACTGTTACAAGGATAATTCGGTAATTTTTCTCAAAATTACACCGTCTATAGTGCTTATTTATTGCCCCAGGCCCCAGCTACCCTACTACGATCTCTTGTTTGGTCATGATTTCAATTTCTACTTACTCAAAGTTCTTAAAATAAGTAATACTTAAAAATAACCTATTGAGGCTCAACTGAGTTCGAAGCAGGGCCGTAGCCAGACCTGCGTTGGTACCAGGGCATTACTGTTTATTGTCAGGGCGACATTTTATTTGGAACTCAAATTATTATACATCAAGTACCTACCTATTAAAGTATTTGAATTTATTGGGAAAACAGCGTATTTATATCCAGTCTACTCGTGAAACTAACTTCGTTGCACGTAATATGACCACTAGTAAATCTCATAAAATGCGCATGGTGTCATTGATGACGTGCAACGATTTTAATTTTATGCGTTTTTTGACATCATTATTAGGAATGATTAAGTAAATTAAAACATTACTAATGTCATCAAGAATAATAGTGTAATAAAAAATCACTATTTATTATTAAATTTATCAAATAAAATATCAATACAGTAAACCCGAAAACATAACAGCTAAACACAAAATTTTAAATATACCATGATTTAAATGTTTAAAATAGGGGAAGCTTTCTATTAGCACAACTGTGAAATTTTGGGTGATTTAAAATGATCTTTTACCAAGTTTTTTTAAAGGTTGAAGTTTTATCAAATCAAATTCTTCTATGCTACTATCCTTCCCCTCTAACCTTAATTTAAAAACCGATCAAACACAAAATTACAGAAGTAAACGGCAAATTCAAAAGGCAAGCTATAATTATATTTTTAGCCCTTTCCAAATAATAAGTCTGCGTACGCCACTGAAAGTGTAAAACGTGTATGGCATGTTCTAAGAAACGCTACACTCCAGTGTTGTTTTGCATTATATGTAGGGCTTGTTCGGGTTAGTCAAGAGAAGGCATTTTTGTGTATATGAGAGACTAAATAATATGTTTAAATACCCTCAATAACGACAACAGATGCCGAGGTGACCAACGCATCCCTAGGTTAAAGATAGGGGATCATTTGTGCTGGCTACGTTTGACGAAATCATCTAGCTTTACCAACAGAAATTCAGTAATTCGTAATACTTGAAACGTCGTTTGGATTGTACCTCACATTTAATTACTGCTCAGGAAGTAAAAATAACTAATTGTTATGTTTCACAAATTTATTCAGTTTCCTGACACGTATTTCGGTCCTTGCGGGCCATTTTCAAAGGAGTACAAGAATATACTTGTTTACGTGTCAGGAAACTAAATAAATTTGTTAACCATAGCAAGTAGATATTTTTACTTCCTGCGAAATGGAACAACAGTTCCACCAAGCATGTAGCCCAGCACAAATCAGTTATACTCTTAAATTATTTTACGTATTTTTTATTGCATGTAGTTAACTAATTAATTGATGCATTTAAAAATGCAACAATTATTTTAAATTGTTAGTTTCTATTAGTCTACGGAGACAAAGAAAATACTGGTATGCACCCCGACTTTTGGGTTGGTTGGGATCCAAAAATCTAAAACGCCTACTTTCTTTCTCTGCACCATAAAATTCTTATAGAATTGACTACATTGTTTACGTTTTAAAGATGGCAAAGATTCCAGCATTCACAATTTGTCTGGTTAGCTGTATCAGCTGTATGGTCCACGCCTGATCCGTTATATTTAACACGTGCATCACAAGTAGGGCTGCCAGATTTAAAATATTAAAAAGCGGGAGGTAGAGTCCTAGCCAGTGGCGGCTTGTGACTTATTTACTTGGGGTGCATTAAAAGCCCGCTGCAGGCGAAATGCGCCGCAGGCGAAATTTTTTAAGACCACGCCCAAATTTGGTCAATAATTTTTAATAAATATTTTAAAAATTTATAATTACCTACTTATTTTATTCAAAATGAAATAAGATACAAAAAATAAAAAAGGCCAATTTATTTTTCATTAGTGGGTACATTGTTTAGAAGTAAAGTTCATTCTTCTGTTTTTATTTGCAGCAAACTTAACAATAAAGTCCCTAGATTTACACTTTGTGGTCTGTGTCAAGTTAATTTCGAGTTTAGGTCTTCCCTCAATTTTAATTTCAATTTTTTGCTCTATACTTGATAGCTAAAATTGTTTCTCAAATATTCCACATTCATAGTCGTTTTGGCATTAAAACTGTTCCTTTTTATTAAAACAAGTCTTTACTACCCCAAAATAATAACAAAATATAAAGGAAAACTCCAAATAATAAATTCATACATTCAATCAAACCATTCATACCATATTAACCCTCAATAAACAAGAAAAATAGTCAAAATACCGGCTAAAAATTTCCGCGAATTTGAACGACTGGTTAAGTTATCAAATTAATGCAGAATATAACATACACGCTATGCCGCTTTACCAACACCTCCTCAACTACACGGATCAGGAAAACATATAAAACGATCCCAACCAATGACATCTTCTGTCTCAAAAACCATCCGAAAACAAGGCGCCTTTACTCATGTGCTCACTCACATATTTATATTGTTTTAGAGTAGAGTGGGTTTTTTTAAGCCCTTTCACATTTCATTAACTTTATAATGAATGCGGGAGGTTAAAAAGAAAATCGGGAGTTTGATGACTTGGTTTAAAAGGCGGGAGGGTCCATAACAAATCGGGAGGCTCCCGCCTAAATCGGGAGGTCTGGCAGCCCTAATCACAAGAAGGGCTGTTATCAAACTTAATATATGATTATTTCAGGTCTTTGTATTTAGTACCTACCTATTTTAGCTCCATTGTGACAAAATCTAGAATAATAGCCGCAACCTCGCTGAAACGCCCCAGACCTTCGCGTAAAAAAATTCCACAAAATTTTTTAAGGGTAAAATAAAATAACTAATATTTTTTTGTTCAGTAATATGTGCAGAGGAACCCTCGTTTTAAAAGAACTTAAAAGCCACAAAAAGTGTAAAATTTTACTTATCAGTAAAACTGTGTGAGCAGATCAATTTCTATAGTTTTAGAAAAACACATAAAAGGCAGTGGTGAGCATATAAAAGCGGTCAAAACGATGTTCAAGGGGACTCTAAATTTCCCCAATCACAAGTTAAGGTCGTTACGCTGCCAGTTAGTTCTTTGGTGTTGGCAATCTATTGTTTAATACAAATTATTGGATTTTTTTGTACTTATCCTAAATCTCTTCATACGCCGATCGACTGTACTGTTCACCAATCCGAAGTCGACTCCCGGTGCGCTAGAATCTTTGAGAACAGAATTAAATCCGAACGCTAAATTTGACAACAATTTGTTGGATACAACTGAAAATTGACCAGACAACAGGTTTGTTCCTACAGCGATCAGAAACAGTCCTTGACAGTCAGGATTCTGCGCAGTAAATAAAAAAGTATTCCCACAAAGATTTTGGACAGTTTGAAAACCCAAAGTCGCTGTTCCTACACGTTTCTCTGATAGTTTGCCAACTGTCAGAGCAGTTTGCGAATCTTTTGCCAGTAAAATATCCGGAGCATGCGCGGTTAAATGCTAGCATAACATATGACATAACCTATTTTTGCGATTTTTGCTTTTGTATAAGACTTTTTCTATTATTAAATTGAGAAAAAGTCGTTGTGTTTCATTTAACGTGTTTAAAACGACAAATTCAGAGAGCACTAAAACATAATAAAAAATTCACAGATCTTGCACCTTACGCAAGCATCCTATGTATTGAAAATACCTGACACAGCTTTAAAATTTTAATGTCCTATGTGATGTAATTAAAGCCCACATTCTAATTTGTATTTTGTAAAAGTTTAAAAAATGTTCTTTAATTCTACAGGGTCCGCCCAAATTTGGTTAACAAATGGGATAATTTTTAATTATTGATTTCTCAGATAATTTTATTCTACATAAAAGTTTTGCATCTTGAGTAAATCATTTTGACGTATTCAAATATTCTGTGGCATATACAGGGTAAATATAAAATAGAAAAATATTACGTCAGTGACTCAAAATTTTTAAAAAATAATTAAAGCCCACATTCTAATTTGTATTTTGTAAAAAATTAAAAAATGTTCTTTAATTCTACAGGGTCCGCCCAAATTTGGTTAACAAATGGGATAATTTTTAATTATTGATTTCTCAGATAATTTTATTCTACATAAAAGTTTTGCATCTTGAGTAAATAATTTTGACGTATTCAAATCTTCTGTGGCATATACAGGGTGAATATAAAATAGCAAAATATGACGTCAGCGACTCAAAATTTTTTTAAAAATTTAAAAACTGAAACAGCCATATTAAATTGTAATTGTTAATATGTAAAGTTAATATGAAAAGTGTAAAAATTCAATAAGAGCAAAAATTTGATTTTTAACTTGACTTTTCTTGAAAACTATTAGCACTAGAAAACAACTTTATTTAACTTTTTATCTTGGACTTATTAGTTCTTTAATATGGCTGTTTCAGTTTTTAAATTTTTAAAAATATTTGAGTCACTGACGTCATATTTTTCTATTTTATATTCAACCTGTATATGCCACAGAAGATTTAAATACGTCAAAATGATTTACTCAAGATGCAAAACTTTTATATACAATAACATTTTCTGAGAAATCAAAAATTAAAAAAATTATCCCATTTGTTAACCTAATTTGGGCGGACCCTGTATATGCAATTATTGTGCTCCCACTTTTTGCCTCCCACTCTTTTTTTTTCGATATAATATTCCGATTTAAATAACGTGAACTTACCTTATTTAACAAAATTATTATGGCATTCTTTAAAACACAAACTAAAACTAAACATTATTTACTTGCCGAGTCATATTTTTCTATTTTATATTCACCCTGTATATGCCACAGAAGATTTGAATATGTGAAAATGATTTACTCAAGATGCAAAACTTTTATGTACTATAATATTTTCTGAGAAATCAATAATAAAAAATTATCCCATTTGTTAACCAAATTTGGGCGGACCCTGTAAATGCAATTATTGTGCTCCCACTTTTTACCTCCCACTCTTTTTTCGATATAATATTTCGATTTAAATAACGTGAACCTGAACTTACCTTATTTAACAAAATTATTATGGAATTCTTTAAAACACAAACTAAAACTAAACATTATTTACTTGCCGAATTTACGCTGTTATTCATATTTATATTTACCGAGTATTATCAGAGTAGGTATTATGTTACAAGACCGCTCGAGATATTGGGGTGTTGGGTCGCAACACCGCGACACCAATGCAAAGTTTGCATAAAAACGATCCCAATAGTATTTTCAATAGTAAAAAAAATTATTATGTATTTACCAAGGGAATTTACTGATTTTAAATTAAGGAGATATTAAAATGGCTACTTTATACCTCAATTAAATTAAACTAAACTTAATAAATTAAGAGAATTAGGAAGTTAAAATACTACATTCAAACGTAACCATTTATACCTACAATTAAGGAATTAAACTAAACTAAGAAGTTGGCCAACTTTTAACTTCTTAGTTTAATTTAGTTGATTCGACATAATTCGTTGGGCGATCGGCATAATCCGTGATTCCCGTCATGTCATTTGTCATTTCTTTGAACGTAATAAAGAAGAATTTGCACACATAACCCTAAATTCTTGTTTAATTTTAGAATTATATTTTTGATATTTTTATTACAGTTCCTATGCATTTATGATAAAACGGACAAGAACCAATAAGATAGGTTAGGAGCACCTTCTTCGTCTCTCGTAGATTTGTAGATTTATTAAGTGACTTAATGTGGAGGTATAAACCATTGCCTTAATTTCTTAGTTTAATTTATTAAGTTTAGTTTAATTTAATTGAGGTATAAAGTAGCCATAACATTTTTACAATATATTATTTAATATTTACCTTCATAACTTTATTCATTCATTTTATAAAAGTTACTTAATTTGTTAAAGTTTATTTATTGGGCCGAGCCAAACGAGTTTAATTAACGAAATAACAATAAACAATTATGAAAACGATAACAAAATATATAAACTTTGAGGTTATGTCCATCGTTTAAAATTTCTTCAGTTTTAAACACCGAACCGAAGTTAGTTGATTTCGAACGCCTGTTCCTACAAGAGTTTGAAACCGGTCAGAAATCGGACTTGCGCCGTAAAGTTGGTTTGAAAATTGTCACGAAGTTGTCGGGGATTCGCTGTAGGAACAAACCTAACATCGGCGACGAGCTACGTTTACGGTTCACCAATCCGGATGTTAGCTTATGGTGCTTGTTGTCGACAAGGCACAGTAGAGAAACCCGACGATTACGGTTAATAAACAAAAACAGTAACAAACTTAAATTCTAATTATTTAAAGACCGCACCATATAAAAATCTAAATATTCTTTTACTTAAATTTCATTATTGGAAATACTTCCACTAATGAGAAAATTAACAAAGGACAAATAAATGGGGGGGGGGGGCTTAAATTGCAAATCAAGCCCAGCAAAAACTTCTGCAAGACAAAATTGGCTCTTAATTGTTTTATAATAAAAAGATGACCAAAGCATAACGGTACTATGCATATGACTGTAACAAAATCAATACACTTTTGCTTTCTATGGGCCGTAAATTATGGGTTGGTATTTAATTATGTGATACTTGATTACGCAGTAATAATGCTACCTTATTAAGTAAATAATCTGCAATAATAGGTAAGGAAATGGGGGAGGGTTAAATAAAGGCAATATTTTATTTGACAATATAAAATTACAATTATGAGAGAGGGTAGGGTGCCTGTAGAACGTTCATTTATAATTGGTGTACAACGGTGTGATGGGTTTTTTCTTAAAATGAATGTCCGACAGCAGGAATGACTTGAGTGTCCACTGCTGAAGACCGTTGTCGATCGGCTTTCTAGTAATATGAAAAACAATGCCCGCTTGAGAAGAAAAGTGACACATGCTGAAAGCGAGTGAGCTCCTAACTTTTATTGCCCTTTTATTTGTTGAAATGTCCGACAGTAGGAATAACTTGAGTGTTCACTACTGAAGACCGTTGTCGGTCAGATTTTCACAAAACTACATAGTACCTTTATACCAGACGTGTATGTAAATCTATAAAAATATTCTGTAACTAAAATGACAAGTAATTTTAATAATAATACGTATACAAAAATATGGCGATAGTAACAAAATAAATTGCAGATTAACGGGGAACCAATTAAAACCAGAGTGTGGCCGCATATATAATCATAAAAAGGAAAACATTTTTGGGATTTAAAGTGTCATCATTACAGTCGCAGACAGATGTTGGTGCAAACGGGCTAAATTATGGAAGATAGACCATCTTACATTATGTTTTATGAATTGTAATAATTAGATTTTTTTATCCTTTATGGTTTTTAAGGTACACTGATTAAATCCATTAATTGTATATAGCCAAAATCCTTTTATAATAGATCGATTGTTTTTAAAATCTCCTTCCTTTTTCACGCGTCGGCCATATACGGGTAGCAACAAAAATTGCTATAGTACCTAATCGAACAAACCTTTTTTTTTCTGTAATCGTAGTATTTGTTTTTACGGTGATATGGTTAGTCGTCGGAATACTCGTATCTGTACGTGTTTTTTTTTTAGTTTTGTGTAAAGGATTTTTCGTTTTATTGATTGAAAATTAGATTTTTTAAATCCGGACTTATTTATTTACAGGTAAAATTATAATCTGTATTATTTGCCTATTCAGTGGTGTAGTACCTAATCAGGAACAGAGTAAATTAAAATAATTTTTGTTAACATTTTTATGTGTTAGATCACTTCTAAGGATACCATTTTTGGGACAATTATTGTTGTCATGGTAATTAGGTATAGTCATGTGGGTTCAGAATACGTTGGAGCTTACGGGCTGGGCGAGAGAAGTGACAGAGGAGAAAGGTTGGTAAACTTTCTTAGCGAGGAATCACTGTTCTGCTTAAACACATTCGTCAAGAAACACCCTCAACGAAAATGGACATGGTCGAGCCCCAACAGTATAAGACAAAAAGAAATAGAGTTTATTCTATCAAATAACCGGAAATTCTGTAGCGACGTAACCGTCCCAAACAGAGTAGATACAGGAAGTGATCACAGAATGGTAAGAGCATGTCTCTGCATAAACCTAAGGCGGGAAAGGAATAAACTCATCAAGACAACGAGGTTCCCGACAAACGAGGAACTAGCAGCAAGGAAAGTGGAATACCAGGAAGAAATTACAAAAAGATTACCACCAGTAGAAATCATTGACAATATGGATTTAAATCAACTTATCGAAACAATCAAATCAGCCATTCATACAGCAACCAAAAAAATATGCTCCAAGGCGATAAAACAGAAACATTCAAGACTAAGCGCCGATACTACCCAATTAATGAGACAAAGAAGAGAGTTGGAAAAAGGAACAGAAGAACACAGAGATCTAAACAAAATGGTGAAAAGGGCAATTCGTAAGGATGTAAGAACCCACAAAACAAAGATTATTAATGAAACAATTGAACAAAACAGAAACATGAGAGTTCTCAAAGCAAGACTATCAAAGGGAATAACCACGCTGAATAGACTGAAAAATAAAGAAGGAGTTATTGTATCGACCCCAAAACAAATTGCCCAAATAATTGAAGATTTTTACACCGACAACTCAACAACACCCAAGACTAATAAGGACCAAATCGATAACAGGACAATACTAAATTTAGCGTCAGAAGATCTACCAGAAATAACATGCGAGGAAATAAGGTATGCCCTGAAAAGGATGAAGAACGGTAAATGTCCTGTCAGAAATGATAAAGTTCGGAGGAAAGTATTTGGAAGGAACACTCCAAAAACTATTAAATAGTTGTTTGCAAGAAGCAAAACTACCAACTGACTGGTATAATGCTGAGGTTGTGATCCTGTTTAAAAAGGGCGATAAAAATAACATCGAAAACTATCGTCCTATTAGTCTGCTGTCACATCTACAGCGTGTATTCGGAAGTTCTTACCAAATGGGAAACTTTTTTATTATTAATTTTACGAAAAAAAAAATTCTTTATAAAAAGCTCTGCATGGTCTAAAACCTAAAATGCAACCATCAAATATCAAAATTTTCCAGTCATATACGAGGTTGGTCAAAAAATGTGAATTTTTCCCAAGAATGTGAATTTTTCCCAAGAGTAAAATACCTTTATTTTTGACATTATCAAGAATTGTTATTAAAAAAAGTTGATCAGAACTAAAAACCACGTCTAAATATGCAATAACACGCATTAAATTAATTAAATAATTAAAAAATTAAATAATTAATAATAAATCAATAAAATAATTTTTCAACATAAATACGTATAATTGCACATTTAGCCGCAGTTTTTAGTTCTGATCAACTTTTTTTAATAACAATTTTTGATAATGTCAAAAATAAAGGTACTTTACTCTTGGGAAAAATTCACATTCTATGGAAAAAATTCACATTTTTTGACAAACGTTCGTATATGACTGAAAAATTTCGATATTTGATGGTTGCATTTTAGGTTTTAGACCATGCAGAGCTTTTAATAAAGAATAATTTTTTTTCGTAAAATTAATAATAAAAAAGTTTCCCATTTGGTAAGAACTTCCGAAGACACGCTGTATATAAGCTATACACAAAAGTTATTACAAACCGTCTTACAAAAAAGCTAGACTTTTACCAACCAGTTGAACAAGCAGGATTTCGTAGTGCATTTAGTACCATGGACCACTTACAAACGTTACGTACCATAATGGAAAAAACAACTGAATACAACATACCCATACATCTGGCATTTATAGACTTCCATAAAGCATTTGACTCAATTGAAACATGGTCCTTCCTTAACCTTTCAGACGGATTTTGTTGACCGTGCCAAACTGCCAAATGTGACAAATTATATATAGGTTAAGTGTTAACGTATGTCGAGCGTTTCAAGCAGACTTTTGACCCCAGACACGTCATGTACAGATATGATGAGCCACCACCGCCAAGACTCAAGTCCAGAAAAGGGTTCCTACAGTCGATGCCCATCGACCCCCCACCCTGGTTCCCAGCCACATCACCAACTACTTCGGGAACCCAGCTGGACTGGAACACGTGGGCTACCCTTAACCAACTGCGAACTGGCGTCGCGCCGACCAGGAAAAACCGAGCTAGATGGGACCAACTAGCCCCGGACGATACTAAGTGTGAATGTGGTGCGACCCAAGATAATGGTCATCTACTTCAATGCGCCCTCTGCCCCGCTGCCTGCACCTTGGACAACCTCTGGGAATGCACCGACAGTGGAGTTAGGGTGGCAGCATACTGGGCCCAGAAACTACAATGACTCTCGACCTCGGACACGAAAAAGTAAAGTAAAATAAGTTAACGTTTTGCTCATTGGTTGGTACCGATTTAACCAGAATCTATTCGCTAGTCACACACTAACAGCCTAAGCTTTTTTCAAAGGCTTCTTTTAATCTTCATTTCAGTAAAAATGTATTAATACTTTAATGACATTTTTTTTTAAATTATAACTTATTTATTGTATTACTTAACACCCTACCGCCGCTGGTGTTGACTAATCTCTTCGAATCCTTAAGCCATTACAATTCCAAGCGGAGCCGAATTTAATATTTTGTTGTTGCGAATAAACTATTTTAAAACACCAGCAGATAATATTTAACGATACACTTACCTAGATAATTTAGTCCGCACGTATTTGCTGCTATGGAGGGAGACTGCAGCCAGAGCGGATCGTGAATCGCGTTAGAACATAAAGTGGTAATGTTGGCAGTCTTGATCCATCTCTATTTACTCGCGCCCAGTATTTTTGGGGCTTTCTAGCATTGAAGAAATATTGATTCCCGATAGCGCCTTTGGCAGTTTTATACTTTTAGCAGGGCACATAGGTATATTTATTATATCGTGCTTTTAGTATATTTTTCCCTACAACTTGAGAAAAATAACTCCAAAATCGATTTAAAATGTTACAAAATAAAAACGTCATTGTAAAGCATCAGGTCATAATTACGTAACTGTAATCTTGGAAAAATTTAGTTTATTTCCGACACGAAGTGGAAAAATCTGGCAAAATTAAAACTCTAATAAAAAAGAAATGTGCTTTAAAATTATCCGAATTGTGAAAAATGCATTTCTAAAAGTTTCAGTTTTAATTTTATACAATTTTTATAAATGTTAAAGTGAGGTATGCATGCCTTGTTTTCATTATTAGGGTGAACAAGGCGTGAGTCTAAAAGAATTCTGTTATTTGCAAAATTGGTTGTGTAGGTTCAGATAATCTCGCCTTTAAAAAATATAACACAATTGCCTAATAAGAATATTAATAAACAACGAGAATCTTTTTTTTTCACTTTTCTGCAGACATCAGTATTGGTAGTTTAAAATTAACAATTTTTTTCTGCGATTCTGTAAGCTGACCACGATGTTTACAGACTCAGCGTATTAGTGGAACTAAGTATAATAATCAAAAAAAAATTAAGAAAAGAAATATTTTTAAAGAGCGATAAGCGCAAAAAAACCCATACAATATTTCTACAGACCTACCTATTTATAATGAGCCATGATATGGCGAAACGCGTCTAGGGGATGGATCTGACGAATGACGAAATGAAACGAAAACCGCATACCCAAATTTTGACTTTAAAGGTAGGTAATTAAGTTTTAACAGGTTTCTATATTGGCTTACCCTGTAGATTTGATGTTATTCATTTAAATAACCAACCTATTGTCCAAAAAGCATTAAATGGTAATAACTTTTTAAGTTTTATAGCACACAGGCAAATGTGGCGCAATTAAAAAAATATAAAGTAGACTTAAACAGATGTTACAGTTGTTATTTCTTTCTGTTTTAAAATGTTTATGGCATTGAATAAAACTTGCCAGTAATTTTTATCGTATCCTTGAAATAGTTTTTGTACGAGATCTAGGATCTAGCACTTATTGTTTAAACAAAAAGTCGTTGTGCTAGAGGTTTTAAAGTAGCCTACAGACTACAGCCTACAGCTTTGTTGGCAGCTTTGCTCAACGAACATCTCGATGAGCAAAGCGGCCAACAAAACCGACGCACAGTGTTTTATAATATAGTTAGCAATAGCGTATTAGCCCCATTAGTAGCTACTTAGCTACCTAAAATTTAACGGGATTTTTTATTTTTTTTGTATTGTCTTCGTTTTTATCACACTCATGCAGGCTTTAATTAGAAAACATATCGCTTAAATTTTCAAAATAACAGCGTCTCTTGTTTGATGATAACTGACTCGTTTACGCCTTCTATAACCTTGTCTCGTCAGGCGTCGTAGCTACAGACTCATAAGGCGAACTATATTTATGAAGATAATATATTCGTGTGCAGTCGCGGCGGCCAAAGCCATGAAATAAACAAAGGAAAGGACAAAGTGGACGAGGGAATACCTTTTGAAGGGAAACTAGATTAAGAGCTTAAACTGAAACCGGGAGATTGGTTTATGTATGTACGAATGGATTACGAAATCTATTTTACTCTTTTAAAATTAGTAACCCCTCTAATCATCAAACAAGACTCGCAGTTAATGCTAGATATTACACTACATGAGCGTTGAGCGGCTAACAGCAACTTTCAGACTCCCGGGTTCTGGCTACAGGCAGAAGTCAGGAATATTGAAAATTTTCGGTTATATTTTGACAGCTTTTAGTTTAACAGTTCGAGCAATATGTGTCTTGATCGTAGTCCGCAGAAATGTGATACAAAAACATACAATTAAAAAAATTGTTTTAAATCAAAACAAGCCCGTTACTTTTTAAGCAGGTACCAATACCAATATTAGAGGTACCTTCGGGTGTGAATTAGCGATATGTCACCTAGTTTAAGCCTGCAGTCTGTGGGCTATTACGCTTCTGTTATCTATAATACTGTAAAACATGTACTGTGCTTTAATTTTGTTATTAAAAAAGTTAGATAAGTATTGTATTTTAAATTGATCATTTTTATTTTATATTTCAGAATATTCCTTAAAGATGGTTAGGTACAACCAGTTCAGGATAGGGTAGGTTATCCTCAGGAAAGGCAAAGGGTCTCCCTCTAGTACCGGCGCCATGGATCTAAAACTATTTCTTTGACCCCCATGCGATTTAATAACAGCCAGAACAAAGCCGTTCTCATAAAATTCGCATCGGTGCCAATTTCAATTATAAGAGCTATTAAACTATTTTTACTGATTTTATGTTCCTATACTATTTTGGTTGGTATAAAAGCTCAGTAATTATAAATGTTCAATGTTCAAAATCCGTCTAGAAATTTCTTTTAAGTTTGGAAACAAATTATATACACTACACTCATGAATGTTACTTTTTTATGGTTACTTCAAATCAAATCAAATCGTTTATTTTCCCAGAGACAATTTACAATTGTAGGGGAATAGTCAGGGTACATTTTCAATTTTAAAACTAGAAACTTAAGTAACTATGTATTTAAAAATGAACAACAACAAACAATACATTTCAACACGCAATATAAATAAAACATGTACGAGCGTTAAGACAGACAATTAAAAAATTCATCCAAGCTGTAAAAACATTCAGATATTAAAAATGATTTTAATGACTTTTTAAAACATTGTATACTATTACAATCCTTAATTTTTTCGGGCAAAACATTGTAGGTAGACTCTAATACCCAGACATTTAGGAGAATTATAGGCTACTAATCCTCTAGAGTGCGGAGCACGAAAACTATTTTTGTGCCTTGTATCAAAACCGTGTTTTGTACAAAATCACCTTTATTACAAAATACAAGCACTGCTAATTCCAATATGGAAGAGATAGTATATTAAATTATATATTTAAATCTCTCTACAACTATACCGGTTAGGAACACCTGCTATACACCGTAAGATTTTTTTTTATTTCGCAAAAATATTTTTAAATAGGGTCGAAGTACCCCAGAAAGTCAGACCATATCTTAAGTACGATTCTACATATGTGTAGTACAACATAATGAGGTGTTCTTTACCTAACATAGATCTTAAATTTATAAACAGATAAAAGGATGAATTGAGTTTAGACATAACATGTTCACAATGTACCTTCCATGTCAAACATTCGTCCTGGTGAATACCAAGAAACTTGGTGCTCTGGACTTGGCACAAGGATTTATCATCAATAAATAAATTAATTCTATCATCCGTTTTCTGTCTATTATGAAATCTAACAAACTGGGTCTTGTCTACATTTAGTAACATCGAATTCTCCCCAAACCAGGCACAAAGTTCAGACAAAACACCATTTGACATCTGTTCCAAGATATTTGAAAACCTGTTTGAAACCAGGAATGACACATCATCGGCAAAAGCCGTACGATGAGCCCCCTGTCCCACAAGATCAATGTCGTTTAAGTAGGTATAATAAATATAATAAAAATAACACAGGGCCCGGAACGCCAAAATTAGTTTTCAGGGGTGGCGAATCTGTCATTCGTTTGGACTTACCATCAAAGTTGCTTAAACTAACATACCGTTGGCGATCAATTACAAACGATAGTATCCACTCAAGTGCACAACCATTAATGTCAAAATTAATCAGCTTTTGGAAAAGAATTTTATGATTGACACAATCGAAAGCCTTGCTAAGGTCGCAAAAAATCCCCACGGGGCTCTCGCTTGCGTCAATAAATTTAGTTAGTTCATCATAAAAAGCATGCATTGCAGTATTGGTAGATCTTCCCCCGTGCTGGTTTGGGGATATTATTTTCGATTTATCAAGATAATCAACTAGACGGTCCAAGTAACAGTACTTAAATATCTTAGGGAATACTGAAGTCAATGTGATTGGCCTATAATTTTCAACACAGCCCTCATCGCCCTTTTTATGGATTGGTATTATTTTACCCGTTTTTAGAGTCCGAGGAAATTTTCCGTTACAAAACGAAAGATTCACAAGGAAAACAAGTGGCCCTGTAATAAGATGTAGAACTTTCTTTACCAAAAAGGCAGGTATACCATCAGGTCCCGCTGACGGCTTATTTTTTAATTTTTTGTTTAAAAGAACAATAAATTCGTCATCCGTAAAAGGACAAAGCAAACATTTATTTTTACTAACATCACTATCAATGTTTATATTATTTTTATTGTTATTATTTGAAATTTGTGCTACAGTATTCAAAGGGGAATCCCTAAAAAAAGTGTTAAACTTATCAGCAACGGCTGATGGACATTCAACACAGAGATTATCGTTTGACTTTAAAGAAATGTTTTTATATTTTTTTATCTTATTAGACTGATCGTTTATTATAGTCCAAGCGCATCTTGTAGGATTTTCAGCGTTGGTAATTTTATTTTGGTAAAATGCTTTTTTTGTATCACCAACAAGTCGTCTATGCTCTTTTTTGCCTCATCTGTAAAAAATGAGGGACGCTGACGCTCTTGAAATACGATACACAGACCTTGTTGATGGGATCTCGCTCGACGAAACCCGTAAACTTGGTTTTTATTACGTTATGTATACTCTTAAGTTAGGTATAGGAAAACGTTATGAGTTCAGTGTTACGAAAGTACCGAGACGATACGTTTGGTTTTTAAAAGATTATACTGTATGTTTAAATAAAAGTTTATTTGGACATAATAAAAAGTAGTTTATCGTTAATATTGTTCTATGTTCATACAATTCAGAAGTGGGATAGACGTCTTAAAACTCGGGTTAATTATCTTGGCAAAATGGGTAAAAATATGGTCAAAAAATGGGGTAAAATGTCCAAACGCGAGAAACGTGGCCGACGATCTCGCAAACGTAGAAAGCGCAATCGATCAACGTCTACGAGTAGTTATACGAGTACGGACAGTGAGAGTACTACGCTTAAAAAACAATTAGACTTATTTAAAAAGGAAATTAATGATTTACGTAATAATTCGTCAACGTCAGCCGCGATTTGTGTCAGTGATGAACAAACCATTCCAGTGTTTGACTCTTCGAAAGACGACATTACGGTGGAAATGTGGGTGGCAAAAGTGGACACTTTAGCGAAAAGGTATAAGTGGAGTGACGAATATATTATTATGATAATATCCAGCAGACTCAAAGGACATGCACGCCAGTGGTATTATGAACAAACCAAAAATGACGCTTCCTGGGATGAAATGAAAAGAGGAATATTAAATCATTTTCGTAAGTCTGTTTCATTTTCAAATTTACTAAAAGATGCTTCCTCTTATGATGCAAAACCCGGGCAAAATTTGGGTGATTATTGCTTTAGAAAGTTAACGAAGTTACGAACTTTAAAATTAACAATTCCAGACGAATTTTTGATCGATGCTGTTATTGGAGGTGTTAATGATGAAAATATTGTGAGAACCATACGATCGGCACAAATACAAAATGCAGACAAATTATTTGCCTATTTAAATACGTTGGGTAATATGTCCAGTCACGAAAATAATAGATATCTGAAGTATGTTAGTGAAGTTAGTTCCCTAAATCGTCCTTCAACGTCTTCAAACTCAGCATCAGCTAGTTTCCCGCATACACTAAAACGTAATGCCATAACCATTTTATGTTATAATTGTGGTTTACAGGGACATATAGCAAAAAACTGTCGACAACCCCGATTAGAATGTACGATGAAAAATTAGGACATCTGTATAATACCTGCCCTTTAAAAATATCAAATGTTAAAGTTGTAAAAAACTCCAATCAGACCACTTGTTTCTAAAAACTGTATTAGTGAATGGCCGTAAATCATCTTGTCTTATTGACACAGGTAGTGCAAGGACCCTCATAAAGACCACAGCTGTAAAGAAATTCGATCTTACTACCACCCACTTTGAAAATAACATTCTTCAAGGATTTATAGGAAATACCCTGTTATGCAATAAGAATACACGAATATCAATAAAAATTACGGGAACATTGGAATACTTGATGCAATTATTGTCGATGATAAATATTTGTCTCAGGAGTTATTGATAGGAAGGGATTTTATAGAACAACCACATATTTTAATGACGAAGAAAGAAAATACATTTTTTTTTTCAGAACCCTGCTAGTTCTCAACGATTTTTCCGTTAATATAATTGACAATTTTCTATGCAGCATGATTACCTACCGCAAATGATATTTCTTTTGGGCCTATTAACGAGAATGATAGATTGAAGTGCTTAAATATATTAACAAAAGAACCCATTCTGGCAATATTTGAATATAAATTACGTACGGAGTTACACACAGATGCATCCTCCATAGGTGTATAGGTGCTATATAATTTCAGTTCGACTAAGCAGAAAAAACAAATTTATACTTGTTATTGTGGATGCTTTTACGAAATTTTGCATAATTGAGCCGGTAAAGAAGTAAACGAATGGGATTGTTACGTAAAATAAGTACAAAGTGCGATGAACACGATCCAAAATAAAAGCATAAATGCTACGCCCATGGAAGCTCTAATAGGAAATTAAGAATGATTTCAACAGATTTGATTTAAAAGAACTACGTCATAAAATTTCTAAACATATCACTGAAGATCAGAAAAAAGCAAAAATTCGATACGACAAAACCAGACCAGAAGCCGCCAAGTACAGCAAAGACGATCTTGTAATGGTCAAGAATACGAGCGAACCAGCTACGGGGGAAAGCCACAAACTTCTTCCAAAATTCAAGGGACCATTAAGTCACGAAAGTTCTGGTTAACGATAGATACGAGGTTGAAGATCTACGAGGTCTTCGAAAGACATCACGTACGGTTGTCGCTGCTGACAACATTAAACGATGGCTTATCATTCCAGATGATGGGTAAGTTTTTACACAAAGAGATCAACGGATCTCTACACGAATTGATCAACGGATCTTTCACACATTTACACGAAGAGATCAACGGATCTCTACACGAAAAGATCGACGGATCTTTTACACATTTACACGAAGAGATCAACGGATCTCTACACGAATATATCAACGAATCTTTTACGTATTTACACGAAGAGATCAACGGATCTCTATACGAAAAGATCAACGGATCTTTTACACGAAGGGATCGACGGATCTCTATACGAAAAGATCAACGGATCTTTTACACGAAGGGATCGACGGATCTCTATACGAAAAGATCAACGGATCTTTTACACGAAGGGATCGACGGATCCCTAATACGAAGAGATCGACGGATCTCTATTACGAAGAGATCGACGGATCTCTAGTACGAAGAGATCGACGGATCTCTATTACATTTTTTTAGGGTCAACGTAAAGCCTGAGGACAGGCTTATATATACAGGATGGCCGAGTGTAAGAAATGAGGGACGCTGACGCTCTTGAAATACGATACACAGACCTTATTGATGGGATCTCGCTCGACGAAACCCATAAACTTGGTTTTTATTACGTTATGTATACTCTTAAGTTAGGTATAGGAAAACGTTATGAGTTCAGTGTTACGAAAGTACCGAGACGATACGTTTGGTTTTTAAAAGATTATACTGTATGTTTGAATATAAGTTTATTTGGACATAATAAAAAGTAGTTTATCGTTAATATTGTTCTATGTTCTTACACATCATAGAACGGTTTAATTTCTGGGTAATTTTTGGACAATAAAAATAGATCTTTAAGTGCGTTGCTGGAATTTTTTACTTCATTAGTCATCCATTTTTTTGTTTGGGTGTTGATATATTTCCTAAGCAATGGAAAGTGAACATGAAAATGGTAATAAAAAATTTCAAAAAAGTATGCAAATGCCTCATCAACATCATAGAATGAGTATAGATTGGTCCAGTCCTCTGACTGTAGTGCAAGCTTAAAGTTTCCAGTTGAAGATGCGTCAAAGGATCTTGATAAAGGTGTAAAAATTTTTGTTTAGTCACTCACCAGAGACAACTCTGCATAAACCGTTCTATGATCTGACACAGAGTTATCCAGGACACAATTTACCGTGTTCGAATTAACGTCAATTAACGTCAAAACTTACTTAATGTGTTGTATTATTTTTTCTTTGTGTATAAAATTTTATTTTGAATCGTGTATCATCATAAGTTTTATAAATAATTTACATAGCAGTCAAAGTTAAACCAATCCTAAGCAAGGGTAACTTTTTAACTAATTTCTTTATAATTATGTTGGAAAAGTAAAAATAAGAAATTAAAGTGAACTAACCGGTCTTCACCCACCAACAGCAATAAAATTACCCCTAACCCATATTTAACCTCATCATATGATATTGTTAATCAAACAGTTCAGTCAGCTATATTTAGCTATAAAAATACTATGCAGCAAAATTAATATCTTATCGAGAGGACAATTAAATCGTAACTGTGACTGATGGTCAACCATAAAAATTTACTATGTTATTTATTAGTTTAATCGGCTATTAAGGCCTGCTTGGCGTGTAGATCAACACATCAATTTTATTTCTGGACTATTGATATTAACAAATGTTTATTTGAAGAGGTTTATATAAAGTTTCATGCTTAATATGTTTTAAAAACAAATAAAAAATTTAGTAGGGGAAATCGAGAGCAGTCAGACAATTCAATTAGTATACAAAACGCTACGAAATCTCTCGTATTTCAACAGATGACATCAGCTCATATTGGAACATAATAATATCCCTAGATTTGTAGTGGACCGTAATACTTATCATTTAGCGTGCGAGCAAAAATTATTTGCATCAAAGACGGCCTTGCATCTAAGGAAGTTATGCTTAGCCGTAAATATTAATACCTGTTGGGTGTCAGTAACTACCTGAATTAACAATCAATATGATACTAAACACTATTATAAATTAAAAATTTATAAGCTCAAAATAATTAAAAAAAAACATTTTTAGAGAACTTCGAACGTAGTTGCCAACACCGACAGATCGGATGATCCTTTTATTTAAGAATAATGTTAACTTAATAAAAATATCTGTACGGTGAAAACGTTATAATTAATAACAAACTAATACTAAGGGTCAAAATATCGATCATTTTTTCAATACATCGCTGAATTTTTTTTTAAAGATCTGGATACCTACGACATGATAAATGGTATTAATGTTAATATAAATAAAAATATCCCGAGTTCGTTGCTCAAGAACTTGGCGGGTTTCAGAGGGATTAAATTCGTTTACCTAATTTTTGACATATCCCCATAAATAAAATGGGATACGATCCGGGGACCAAGCAGACCAGCGCACGTTGCCACCGGTAGATATAACCTTTTCACCGAAAGTATCCGCTAAAAATATTTGTACTTGTCTGGAATTAGTCGCGGGGCAACCATCTTGCTGAAACTACGCGTTATTAAATTGATCAATAATTGTAAAATAGTTATAACAATTTAACCTTAATTAAGAATAATATAAACAGATATTGTTATTAAGTTAAAGTTATTCTTAAGTAAAAGGATAATGCGATATGTAGGTGTAAAAATGTTATTTTTAGTCATTTTGAGATTATACATTTTTCTATTTATAATATTATTTAAATAAATAGGTATTTAGATAAATAAAAAATTCAATATGGCGGTTATAACAAAAATAGAAATCGATGATGGTTCCAGGAAACCAAAACGTTGTAACTAAAATATCCATCAGAATTCTTAAATGGGTGACTAAAATCAATTATATAAACAGCAGTATATACCTTTGAGTCTTGTTATTCCCTGGATTACGTCCGCTACCTCGTTTCTTACCAGATTTGACCAATTCTTTACCATTGGCGTAGGAAAGTATTTAAAAATAATTTGGTTAAAAAAATCACGATAAAACCTAACAATGGAATAAACCCGAGAGTCATAAATCAAACAGCCTTATAGGGAAATACGCTTAGAAGCATCCTTATAAAAGTAAAACCCCTCAGTAATGAAAGCACAAATTAATAATTACATTTGTCGAATCCCTTGCAAGTGTGGCGAATCGTGCGTTGAAGAAACAAAAATATCCATTCCTGTGCAAGTTAAAGAACATCAGAAACATACCCAAAGAGGTAAAACTTCGAGATCAGATATAGCGGAATATGTTTGGACCAACCAACGTCATATGCAGTGGTCAGAAGCCAATATTTTGGATATGAAACGGCAATAGCGAAAAAGCAAATTCAAAGAAGCAGCTTTTATGTTACAAAACACTTGTATATTTTTTAAACGAAGTATAGATATCCCCAACATCTGGAATCCTTTCCTTGTCCAAAACAGCTCAAACTTTAGTAAGCCACGTAGGCAAATTCATCGAGCTTCATCGCACATGGATATATAAAGGAAATTCGCTGCTGGAACAATGAAGGGAGAATAAAGAGAAAAACTAGAAGTAATAACCTAGTAAGGAGTCGTTAAACTAGATGCCGCCATACCTAGTTTGGTAGTTAGTAAACAAAAAAAGCCTACAAAAAGCTACAAAAAAATTGACCTACCTAGCTGTGATGCATGAGCACGTCTACCTCTTCTGAAGTACAAACACATAAACTGCACCAAATCACACACCTACACAAACACTATCACAGTAAGTGGGTAACAACAAACACAACTAACACTTCTAACAGCTTACTACTGCTTCAGATCAGCACTGCAAGTACTCTCCCTGAAATAGTGGGCTCCTCATAGCCGTGAAGCATGGACACGTGTTATCTCTTCTCAAGCACAAACGCGTACACTGCACCAAAACCCTTACACCTACACAAACACCTTCACAGTAAGTTGCAAATAAACAAACAAGTACTATGACAAAACCGAAACCTAGGTACACCGGCACCTAGACCAAGGTGAAGTACGAAGCACGCACTAGACGTGAAGAGCGGAAATACTAAGCGAGTGCTCTGAAGGTTTATACGCCCTTGGCGCGGAAACCGCAGGAACACAGTCTTTAGAAGATTCCCCTCGAAAAAAAGGATAGTATTTAAGACACTAGCCCCCTAGAATTATAATTTAGTTTTAGGTGAAAACGGTTGGAGATAATAACTAACCGAAAAGTTATGTTAAATAACAAAATAAAGGCAATGGTTCCGACAAAATATTTTTTTGGAGTGTTAATGATTCACGATTAATTAAATTACTGTTCGCCGATTGTGAACAATGACTAATATTTTTTTTATTGGCGTAATTTATACTATTATTACATTAAATAGCGTGTTTTTGCTTATAGAGTCTACAGTTTCGTGCAGTTTAATTGGAATAAGATACAGGGTAAGGTAGAAATGGCTGTATTTAAACTAGCTTAAATCTTGTTTTAAAAACAAATTGAAGACAAATATCGCTAAAGAAATTTAATATATAATAATAATATTAAAGATATTTATTTGTGTCAAAATATAAAATATTTTTTTGTAAATTATCTAATATAACAACCAGAAATAATTACTAGCGACCGTAACATAGTACTAGTTGACACAAAAACGTAGGATTTTGTTTAACAATTAATCGTCTTCCAATCGGACACCACGATAATTTTTTTTTAAATAAAAAAAAATTAATAATTTAGTTTTTTAAATCAGTTTCTATATTATATCTTAATGAACTATTATATTTAAAATAAGTTTTATATTTTTCTTTATAATTTATTGGTATTTTCAAATTATTTATATATAAAATTAAAACTTACACTGAGAAAACGATTTCTTTACATTAAATAAAATTTATTAACTATTAAGAAATTTCATGTTTAAATATCAGCAAACAAATATTTCTTTATTCTTAAGACATAATTTGTTATGAATTGGTAAATAAATATAACTATAATAATAACAAATAATTGTTTACCATCCTAAAATGGAGCTAACATAGAGCATTAATTATTAATAAGATTCATTATTTGGTAAGATATATTGCTTTACTGTTATAATGACAAAGTTTAGATAAACAAGTTGTTTGTTAATTGTTAAGACACGTATATTTCACATAAATATACTCAACTAACGTTAAATTTATATCACTTTATGATAAAAATATCACACTTTAACCAATAAAAAATATGTATATTGGTTAAAGTGTGATATTTTTATCATAAAGTGATATAAATTTAACGTTAGTTGAGTATATTTATGTGAAATATACGTGTCTTAACAATTAACAAACAACTTGTTTATCTAAACTTTGTCATTATAACAGTAAAGCATTATATCTTACCAAATAATAAATATTATTAATAATTAATGCTCTATGTTACCTCCATTTTAGGATGGTAAACAATTATTTGTTATTATTATAGTTATATTCATTTACCAATCCATAACAAATAACAAATTATGTCTTAAGAATAAAGAAATATTTGTTTGCTGATATTTAAACATGAAATTTCTTAATAGTTAATAAATTTTATTTAATGTAAAGAAATCGTTTTCTCAGTGTAGTCATAGTGGTTGAAAATTTTACTGTAAACATTGGCATTTGACATTTGAAGTAATAATATTAAAACTTTGTTGTAAAATTGTAACGAAAATAATTTGTTAAAAAATGTTGTCCCAAACCAGAATATATCTGAAACACATTCTAATACATACACATTTTAATTCGCTCAGAAGACCTAGTATGGCGGCTGAAGCTGCTGGAGAAAACAACACAATTTTTTCTGCAGTGCTGGTTGAACAGGTTTGGTCAAACTTAGCATTAAAATATCAAATAAAAAAAAATAATGAAATGCTTTACTTTAGGGCTCATGCTTGTAAGTTTTACATATTAGAATTTACTTAATATGCAATTATGCGTGTGATATTCTACCGTGCATGCTATAATAAAGCGTCCTATCTGCAAGAATATTATTTAGAATTGCATTAGCAGTACTATAGGATGGGTCAAAAAAAAACGTTTCCTAATTTTATTACATAAAAAATATCAAACTAATAACTTACCTGACAGTCGCACCCTTTTTTGTTAATAAACAAGACGCGACGCGACCACCAACGGCAACTATTAACTACTGCGGGTCGGTATGACGCGCCCAGTTCCGGGCAACGACAATTTTTTTAATATTAAGAACAATAATTTAATGTTAAATTCTTATCTTATTATTTAATCGGCATCTTTAAATATTATAATTATTTCTTAACTATCAAAATAAATTTTGTTAACAAATATTTTCTTTAAGAATAAAAAATCGATATCTTTATATGCAAGGGGCCTTATTAGATATTAATTTGATAACTTTATTCCAAAGAAATCTTGCCCAAATAAATCCGTTTGTTAACTGTAATCATACTTTTCCCTCAGTGTACTTATAAATTCAGCAAGCGATATTTTTCGTGGTAAATTTAATTTTCTCTTATTCTAGTAAATCACCTATAATAAGGATGGTGTACTCTTAAATTTAAATCAAATTTTAAATAATGATATCATAATAATTATATGTAATTCGAAAACAGATTCTTGTAAAATCGATGGTGTAACCATCAGAGAATATTAGAACTACGTATGAATAATAATATAGTGTGCTCTTAAAGATATGTTTAACCATTAAATTTCAAATAAACTTTATTCTGATATATGGAAAACTGGTATTATTATTCCAATTCAAAGCTATAGTTCTGACCAACGCTTTTGATTCTCTAAATCATGAATTACTACTTGCAAAGCTGCTGTTTATTTTCTAACCAATTCAGGGATATTTGTCAATATATACATTTTTGATAATGTCAAAAATAAAGGTACTTTACTCTTGGGAAAAATTCACATTTTTTGACAAACCTTGTATATGACTGGAAAATTTCGATATTTTATGGTTGCATTTTAGGTTTTAGACCATGCAGAGCTTTTTATGATGAATGACTTTTTTTCGTAAAATGAATAATAAAAAAGTTTTCCATATGATGCAAACTTACGGAGACATACTGTATAAGTGTGGATTTTGAAGTGCAGTATGGTATTTGCCATGTAGAGCTTTCTCGTATTTTCTCATAGAGGTTTCTTATGACTTGCACAAGTTATAAATAATAATGAAACCTCTTCCTCCCTCTTTTCGTTTTAAGTATTCTTTCAAGTACGGGGCGTGAGTGGTGAAATCTGAATTTTGTCTCTCTCTCTCTAGTTCATGCAAATCGGTGTCTGACTACTTAAGAATTCCGAATTAGTAGGTATAATATGTATTGGTATTGCCAGGTATTGAAGGCAAGGTTACCAGTATTCAGATAAGTAGTAAAAAGCTTTGTTAGTCTGCTTTTATCTTTGTTTTAAACTTCCTTTTTAGGCTAGTGTGGTTTATTTCTTGGTTTTAGGAGATATCTAAGAAATTATATGTTTTGTCCTCTTGTACTATTGCTATGCCTTTAAGCAGTCCATGACTTTAATCAGTTTTTTCTCGTACGACATTCAAGATTGCGCCCTTGTCTAATCCAAAAGAGTTTGATGTGGTCCATAAATAGAAGATGGTTAATTCTAAAATGGTCTTTTAAGTTGGGACGGTGTCCAAATGTTGTTGAAATATACCTTTGGATATGATTATAGTTCCTAACTTCTCTTGTCTAATATGGGATGTAATTTATTGATTTGCAAAATTATTTTTAGCCAGTCGTAAGGAACAGAATCAAAAATGCTTTACTATAATCAATGTAGCACATTATACTGAGATTTCGCCTTTTAATAACTTGTGCCTGTTTTATAATAACGGCATCGATTGTGAGCTGTTCCTTGGAACCCAAAGCTTTTCTAGTACAACCGTTTTGCTCATCACTGAGTACCTACATAATAATTGTTATAATTATTAATATTACTTTTATTATTATTATTATTATAAGTATGGAATTTCATAATTGATTCTGGTGCACTGGTGCATTTTAAGGCAAAGTTTTGGCGTTGCGCATGTAAATAAAGTCCGGCATGTACAATTCTCATTTAACGGATGGGAAGATAAGCGGGCCCGGACTTTAAAATTTGTCTGTCCTTTCCCTTAAGATAAACTCCTAGTTACGCCAGTGAGTGGGAGTACCCCTCTCAGGAAGAGAAGCCATCTACGTGCCCGGAAACAACAGCTGATAACAAAATGGTTATGCGCATTTCCATCGTTACTAGAAGTTAAGAGATGTGACCACAGTAAGTACAAACGTATTTTTTTTACCCATAAATGGGTCTAAAGGAGTATGTTTTAATATTAAGGGACCTTTACTTTTTAGACCAATATTTGTCTGGTTTATCCAAGGAGTTCCTATTATCATCCTGTATTCATAAAATAGAAGAAAAGGACAGTATAATAACTCAATTGTTCTAAGCGTTGTGTGGTGGAATAATGAGTTTATCTTGAAATAGAAAAATGGGGGTGTTTTAGGGTAATTTATTTTAAACACTGTAGGTACCAGTAGGTAAAATTTTAACTATCGTGCAAGCGCCCATGTTCGTCGACTAATACCGTGCGAGCAAAAATTATTTGCATCAAAGAGGGCCTTGCATCTAAGGACGTAATGCTTAGCCGTAGAGCTTAATACCTGTTGGGTGTCAGTAACCACCTTAATTAACAATCATTAAGTTATTCCGTCATCTTTGACAGTCGTTACAAGTAATTTGATTCATCGCTAATTTTTCCAATTTCTTGAACAATTCACACAATGGGCTTTACGGAACAGCACAAAACATTCATGGTTGAAGCGTATTTTCGAAACGGGGTTAGAGTAAATGGTGAGTGGCAATACAATCCGGGTTTGTGCATGGAGGATTTTCACGAACATTTTCCTAACGTTGCTTTTATTGCTGGGGATTTTTATCATTGCCTGAAAAGAACCGTGGCTGTGTTTAGGGAAACAGGTTCTATACAACACAGAAAAAGAAGCAGGAAGACCATCTTTAAGAACAGAAGAACTTGTTGCAAACCTTCGTGAAATAATGCAAAATACGCCAACAAATTGTATAAGATGCACATCCCAAGAAATGGGAAGATCTTATGGAACATGCAGGACTATTCTTAAGAAGCAGCTAAATTTATTTCCTGATAAAGTGCAAGTATTCCAAGAAATACCAGCCGCAGATTTTGAAAGACGCAGAAATTACTCTCAATGGTTTACCCAAAATTTATTGGAAAGAAATTATTTATTAGACCTGACATTTTTTTTGGATGAAGCCCTCTCCGGTAATGTGAATTCTCAAAATACACGCATGTGGAGTAGTGAAAATCCCCATTTTTTTGTAGAGTCCACATTGCACCCTCAAAAAATTGGTGTCTGGTTAGCTGTTTCCCGAAGAAGAATTGTTGGTCCTATTTTTTTCCATGACACGGCTACAGCATAGCGGTATAGAGACAATA
Organism: Polydrusus pterygomalis; assembly: GCA_963969555.1. NCBI lineage: Eukaryota > Metazoa > Arthropoda > Insecta > Coleoptera > Curculionidae > Polydrusus > Polydrusus pterygomalis. The sequence goes on from OZ018377.1 coordinate 108,002,195, forward strand.
TTTTAAATCCATTTGTGGAGCAATTACTTGACGACGAACTACGTTTGGGATATTTTCAACAGGACGGTGCAACCGCTCATACAGCCGCCGAAACTATTAACTACTTACGCAATTTTTTCGACGACAGATTGATCAGTTTTCGATCAGACATTGAATTCCCAACTAGATCACCTTGTTTAACGGTTATGGATTACTTCGTTTTTCCTCATTTAAAGAACACTATTTTTAAAACACCAGTTGCAAATTTAGAACAATTACGCGGAAGGATTATCCAAGAATGTGGTAACATTTCTTCAGAGATGCTGGTCAACACTTTCGAAAATATGAAGAGACGTGTAAATTTATGCTTGAAGCATGGTGGTGGCCAATTTCAGCAATTTATATAATTATTTTTCTTTTTCTTTTATTCTTACTTTGTTAATTTGGTAAACAATAAAAATAAATTTGTATTTGTCTACTTATTTTATTACTCTACCTAGATTTGGTTAGATATATCGTCCCCATATTATTGTGATCTAAACCAATCCCTACGTTTTTTAATCCTAGCCCTCTTTGATGCAAATAATTTTTGCTCGCACGGTATGACATGTCTATTGTCTATAACAACTTGTAAAATGAAAATTCTAGCACTAAATCAGTTACCAGTTACTTTATAGACCTGCTCAAAATTTGTCGATCCTTTGATAAGTAGTATTAAAACAAAGAGTACCTAATGGTATTTTCCTACTACCACCTATCAAAATGAAAAAAAAAATCACGGTTAACTTGTCTAGAAAGTGCTTTATATCACACGCGTGTTGAAATATTTTTTCTCAATATACCTGTTGCAATGAAAAACAGCTCATCGCTGGCGAATTTAAGAGGAAAACTTTTTAAAAAATAACAAACTTACCGGACCCTTGGAGAGAATCGGGGTGCTGGGTGGGGGTGAAGTACACTAGGGCACACTGAAAATAAAAAAAAATCGTTAATTCTGGGAACCATTAGAAGTTTTTATGATAAAAATATAACAAAAGGGAAAATAGGTCAGGCAACCCACCAAACATAGACACGCACTCTCAGGGTGATATAGGTAGGTACCTACCTACGTACAAAATATCTTAACATAGTATAAAACAAAGTCGCTGTCGCTGTCTGTCCGTCTGTCCCTACCTATATATGCTTAAATCTTTAAAACTACGCAACGGATTTTGAAGCGGTTTTTTTAAATAGATAGAGTGATTTAAGGGGAAGGTTTTTATGTATAACTAGCAACCCGCCCCGGCTTCGCACGGGTGCAATTTCAGAAAGTGGCATGCCGGGTACTAATATATCGGGTTTGTTCGGGTTTGTATTTATACCAGCGGGTTGCAACGCATGCCGGATACACGCTAGTTAAAAATAAATTAAACTATTTTTGATTTTTTTTTTATGGTGGTAGGAAAAATTTTGTACATTACTCGTGTGAAAGTGATTTCCTCAATCTCGAAGATTTTCCTCAATCGGTTTACGCCTCGTGCTAAATACCTCCTCGTTTGATAGGTACCACTTACAATACTTGTTCTGGAATATAATATTGTATATATGCTCATAAAAAAATCTAAAATAATATATTTTTATAAAAATACTAAAATATTTGACTACCTACCAGAAGTTTGACATTTATTTAAATATTTTTTTAATGATGTCAATGCTTGGCTGCTGTAAAGTTTGGTGATTTTCCGAGAGGGTTATAATTAGTAGAGTGTTGCGGTGAGAACTAAATTTTATTTCGATTTAACCAATCAGTTGTGAGAAGTGAAGTTATTTGGTCAATGAGAATTTGAGTAGGTACTGGGTTATAAAAGGTTTATGTTGTTGCCTTCTGCAGTTGGTAAATTAGTTAATTGATGTCTGATCTGAAATATTAGTAGTGTTAATCGGGTTTCTTATTATTATATTTGAAAAATGGAATGTTGGTATGTAGGTACCTACCTAATTTTGTGTTACACCTTTTAAGTATTTTTAATTCTTAACCTTCTTCACACCGTTGCCATGGTAACTACAAAAAAATTGTTATTACATAATTTATAGGGGATACTACTAAGATTATAAAAACTTAATTTCTTGCCTAAATGTATTAAATATATTAGTAAAAATTAAGGAGTTAGTATCATAGCACAGCGACTATGCCCCTAGCGGTAGAATTAGGAACTTAAAGATTACTTCCAGTATTTCTTTTTGGTCATGAATCATTGAAATTTTTACCCCAAAGTCGTAGCATGTATGAAATTCGGGAAATTATCTTTAAGTCCCTCATTTCGCCGCAAGAGGGCACAATTGAAAATATTTTTTTTAATTCTAAATTTCTCCGAAAATTCCCCATTAAAAGTTTAAAAGATGGTAAAGACTAAGGTAAAATAAACAAGTTCGGTTCCGTCCCTTTAGCCAATTAAGATAAAATGTAGCAGAGTTCAATATGACGCCTTCAAATGACAACTGACATGGCCACGATATGGCGAGCTCTTAAAGTAATGTTATATCAAATCATATTTAGGATAGTTGCGCGCTTGCCTATTACTTTCCCCAAAATTAAAGGGTATAACATGCTAACTAAATTATCAATTTGGATACAATAATTTTAGATGCTGCAAATTTTATCCCAGATAGCATATTTGCATTGGAAGTGGAAACGCTGAAGTTATTTATATAGCCTTTATTTGCACTTATTAATAAAACTTTCTAATTTAAAAGTTTAAAAAATCTGCAGTTCTACAAAACCCACAACTCAAACATAGTTATCGATTCTTAACTTACAACCCTCTCGAAGAACTTTTTTATTTTCTTCGAATCATCTTTATTCAAGACTTTATCCCTTTAAAGCAGCTTCTCTCGCCTTATTTTTAACTAATCTTTAAGACGCGTGAACGGAATCTGAATTTTTATTAAAAAGTTTTATTTTTATCGTTTTTTTTTGTGTAAATATAAAATGTCTATTATGTAAAAATGAGATTTTATTGAAGAAAATCTCCTTAGATTTAACCGCGTAGTACGGTGGCATTATGTTAATGATCTATATTCTATATGGTTTGCTGGTATCCTTTAGGGTAAACGCACTTTAAGGTACTCTTTTCACATTTATGAAAAAAAAGTCAGATAGAGGTAAAGCCGGTTTTAGGGCCGCTTAGGTATATCCTATTCTTCGTTCGGGTTTGTGCGATTATATGTCAGTTTTTGTTTAAGTACCTACCTATATTTTTTAACAAATTTTTAAAATGTCTTTTGTGTTTAGTACGCGTATGATACAAGCAAAAATGTAAAATCTTGTAATCTAGATTTAAGGACACCGGAAAACCTAAATAGAATATGAACTAAATGAGATGCCAAATGCGTCGTTTACCTTCTTTATTATATGAAAATAGAAATTCTACTGCCTACGCGTTTCGGTTAAAACGATCATCATGGATAGCCTGTAGTTTTAATATAATTTTGAACTTAAACGCGTAGGTAGTATAGAATTTATATTTTTACATAATAATGAAGGTGAAGGACGCACTTGGCTTCTCATTTAGTGTATAATGACCATTCTGAAGAGTGAATATGATTTTGTAAATAGAAAATATTGTAGTTGCCAGTTGCTGAAATAGCATTTTTGCAAATTGTTCTGTATTTATGTGAAGTTAGTTCGACTTTCGATCGAAAAAATAGAGATGAAAAAAAAACTCCAAAATATTTTTTTCCAACCAAATTTAAGAAATTAATAGAATTGATTGAAAAACTATAGAATTTCTGATTGCAAAATCCATATTATGTCAACTGTAGTATAGTCTTATAGGTATCATGAGATACTGGATTTTTTACCATAATGGAGGTTTCGATGACTTAAGAGCAACTGCATATCAAACGTTCTGTATATGCATCATAAAACATTTTTGAAATTATTATATCACATCATGAGATAACCCAAAAAATGTAATAGAAAAGCAGGAAATACACAATAAAATTTAAAAAATCAGTGAAAATGAATGAATTTTTTTTTTAATTTTAGTTTTTTTCTAAAAATTATATTTTTATAATAGCTTTATCACCAAAAAACAAAAGCACAGCGCTTAAGTGGATATTTCAGTAAAAATGTGGAAATACGTAAGCATTGCGGAAAATATTAGAGAGGAGAGCACTTACATAAATAGGAAATAATTTAAAATGGTATAAAGCATATTAATTTCTATACAATTATTTTCAAATCAATTATGCAAACATCTCTGGGGGGGGGCTACGCTTCCCCCCATTTCCGTCACTGTGTGAAGTTAAGTAGGTCATGGTTTTTTAAATAGCATTATAATTTACAAAAAAAATTAAAGAAACATCTCGCTTAAACAAAACTTAGAGGTAATTTTCTATTTTTTGTAGAATATATGTGTTGTAAATAATGATCGCTTTAGTAGCTAAAAATACAAACTACGCCCTTAGCATTAACCTTATAAGTTCATTTCTCGTGGGAAGCAAAACTACGCCCAACATATGCAAATAAACTGTGGGCGTAAAAATAAACAATAATTAGAAATTACACGAGAATGTACTTGTTGAAAGGTTTGTTCTAAAAATTCTGCTGTTATCGGGAAATTAGCTTTATTATTGATTCCAGTCAATGTTGTATAAGTTTGAATTTTGATTTACACAGCTGCGTCTTGTAAAAATAAAATGCTTTAATAAAAATGTCCAGACAGCCAAAAGCAAACCTATAGGTACTCCGCTAGTAAAGTCATTGTAGCACAAACTATTTTATCCCAACAATATAAATACCTAGATGGATTACTATAATAAGTCAAAGTATTTTTGCGTTTTTAATTGAGGTCACATTTTAAATGTTCCCGGTTTCCTGTTTATTATCCCTCCCACTTTCGCGGTGATTTCTCGTTTTGACAAATCAATTTATTCCTAAAATTATTTGCCACCAGTTGGTATCAATGTTCTGATATTATTTCCTAGGGGCTTGAAGCGAGTCATAAATAAATAACGCTTCAAATAATAATAAACCCCCTTTTGTAGATCTTAAACGTCAAGGAGATTAGGAAAAGTATCACAAAAGGGTTATCAATTCAGTAATATTAAATACCTCAAACTTATTACCTGTTCCGTGTTTAAAAGCGTTCTGTGTCGATTTAACAAGCCGCTATGTTTTTGTACCGGGTGTTTCTCAAAAGACTTTCACCCCTATAACTTTTTTAAATTTATAGATATTAAAATGAAATTTTGAGATCATGCATTTGTTAGCACTTCCGGTTTGACCGGAAGTGACCTTGACTTTGATATTTTAAATGGGACATCTTGTATATTTTTACTTATTTGAGTTCAGCATAACATTATGAGTGAAATGACACCTCACTTGTCATTTTTTGACGTGTTATAACATTTTTATGTTAATTTTTTATTTTCAATTTAGAGTGCTACAAATTATTTAAACCTGTTTATTTATAGTCAAGTTGTATTTTATGAAAATTGAAATTACGTCATAATAATTGACTTTCTAAGTTTCACAAGCGTTTAAAAAACGAAATTATGTTTTCTTGACGTTTACTCCATTTTTCCAAATGGAACGATGGTGGTTCACTAGAATATTTAAAACGAGCATTTTTTTTCAACAATTTGATACCATACACTCCTATGCTATTTTAAAATTGACACTGAAAAATTTGCCTTAAATCCCAATCGCAAATTTAAAAGCGTTATGCATTATTGCCGCCCTCTTTTCTAAAGAAATATAAAGGCGGGTTTAAAAAACAATGGAATGGTTTTGAAAAGCAATGTGGCTTTAATTTAAAGTTGTAACGTTATTAATTTATAAAACATACAATAATACAAACAACTTGCGGCTTCAAAAGAATTTTTCTGGTCACTCCAAAAATTAGGAGCATATCAATTTGTTCATTTCTAGTAAAACTAACCATTTTATCTGATTTAAAATGTAAGTTTAATAAACGAATGACAATACAATTTTAATTTAAAACCATATTGGTTTTTAAAACCATTCCATTGTTTTTCAAAGTCGCCTTTATATTTCTTTAGAAAAGACAGGGCGGCATAATGCATAACGCTTTTAAATTTGCGATTGGGACTTAAGGCAAATTTTTTCGTGTCAATTTTAAAATAGCATAGTAGTGTATGGTATCAAATTGTTGGAAAAAAATGCTCGTTTTAAATATCCTAGTGAACTACCATCGTTCCATTTGGAAAAATGGAGTAAACGTCAAAACAAAATTTAATTTTTTAAACGCTTGTGAAACTTAGAAAGTCAATTATTATGACATAATTTTAATTTTCAAATACTACTTGGCTATAACTTAACAGATAGAGAGAGATATCTTTCATTTTAGAATATTTTTTTACTAAGAAGTATTGTTTTAATTTCAAAGTTATACCCAACTTCCAAATTTCGCTTATTTTTGACAAAAAAATGGATTTAATAGTGTTTTCTGAATAACCCTGTATAAAAAATAAAAGGCAACTGAACAGTACGAAAATAAGATTTTCTGCAGACTTTTTAGAGATTACCGTCGATCATAAGTCCGATTAGTTTGTTTTCATAATACCTATTATGGCTTTTTAAAATAAAAACATAAAAATATTAAATATTTTTGCTGCACACCGTATTTTATTTTCTGAGGGAACAAGTTAATTTCATCTAACTGATATTTTTTTATTTAAATTGACTTAAAGCATCTCCTAAATAGTTTTTTATACATTGAAGTATGTATAGAAAGTTTCCTTTTGATTTATAAAGAAAAAAATTTAAATTAAAAATATATTTTGAACGGATTTTATTCGTCACGCAAAATAAGGAAACTTTTTATGCATACTTTAATGTATAAAAACTATTTAGGAGATGCTTTAAGTCAATGGAAATCAAAAAATATCAGTTAGATGAAATTAACTTGTTCCCTCAGAAAATAAAATATGGTGTGCAGCAAAAATATTTAATATTTTTATGATTTATTTTAAAAGGCCATAATATTATGAAAACAAACTAATCGGACTTATGTTCGACGGTTATCTCTAACAAAGTCTGCAGCAAATCCTATTTTCGTACTGTTCGGTTGCCATTTATTTTTTATACGTTGTTATTCAGAAAACACGATTAAATCCATTTTTTTGTCCAAAATAAGTGAAATTTGGGTATAACTTTGAAATTAAAACAATACTTCTTTAAAAAAATTCTAAAATGAAAGGTGGTACTTTACTCTTAGCGGCATTTCAAATTTTTGATCCTACCTCGTATAGGTACCATAAGTATTTTACCGGATTTAATGGGTGTTAAGTATTTTGGTTTGTGAAGATGCAGAACCTATCTAAAATAAAATAAATTTTCTAAACTTAAAGACAAAAAACTTTTCCATATGCTGCGCACTTTCTGCCGGTCACTGTATAAATACAGAAAAGTTATAGGGGTGAACGTCTTTTGAGAAACACCCGGTATACGTTACGTAAAGAGTATAAAAACTAATTTAGTAGCAATACTTTTGATATTCAATGATATTTTTAATTCAATATACACGTATATTTATACAAGGTATAAACTAAGTAAACCTAGACAGTCCACATAAATCGACGAAAGCGAGGCTCGAGGCTGCGACCTTAATTCCAAGAAGCGAAGTGCCTTCAGAGTCAGACGGATATTCGCGTTGGCTAAATCACAGAATATTAACAGCAAATTAACAGCAAGCAGAAGCGACAATACCTGTCGGTACCTTTGATATCGACTGGTCGTTTTTCAATGACCTTCACACAACGATAACGGTCGATCCACAACATAATACTCCGAGAAAACTTGCTTATTTTCTACACTGAACGACATTACTTTTTAGTACAGGTGCAAATGTTATAACTTGATTTCTTTTTCAAACATAAAAACTTAAAAAAAGTTGTAAATTTGTTAGTCTTGGGAATTAAGGCCCGACTTTGTTGAGAAAGGAATTTATTTGCGACAAAGACTCATCCGAGCTGGACATATTCGCGATATCACGCCGTGTAGGAAAATATTCCGTAAACACCGATATACACTGAAATCAGAAGCACCGGCGTAGCTAGGGGGGGGGCATCGGGGCATTTGCCCCCCCCCAAGAGCCATGAAAAAAAGTAATTATCAACAATATTTCAAAAACAATATTTAAATTTATTTTTTTTGCCCTTTTAAATTTAACGTAGGTAGGCTTACTTCGAGAAACAACGCGTCTGTTTTGGTCATCACATCCCCGTCGTCTTGTTTTATGTGACATTCGCGGATCTGGTGTCTGGTGGTGTAAATTTCCTTTTCTCTCTTTTATTTACGTAAATAAGACAAAGTAAGATATAAACATCGTAGGAAAACCTAGGTAATTACGTTTGGTTGTGGTTTGTTTGTAGGACTTCTAGATTATTTCAGTTGCGGATTGTACTTAGGCGATTACGTAACAATTATAGATAATAGAAAAATTTAGCAAAATTAGGGCGTGGTCCAAAAAAATTTTCGGGCGGGCTTTACGCCTCTATACAACTATATGCCCCCCCCCCAAGACAATATCCTAGCTACGCCACTGATCAGAAGTATTCACCGCGAGCGAGGCGATCGAATTCCGAGAATTTGTTATTTTCATCGATTTATTGCTAAATAAATAAAGATACATTTGACTTGATTTTATTTCGGAAACGAATTTTATTTTATAGAAAATAGGTAGGTACTTCTAAATTTAGACAAAATAATATACCTAATCCTATGGATAGTATGATTTTTATATTTTTTGTTTTATTTTATTTTATTTTGATAATGAAATCAAAGAAAATTTGTAAGTTTCATAGGTATCTAAAAAATAAAATTTGGGATAGCAAAAAGTTTTGTGAATAAAGATCTGTTATGATTCTAATTACCTACATATATTAGGTATTATGAATTCCCTGAAAAACTCTACCTATTATAATGATTTAAAAGAAGGTAGGTAATAAAAGTTTTGAAATCTTGGCCCATCCTGAAACTAAAGGTGCCAACTTAAATTGTATTTAGGGGATAACTTCATACATAACAAAATGTAGAAACTGTCATTGACTCTCGTGCGTTATTTTTTCTGTCGCGTTCCCTTATATTTAATTCTTTAGAGCATTTTATTTTTGAGGAACCGTTGTGCTGCCTGCCCCTCAAAAGAGAACAAGGTAAGTAATCGTTTTACATTTGGTGACCTTTTTTTAAACAAGAAAGAAGGTACCGTATCGTCACACTTACGAAAATGGAATAAAGCATTCCAGTATCAGTGTCGATTCAATACAAAGTCGCGGTATTTTGTTGCGGTATTTTTCTGGAGTTATTGCAAAAGTAATGCGACAATAGGCGGGAACCGATGGATATTCCCGTCTATATAACTGCATCATAATGAAAGCGTCAGCGAACATTTGACCATGCGGCGAAAAGTCTTGTACTTACTATTTAGCTGCTAAATTGTACTTTTCGTCTGGAGAAGTAATAAAAATGTTCCTATGTTAAAAACCTAAACCGCAAAAGATCACATCTGCTACAAAAACGGGGACAGAGCATCAACAGCTATGGAATCCGAAATCATTGTAGAAGGATTTTTACAAAGTAAAAAATTACGTAAAAATACGTTACGTAAAAGCCATTCTTTATAGCAATTTCACAGGCAACAGTGCTACAAATTGGGGCAAATAGGATTTCTATAAAAAAAAACTAAAGTTTAAAAAAAAAAAATGTCTGGCCTCTCGGTAGGTTTACCATTACGTTGAAAGATTTTCCCAGCACTTTGCTTGTTTTTCCATCATCTCGTAGCTCCGTTAGAACTGTTTGCACCTATTATATTTCTAAACTTCTTATTGTATTCTCCTAATGCGTTCGAAACATGTAGATAATTACCCTGTATTAAACCTTGAAACTTATGTTTTTTAATATACCAATGGAGAAAGACTTAAAGTTTATTTATTTTCCTTTAAGGCCAGAGAACAGGCCCCGCCCCTATTGAAAATGGGTATAAAATAGCATGCAAAACAGGGGTACTTGCTGTTCAACATTTCTCTTAAACTATGGGTTTTACATACCTAAAATTTTGGTGAGGTGTCACAGAAGGTTGGTGGATTATCATGAAGTAAATCGCTTTTCGAAAAAAGGTATAAATAATAAAGAAATTACACTTGAAAAATCATGTTTTTGCTTTTCATGACCTCGACAAGAAAATCACTTATATACAGAAGTCCACATAAAAAACACAAATTCAATATACTTCTTAATATTCACTACAACTTTCTGTTCCCCTAAAAACTTATTTTTTTGTTAAATGTTCGCACAATTTCGATAAATATAAAAAAAAATTGCTCAGAACCTGGTTTACTTTTAGGCAGTCAGCTGTTAGTAACTTTTAGGGATATTTGGTTTTCACCAATATAAAATCTACAGAAACCTACCATTTAATCGGTTTGAGGGGTCTCCGCTAGGTGTCGGCACCGCGAATGTCCCATTCTATTATTTCATTCATAAAAATCCGTTATGTCGGCTTTACACCATAATAATAAGGCCCGGATTTCGGAACGAGCTCGTTCCCTCGATATTTTTTGTATTTATTGAAATCAAGGGCGTGCGTAAAAATATGAGTTAAACTGAAATAAATGTGTAATAAGAACATTAAGTAAGTATACCGTGCGAGCAAAAATTATTTGCATCAAAGGGGGCTTAGATTAAAAAACCTGGGGCTTGGTTTAGATCACAATGATATGGGGATGACATATCTAACCAAATCTAGATTAAAATTTTGTCAAATTCATTTTCTGACATGATATGGCAAACTAATGAGTAATAAAATAGGTAGACAAATACAATACAAATAAGTGTTGACCAGCATCTCTGGAGAAATGTTACCACATTCTTGGATAATCCTTTCTTGTAATTGTTTTAAATTTGCAATTGATGTTTTAAAAATAGTGTTCTTTAAATGAGGAAAAACGAAGTAATCCATAAACGTTAAATAAGGTGATCTAGGTGGAAATTCAATGTCTGATCGAAAACTGATCAATCTGTCGTCGAAAAAATTGCGTAAGTAGTTAATAGTTTCGGCGGCTGTATGGGCGGTTGCTGCGTCCTGTTGAAAATATCCAAAACGAAGTGCGTCGTCAAATAATTGCTCCACAAATGGATTCAAAATATTGTCTCTATACCGCTGTGCTGTAACTGTGTAATACATCATTTATTTCCAATAAATTTTCGGTAAACCCTTGAGAGTAATTCCTGCATCTTTCAAAATCTGCGGCTTGTATTTCTTGGAATACTTGCACTTTATAAGGAAATACATTTGGCTGCTTCTTAAGAATAGTCCTGCATGTTCCATAAGATCTTCCCACTTCTTGGAACAGGCGTCTTATACAATTTATTGGCGTATTTTGCATTATTTCACGAACGTTTGCAACACGTTCTTCTCTTCTTACAGATGGTCTTCCTGCTCCTTTTTTTGTGTTGTATAGAACCTGTTTCCCTAAACACAGCCACGGTTCTTTTCAGGCAATGATAAAAATCCCCAGCAATAAAAGCAACGTTAGGAAAATGTTCGTGAAAATCGTCCATGCACAAACCCGGATTGTATTGCCACTCACCATTTACTCTAATCCCGTTCGAAAATACGCTTCAACCATTAATGTTTTGTGCTCTTCCGAAAGCCCGGTCATTGTGTGAATTGTTCAAGAAATTGGAAAAATTAGCGATGAATCACAATTGTCACTAGTTAAACTCACTTTCTAAACTGAAAAAACACGTATGGAAGTCATCAATTACAATTTAAATACGACTCGCATCTTTTACTCTAGTTAAAGCATGTCGAATTTTTTTCCGTTTGGCGACGTCACTGATTTTTTTCACCTACCTCGGAACTAGCCAGATGTTTGATAATTGCACCAGCGGTTAATTACTACCTTTTGTTAATACCTTGGTTAACTACAGAAAATGGCTCTAACAAAGTTTAAGTTAAATATTTCTGCAATAGAAAAGTATAACATAATTTAATAAATAAAAAAATGTATTTTAAATTGCTTTTAATGTACTTAATATTGACAAAAATAATGTTTTTCCTATGGTAAACCATTGGCGCAAATCTCTAAATTCGTTTGTCTACTACTTCGTGCCTTACGTTTTTTTGGGGGCTAGATTAAAGAATATGACTGCTTAATTATTTACATTGTTTTCAATATAAATATCTACTGGATGCAAACATCCAATGTTTAGACAATTTTGTGGAGTTTTTTACCGCCGTCCGGGCTTTAATAATAACGCAATTTTCTATATTGACCCAAGTCGATGTAACTGGAACAAGTTGCTTATTATTTGACCACTTGTCTTGGCTGAGCTGACCTAAACTGACTACCTTGCCGTTTTATTTGACCAAGTAAGTCAGATTATCTCAGTCAAATTTCCTCCCCCTTACCTACGCTAAGGTTACCGGATTTGTGACTCGAGATCGTTCCTTTTGGCTGATTTATGTGTCAACACTGTCAATGGTTGTTTTATTTGCAATTTAGTCAAGAAATTTCTTTTAGTCAGCTCAGCCAAGACAACTGGTCATCAAATAATAAGCAACTATAGAATTGAACTTACGATAATTTAAAATTTATGGCGTTTTTGTCGCTTTTAATTGGTAAAACGATGGTAGAACATGCATTTACCACTAAGCTTGTTATCTCGGTTTTAGTTATGTGAAAATAAGCTAATTTATTTTTTTTTAAATAAAAAAATTAAAACTATAGAGTAAAAGTGTTTTAATATTTTATTTTACGATAATAATTACACTAGATATATTTTTTGTTATGTTATCTTCATTCTTCTTTAATTATTATTCTCTCATCCATTTTGTTTTGCCTCTGTCAGTCGTATGAGTTTTTAAACCATCAGCATGTAGATATGTGTTTCTGTAACTGATCCTAGAAAAATATAGGCATGTTTTAAATATAGGTAAAAAATACGTATAGCCAATCACACATTGCTGCCCTTTAATATTTTAATAGTTTGTTGAGAATAAGTAAAACAAAATGTATAAAACATTGATTCATCTGTCAACAAAGTCATTAATTCTTGACAAAATATGTATAAATTTACAAGAAATACCTATGCTGTACAGGACGTGGGACAGAATTATAAAGTACTTTAAGACTTTTTTTTTCACTGGATACCTCCTCGAGAGCAAAGTAAATCATCACCATTTTCAGATATTTGGTGTAAATTTTACAGGCACAAGCACTGTCATTATCAATTTTCCTGTATTTCTATTCTTTGAAAAATTCCTCAAATAGGTAATACCTATTTAAGCCAAAAAAACTATTTAAAATCCCGTTAGTTGATTTTATATGTAGTAAAAATCAAATAGCAGGACTCTGAATAACCTTTTCGACTAAATATCACGTTAAAATAAAATACTCTATATTATTGTTTGTCTAGCCTCGAAGAAAATGAAAAATAAAACTCGGACATGCAAATGACATTTTCATTAAAATATTAAAAGGAAATCACAATTAAGTACCATTTGAGTCTGTCTTAGAATTCCTCGTAATCTGCTGATCGAGTGCCTCGTTTACTGGTTTTTCATTCATTCTCTACTTGAAGCTTTCTCAGCAATGTGTGAATTTTCAATAAAAATATCTACTTCCATTGTCAGCCTGGAAAAGTGGAAAGGCCTGGGTAAAATAGCTAACCTAAAGGTGACAACAAAATCTTGTCTTCAAAATTCATTCTTTCACATCACATAACGAACAGCTGATCTAAAACAAAAATACCACAATGCAAAAAACATTTCAGATTGGGTTAAAATAAAATTATTTCCACTTGAGTTTAGCAGAGAATTGACAAGGTTTAAAAAGATCAAAAAAATAGATCGTATAATATACATAGTAAGCAAGAATCAGCAAGATTTAAATTAGTATCGTAGGGTTTAGTAATTAAAATATGCGTAGGAATTTATACATTTACCAAAACTTAGGAAAAAATAATCAAACAAGTGTTGGCACATTTTGGTTAATAATGAGTTATAAGTATGGGATGACTTGTATAATCATAAAAATAATTAATCAAATTTAACAAACTTACCTTTAGCAGAACAAAATGTAAAAAGGCTCGTGTTCATAAACAATATTAGTAGAAAAGATAAACAAACTCTGTCAGCCACTATCACTCAGCTTAGGGCGAGGTTGGGCTGGGCCTGGGCGATTCTATTTTTGTGGCATAATTGTGGCCGAGTCCAATCCAAGAAGACTCTGAACAATGCAAAATAATGCTCGGGCCCTTCGTAGCCTATATTTGTCTCCGTCTGCATTAAATTACCTTCGCTACATATAAAGAGAGACATATATAGCTCGAACGAAGATAGGTCTCCTTGCTGACGTTCAGTTTTTACAAATAACGACGTAGGGGTTATATTAAGTCATACATGATGGGGACGGTAAACGTAGGGCGCCTACTAGCGGCAGAAGTCTGGCTCTGACGTCACAACATGTGCTTCCATTCAATACCCTCTGAAATACAAGAGGGTATTGTTCCATTCCGCCAATCTTAGGGTATGGTCCGAATATCACCACCAGTAACCACTGTTAACCGCGACAAATGACAGATCAACCATAAAAATCCGGTTATATTCGGGACGAAAAATCACCATGTTCGTTAAAAGCATAACCTTTAATTTTGAAAAGTTCATGACAGAGTGATAATTTACAGGAATGCTAAATACACTTACTTCTTATAATTTGATTGAGATTGATTCTCTGAAAAACTTAATAAATTACCAACCAACGGCCAAACATTTTGAAATAATTCATAACAAAACAAAATATTTCATAATAATGACAAGTGACAGGAGGAACCGCTTGTAACCGGGCGTTTAAGTCGGTGAGCATTTTGACATTTGGGTGACGTGATATCCGAAAACCGTGTTCCAAAATAAACCTATTTTTTGGTTACCGCTATAATTTGGTTAATTACGGAACGCTAAACCACGACACTAGTTACTTTCGGACCATACCCTTATTTTCACCTTGTCACGCTTGTCACTGTTTACAAAAAAATCACATTCAATAAAACTTTTTACCAAATAGCGTAAAAAGAATTCTAGAAGTACAATTTAAATTTTACCCTACAATGTGCAATGTTGCCAGAATGTTCTGCAGTGGCAGTTTATAATTTCAGGGTTTATTTCTGCGATTATTTTTTAAAATATGGTTAATAAGTACCTAATTTCGCAAGTATGGATGCAAAAATCCTTATTTTAAACAATATTCAGGACTTATTATTTTATCATTTAGTCAGTTACCTACATAAATTGTATATTTACAAAAAATACAAATACGCTTTAGGTAAGTGAATGGGGAATCAAATCAAAAAAATAGTATTTAATTAATTACACAATAAATAATTGCAGGCAATTTCAGAGATTTTAAAACAGTGGTATTATTGTTTGTTTGAAGGTTGTAGACAATGATGTATATCTTGAGTAATAGATGTGTTTTGGACTTCCATTGCCTTTAGTTTTTCATATCACAACGTTTCAACTGGAGATACTTACCAGTTGAAAGTTGAAACGTTTGTGATATGAAAAACTAAAGGCAATGGAAGTCCAAAACACATCTATATTACTCAAGTGGTATTATTATTATTATTATTACGCAAATATGAGAATATTTATTTAAAACGGCAACATTGCACTGCTTTTGGAGACAGAAAAATAGCAAAATACCTATAAAATAACAGTCCATCAAAAATTATTTTAAAATTGGCATTCTATTTTAGGAGTACAATTCTCCGAAATCTTGAACTGACTGCGATTCCAATAGACCAGTAAATTACAGTATATTAAAAAGGGACCATCGGCGAGTAAAGAATAATTTGTCAACTAGCTGTTGCATTGTGTTCATAAAAAGCGCTATGTTGCCATTATAAATTACGTTCGCGGCTCGGTACAGCGCCATGTATTACAAACCGCTGATTAAATTCATAATAAGCGCAAGGTTTGGCAACATCCTAGCTTTGTAAGGAAAATCACACAGCTTTATTATTGGAGAAGTAGCCTTAAATGAGATCATAGAATTTTACTATATTTTACAACTCCATTCAATATTTTAGGCAAGTAAAAATATATTGCAAATCGGAACGGTGGCGCCGTCTTATTAAGTTTTATGAAAGTATTTTGTGATGACGTCTGTGATCACATGATGTGTGGTGAAAAGCACGTGGATAATGTTCCCTTAATAATTATTTTGTTTCATATACAGAGATGACCGGTTTTGGCAAGGAAAAATGGAAGAGCAGTTAAAAATTTTTTTTTCAGTTGCCTTTTTCCCGATATAATAAATCCACAATACTCAAACAAAAGAAAAATTAAAGACAATTTTCATTTATTTCTGCTATCTAATAGACTGTCATTGTTAAATCATATTTTTAATAAAAATTCACTATACTATTTATATGTGCCTTATTTAGGGTATTCAACCTAATAATACCACTTGACTGCTACATTTCAGAAGGGGGCAGCCAAAAAACCGTAAAACTTCTCCTATTCAAACCTGGCTGTAAAAAATATAGACACTGTCCCCCTCCCTGTGAACGGCCATGCCTACCAACGCAATGTCTTTTTATACTCTACATGACATACTGTCCAATTTATTAGTGGTGGGCAGAGTCGGATATTCTCATGAATCGGATAGTTTAAAATTACGTACTTTTAGAAATCGATTACTTTATTGAGTAGTGATTATCAGCTCGCAAGGGGCCAGAACTTCTAAAAAGATGGTCGTCAATGCCGTATAAACATCTTCCATTTCTTGAAAAAAAATCCACAGATCTTGCATCTTACGCAAGTATCATAGGCATGTTGAAAATACCTACCACATACAGTATATTCACTTTTAAGTTTTTTTCGATTTTTTTTAAATATTCTCCCCCGACTTTCTGTGTAATACGCCAAGACCGCCGCGCTATTTTGCTTTGTTTCAGCGACATTCGCTGTTTAGTTTTTTTCAATTTTTTAAATTCTTTACCCCCAAGTTCCTTTGTAATATTTCAAGATCGCCGCGCTATTGTTCTTAGTTCCAGAGTTATGCATTTTTTAATTTTTCCAGCTTTTTTGCAATCTTCGCCCCCGGCTTTATTTGTAATACGTCAAGACCGCCGCACTATTTCGCTTTGTTTCAGAGATATTCACTTTTTAGCCTTTTCCACTTTTTATTATTTCTTTACCCCCGACTTCCTTTGTAATATTTCAAGACCGCCACGCTAATATTCTTAGTTCCAGAAATATTCACTTTTCAGTTTTTTCTGCTTTTTTGAAATCTTCACCCCTGACTTTCTGTGTAATACGCCAACACCGCCGCGCTATATTGCTTTGTTTCAGAGACATTCACGGTTTAGTTTTTTTCCACTTTTTTAAATTCTTTACCCCCGTGCAACCTTGACCTACCGACACCGCCAAGCCGACGCGGTCTCTAGCATGACGCTTGCTGATGTCGTTCATTTTTCATGAAATGGACCCGTATATACGCGACCAGTTAGTATTTTCAATACTAAAAATGGCTTCTTAAAGAATCTAAAAGAAGGTCGCCACACATAAAGATCTCCTACTCGAAAAAGGTATTTGTAATAAAAAAATCTATTCCAGAAAATTACTGATTATCATTATAATCGATTCCGAGCGGTATTCGAATCCCATCGATTTTTTTGGGAATCGAACTTCACTTCACTTCTTGTACTTGAGTACTCCCATTACTAAAATTGATGTTTAGTATAGCTTTTTAGCCGCCTTGTCAATACACAGGAATCTTGCTACACCAAAAATTGCAGCGCTGCGAGTCAATAAAAAGGCCAGATAAATATGACCGACGCCGGATTTGTGCCTCAAATGTACTATTCAGTCGTTAAACCATGGAACGCGCAGCCGAGTCGGTACATGTGTTGTTAATTGAGGCAAAACACACACAAAGCAAATTATTTCATTTAATTAAAAAATTAACCTAGATTTGTCTTTCCAAGGCCGCCGCCTTGACAGAAACCGCGCCGAACCCATAACGTGTGTCTTGTCACTGCTGCAGCAGCGTGGGCCGCCGCTTCGGCAGAAACCGCTACAAAAACGCCGTGTGTGTCATCGCCCTAACAGTTCGTTTTCTTTTTACGCTCCCGTACCAACTAAGAAAGTTCATAAATAGCTTAATTTTATTGCACCTGTGAACCTTTACCAAGGCACATGAAACTTTTAACAATTAATATAGGGTTTCCATACGTCCCGGTTTACCGGGACATATAACCAGTTTCAATGGATTTGTCCCGATGTCTGTTGCGATCAGCTATTTAACTTTATATATTTGTTTTACTATCAAGAGACTTCACTCACTTCGAGGAAGAACGCAACATAAAAAATTAAAAATCCGATAGCCCATTTTTGATTTCAATACACAAACAAATCGGCTGCATTTCGTTTAATTTTTATCCTTTACCAAACATTAAAAACACAATTTTAAAAGTTAAAACATCATTTGTTGAAAAAATGGCGAACGCGCTTTGTAACTTTTGGTCCTGTGTCACGTTATAAACCGTTCCGGTCTAAGCCGAAAGATGTATGCTTACCCAAAATTAATAGGTACGCCTTTAGTGGAGGCAAAACGAATCACCTCCTTCCTTTACTACCTCTCTAAAATTAACGCTCCTATAGTCTGTTATTGGCAGACAATACTAAAGAAAATTACAATTAGCACGAAATCATCTCCAAATTATTTAACCTATGTAACATTTTCTCAGTGTATCATGATTTTATCTAGTATCACGTCGGCAGGAAATAAATAAAGCTTTAGATAGGCAACTTCTAACACATTTTAACAAAATTTACCTGAAACACGTTTCGCGCGCTGCAGGATAACGGGCTTATTACGCGATATTTAAGTCTCAATTTCTGGAATAGTAAACATAAGACATGGAAGCTCTAAGGTATAGAGCGATTCGACAGTCATTTCAAATAGGCTTTCCAGAATCCTGCAGTAGCGAAACAGTGTTAATCATCCTATAATTTTGCGCATTGTAGAGCCTTAAGAATATTATTGAAGTAGAAAATGAAAAAAATTATTATATTAAAAAACTTTTAAATTTCTAACGCTTTTACAGATTTGTTTGAGTTTCCTTCGATTTGTGACGGTCAAAAATATGTACTTATATATTATAAACATGTTATAACATAAATTATAGAACACTATTAGGTACGTCAAAATATATCGTAACTAGGTATACGTAGATATGGGGTGGCGTGAGATAAATATCATTTTATTAAAACGTCAGTAATTTGTTACACAGTTTTTTGCGCTTTAAAAACTACAGTGACGTTTTTGACAATTGCTTTAGTGTCATAGTTACTTACCCATGGATAAAAAAAAATGTGGTCCTTTGGGGATTAAAAAAAAGTTAATTCACCCTGAATAAGTAAAAAGCTGTTGTAAAAAAACAAAAATTTTATTCAGAAATACATGTTAATTCTGAAATTACTGGAGGAATAATAATTACATATTGTTTTACATTTGCCTATTAAAAAAAACAACTTAATATGTGATAAAATTCGTAGCTTTCGTCTAACTTTTTAAGTTCTGCATGTCCCTAAACAAAAAAGAGCATAGGCAAAACTAGTAAATATTGCGCTGTATACGAGGGAGAGGTGAAAAAGTTAAATTCACTCAAGAATAAAGTGCCCTTATTTTTCACTGTAGAAAATTTTGTTGTAAGGAAATGTTGTTTGCACTTAAAAGTTATCCATAAGTACCAAATTTCAGCTCGGTACCACAAAAAAAGTGTTTTTACTTTTTTTTACGCCCCCTCGTATAACGAATCGATAGAAGCTATGCAACCTATAAATTCAATTTTTTAACACCTCTTGGGCAATTAGACACATAACTTACTTAAATTAGTTTAAATACGCGAGAACTGAACGTTTAATAAAATAACGTCAAAAATAATTCAACTTTTCTCGTGTTTAAACCCTTACAATAAAATTCGTTTTCATTTAAATCTAGTAGCCATGAAAAATATTTATATTTGTGGTACCGAGCTAAAATTTGGTATATTTGGATAAGTTTTAAGTGAAAACAACATTTCCTAATAAAAAAAAAACTTTCCACAGTGAAAAATAAGGGCAATTTATTCTTGAGTGAATTTAACGTTTTCACCTCTTCCTCGTATACGGCGCAATATTTACTAGTTTTGTCTATGCTCTTTTTTGCTTAAGGACATGCAGAACTTTTCAACCGCCAAAAAAATTTGGTAAGTTTTTAAATAAAAAAAAAACCCTTTGGTGCGAACTTTCTGCCGGTCACTGTATAAAGCATACAAACCTGACAATATAATAATTTTTTTGGGAGGCTCTCCTAATGAAGGAATAATTTCTTCAGGCATTTCTTCACATGTTGGCGAAAGGTTAGAAAACTTTGTGGGTACTGCTTGCGGAAATAAGGTTTTTTTAATAGTTGCACTTCTTGAAAAATATTTTTCTTCGAAATGGTTTTCACAAAGCCGATAGTTTTTGTGTGCATTTATAATCTTTGGCAATAAATCTGGCCTACTGCAGGCGCCTATCCACAATTTTGCACTATAACAAAATATTGTATTTAAAGCAACATGATATCCATTATTTCTACCCCTTTTGAAATAAATCTACCCAAAAACTATTTTAACCAGACCTTTACAACTTATATCTTATTATTTTATTTTATAATATCAACAATTATTCGCGATTAAACATAAAAACATAAGGAAACTAATAAGCTCCATCTTTATTTATCAAGTATGTTAAAAATATGTACCTACATCCCAAAAAACTTTAAGATTAAAAATTTGAAATCTATTATCCATATTATAATCAATTGATTATCATAGTAATTACCGTTCGTACTCCTTTGGAAAACTAAATAAACTTAATCCTTGGCCGGTTTCGACTGAACAATACGGGTAGGCACAATAATATCCAGACCTTTTACAACACAGAACGAAAACAAAATAATATCACAATTAGCTAGGCGCAACGTCAGCTCGCGGACTAAACACAATTTAGACGAGCACATGTTTTTTAGCGATACACAACATCTTTGCGACATGCGCGTACCAAAACAGGACCCGCAAATCGCCCAGCTGTCGCTTCTCGTTGGCTGTGAGTTCTCTGGGCTAAATGTTTATCACAGGTAATGTTCGGCGTAACTCGTTACAGATTTGTACGTCGTACAAAATTATGAGCAGTAAAATATTTTCACTGCATGCGGTAAGTATGAAGCAAAGTCTCTGGAGCATGTAGGGAACGTTAAGCGACCTAAGCGATTTACCTTTTTCGTATCAATTTTTAAATAATACCATATAATTTAAATCAATTTTGGAATTTTGTATAGGAAATAGTTACCCGAAAAAAGATGCTATGCACAGTTTCATCATTATTTATGACTAAACATTAATTTGTTTTACATAAGTTTATGTCAAAAGTCAGGTCAAACCAAGCTCAATTCCGTTGGGGCTTCCTATTATCGATCTTGTAACTCAAGTCGTCATTCTCCATTCTAAAACTCGATTAAGATAGATTTGAATACTTCATACAAAAACAATAACTATGTTATAAATACTAATATGCAACATCAGATTTTTAAATGGCTCTATCAAAAACCTCACTCATAGACCACCAAACTAGCATATTTACGTCGCGCCGACGTTAATAATTCTCAACCTGATGTCGGACATATACGTCGATTTGACCTAGAGACGACCAGCATTGCATCAATTTGGTGAGCAAAATAAGGATGGTAAGGACGTCCATATATGACTTCTGCAGATTATAAGTAACGGATTGCAGTAAAGAATGACGTAATTTTTAGGTAACATTTTTCTACAGTATTTTACCACAAAGGTGAACAAGTTAGTATGGTAGACAAATCTGACGTCGTATTTTAGTTAGCTCTTTACGTCTATTTGTTACAGTTATCTTGCACCTAAAATGTGGGATAGTTTTAAATATACATTAACATGCCTAATCCGCACGAGTAAACATACTAAAGTCTATTTATTTTCAACTGGCAGAGACAATAAACAATAACCTAACCACGAAACGCCGGTGCCATCGGTACAGGACAGCATTTGATTTTCGCTTTTAAACAGGTTTTGTGATTATATTGTAGTTTTATTTTGCCCAACATACTGTTCGATTATTTTAAAAATTATTTGTTGTTTTGGTGAGTTTGACATTTTGGTTTCGCATAATGTAACGGTTAACGTAAAATAATCCTTAGGTTTAACCCGTCTTTAACCTAAGGTAGAAATATCAAAAAAACAGGTAATAAAATAAAATAAACAATGTTTCTTTGTTTGTTAGTCGACTCTACTTGGTGAAAAATTAAATAAATAAAATAGAATAAATTCAGTTTAAATGACTATTACTTCTTTTACACTCATTCAACCTTTACACTTGTCTTATTGGGTCTTGTTTAAAATCCTCCATGTATGCTAGTGTATAGTAGTTTTTGTTTAAATATTTATTGTTATTAACTAACCTGTAAATTGTGATGCAAAACAACCTGAATGTTTTTAAAACCATGCAGCCGTAAAAGTGCTATAAGGGTTTGAGTGCAAACCTGTTCAGGTCGAGAGTCCGCACGTGTATTTGTTTATGTTTCCTGACAGTTGAAAATAAATAGACTTTAGATCGCTAACAAATATGACCAACGGATATTTTTTGGGTCCTTTAAAGAAAATAATATAATGGCTGCTAGATATGACTATATATAGACAATAGCTTATAGAATAAACATGTTTATAATAAATTAAACTAGCCTCCAAACCTAAAAATACGTAAAGTAGATCAAATAGGGACAGTTTCCAGAATTTTGTTTTATGTTTTTCCAAGCCTTTATTTTGTGTGTACGAATATTTGATGCAAACAAACAGGTTGTTCATGAATTAACGATTTGGTATATTCTCCAAGATGTCTTTGGCTACAATTTATTGACCAAATAGTCTTAATTTGACAACACCGCATATGCTTAAATTATCATGTAGAACATCAGAATTTACTATGTAAAACTAGTAATATACTTGTGTAAATGGATGCCTGTATTAATGAGCTGAATATCGAAACAAATATTTTACCCCACACCTGACACCAATGTAAGGAAATGCCTTTTTTCATAGGTGTCTGTCTAAGCAAAACTAACATTCAAATTAAGTAAAACGTATCAAATCGCATAGGTTTCCTGCTGAATATAATAATTTCTAGTCGTTCACGTAGACAAATCTAATAAACCTGTTATAAATCTTGAATTACATTATAAAATTTGACGTTTATTTCTTTGGGAAACAGATGAAAATAAAAGGTAATTCACTCACAGTGAGAGTCACCTATGGTTGGTCCATTTTGTTTTGAGAAAAATGACAGAAAAACAAGTGAACCAAATTACACTGCAACATATTTGGAACATTGGCCATATTATCTATTACTTATATAGGCAAAATCACGTAAAATTTTAGCGCGTTTAGGTTAGGTTCTGTCATATTTGACATAAATTGCACACAATTTATGTCAAACATGACAGAACCTAACCTAAACGCGTGATTTCGACTATAGTTCATATTGAAAGAATTAGATATATTTAACTACATCCTTGTCACATTCGGTATTTTGTATTTGACTGATAATGAGCAATACCTACATTTATTACCAAAAAGGAACAACATCGTTTTTAAAAATCGGTGAGTTTGTTAATACATGATGGACACTACTACTTAATACAGGATGTAACTCGAAAGCAGGAAATGTAGTTGTTCCGGTTTAACTGGAAGTTGAGTTTTTGGGAAGATAATAAAAATTGAAGATAGGGACATGTAAGCCGGTTTGCTCTAAGACGTACTGTTAGAAAGTTATAAGCTGTCAAAGTTCAAAAATGTCACTTTTCGAGAGTCAATATCTCGGAAACTATGAAGTATAGACTAATAGTGCATTTAATAAAAAATAATTATAATTTTATGTGGAATTTAAAAATGTAAAAATATACAGGGTGTTCCATTTAAAAAAAAAAAAATAACGTCAACACTTGACAGTTGGTGACATTACTGACATATGGTATAATAGTCAAATAGTAAAATTTTAGTCCTATAGATTGCCCAAAACCCGGATCCGATATCACTTTTCGTTCGCCTGTAATTAAGCCGTTCCGGAACATATGCCCAACCCTGTATGTATATTTGTTGTTATTTGCTTAACTGAATGTTACCATTGTTCTACGTCTTTTGGCTTTTGAAAAAAAGTAACTATCTATTTATTTTAAACGTAATTTATAGAGAATTTTTTTCCATTGGTATTGGCGAGATGTGCAAAAAATAATTTTGTTATTAAATTTAAAATTTACATGAACTAAATAATAATTGGCTTAGAAAATATTGTTTCATTATTACAATATTAATTCGATACCATTAGCGTAGGCTAAATATATCTACCAAACCGATTTTAAAGGATTTTAATTAAACAATTAATTATACAATTTAATTTCAATCACTAAATAATAATATTTTAGCCCAATATCCCATCGATAAATGTAGTTTATATTGAGCTTAAAATTAATGACATTGTGGAAATATTGTCTGACAAACTCCATACCGAATATTTACGCCTGAATACGCAATTAAGGTAAATCTATTACGGTAGACAACGTTCTACATTTATTACATTAATAATAATATATCGGTGTCAAGGTATAGATATCTCATTGTACGTACAAATTCGCAAACAATTATAACCTATGTAACGTATTAATGGGCTTGCGGTGAGCATAAGGCGTAAATCACGCTTTTATGAAAATTTTAATATACAGAGTTTTTACGGAACATTTTGGGCAGTAATGCGATTTGAATCCTTCAAATTTGGATAATGAGATTTTCGGAGATGCTCTCTTCAAGTCAAATAACAGTCACTATATGCAACATCTGGTTATACAGGAAGTGGTTTCAAACTTGCCCTTTTTAAATAGAGCACCCTGTAATTTATATATTGTTTATGTTTCTTTCTTTCTTTTCGATAAATATTATCAAAAGTTTTTGTATCCTACTCTATCCAGGTCTGAAAAAACCTAAATTTCAGTTTGTAGCAGGGGTCGCCTAAAATTGAATATCTCGTCAAAGATTTAAGAATGATACTCTAAATTCCTTTTGTGAAATTAAATGTTATTGTGTTCGATAACGAATATTCGAAAAATGAAATTTTAGATAGAAAAGTGATATTTTTGAAAAAATTTAAAAACTTCTTTTTTTTTAAATACGATGCTACGTTGCTGGTTCATTCAATGGATAGGCGAACTACAGACGAGTGTCCTTGTCAGTTGAAATTTGGCCATGACTATTGTTTTTATAAAAGTTATTAATAAAATGAAGAAAGGAACACACAAAAATATATTATAGACGTAGCTCCATTTAACATTAACAAGTCTGAGACAACTTCCGGTATAACCGGATGTCGCATGAGGTAGCTCTTATCTCATTTAAAGAGAGCGTCTCCGAAAACCCCATTATGCAACTTTGCAGGATTCAAATAGCATTACTTTCCGAAATATTGTCGGATATGGATTGGTATTCTTAAGGCAAGATGACTCAGTAAAATCTTTACAACAATGTAAAGATTGTTAAGGTCGCGGATATTATCAAAAAATGTGTAATTAAAAAACTAATGTATAGAACAAAGACAAAGAACTTTTAGTTTACTAGAAGGAGCGGTAAAAGAAGTTTATAAAAATAATTGTTTATAATGGGCTGAAATAAAAGGTTTCATTTTGAATACTACACAGTAGTACATCCAGGAAAATCCCCTCTTTAACAGGTTTGAATAATAATTTCTGACAAAGCAATAAAGAACCCCTTCTTCCACTTGATTGGCGTTACAAAGCACTATAAAAGAAGACAAAGCACTTACGAGTAGGAGTTGTAAACAGGATTCAAGTGTAAGGGAAACCTCTGCCCGTTTAACTACTCAAAATATCAGTTCAACCATTCTACTTTGCCACAATTGCGTAAGTGTTGTTTGTACATTATTTTATAAAGTTCATGCGTAAATTGTATAATTCTCTTTTAGCTTCAGTTGACTATAAAGTGGTAATTACTTCTTTTGACTTACTGACTTACTTGGAATAAGCCATCTATCCTTAAGTGGATCTTAAGGCGAGCTCTCTTTTTTAAAGGAAACACTCTAGTTTTGTTAAACTCTATTAACTTTGGTTTATTTATTAGTTCGTATGATTGTATTTTATCTCATTGCTTTGCTTTTGCTATTCAATAAACTTGTTAAACATCCTTGGTGTGTTTCAGTGAAGAAGTAGAGCGCAACCTTAAATTAATAAAAACGCGTAAATTATTTTTCCTACGACCACCTACGAAAATGACAATAACAGCACGGTTAACTTGGCTAGAAAGTGCTAAATATCACACGCGTGTTGAAAAAAAAATATTTCAACACGAGTGTGGAAATACCAAGCACACTATATTTAATTTAAACAGATGTCAATTTGACAACAAAACTATTTATTAAAAATAACACCGTACAAGTATTCACCTGAAGACGACTGGAGATATTTACCAGTTGAAACGTTGTGATATGAAAAACTAAAGGTAATGGAAGTCCAAAACACATCTATTACTCAAGATACATCATTGTCTACAACCTTCAAACAAACACTAAAAATAACAAACTTACGGGACACGTGGAGTGAATTGGGGTGCTGGGTTGGGTAAAGTACACTAGGGCATTACTGCAAATAAAAAAAAATCCTTTTTTTCGTTATTTTCGTTAACCTAAGAGTATTATTTATGGTAAAAATAATATTATCAAAAACAAAAATGGAAAATATGTCAGGCAACCCACAATACTGTCATGTTTACATGTCAACTGAGTTGAACCACAGAAAAAAAGGGGTAGCTATAGAGCAGAAATAGAATACCCTAGGAAATACCGATTTTTAATTTTGCCATTATCTCGGATAAAAATATCCATACAATGTTTAAGGATATGGGACAAGTGAATGTGCTTTATGTAAGCAAATAGGAGAAAAAGTTATTCTTTTTATTTAAATCTAGGTAAGTTAAAACGTGTAAGTGGGCATTGTTTTTTTTTTAAATTTGATTAACACAATGGTGATACCTACAAACTATTAAAAACAAATCAAACTCTTTTTGATTATATTGTATGGTCGTAGGAAAAAGTATGTACATTACTCGTGTGAAAGTGATTTTCTCACACTCGGAGAATTTCCGCACTCTGCTAACGCCTCGTGCTAAATACCTCCTCGTTTGAAAAGTACCACTTTCAACACTCGTTATGTAACTAATATACTATAAATTTTTGTTTTCAAACTATCTAAGCTACACTACCCAGTCGACTACATTGCGTAGCCCGACAATATTCTAATGAGCAAGTATCGTTAAACACTCTGTATAGTGACCGGCAAAAATTCGCAATATATAAGAAAAACTTATTAGCAGAGTACGGAAAAAGCTTTTCTGAGGAATCGGTTTGCATATCCGATTACCAATAAATAGAATTTAACATAGACAACCAAAAATACATGGACTCTATCAAAGAAAAGTAAGGATATTATGAAAATGGTGATAAAATTTAAACATTTTTACGTGTTGATAAGAACACTATTATGAAACAATATTAGAAGATAGTACCTATCAGGTCTGTAAAACTTTAGTGCCAGTATTTTCATTTTAGAAGTAAGTATTCACAGACTTGTCATAAAATGATAGATTATCCCCTATAAACCGTAAGATGTCTACTCCGTCCAAAAGTACGTTTATGAATAAAATATATTTATTGTCAGGTATAATTTATCCAATGTCAGTGTGATGACATTCCAATCATTTTATACGGCGGTAAACGTCGGTCTCTTTGAGACTGTTTACCGCCGTATGGAATGTCATCACACTGACTTTGGAATAACAATACTTGTGTCAGTGCTTTTCAGCTACACTCTTAAAATTGATAAGACAGGCACCCTATATAACCTGCTTATACGGCCAAAAGCTTTACGAGCTACTGCTTGAAAATAGGTATTAAACGAGGATTATGCTCTACATAAACTCTACCGTCCTAATATTTAAAGGATAAATCACTTTATTCTGTGTGCTGTCATGGCTTCGAGTGATAATGAAAATCGTTGTGATGAAACCGTAAGTGGCGTAAAGTGGGGAATTAATTCTATGGTTAATTCTACCACAGAGAAAAGTTTTTATGAATTATATTTCGGCTATCGTCCCAAGGGTGTTAAAGATGCATTTTTGATAACCGAAGTTTGCACGGATAAACGTCAAGATCTGGAGAAGTTGAGGGTTAAGATCTCTTAAAATGTTCGGTCTAAGCAAATTTACCATAAAGAACGTTACGATGAAAAACATGTACCCTCAATGACATTTGGTGTTGAGCAGCATTTTCCTATACGAAAAGCAAATGGCTCTAACTATGGTCAAAGCTCAAATCCGAAAGTTTTTGCCAAATTACCAATCTCGAACGAGACTGGCATATACACAGATTTATCCCACTGACAAAATGAAATTATTTGTTACCAGTGTCCCATCCCATCAGAGGTGACACTGACTCAGAGAACGAGTAAACTTATTCGTATGTTTTATTATGTAAATTAATGTATATTTTTTATATAATATATTGCAGGTGGCTCTTCACGGGGGGGGGGGGGGGGGGGGGTGGAAGGAGATAGCCCTGCCTATATCAAAGAATCTGCAGAGTTTAGAGTATTTAAGTTAGAATATAATAATTAAGTCTAGCCTGTGAAATATCAGACACCCATTTTACATTGCTACTGACAGACTTTTGGTTGTTAGGAAAAGAGACCAGACAATACTTTCTTGTTATGCATTTTGTACATTTAATAGTTTCTATTCAATATACGAATCATTAAAATTGTATCTAATTCAATAATTTGTGGAAGTTTACATTGTCTAATACCCTATTGATGATAATATTGCAAATTTTCTCCAAATTTCAGATTACCCGAACAAATTCTTATAGGGTAAAGTCAGAATTTGAAGCGTTCTTTGGGGTTCAATGAAATATATACTTATATACACGAGTCTTTATAAATTCCGTAGAAATCCAATATAAGAAGATTAAAATAAACTGAAGGTTTTGCAGTGTATAAGGTTATTACTTTCTTTTCGACGCAAATATTTTAGATGTAAAAAGATCCTGTCTGCCTCTTTGACTCCTGAATTATTAATTTGTATTTTCAGCGAAATAACGTGCTTTGTAGATGATTGTGAAGTACTTAATTAATAATACAATAAATATTTAGCATCAAGGTTTTTATTAAGAAGCTCAGTAAACGGTTGAGTATATGTACGAAGGGATTTGCCTTATAACTTGTAAGGATTCGCCCTTATATAGGGTACAAAATTCCTTCTTTGAAATTCTTAAAACGGGAAAATTAACTGTAGTGAAGCATATATATTATAAGCATCGTATGGTTACTTTTTTCTACGTTTTAGCAATGATTTTTACTTTGACAGAATTAGTTTCTAATTAAAACACACGAATTTATTTCTAACACAGTTTATTATTAGTATACTTATGAGAATATCCCAGATGAGCCCACACGCCGTGTTATGAATTGCGTTATTGCGTTTTTTTTTTCATTTTGGTGCCTTTTATTTTAACTTTAATTGGCTTTTAATTAGTTTTTTGTGACCAGTACCTACGTACCTACAATTATTATTTTTTAGACGAAAAATTTACAGGTTAAAATTTTATTGCTCTTTATTCAGGCGTTAAATTTATGGATCATAATTAGTATTGTGTACTTTGCGCGTCTGTTAATGTCATCGATAAGCAATATGTTTTTTTCAAACAATTTAAACCTTTTTATCATGCTAAATATTGGGTACCCGCTGAATAGGTTTTTAACCTTTTCGGTAAATATCTATTAAATTATAGGATTTTCGCACCAAAATATTGATATTTTCAAGAATGATTTATTTTACGATTAGAAATCTAAACTACGTTTTTGGTTTAGGTAATTATTTTCTGTTGGAAAAAAAAGTAGAAATTATTTGTCTGGCTGAGGTAATTACCTACACCGCTGGCATCACACCATAGTCCTCAAAAAGGAAACCACTCATTATGAAAAATTTATTTATGCCAATGTCATTTATGTCACAAAGTTGCTGGTCAGTTAATTATTGTTTAATGTCTTCTTGCAACCCGACATTAATCCTATTTTTGCGTCTGTGTCGGAATAAGCCAAAAACTGATAGTTTGATAGTTCAAATAGTTTCCTTTATGTTGAACCGTATAATCAATGAAACTCATATAACCTGAACGAATAAAATGAAAAGAGCTGTAAATATGAGTGAAGGACTATCTAAAATAACGTTTCATTTACTTAGTATTTTCGAAGTTTGGGTAACGATAATATCGCGGGCGTACAAGCAAAATCAGCTAAGTCCCCTTTTGCTATAATCGCGAAAATTAAAACCATTAAGTCCGTATAGTTACTATACTTCGTATAGAAAAACATATAGGTCCAAACCATAGACAATTTACCTTTAGATACCTACAGCTTATCTCCTGCGCAAACAAAAGTTACGTTTTATGGGTGAAAAAATACGTCCGAGCGCATGACTCGTCGGTCAGCTGTCTTCATTCGGGGAACCTTCGTGCATGCGCACAAACCTCGTGTTATCGGCCGTCCTACTTTATCGACAATAATCGACGCGCTCAAGAATACTCTCCAGAACCGGCTCGGCCGCCATTTTTGTTGTTGTGTTTTAAGGTTTCTTTTCTCTGCGGATTCCTTGTAGTTTTCTAAAGTTTTCAGCTATCGGATCGGCTATCGTGGATTGTGGGACTGGTGTTTAATATTTATGGATTTCTGGTTTTTTGTGTAGTTTAGTTAGTGAATTGTGTTTGTGCTTTTAGTGACTTAGATTGTAATATAAACAATGACTAGTACTAGTTGCAGCCGTTGTATAATTGTATTATGCCCAAATAGGGGTAAAATAAACCCTCTATGGTGGCATATGAGCAAGAATTTAAATTTTAAAGCCCGGACCTGTCTATTTTCCCATTCGTCAAACGATAATGTTGCAGTGCGCATGTCTAATAGTTCCCAGTTTTGTTTACATGCGCGAGGCCATAAAACTGCCACATTCGTGATTATTGTTTGTTTATCTAAAGGTAAATTGTCTATGGTCCAAACGCGCATATTAAGGGGTCTCTAACTATCTGTATTTTGACGACGTCTATATTTCTGTAATACTCAACATAAGGAAGCCACTAAGTACATTTAATACATTTTTGATAAATATTCTACAGAATATTATGACAAGAAAAACCCGTTAAGTGTACTTAGGTGGATTTTTCATTTACTTTGAACGATACCTGCTTAAACAGGATAAAGCCATTAAGTCCAAAAGTAAGGTTACAATTAGTGAAAAATAACCTATTATTCGGTTTTTTCAATCACTTGAATTATTCGATTATCTTCGGAAATAATTCGAGTAACGAAAATATATGGTTTTTATTTTCCAACGCGTCTCCAAAGCTGTCAATCACTCACTGCGGCCAGAGCCATCTCCTAGCGAGCGGCTACACCGAGTGGTTTCGGTTATTATTGGCGATATAATTCAAATTAAATACTGCATTACGGGTTACCTGTGTAAGATAATATGATTTATTATTTAGATTTAAATACTGTATTACGGGTTGTCTGCGTAGGATAATAGGATTTATTATTTTATTTAGATTTAAATCGTCGGCGTCTACTGAAAACTTAATGTTTAGTGGAGAGTATTCAGTATTCATAAATATCATGAGTTATGCAATATCGTGACATCTCAAGGTCAAGTAGTCAAGTTGTTAAATTAAATTGTAAGATCTGGGAACTGGGAACCATGCCAAAAAATCCAGAAATATCTCCGCCACATTTAATAATCCGCAAAAAATCAATCGATTAACAACACCGAGTCAGTTATTCCCAATACAAATGGTGTATATCAACATGAACGATAAACCGCCAATATTAATAATTAATATTAGCATTTGAGTGAAAAAAAATCGATTATCATTCGGTTTTTTAAATCACTCGAATACTCGGTAGTCGATTATTAAAATAAGTCGATTTTTCCCAACACTAGTTACAATCACACAATTGTTTATTATTTTAATGGTCAGACAGTGCGTGTTCATCAGTTACAAATAGTGGATTGCTGTCTTCTAAAATCGAAAATAATGAGTTCGAGGTGCAAAAACATGGTTCTAATGGTCTTCAATGGTTCAAAACCAAGGGTCTACCACACAGGAGCAACAATCGACAAATAAGTTATTTTTTACACATTTTTAGTTTTGGTAAAGTAAAAACTGTATTTAAAAATGTTATCATACTAAGACAGTTAATTTATATTATTTAGACAACTGTAACCATACCTCTGGTGATCATGCGACAACAGTAAATTCAAATAAAGACCCAAATAAAGGCAATGTATGTGAGCCAAACAAACAGGATTATTTAAATGATAACGAAGACCCCATGCGGAGTTGTAGTAGTAAAAAAAATGTAAAAGTACTACACAGGAGAAGTTATCAGCAGGTATGTTTTTTATGGGGGTTAAATCAAAACATAAACATATAGGGCTTAAGATAAGGAACCAAAACTTTTTTAAAATGTCTAAGTTTTTAGAAGGTTTTTGCATTTTTCTTGTTTGGTGGTTGTTATTTTTTTTTAAATATCTGATGACGTTCTTTGGACTACTTCCTTCCGCATAGTGACCAAAATATATTTTAAAATTGACCCAAATTTGAAATTAATAGATTTGCGCAAATGTAATAGGTTTTTTTTTTATATTTATGGTTGGTACAAATCTCTGCCTGTTAGCAAATATGTTAGAGATAAGACTGCTGAGCCTAGTGTTGAAGACAGTGAAGTAGATGACTTACTTTCAATTACATAAGAAATCTATAATAATGTAATATAAAATATTTAAAATAAAAAATCGAATTTATACATTCAGGCAAGTTTTGAAATGCGTTTTTCTCAAGACTATAAATTGTGAACTTGGCTGATTTTCCTTGTCCGCCCACGATATATAGTTTTAAATTCTTTATCTTAAAATCATTTTTTCAAAACAGCAGGTGACCCATATTGCAGCCAGTGGCGTGGGAATAAAAGTGTTGGTGGGTTATTTAAAGTCATATTTTTTTTTGCCGAGTGCAATTCCACTATTACTTTTCTAGAGAGCAAAAATTTGATTATAATGACTTTTCCATGACCTACTAACGGGCATAGGCGAGCAACTCCTATATCATTTTATTGAAGTTCTTGCATAGGCACCTGCATTTTAAAATATTCTGTGCTAGCGCGTTGATGTTATTTTACTGTTGTAACATAAAAAAAAATATATTATTAACAATTATTGTTTCCAGTATTTTTATCAGTAAAAGGACGACTGTCGTAGTATCTCCATTTTAATTGCGAAGAAGACCTTTCTACATCATCCGAAGTTACGGGTGCGTATTTAAAATAAGAACAATGTTTTAGGGCCGCCATATAAATGGTAGGTTCGGCAAAATCTACTTATTTTTTGGTCAAAAGGTCGACTATTAAAGACACGGTGCGGAAACCGGGATTTTCATCTTATATATTACACATTTTGTCTTTAACCTTACTGATGAGCCTTGATGGCGAAATGCGTCTGAGGATGGATCTGATGAAATTAAATTAAACATTTTCTTTCGTCTTCATTGATTCCGGTTCTATAACCGATAAAATACGGGTCTTGGGGCGCTGCCTACTCTTGTAATTGTGACTTTAGTCTTTAAAAGTAATTTTCTCTTAACATTTGACTTAATTTTATTGAGTTTTGTTTAGAGGTGTTGGTATGCTTTAAAGAGGTATAAAATTGACGCCATGCGCCTCATTCTCTCCGCTGATCACCATCTTTACACAATAAAGTAGTACACACTTTCCATTGTTTTATTAGATCCTAGCCCTACTGATGAGCCATGATATGGCTCTGGGTCTGAGGATAGATCTGACGAAATTAAAGGAAATCTTTCCTTCTGTCTTCATTGGTTTCGGTTCCCTTCCTAACCAACGGCCTACGGGTCTTGGAGCTGCCTAGCCCTACTTTTGTAATTGTGACTTTAGTCTTTAGTGAGTTTTTCTTAAAATTTGACTTAATTTTATTGAGTTTTGTTTAGAGGTGTTGGTATGCTGCAAAGGTGTCGACGCTACATTTAAGTAGTACATTTCATCAGATCCTATCCTTGATGAGTCGCAGTGTTACCAGATCTACCGTAATTTTGGTAGATCTACTGTTTTTACCTTCGATCTACCAACCTACCGTTTTTGAACCTGATTCTACCGTAATTTTTAATTTTGAAAATATATAGAAATATATGACAAGTGTTAGTAGATTGGAGACGAAAGTGGTCAAAAAATGCTTGCAACACTGTATATGTGTAAAGTTTGTTAAATGTATGTATTATAGGAAATACGGTATATATCCTCAGAAAGGGTGCGATAACGAATACCTTTTGGGTGTCTTTGGCAGGATTTCATTGAATAAAAGAAGAATCAAAATTTTACTATGCACTTTGTTTAGAATTTTGAAGGGTGAAATTGACTGCCCCGGTATTCTTGGTAAACTACCATTCGCTGTCCATAAAGTCAACTCGCGAGCGTCAAATATTTTTTATCTGACCTATCCTCGAACAAACCTTTACAAAAATTCTCCAATTTACAAAATGTGCCACTTTTTTAATCTGTATGCATCAGATATTGATGTCGATACAACTAGTCTTGGTCAGTTCAAGGATTTGGTCGAGAGAAAACTGAGGAACAATTAACGGACGTAATATTGCAGATGCTCAGTTGAGTACCCACTTTTGTGGGGTTTTGATTTTTGTTCGCCTTATAGGCCCTTTTGTTTTATTTTTGTTTTTTTTTTGTGTAGCTTATTTTTTTTTGTTATATTTACTAGCTGTAAGATATATCTGTAATTGGCACTAGTGCTGTTGATAGTTATAAATAAATAAATATGACGGAAGAAATATGTAAGTTTCGACTCGGTCTTTTAAAATTGTTATTTATAATTATCCATGGGTCCCTATATCGCCCGTGGCAATGCCACTGACACAAATCGCCCAGCAACTTGCCATCTACAAAAAGCATGATTCGTTTTTGGGAATTTGTGGTAAATAATAGGCCAACCCAATGATCTTCTACTCATAGATGAAACAATAACCAATGAACCAATTGATAAAATCGTATTTCATTCTAAAGTAAATCAACATACAAATTTCGTCCCTCCACTTTGCTGCCAAACTTACGCTGTTAAAGTTATTAACATGATGTGGAAAATCTAAATATTTGTCTAAAATCTCATAAAAAGTCTGCAGTATGGCAACGCAGCAGTAAGAGATCCGCCCCCAAAGACGTGATCGCCACGACATTGGCCTAAGGCTATGATGACGTTGTTTCATTCATTTCCGTTAACAGATATCTGCAGAAAATGTATCGCAGAAAAGCATCGATGTTTGCGATAAATCGAAAAAAATATTTTAATAGAATTAAAATTACAAAACAAGTCACAAATCTAGTTATTTTAAGCCCACACCTTAACTGAACCCAAAGGTAAAAGGTATAACTAAGATTGAGAGGCAACTGCAAAATATTACGAATAAAATTAAGGCCTAATACATAGATTAAAATATATCGATGCATCGATAAATATCAAATGGCCTAGATGCATCGCTGAAACGATGTATCGCATCGAAAATATCAATGTTTTCGATGCGTCGATATATATCGAATATCTCTATTTCGGCTTAGTGTTTCTTTTACAGCTATCAGAATTTTTTTTCAGTTGATCGGTTTTGTGTAATTGCTGTGTTTAAAGCGTTTTGTGATATTTTTTGGAGACTAGTTAAGATGAGTCGCAAGCATCAAGTATGCGAAAATTAGAAAAATAATAATTCTGTAGTTATATATCATGAGTGAGTAAATAGAAAGTTGGGTTATTTGCAGGTTAGGTTTAAACTATGGTACCAAGGTCACATTCAAAGGTAAATCTATCGTAATCCCTACTACCTGCCCCACCCAGCTCTTCACCGCCTATCTCCTACAAACGATGTTGTCAACACATTTTAATAGCGTTTATAAATGACAGAATATGTGCTAACTACCGTGCGAGCAAAAATTATTTGCATCAAAGAGGGCCTTGCATCTAAGGACGTAATGCTTAGCCGTAGAGCTTAATACCTGTTGGGTGTCAGTAACTACCTGAATAAAAAATCAATCAGCTATTCCGCCATCTTTGACAGTCGTTACAATAAGTAATTTGATTCATCGCTAATTTTTTCAATTTCTTGAACAATTCACACAATGGGCTTTACGAAACAGCACAAAACATTCATGGTTAAGACGTATTTACGAAACGGGGTTAGAGTAAATGGTGAGTGGCACCCGGTTGCGCATGGAGGATTTTCACGAACATTTTCCTAACGTTGCTTTTATTGCTGGGGATTTTTATCATTGCCTGAAAAGAACCGTGGCTGTGTTTAGGGAAACAAGTTCTATGCAACACAAAAAAGAAACAGGAAGACCATCTTGTTGCAAACGTTCGTGAAATAATGCAAAATACGCCAACAAACTGTATAAGACGCCTATCCCAAGAAGTGGAAAGATCTTATGGAACATGCAGGACTATTCTTAAGAAGCAGCTAAATTTATTTCCTTATAAAGTGCAAGTATTCCAAGATATACAATGAAGAGACGTGTGAATTTATGCTTGGAGCATGACGGTGGCCAATTTCAGCAGTTTATGTAATTGGTTTTCTTTTTCTTTCTGTATATTCTTTTACTTTGTTAATTTTGTAAACAACGAAAATAAATTTGTATTTGTCTACTTATTTTATTACTCATTAGTTTGGCATATCATGTCTCATGTCATAATATGAATTTGACAAAATTTTAACCTAGATTAGGTTAGATATATCGCAATTATAATCGCGGTAAACAAATACGTCTCTGGAATGTCATGAACTTTCCGCGCTCGGATTGTTACCCCTTCAATAATAATATTAACATAACAAAATTTTAAAAATAAATGTAGGTATAATTTTCCAGGCCAGCCCTGCAATTCATACCAACGTATAAAAATTAAATAGACCAGAATTGACAAAGTGTCACGTGACTTGGAATTCATCTTGCGAGAGGAATTAAAAAAACACTATACATTTTCAAATTAACGCAAGCTCGGCCACTAGAAACGTCCTCCGCCGCTGACCTTGTTTTATTTAAAAATGCCTGACAATAAACATAACCTAAAATATTCCGGAGCATGAAAAGCAAACTGTTTAAAAAACTTCGATTCAGGATCATAATACATATTTACATACTTTTAAGGGGCGCTTCGGAAAAGCCCTTGAGTTTCTTATTCGGATAGTATTTTTTGTTAATAAATTAATTTTAATACGAAGCGTGTCTTATCTTTTTTCTGCATTAAATTTTCAATATTTCAATACCTGCTTTCACCCAGGGCTTGACCAGTGATGATTACATACTCAAAAAAATATCTCAAAAGTTTTGGTGTTGACTTGATTGACCCAAATAAACCTAAACGGGTGACTTTCATAGGTAGCAAAGAAATATTGTCCCAAATATGGTTTCGTTTTACATTTTAAATAGTTTACTTTACCGTTTCGCTTAGTCTGAGAACCAAGCAACACTGAAAATACCTTTATACCCAATGATCTACTACCTAAGATCATTGTTTATACCTAACCACTCTCACTAATAGGCGAAAAAACTCACCATTTTTTAACACTTTGTTTATATGTTTGCGATAAACCCGATGAGCATACAAAAATGATTATATTTGTCAGAGTAGTATAAAACAACAAAACACCAAAATTATAGTGTTTCCCAGGTCAATGTAATGACATAAAACAGTATGAAACTCCTAACCATAGGCGTCCCAAACAAATAATTAAAATGCAGGGTATTGTTTTAATTTGTTAATATGATAATAATATTATAAATAAAGCAACTTTAATACCTAACACGTTTTAAGCAAACAGTATTGATTCAAAATGCAGACAATTTAATTGTTTTTTTTTTTCGATAAGAATCTTCCAAAGACTGACCCCCTGTGGTGATACTAACAGGGGAGTGTCGGATTCAACCCTGATGGGGCCGCATACCAGGGCCGTTTCTGGCCTGTTGGCCGCCCTTGTGCGACATATGAACTGGCTGCCCTTTAAATCAAATCAGTTACTATTTTACAATTACCTACCTGAAATTATGGCGCAAAGCAATTGTCAGAAAAATAAATCTTTAATAGGTGTTTATTTTTAATATTTTTCTTTTATTCATACTTACCTACAGAGGGACTCAGCAATTTGGCTTTCAATGGCGATAAGGGCCAAGCCACTAATCCTTTCTTCGGACATAATTGACCGCAAGTAATTTTTAATTAATTTTAACTTTGAAAAACTACGTTCGATAGATGCAACAGTAACCGGCAGAGTAATAAAAATTCTCAGCGCAACACAAAGATTTGGAAATGATGAGATGAAATCTTTTTCAGCTATGAATTTTAGCGTATCTACAATTATTATTTTGTACGTTTTATTGGAAAAATTTCTCGGAACGACAAAATTTTCTGGTCGAGCTCTGAGCGATCAATATCTTTGTTTGTGGGACTTCCTTGCTATTGAAGCGCTATATCGAGATCTTTGAGGGATTTAAACAATTTCTCGTCATTTATGGCATTAGCTTTATAGAAGTTCGACAAAAACCCAAAAGTTTCATTACACTTATTAAGTGAAACGAATCTCTCCTTAATTGATTCTATCGCAATATCCAAAGAACAAGTAACCGGTGCCCATAAAGGGTTTCCCCTGGCAAAAAAAAAATATATCCAAAATCGAAAAATAAAAATTCACATTGAAACTCTGTTTGGCCTTGACGATGGGGTCATCTTTTAATTCGTAATCAAAATGTCTGGGTACTTTTTTTCGGCGTCGGAAAAGTTATTTGTAACAGCATTTGAAACCGGACGGCAAATTTAAATAGGGTGCGTTCTTTTGCCCTGTGAGTATTTGTGCCCCCACCTACCCTACTACCAAATTAATAAGACCTATAGTTAAATTCGCATAAAGTTTTAATGCCAAATGTCAAGACTTGTCATTGTCTAGTTACTTTAGATTTCACCAACTTACTAAATTTCTTATACAGCTGAGATTGGTCAGTGTTTTTAATTTTTCTTTTCTGGAATTGCTCGGCCAACTCTTTTTATTTCTATCTCTTTTTAATCGTATGAAATAATACAAGATAGACATACTTTGTGTGCAGTACAATTATACCAATTAAATTTAGCCATTAGAAATTTATATTTTATGAGTTGCTGCAGTAATTGACAAGTATGACAGAACTGAAATGTCACGGCATTAAAAGTTTATGTGAATTCAACTATACCTACATAATTATTCAAATAATATCAATTAGTTTTAATTTTTTGAGTAAACCTAAGACAAAATGTAATTGACGTGGGTGCAGGGCGGCCACCTCCGTTGGGAATTCTTCTTATTTTTTCGATACTTATCTATCTAAAAAGAAATCTCTAATTAACACAAAGGGCGGCTGCCTCATTCTTGACAGCTACTGCATAATTTTTTTTTGAAAACTGATTTTACCATTCTTATTTGACCCTTCATATTTATGAAAACTCCTAGAATTTTTTTTACGTCTAACATTTTTTTCTGTGAAACGGCAGGTGGCTTTCGCCGCCCTATAACTTTGGCCGCCCTTGTGCGGGGGCACTCCCAGCACACCACTCAGAAACGGCCCTGCCGCCTACCGACTAAACTCACCGCGTTCCTGCGGTTTCCGCGCCGTAGGCGTATAAACCTTCAGACCACTCGGTTCGGTATTTCGGCTCTGCACGCCTAATGCGTGCTTTGCGTCATACTCGCCAACACTTTGGGTACTCGGTGTACTTAAGCTGGCTTTGTCGTCTAACTACTCTAGCTAAGTAATAAGCTTACTGTGTTAGTGTTTGTGTTGTGTTTGCGATGTTTGTGCTCAGATTATCTGAGCAGTAGCAAGGTGTTGCTTCTTGTGTTGGTGTTTGTGTTTGCGATGTTGTGTTGTTTGTGCCCACGCATTTCCGCAATGGGGACCCCACTGTTTCTGGGAGAGAACCAATAGCGCTGGTCTGGGCAGAAGTAAGCTTTGTAGGGTGTAGATTGTTACTAGCTAAGAACTTACTTGTGTTAGTGTAGGTGTGTGTAAGGGTGCAGTGTTGTGTGTAGTAAGTTCTTGTGTGGTAGGTCCCAGATAGCAAAAGTACGTCCTATGGACGTTTTTCGTACCAAACTCTCCGGACGTATGTACGTACATGGGACGTACATAAAATCCATTTTAGGAACGAAGGACGTAAAAAGGACGTCCAAATTCCGACCAGGTGGACGTCCGATGTACGTCCATTTTAGGTCCAAAAGTACGTACAATGGACATAAAATGGACGGAAAATATGTACGTACTATGGATGTACGGTATTGAACGAACAGGGAACATACTGTGAACATAAAGTACGTACAATGGACATAAAATGGACGCAAATTATGTACGTACTATGCATGTATGGTATTGAACAAAAAGTGAACATACTGTGGACATAGCAGGTGACAGTATCGGTAAAAAAGATAGCTTTTTTATCGAATGATACTGGCGGGAATATTTAAAAAGGTTAGTTTGTAATATCATAATTATTGCATTTTGAAAAATATTTCTTTAAGTAGGTAATTGTTTCAAAATAAGAAATAGGCACGCCGCAAAATTAAATGTTATTTTAATTTTTTTCTTCTTTAAAACACGTATAGGCGTGCCTATTTCTTATTTTGAAACAATTACCTACTTGAAGAAATATTTTCTAAAATGCAATAATTAAGATATTACAAACAAAACCTATTTTACCTATTATTATGACTATAAATTACTTAAATATATTTAGAAACATCCTAAACGACACAATGATTATATAGAAAAAACATTTATTAAAATTTTAAAACAACTACTATGTACAATATTATAAATTCCATTCGTAAAGTCTAATCTGAGATCAAAAATTATGTAAGTATGCAAAATCATGCAGTTTTGTTGACTGCAACAGCCACCAGACACCAAATGGTCCCCTGGCCAGCAGCAGCGGCACTCAGGGCAGTGGAAGTATCCTGAAAAAAAGGGGCAACAAAAGCAGTATTCATTCTGATCGAGCTGTAAAAATCAGATGGCAAAAAGTGGTATTCGCAAACATAAAACTTTGCACAGTTTACATCATAATTAATTTTATAGATATCTTTCCAGGCTTTACACAGGTGTTTATTTTTTTTCAGGAAAAAAAAATGTTTATGAACGTAGTTTTCAATAAAAATTGGACAATAACTTAAATAATTACTCAGACAATTTGGCAATTTGCACGAATACCTGGCTCTACCTACCTTCACCATAATTTTAAAACTTTTTTGATTTTAGATTTGTGTGCATCTTATGCAAAATGTAAGTTAACATAGCCCGAAAGTAGAGGTATACCGTATACCTGTTATGTATTTTGAAATTTTGACCCACTGACCTTGAAGGTTTAATAAGCCATTTTGTGGAAGATTAGTGAAAAAAACCCTTAAAAATTAATAAATACAAGGTATACTTACATTACCTGTATAAAAGAAAATATCCAAACTACCAAAAACTAGACCCAGGATGGCGTGGCGTAGCGTCTCCCATAAAGATGCCATTAAACATTTAACAGATTGAACTACAACAGATAAACTTCAATTACCAAAAAGTAATTTTAAAAAAATTGTCAGGTTAACTTACGTAAAAACTTAACACTTCCTTCCATTTCAAACAGTCTACTTATTCCAACAAAACTTGAAAATTCCGCGATGAGAAAAAGCGATCAGCCGAGCGGCCATAAACACACCATAAACAAACAAACAAAATGGCTGAATGGCATTGGCAAGGCGATGCTAAAAACAGTGTGACCAACCAACACCTTTGTCACTAAGAAGTTGAGATTTTAATAAAATTTACAACAGAAATCTTGTAAATTCGCTAAAAAGAATTAATTATAATTTCTAATAACGCGAATAATAATAATTTTGCACCCCTGCCCCGCTTCGTCGATCCTGCTGGTGTGCCGGGTAAGTCGTCTGTTGTCGTGGCCTCCTATCTATATTAGTGACACCCCCCACCCCCCTGGAGTTATATGATAACAAAGGACGAAAATTTCAAAATACTTAGAAAAGTGAGGTTGTGAATGTCCCACATGGACTATTCAACCGCTTTATTACTGTTTATTCATAATTTGGGCCGTTCATTTCAATATTGGATATTGGATCATGTTGATCACAAATGATATTTTCTTTTTAAATAAGATAATCAAGAAAGTTGGACCGTGTTGGGTTTTATGTCCAAAATACGTTCCATTTAATAAGCACAAAGGACGTCCGACATATGTCCCATAAAAAAGGACATAAAATGAACGTAAAATGTACGATCAAAAATGTAGGTTCTTTGAACGTACGCGTTGAACGTACACTGTACGTCCAAAATACGCCACAGGACGTAAAAACGTAAAATGGACATAAAATGTACGTCCTTTGGACGAGGTATGCTATCTGGGCGTATATTTTTTTGTAGACTTTTTGTAGGTTTTTTTTGTTTCCTAACCACTTAAACGAGATATGGCAGCGTCTAGTTTAACGACTCCTTGCTAAGTAAGTTCTTGTGTGAATTTAATTGCTGGAATCATCAGAATATTCAGAAGTAGAATCGTTTCCAGGT
This sequence comes from Polydrusus pterygomalis, assembly GCA_963969555.1. Lineage (NCBI taxonomy): Eukaryota > Metazoa > Arthropoda > Insecta > Coleoptera > Curculionidae > Polydrusus > Polydrusus pterygomalis. Next base: position 108,045,050 of record OZ018377.1, read on the forward strand.
TGGATCACTATTGGCGCTATAGGCGATAAAACAGGATATTTCTTTTCTACTTTTATAACATGAGCTTCGCAGTTTTTTCATATATCGCGCTACTCATGTCGCTAATTACCTGCCGAATATTATCAAGGACAGCTGCGCTTAATGTTGGTGACTTATTTTTTCGTAAACTTTTTTTTATGTTACCCCAAACCATTTCGATAGGGTAATATTTTTTGCCGACAAGAGCAACGCATTAGACACAAAGCCATCTTTACCTCCGGCATGAAGAATAATAACACGTTTTCCCCTCGAGCACGGTGTATTTAAAGTACAATTTTTTGAACTGTCTACCCAACCATACTACACATCATGTGTATCGAACCATGTTTCGTTTAAATAAATTATATTTTTATCTGATTCCCGGTACTCTTTTATTTTGCGCAAATACTCCTGTCGTAGTTCCACAGTACGCCGAGATTCCATTATAACCATTCGATTGTCTAATTTTTTGTGTTTACATCCACAAGTCAATAAAACACCTCGCACATCACCTTGATCAGCAGTTTCAAATGGCCGCCAAAAAGCCATTGCTGATAATAAAATATATTAAGTAAAAAAAACCTTACCTTTCTTCACAAAATTAAATACGTAAATTACAGCAAATTAAACCACCTACTACACTGTCCTATTCAAATTACAATCTGTCGCACCAGTGCTACTGGCTTAATCATCTGTTAGCAGGTAGAAAGACTTCATTTGCTAAGAACTTCATGCGCTAAAAATATTCCCCCTTCTTGTCTAGGACATATGAATTTGCATTTACGTTTGTCTGTTATTATTCGCAGACGCTGGGACCCGCGCCGCTTCGTCCTGATACGGCGGCAGATCATGATACAAAGCTTTGTATCATGCCGGCAGATTTTACCGTGACGGCGGCATCGGAGATAAATTATGCGCGCTTGCCAAATCTTCCGAATTTTCGGATTTGTAAATACAATATTATATAAGTATAGGTGAAACAAGGGTTTGTTAATTAGTTGTTTTTTAACACTGAAAACAGTTTTTATTTTGATTTCAGTTATATTGTTTCTTAAGGACTAAAGAATGTATTATTATAACAATGAATGGCTTGTTATTTTTTTCTGTCACACTCAAAACTCCTCGGTTTAAAGTATATTTGCAAACTAGCTTTTAAAGAAAGTTACTGACTAACAATTGAATACTGATAGAAAAGAAACATTTTTAATAAAAAAAACTTAAAGAATTGAAGAAAAAAGATCTGACAACCCTGGTTCTCTTTCAAGTCATCACACTGAGTTTGGAAAGATTATACCTGTTCTGTCGACAATACGAAAAGTTAAGACGTCGATTTATTGACAGTTGGCAATTCAGCTATTTCATTGGTCGATCTTTTTTGAAAGTGATTGGAGGAAACACTGTATTGTGCCATCATAATTTATATTTTTTATTACCTATTTCTTATATTGCATATATTGCTTATTTTTTTTTATATCTGGGCCTTAACATATTTTAAAACTAAAATGGTTTTCCTGTCAATCGGGCGTTCTTTAGCATCGAGGAATTTTTAAACTGTAAATGTGAAATCTTATTTGAATTTGTACTTTGTGTTGTTATATTAATTGTACTTGTTATTGGTAATAATTACTTTCATTCAATTATTGATTGTACCTGACTTCAAAAGTACAATACACCAATAAAGAGTTTTAATTGGAATTTGAACTTGTTGATCAAAAAACGGAATGGCGAATGCGTCACTAGCGTCCCTTTTAAAATATAGGGTCGATAGAAACCAACAGGTTTCTTTAGAAATACTACTCATTTCATTCTATGTAGCATATTATTTTAAGTAATCCAATTAAAATTTATTTAGAATAAATACATATTTGACATACTTTATTGGTAATTCCCTCTTTCTTGTTATTGTTTTGATAATATTGCAAATACAGATACACCCTAATAAACAGATAAGGATTCCGTGCCTTTTTATTTGATTTCAAACCTTACCCAAATATAAAGAGGAATATACTTACAAATATTTATCAATGAATTGATTTATAATCTATTGTACCTTAAGGAAATTACATGCCGACATATGTATTATTAAATATTCAGCAGTAGTATATTAAGTAGGTGTAGGAGTATAGGTACCTGGCATTTTTTCTCGAAAAATACCGATCGATAAAGAAAAAAATTCAATATTTGGTTAAAACATATTTGGTCTACTTTGTTTTTATATTTCATTGTTTCCCAAGTTAATGTTTGTTTTTATTGCTTTTAAATTACATATTCAGAAGCGTACGTACGGGGAGGTAGTTACAAAACCTTATGGTGGTACATAGGCTGGCGCAACATAGGAAACTTAAACCCACCAACCACTATATTATGATTTATTTTAGACCGATAATTTATTTTAATTTATTAAAGGGAATCATTTGACTAACTTACTTGCAAATTTTCGACGTGATTTATTTAGTATATAAGGGGAAATTTAGAAGAATGTAAAAGTAAAATTGGCGAAATAAGAAAATATTATTCTGAAACTTAATAATAAATGTCAATAAATAACACAGCATTTTTACACATATGAATTAACAGTTAAAAAATTGACACTCACAAAATTTTCAATACATTTGCTGATAGGTATCTACATTAAAATAATTCAGACCAATATAATTTATTTTCGGAACATAAAAGATAATTTTCGGTAAATAATTTTGGATTGACTGAATGAAAATTGGTAAATTTTTGTAAGTGAGTATGATTCATTGAATTTGAATTTAAAAACAATTAAGATATTTTCTTCGTATAAAATAAACAAGAGAACCAATATTTGAGCACCTCAAATTTTGCATTTAATTTATTATAGAAAGGTGGCTTGAGCGAACTCCATTCGATCCCGTGCGTCGGCTACAGGGGCCTGGACCATCTGCACTTTGATCGTATATAAGACATATTTATATAAATATTTACTTACACCCTATTAGTGTTATTAACAATCGAAAAATGTTTGTCAGTCTAAATAATTAAAAGAGCTTATTTATCTCTTTAATAAATAAAAATTCGTTATTATTAAAAATACAATTTTTTTAAATTAGGTTTTCTTTAAAGAAAAAACATTAGCCACTGACCTATTACCATCAATTTTTGCTGATATATGCAGAATCCGACAGAAATACGTCAAAAATCGGGGCGGTACTAGAATAAATATAGGAATACCAATTAACGCGCGCTATGAATTTTTGGCAAAAAAAACACCATCGCTGTCATGGAAATTAAATAAAAAAATTAAATGCAATTAAATGCATCTTCGGTAAAAACCGGAACAAATTAGATTAAAGCTGGAACTAGAGGGAGAAAAAGAGTTTTAGAGTAAAAATTTCTAAAAATCCCATAAAATGTACGTTACCAAAAAGCCTAAAATTCGGTCCGCCATCTTGAAAATCGGTACGCTTTTTTATAAGTTACCCTGTATCTGCAAAACTATGATAGATAGCGAAAAATTTAAAGAATGAAAAATTTAAGGGCATAAAAAAGACCATATGTTTCCTTAATAAAAAACATATCCTGTGCTATAATTTTGGGACCTGTATAGGTCCTTTAACTTACACGGTTGACTATTTAGATTTTACTTTTCACTTCTGGAGATCCTAATATATTGGAAGAAGTTGACCAATCTCTTATTGACGCAGCAAGTTTAGTAAGCTGAAAAATATAATATAAAATCCGGAGTAGGACTGGAAAACTTTGGAGTGAGTCGTGTGTACTGGGACCAGGTTGACCTAATAAAAATGTTTAATTATGCAGAAAGATACTGTGATTTTAAACTTCATTGGTACTGCGTAAAAATTATATTTAATAAATATAAATAAATGCAATGAGGGAAGAGGAATATAAAAAATGTATTAATTTATTCACAGTCAAGCGTATGCACTTTTGAAAAGTTTTGATCATGTTTGTGGACTATTATAACGACTGATCAGGTATAAATGCCAACAATGAAATCAGAAGGACTAACCTGAAGTAAAGGTTAACCAAGGGAATATTTTATTGGATAGAAGTTCATAATCCAGCCATTGCGAAAATAAATTATGTCAATATCATCTGGTATAGTTGTCCAATAGTCCGCAAAAATCGTTGTTCCAGGGTCTACATTTAAATTCAAAAATGGTTAGGTAAAAGAAAATCCTGTGGTTTGGGTCTGGGTCAGAAAAAATAATTCACTGTGACCAATGACAACATCTAAATCGATTGCTCCTCAATTCACATTAAAAATGGTTTGTGGTTGCTGCAAACCAGCATGCCCTTTTAAGCAGTGCAACTGCTAAAACGCACAGATATTTTGTCCGACTTTGTGTGCATATAACAATATAGCAAAATGTATACTAATTCCAATATTCAAATAAAAGAGGACAATCATTATTCCGCCATTTGACATTTTATTGGTCAATAATAGGCTTTTTCACTAAATTTTCATATTTATACCAGAGATATAGGTCTTGCCTTGTCTCTTGTTTCTAAGCTGATTTTTTTCTATTTAAGTAATCGAAACAAAGATAACATGATATTCAGCCGCACGACTGGAAAATAAAATAATTGCGCGGATAATGGTACGACGTACTAATTATCTGATCTCTTCTTTTCAAACTTGCTTTTTAATAATTGTCTCTAGGAACATTTTGTGATAGTAAAAATATTTTTAATATTGGGATGTATTTTCAATAGGTTCCAATTCAGGAATGCCAATGCTGAATATGAGGAATTCGGTTATAGTGACAAGGCCCATTGTAAGTAATAATTCTTTATTACCTATTTAAAATGCTTGTAAACATATATTTTTAAAGCTTCAATTATTTATTATTTTTCTGTCTTTATAATTTTCGCTTTCAGTGACTCTTTCGGGAATATAACAAAAATATTAATTTTTAAGATGCGGGCATGTTCAAGGACCTAAAGGTCCCAAAATTATAGAAGATGATATTTTTTTGTTAAGGAAATGTATGTGTTTTTATGTTCCTAAAACTTTGAAGTTTTTCGCGATTTATTATAGATTCGAAGATACAAGAAAGGTGATTTATAAAAAAGTACCGATTTTCAAGATGGCGGCCCGAATTTTAGGTCTTTTGGTCACGTGGATTTTATGGGATTTTTAGTATGTTAAAAAGGACCTATAATACTACCTTTTCCCACGAATCCCATACTAATTTGTTCCGGGTATTTCATTAGTTGTACTGGAGTAACTAGAGGAGTTACAAAATACCTGTCACAGAAACAGCACATACCTGTTACCAAAATTATTGAGTTTTAACACACATAGGGTAGACAATGACGGCCGCTTCATACTTATAGGACTCTTCAGAAAGCCATAACCTAATGCAACTACACAGACAACGAAACCGCGCATTTAAAAATGATTGGAGAACATGGCAAGTAGTGAATACGAAGCATCGCCATCTAGTAGGATTCAATGTCAATGCAAAGAGCAAAACCACTAGAAATAAAACGAAAATATATCCAAAAACAACGGTGCATGGATGACTCAACACCCATGCAAAATCAACAAATTTACTCGATTTGATAACGAAAAATAAGGGTCCAGGGAACTACATCATGCGCTTATCCATAACATTCTACAACTTTGCAGATCTAGCACATATACTTTTAAACATGGCTTATCTCGGATAGCACGGACCTTAGTGGGAACTTCTAGTTTTAATTACTGACCTTACAAATAAATTTAACATTCCTCGTTCCCCTCCCGTCTCACCAACCGCCACCTAAGATGGCGAAGTTTCGTCCAATTAACATGAAAATAGCATTTCTCTTTGTTGGTGTTTTGTGACTAAATCTATCATATTATTATTATATTGGATTTACTATGGTCCGCTAGTCAAAGCATCACCCATAGCAAGTTTTTAAACCCATTGTTATCCGCCATTATTGTCATCTTGGTCATAAAAGTTTTCCCAATGATTTATTGTCACAGGTCTAGGTCATTCAGAAAATTAAATTTTACATTAAGCCATTTGAAACACGTACAGAATACAGACCATTAATTGTTTGCCAGTGGATACATTGGCATTATTGTCTTAAGTAATAATTAAATCCCAATTAAGCAAAACAATTAAAATGAATAAAATTTATATTGCACTTATTAAATTTTGAACGCTTGATTTTATCTGTTTGTAACACAAATTAGCCGTCTATTTTATTTACTGATTGGTTATATAATATCGTACTTTTTATTCGAATCTAAAATTGTTTCAGAAAGGAATGTGATATTAAACTTATTCTATAACTAACGGGTACCCGCGGCTTTTTTCGCGCCATTCAATTTTTATAAATTCGCTATCGAAAGAAAGCAGTGGGTACTATGCATACTACCCAATAGAACCTTTAGTAGGTGCTCTGATTATTTTTAAAATAAATCTCTTTGGTTATTTCTTAAATTATTTCTTTCTCTTGCAATAAATATGTCATCTATTTCCTAGTCTAGTGCATAAAAGTAATACTAAATATATAGATTTATTAGTATTATTTTATTATTACAGATCGCTAATAACTCTCACACAACCTATTTCATAGACTTTACGTTTATATAAACACCTAAGTGGTAGAAATATGAAAATACGCTAAGAAAGTCCGTCAAAAAATAGTTTTTCCAATATTAACTTTTATACCCCCCCCCCCCCCCTTTTTCGTCCCTTTAGGGGGAGATTTCTAAAAAAATTAGGAATACGTTTTTCATGATTTTTTGTGTTGTAGATTATTTCTGACAAGTTTTAAGAAAATAAGAGAAAAAATATTTCTCAAATAAAAATTTTATACAGGGTGACCACCTCTCCGGTTTTTACCCGGAGTCTCCGGTTTTTTATACTTGACCTCCGGGCTCCGGTTTTTTTAGTAACAGCTCCGGTTTTTAACAGCATGCTGCCGCAGCAATAAAAAGTACTCCTTTAAATTTTAGCAAGTTTAATGCTTTCATTTACCTTACCTACCATTGGTTAGGAATTTGTTTTCTTTTTATATTCTCTTGTATTTAAGTAGGTAACTTACTTAACTTGATTTTAGAATTTATTTTATGTTTGTGTTAACTTTTGACTAATAGTTTGTTTGTTGTTATTTTTTTAATTTGGACCTAAAAACTTATTTTGGAACTTATCTAGATGTGGCAATTATTATTAATCAAAATGTTTAAAAACAATAATCCTTACCTGGTTAAAGAACTACCGCACCCATAATAATTATTGGTTTTTAAGGCAGTTCCTGAAGTATAAATAAAAATAATTTTTTTATTTTAGCTTTTATTGTGTACCAACTTATATGTTTTAAAGTTGTTAACCGTTACTCATATAATCTCTAGGTTTTGATAGCCCAAAAAGGGCGTGGCACCCAAAAAATGTTGCCTGCGGCGCATTTTTAAACGAATTTTATAAAAATTTAATATCTCCGGTTTTTAACTGGATTCAAGGTGGTCACCCTGATTTTATACCATTTTTTCACCCCTTTAAGAGCCTACCTTCAAATAAAATTCGGCTTTTAAAAATTATTTTAAAAAACATTATCTTAGGGTCGGATTTTAAGACTTAATCAAAGTCCTACCTTTTTGTGCCAACTATTATGTTACTGTTATAAATAGCTATTTTATAATTTTGGCACAAATAAATATCTTTATTATTATTTTTATTACATCTTCCAGCATGACAATGCACCAATCCTTACAGCAAGAATTGATCAATAATTCACTGGAGAAAACGTTTACTAATTAGCATGGAGTTGAGAGTCCAGACCTCAATCCTATTTAGAACGTTTGCGACACATAACATAACATACAGGGTGGCCCATTAGTGCGAGGAAGTCCAATATATCAGTTGTCAACAGAAATAGCAACAAATATTAGACATAACAGCTATATGATGCGTAGAGACGCATATTTTAAAAATATTTTAAGATATACAGGGTGACCCAAAAAAGCAGAGCGGCAAAAAGGTAAGATTTTTTAAATGGCAACCCACATTTTTTTTTAGGGAATTAAATTCAGCATGAAATTTAGCATATATTAGAGTATCCTAATTTGGTGTACGTTGCGGCGTTGCCAAGCTATATATAATTTACTAAAAAATCCAAGAAAAACCACCTAATCAAAACTTCTTTAAAAAAATTAATCGATTTGATTTTTTAATATATGGTTACGGTTTTGGATACCTGAGGGACGGTAGATTGATCTTATTAAGGAAATCTGACCATAATTTATACAGGGTATTTTTTACAGATGTGCCAATATTGCTATATTTAAAGTATCAAATCTTCATTTTTTTAAATGGGACACTCTATAATAATGGGTCATGTTGTTAAGTATTTTATGCCCTATAAATTTGCAACTATAACTCATGTCCTAAAATCTACCGTTTTGTCACAATTTTGAATTTTATTTGAAAATGCAAAAATAGCATTTTCTTGGTAGGCCATGATTCAAACAAAAGTGTCACATGTCAAAATAATGCTTTAAAAATACCGTGGTTAATATTAAGTTTCTAATTTGTAATATTGACGCGTTATCAAGAAATTATAATGAATTTTTTAAAAGAAGAACTTGTTAATATGGTTTTTATATTAGGCGCCAGTGACAAGAACTGTTTATTAGCCACTAGGCTTTATTATGAGTCCTTTCCAGAAAGAAGACAACCAAGAAAAGAAGCGTTTGAAAAATTGTTGGAACGTTTTATTCGGACCGGGAAAGTTGATTACGAAAATACTGAGAGAAGCAAAACGGCCAATACAGAAGAAAATCAATTAACCGTTTTGCTTAAAGTTACAGAAAATCCGCATACTTCCCATCGGGTCATTGCAAATGAAACTAATATAACACGGCAAACAATTCAGAGAGTTTTACATGATCAAAAAATGCACCCGTATCACATTCAGCTTATGCAGGAGTTAAATGACCAGGATTTTGGTGCAAGAGTAGTATTTTGCGAATGGGCCCAACGAAAAATTCAACAGGAAAGATTATTTTTTAACAGTTGAGGTTATGTTATGGATGATGGGCATGCAAAATTTGGTGCAAATTTAAACTTAGTAAAAAAGTGCAAATATTGTAAAAAGAAGGTGGTAGAGGCAGTGCAGTGTGAAGAGTGCAAGGCGAGCTTCCATCCAAGCTGTTCAACGAGGGTGGAAAGCACAGATAGCAGCGGAAAATTCGTGTGTTGTAAATGCGTGGAAAAAAGTGAGGTTATACCACAAAGACAAGGAAAAGAAAGTGAAAAAGGGGACAATTTCTTTTTCGATATGGATGAAAATAAACTAAAGGAAATAATTAAGCAGTCCTTTCAACAATGCCTAACTCCAGTAGAAGCCAAATTAGACAATAAGTTCAATAACCTCGAGAAGTCTGTTCAATATATGTCTGACGCATTTGAAGAGCAAAAAAAGTACTTTGAAGAGATTCTAAGAGAGTCAAAAGAGCTTAAAAAGGAAAATAGTGAGCTAAAGGGCAGAGTTAAAGCACTTGAAATGAAATTTGATGAGTTTGAGGTTAAGGAGAGAGAGAACAATTTGATCATTGATGGAGTGCCAAAACAGGCTGACCCAGACACAGGGAAGATATTAAAAAAGATTCTAGGGGCACTCAAGTTACAGGACGCAAACTATCAGTGCCAGGAAAGCTTTAGACTGGGTAAAAATGATAGTGGACCAATCTTAATTAAATTCCGAGAACAACAAATGAAGAAAGATGTTATTAAAAGGATAAAGGAACAAAAGGGACTAAAGTTGAAACAGTGTGGGCTAGAGTGTGGCCCTGATAGGATTGACAGGAGGATATATCTGAATGATGATCTTCCTTTAAATAAACGTGTCTTGTTCAAGAGGGTTAGAGAGCTTAAAATACAACATAGTTACAAGGCTGCGTTCTGTATAAATGGGAAAATATACCTCAAAAAAATGGAGGCTGATACCCCCATAAGAATCAGACAAGAAAGTGACCTTCAATAAGTTTAACCCCAAATTAATAAGCATAAAAGACATTACAATGTTTCATCTTAATTTATGGAACTAAACAGTATCTTAGACGATTACAAAACTTGTGATGCAATAATATGTGATAATTTGTCTGAAGTAGGGTTTTTTGACAATAGTCAGAGTGATTTAAATTTAATTCATGTTAATATAAGAAGTATATATAAGAATTTTGACCAATTTCTGGTATTTTTGGAGTCACTACAGAAGCAATTTGATGTGATTGTGATGTCCGAGACCCACTGGATCTATAACACAATCATGTGACTTTAATATCCCGGGCTACGACTTAATTTTCAATGAAAGTAGGCTAAATAGGTGTGACGGATGCGTAATTTATGTTAAGCAGCAATGCTACATAACGAGTAAACTGCTAACAGAGGATAACCTGAGAGTTGTTTCAATAACATTACGAAAAAACAACAAATTTGTTGACATATTAGCAACTTATAGGTGTTTTGCAACCACTAAAGACACATTTATTAACAACTTAAACATTATTTTGAAAAAAACTATAGTGGATCAAAACCGGATATATATATTGTCACGGGGGATATTAACATCGATCTTCTTGACGCAGAGATGGAGACTACAAATAACTATATTACAATGATGCAGAGCCACGGATTAGTAAGCATAGTGAACAAACCAACAAGAAAAACCGCAATCTCACAATCATGTCTCGATCACATTTTTATAAAATGTAAAAATGATGTTTTTCAGAATATAAATTCGGTCATGGGTTGACTGATCATGATCCAATGTTGCTCAACTTAAAATTAAACGACATAATAACTAATATAAAAAAAGTAAAAAATACTTATACCAGATCTTGGATCATGATGAGTTAACAGAATTAATGAACCAAGAAACGTGGGACAGTGTTGTGGATTTGGGAGATGTAAATCAGTGTACAGATTCTTTTATATATACATTGAAAAACATGGTTTCTAGGTGTACAATATCAAAAAATATTAATGCAAAGAAAAGGAGATTAAAACCGTGGATTACTGGTGGTTTGTGGTCTTCAATTAGAACTAGAGATAAACTTCATAAAGAATGCATAACAAATAATAACAACTTACTACTTCGAAATAGATACAGAGAGTATCGTAAAATGTTATCCAAATTAATAAAAAGTGCGAAGTATTGATACTATAAGTCATTAGCTCAAGTAAATGCAAAATACTCAAAAAGATTGTGGAATATCATAAAAGAGGCAACAAATGACCAGGAATCCAAAACAGAAATAAACTCAATATTATAGATGATAATAGTAAAGAAATAAAAAACAAGGTTCTTATAGCTGAAGAGTTCAATAAGTATTTCTCAAGTATAGGAAAGCAACTGGCAGAAAAAATTATAAATAAAAAAATTACGAGAGAGAGAGAGGTGTAGAAAAGTCCTTTTTCCTGCATCCAATAACAGAAGCAGAATTATGCAAAGAAATAAAATGCTTAAAAAACGGGGTAAAAGGGGGGGAGGATAATATATGCTCTAATATAATTAAAAAGTATATACCTATCGTACCTAAGTAAACCGCTGTTACATATTGTAAACATAGTTTTTGGTGTGGGGGAATTCCCTGAAATCTTAAAGTGCTCCATAATTATACCATTGCATAAACAGGGAGATAAGAACTTAACTGGTAATTATAGACCTATTACATTGACTAGTACAATTAGTAAAATAATTGAAAAATGTTACAGAAATCAGTTAATGTCTTTTTTGAATAAATATAACTACTTAAATGAGAACCAATTTGCTTTTAGGGAAGGTTCCAACACTGAGAATGCGCTTTGTAGAGTGACAGAAACCATACTAAAAAGTTTGGATGCAGGTAAGAGAGTCATTGGTATATTTTTGGACCTCCGGAAGGCTATTGACACTGTGGCACACCAGGTTCTCCTTGAAAGATTAGAGGTCATTAGGGTCAGAGGGATACCTAACGAACTTATTAAGTCATATTTAATAAGAAAACAAAGCACAAAGATATCAGGGGTGGAAAGTAAAAAATTGGGAGTAGAATATGGTAAGCCGCAGGGCACTGTTCTTTCTCCACTTTTATTTGACATATATGTAAATGATATTCTATCGTTACTGAAGGATGAGGGTCAAATTTTCTGTTTTGCTGATGACGCAGGGGTGATGGTGGTAGGGGATGATTGGGAATCAGCAAAAAGACAGGCTGAAATGGCATTATTGAGAGCAAGAAATTGGTTAGATAACAGTTTACTTTCTTTAAACGTGGAGAAGACCAAGTTTGTTGCCTTCTCATTGTCGCCTCGATCTTTACCAGAATTTCAGAGAATAATGTTACACAATCCACCATGTAGATTGGATCAAGGTTGTAAATGTGATAATTATATAGAAAGAAAAACATCATTAAAGTACTTGGGAGTCTATATTGATGAAAATTTTACATGAGAGAACACATAAAATATGTAACAAGTAAAATTAGGAAATTGATTTATAAATTTTATGAACTGAGAAACATTTTAACTTTCAAAACTATAAAAAATGTATATCTAGCACTAATAGAATCAATATTAAACTATGGCCTAGTGGTTTGGGGAAATGCAGGATCAACAATTTTTAAAAAATTAGAACTTGCTCAAAAATGGATCATAAAAATTATGTTATTTAAAAATAAAAGGTATGCTACTGAATTGGTATTTAAAGATAGCGGTTTGCTAACACTAAAGCAACTTTACATAAAGGCACTAATTGAGGTTATGTTAAAAACAAATTATTATAAAGTAAATTTAAGCCATGGGCAAAATACAAGAAATGCAGCCCAAAAAAATGTTGCTCTGCAAAACCCCAAATACATGATCTGCCAAAATCACATTTATTATGTAGAACCTAAAGTCTATAATAGTCTGCCACAAAATATTAGATCTAAACCCTATTATAAGAGTAAAGAAGAAATTACCAGTTTGGTAAAAAGGGCCATTTTAATTCTTGTATTGACACTATTGTGTAAAAACTAAAAGTAAAATAGATTAACATCGGCCAGAAAATGAGTAGAAAACTAGAATAGTAGATTTATGTTTTTGTTCTTTTTTCACATACCTCATAAATTAAAAAGTTATATATAGGTAAGGAGTGCACACACAGCATCTTAGATGCAATTGTGCACTAAAAGCAGTATTAAAGGATTTGAGTTTGATGATGTATTATTGAGTAGAATATTGGATATTTGTTGATTTATTGTTGATTTATTGTTATTTATTGTTATTACTGCTGGAATAAATAAAAAATAAATTATGTGTTATTTACTGATGAAGCCACTTTTCACAAAAATGAAAATGTTAATCGTCACAATTTTCATTACTATTCATCAATAAATCCACATTTTATTAGAACCCATAGCCAAACAAGATGGTCTTTAAATGTGTGGGGTGGTATCGTTGGAACTTACGTTATTGGGCCCTACTTTTTTGAGGAGAGAGTAACTGGTTAAGTATATCTGCAGTTCCGTCAAAATGAGTTACCACGTCTAACCAATGCTTTACCAAATTACATTAAAGAAAGAATGTGGTATTTACATGATGGAGCTCCAGTTCATCATACAGCAGTAATCCAGGAGCATCTAAACAACGCTTTTCCTAATAGGTGGGTAGGAAGAGGTGGACCATTTCAGTGGCCCCCTCGATCTCCAGATATGACTAAAATGGACTTCTTCTTATGGGGTTATGTGAAAGAACAAGTATATAAAATTGCTCCGACGACTAAGGAAGATATGAAACATCGTATAACGGAAGTTTTTATAAACATTGACAACAATATGCTAAACGAAGTCAGTCGATCTTTTGAAGAACGTATAGAAGCATGTTTAAATAACAATGGCGGACATTCCGAACATTTATTATAGTATTATACTTTAAAATATTTACAGACACACACGTGTGTGTGGGTGAGTGTGTGTATGTATTACATTTACTGTGGCATCTTGTGTGTGAATAGGCCTGCACTATGTCGCCCGTTCTACTTGTGACACCCTACACCCGGATACGACAGCAAAATATGTAATATAACGACCTACGGTTAATGAAATTTAAATTTGGATATATTTCCCGCGTTTTTGTAGGCTCTCTCTCCATTCGGTAAGGACCAATTGGCGCTAGCTTATTTAAAACCGTTCCCGCCAATTGTGTATGACGTGCCACTATTTATGCCAGTTCACATCTTACTTTAACCTGAATTGTGGTATCCGCCGTACGGTGGCGCCTTCTACAATACACACTTGAACCATTTTATATTATTCAATACAACGCGCAAATAAGACTTCAGCGTTCAGTAGCCAGTGCATCATAACGAGGAAGGAATAGCAAGTTAAGTAACAGAAAATTAATTTTATTAGACTTAAATACCGATTTCTATAGAAATGCTATTATTTAGTAGATTTATTGGCACCTGTGTGTAATTTATAAATTATTAACTTAGAAAATTGAATTTGGAATATAATTAGGGCCAAACTGAGCCTATACACAAAAGCAAGAAAAGTAAACTAAGCTTGGCTGTATTTTATGTAAGTATCGGTTAATATGTAGGTAATATACAGTTTTCGAGGGGGACACAAAATTGGCAAAAAATCACGTTAACACGTGCAGCCCCCTAGGCGGGGGGGGGGGCACCACCCCTAAATTCTGAAGTGGAAAGGGGGGTCGATGATGTAAAATGCATGCACTTCAGTTCAATAGTTTTGTAGATTTATTGATTTAAAGCTTAGAGTAGACTTTAATAGGTACATCGGATTAGTTTGTACTACTTTCAGAAGAAATTTAAGTAACATCATTTACCTAATAGTAAGTGCTTTTCTTCACTACGCCCATGGTTTGTTTATCATTTTGGTGTTGAAAATAGCGATTGGAGCGTTTTTTGTGGCAAAAAAAGTTGTTTCTTCAAGAAAGGTAAGAAGGGAATGTCTCGTACTTTTTTTTAATAGGAACTTAGTACATAGTTTGCGATTGATTCGACCAAACTTTGTTGTTAAAATACCTTTTAACGCTTTATACATAAATTAACCATGGTATATTCCACGGCAGAAAGGGTTGAAATTATCGAAATATTTTTCGGAAATAATTAGTGTGTTAATAGAACAGCACAAATATTTAATGAGCGACATAAGAACAGTAACGTGCATCGGAAATATGTTCTAGAGCTTGTAACTAAATTTCGGGAAACTGGCTCAGCCGCCAATAAAAAACGCAACATTGAAAATCCCATAAGGTACGAAGCAATAGAAGTGGAGGTTTTAGGGCAAGTTAATGTAGATCCTACGTTAAGTGCCCGCAAATTGGATAATGTATGTGGTGTTAGTCGACGTAGTATCCAACGGATTCAGGATGGTGCCACACCACATTACGCGTTACGTGTTTGACAATATTTAGATTAGACGTTTCCAGGTCGATGGATTGGTAGAAGAGGTGCCACTGAATGGCCCCCAAGATCGCCAGATTTATCACCTTTGGATTTCTTTCTGTGGGGTCACTTAAAAAGCAAAATCTATGCTACTCAGCCAACATCGTTAGAACATTTGCGACAAAGAATTGTGAATAAGTGCCTTCAAATTACTCCTCAAATATTGCAAAATGTGCGGCAACGTTTTGACCAAAATCTTTATTACTGCATGGACAGTCATGGTGGTAATTTCCAAAATTTACTTGGCAGTTCATTCTTTATTTTTAAACTACTTTGCTGCCAAATGTATTGATCTCCACTAATGAAGATGTATTAAAGTTTTATTTAACCTTTAAATCAATAAATTTCCAAAACTACTGAACTGAAGTACATGAATTTTACATCTTTATAAAGGGAATTGAAAGACCTTAATAGAAGGTATCACTCAACCCCCCTTTCCATTTAAGATTTTAGGGGTGGTGCCACCCCCGCTCAGGGGGCTGCACATGTTAACGTGATTTTTTGCCAATTTTGTGTCTCTCAAACAAACTCGACGAGTCTGATCGTTTGTCCAAAAAAGAACTGAGCTGCCAGTATATGTCTCTGTTTCGTTTTCGATGCGCCATCCTGTATACTATACAGAGTGTTGGGAAAGTTTATCATCAAAGGGATTTTATACTGGGTGCCTGAACAACACTTGTATAACGGTTAATGAGAAACTGCTGGGCTCAATAAAGCCAATTTAGGTACTTACTGCTATCTTTAGATGCGGCATGCTATATATATGTATGATTTTCCACTAAAAAGGCACATTTTTGTATAATGCCCTTTAAAAATTAGAAATAAAAATGACGTTACACATCCGGTAGTTTTCTTATACTCATCGTTGATTGTATTGACAGCACAGGCGCTTTTATTGAATAGCTAACTATATTTAAAAACTTTTTTTTCAGTTGCAATTTTACTGCGTAAATGACTGCAATAAAGCAAGACGTAAATGTTGAACATCACCTCGTGTAAAATAAACCTTCTTTTTGCCTCCCGCTGTCCCTAAATTTTTTCCAAATTGAGACATACAATTTACTTTAATTTAAAGATATTGACAGACGCATCCTTAAACTGTGATTCTAATGTAACGGATTTTCAGATTTAACTTTAATTTTTGAAATATACATTAACGTGCTGGTATAAATTGGCATCCATTAAAAAGTATTTCCTTCCAATGAAAGTCCTAAATTAAAAATCTATTACAAGATAAGTAACGTTTTAACCTTTAGCTTGAATAATAGATGTGTTTTGGACTTACATAGCCTTTAGTTTTTCATATCACATTCACCTGAAGACGACGGGAGGTACTTACCAGTTGAAACGTTGTGATATGAAAAACTTAAGGCAATGGAAGTCCAAAACACATCTATTACTCAAGATACATCATTGTCTACAACCTTCATACAAACCTTTAGCTTATTTAGCGATTCAGTCAGTAATACCAACATTTTACTTGTTTAACTAAGTTTATATGCAGTAAGTTCTATAGCCTTTAGTAAATGCTATTCATGCAAGCCACGTGTAGAAAATCCCCGAAAGCGATGTCAGGCCGTTAAGCGAAAATGTTACAAAAGGCAAATAGCTTCTAAATATACCTAGTCCATTGGTCGAAGCAGATGTCTGGGTTGACTTTTTATGTTTTTCGTATAAAGAATATGGACGGATGTAAATGGTTATATGACATTTCCATGTTTTTAAAACCATTTAATTTACCACTGAACAAACCCGAACGAAACGAGGATTTAAAGTATATCTACATTAATTCGCTATATTATATAGATTGTTGTCGTATCCGAGTGTAAGGTGTCACAAGTAGAACGGACGACATAGTGTAGGCCTAGTCACACACAAGATGCCACAGTAAATGTAAAGTCAATACTTACAAAAAATTATGACAATCCAATAGCAGGTTTATTAAGGAAAACAAAATTTTTCGTGAGCTTTTAACGCCTCCAGCGGCTAAACTAAGGAGTTTCGGATACAAACAAGTTGACTTTAATCGATATATGTTGTGCCCCGAAGTCTACCATCAAACGTTGTATGCTTATTTTCCCGACACAAAATTCATTTTTTGGAAAAAATATCACTAGATAAATTTGAGTCTTTATTTGAAAATTAATATTACATAAGGTCTATTAGGGCGCCGGAAATTAAAATTTGGATGACTATAATCTATTTTGTTTGAAACCTATTTTAAAACATAGTAAAGAATTTTTCTTAAAGGGGTTTAAGTGCGACTAAAAAAAAAAAAGAAAAAGGTGCCAAAATTCTAAAATTAATTTTCCAAATAAGGTCTTTGTATGCATTTAAATAAGGCCGTTACGTAAGCGGCTTGTTTCTGGCGTTAAAGTTATCCGGCATAGTAGTACCAAGATTATCATTAACGCCTTACCGTAATTGTAGGGTTTGGTATAGCAGGCAAACCCCCTTAAGGGCAATTTATCACCAACATTGGCTCGGGGCATAAAAAATTAGTTTCTGTTCTAAAATAAAAATTTAAAATTCGGCCATCGTCAATTTCTGCGGCAACTACTGAACAAACCCCTAGAAAAATTATGGATTTATAGAAAACTTTGAAGAGTCTTACAATTTTTAAATGGGGTTTCGAAAAAAAAATTTTTTTCTTATATATAAAGTTGGGCAACTAGTAGCCGCAAAGATTGATGATACGAATTTTAATTTCCTTTTTAAAACAGAAGTACTTAATTTTTACACCCTCAGGACATATAATATAGTTGATAGATTGCCCTTAATAAAACGTACACCTCATAAAAGCTAAAAAGTTTTTGAAGAATTATCCAAAATTTAAAGTTCCTTCAATTAAAATTCCAAAAAATATATATATTTCCCATTTATAATTTTTTTTTTAATAATGAATACTAAAAGTAACGATCTAGATTTTTTTATAATCGGCTTGATAATTAAGACAAAAAACTTTTCATTATTTAATTTAAAACCAACTCTGCAGTATTAAGGGCCCACTAAGCACTAGAAATACACAATTCTTTTTACATTGCCATCATTGGACCTTTTAAGAATGGTTTAATTTATCAACTTGACATAACAAAAATTTAAAATTGCATTGCTTCTCTTTATATCACTAATTATTTTAAATTATTAAAATAAGTGCGTTAAACCATCCTCTATGTTTGTTACTAAGGTCTGATAAACAGTATTATCAGTTTCAAAATCAAAATCTTTCTTTTAAAATAAATAACGAAGCTATTGAAATTGTTACTAAAGTTAAATATTTAGGAGTTACTATCGACAAAAATTTTAAATTTCATGAACATATGGATTATATTTGTACAAAAATTTCAAAAAAAATAGGAGTACTAAATAGATTAAGCGGATACTTAAGCATTTATAGTAAAAAAATGATTTTCAATTGTATTATTTTACCTCATTTTGTTTTTTGTAGTTCAATTTTGTATATATGTTCACAACAAGATAAAAACAGATTACAGATTTCACAAAATAGAGAATGAGAATAATATTGGGATGTAATAAATATACTAAAATAACGGAAATGCTAAATTGTTTACAATGGATGAATATAGAAAATTTTTTATTATTTCGTATTTTGATTTTTATTCATAAAATAAATTTAAATATTACAGCACCATATTATGAAAATTTCTTAACAAAATTTAATGAAGTTCATATTCATGAAACAAGAGGAAAAAATAACTTTATTTTGGATCATACAAATTTGAAATCGACTCAAAAATCAATATTTTTTAGTGGTGCTATAGAATATAACAAGTTAGGAAATGAAATTAAAAGGTGTAATTTAAAACTATTTGTAAAAAAATTTAAAAATCTAATTTTATGTAAAAAAGTGTAATAAAATAGTCTTTCTAGATTGTAATTACCTATCTATCAGGAGAGCAGAAAAAATTTAAAATTTGAAATGTAATTAAATAGGTCAATGAACTAATAAAAATTTGTTATTATTATTATTATATTATAGGTCAACCTAGCAGTCTATTAATTCTTAGTGCTTACTGGATACGCCTACTACATACTTATTATGTTTAATAATTAAGTAACTAGGGCTATGGTTAGAATAGTAAGAGATGGAGATAAAGATACAATATTGCATTTCTTATTTTATTCTTACTTTGCCGACGCTTCGCTTTAAACAAATGCTTGCTTAGGGGTTTTAGCCAATAAATAAAACTGAATTGTCCATACTTTAAGTGGAGTGTATATTTGAAAGGAGAGAAATAAGACACTTTAAGTCTTCCTCCTTTCGAATAAATAAAAGATAAAAATACCTGTATATATTTAAAAACTTCAACTAAATATACTATGCGTTATGCACCTTATTTGCCACACACACCCTCAAGGGTTATATTTATTGTGACATCAAATATACACTTCCGATTTGTTATGGCATCACCCACACACACACTTAAGGGTTATATTTATTGTGGCATCAAATTTACACTTCCGATTTGTTGTGGCATCACGTATATATACACACTCAAGAGTTTCCTATATTTATTGTGACATCAAATACATACTTCCAATTTGTTGTGGCATCACGCATACACATACTCAAGGGTGATATTTATTGTGGCATCAAATTTACACTTCTGATTTGTTATGGCATCACGCATACACATATTTAAGGGTTATATTTGTTGTGGCATCAAATTTACACTTCCGATTTGTTGTGGCATCACGCATATACACACTCAAGGGTTACCTATATTTATTGTGACATCAAATACACACTTCCAATTTGTTGTGGCATCACCCATACACATACTCAAGGGTTATATTTATTGTGGCATCAAATTTACACTTCTGATTTGTTGTGGCATCACGCATACACATACTCAAGGGTTATATTTATTGTGGCATCAAATTTACACTTCCGATTTGTTGTGGCATCACGCATATACACACTCAATGGTTATATTTATTGTAGCATCAAATATACACTTCCGATTTCTTGTGGCATCGATGCCACTATTGAGGATAATCAATGGTTCATATCTCGGCTAAAA
The DNA here is from genome assembly GCA_963969555.1 of Polydrusus pterygomalis. Lineage (NCBI taxonomy): Eukaryota > Metazoa > Arthropoda > Insecta > Coleoptera > Curculionidae > Polydrusus > Polydrusus pterygomalis. The sequence continues at coordinate 108,065,536 of OZ018377.1, forward strand.
TGGAGTGTATTATGACGCAAGTCAGTGGACAGTGTTGCTGCTTTTTTTTACAGACCGGCTGTTGCCAGTATTCTCATGTGACCACAATTGGGTTTATAGTTTGGATGCCACCGTAAATATGTGGACACGTAAGTGTGTGTGTGTGTGTGTATATTAATTTGTTATTGTGTCCCTAACTTTTTTTTTCTGTTTTTTTTTGTCCTTTGTTATGTTATGTTGTTATAATGTTAATAAATGATTTGAAATGGTAGTTTTTCCTACTTTTAAAGCTCATAATAAAGCCTAGTCGCAAATAAACGTAAAAAAAAATCATTATAATTTCTTAATAACGCGTCAATATTACAAATTAGAAACTTAATATTAACCACGGTATTTTTAAAGCATTATTTTGACATGTGGTAATATCCACTTTTGTTTGAATCATGGCCTACCAAGAAAAAACATGATGCTATTTTTGCATTTTCAAATAAAATTCAAAATTGTGACAAAACGGTAGATTTTAGGATATGAGTTATCATTGCAAATTTATAGGGCATAAAATACTTAACAACATGACCCATTATTATACAGAGTGTCCCATTTAAAAAAATGTAGATTTGATACTTTAAATATAGCAATATTGGCACATCTGTAAAAAATACCCTGTATAAATTATGGTCAGATTTCCTTAATAAGATTAATCTGCCGTCCCTCAGGTATCCAAAACCGTAACCATGTATTAAAAAATCAAATCGGTTCATTTTTTTTATAGGAGTTTTGATTAGGTGGTTTTTCTTGGATTTTTTAGTAAATTATATATAGCTTGGCAACGCCGCAACGTACACCAAATTAGGATACTCAAATATATGCTAAATTTCATGCTGAATTTATTTCCCTAAAAAAAAATGGGGGTTGCCATTTAAAAAAACTTACCTTTTTTTTTTCATCTTACATTTTTTTAATTTAATTTATTCGTTCATAATATATTTACATAGACATTATTTGTAAGTATTACACATTCTATACTTTTAGACTACATTTAGAAACACCTAGGTGTGAGACACCTGTATGTGTTTGGTTTAACCTAAAATATAAAGAAAACAATATGCTATGCACAAATGACAAAATATGTTACACAGTTACACACAGAGAAAATTAAATATTAAGAAAATACCAAAAACACTGAGAAATCGATACTGACTTTAAAAGGAAAAACACACAATAACTACAGTACCCGAAGAAAGTCAACAATATTTTCAAAAAGATAATTGCTGAATTGTTTTTTAAATTGTTTTTTTGCCGCTGTGCTTTTTTGGGTCACCCTGTATATCTCAAAATATTTTTAAAATATGCGTCTCTACGCATCATATAGCTTTAATGTCTAATATTTGTTGCTATTTCTGTTGACAACTGATATATTGGACTTCCTCGCACTAATGGGCCACCCTGTATATAGGCATGATTTTAGACCGAGAAATCAAGAAGAAATCCGACAGAGAATACTACATGAAGCATGCCAAGTCGTCTACATGCCGTCATCGACAGCAACGGTGCAATGACGAAATATTAATTATTATTATTTATTGTTATATTTATCTATTTTGCAGCAAATAGAGTTTAAATATTATACATATTATATAGTATATATATTATTTTGACAAGACACAATCAATAACGGCTCGTGAGTTGTGAAACAGGTGAAGTGTTCGGGAAAGAAAAATCCCGCCGCAGGCGAAAATTTTTTAAGACCACGCCCAAATTTGGTCAATAATTTTTAGTAAATATTTTAAAAATTTATGATTACCTACTTATTTTACGAGTTATTTTATTGAAAATGAAATAGGTAAGATAAAAAAAATAAAAAAGGCCAATTTATTTTTCATTAGTCAGTACATTAATTGCTCGGTACTACATTTTACACACTACCTTTTTTTATCCCCATTAACAGACACGGCCAACAATAAAGTTTATTTAAAAAAATACTACCCGTCAACCATGAATAAAGATTGTACCATGACGATTGAAATCTCAAGGCATAAGACTTGCCCACACTTTTAACGGTCTTTCTTACCGACATCGACAAATCTGGAGTTGGTCTTCCACACTTTAATATATCCGCCTAGAGATGTGTCATTCGTTCATTTTAGTGGGATTCTATCAATCGGCGATTGATACTGAAAATGATCGAATCTTTTCAATCGATCGTTTCAATCGATCATTTTCGGCAATCGCAGGTGAAACGATTGGTATTGACATTCGCGCGTCCGAATCGGTCCGGTCGTTGATTGTCGATCCCACTCGTGTCAATCTTTTAAACGAACGATTGACCAGTACAGTTACAGTATTGAAACTTTGTGGCGCCAACCGCGAACGGCACCGTCGTTCGACGTCGTTTCAATCGGTGATGCATGATGCATGGGCATGCGCATTTATATTGATTTCGAAGCGAAGCCAATCTCGGCCATCGGTTCGATCGTTCGATCTCCGATCGGTCAGTGCCAGTAGTCACGTGACGATTGATAGATTTAAGCAGAGCAAGATTCGATCATTCAATACTTAAAAGTGATTGAATCCACGTGATCGAATCATTCACGAATGACACATCACTATATCCGCCTTTATCTTCATCTTTCCATCTTAAAAAGCCAGTCTCTAAAATGGCACATACTAAATCAGTCTGGGGATTAATTTTATAAGATTACGATTACGATCACACAAACAACAAAAATACACCACTTTTTAATAATCACGAAACCACCCCCAACAGAAGTAATTATTATTTTTATTATTATTATTATTATTATTAGTCACTTTTATCTTTAAAAATTCACAATAGTAAACCCACACCGTCGAAATTCCCGAAACAATACACCATACTACAATACTTACATTGTTGTAAAATTTGCTAATTATCTAGATGAAGTGTCAGAGCATTGCATATGGAGCGGCACTTCGGCTCGATTTAAAATTAGCTATCGCCATAAATTTTATAATTATTGGCTTAAGAAAATTATAGGCAGGAACAGGAAAACTAAACTAATAAACAGTAACCTATATATTACGTATATACAAAATTATTAAGGAGTTTTAAAGCGATTATTATTTATCGCATTTCAAATTTCCGTTTAATACTCTGAAGCGTTTCTTGTTCCCGCGTTTTCGACTTCAGTTCATAACACAGTTGGCATTTAAACGTTGCAACACTGCGCCTGACACGATGAGTCGCGATATCAATGCGCGGTGCCGACCGAAGAAGGAGTAAGGTGTTATTGTTCATATTGTTGTAGTATGGACGCAAAGGTAATATTTTGAAAGTTGGGCATGGTCATTTTTTAAACAATTTATCGACAACGACAACAAACACCTACATAACAATGTAAGTGAGTGTGAGATACAATAATTATAATAAAAAGTTCAGTATATAATAAGTAAAATATAATATAGGTTATTTTTCTTTAAAATATAGGTGAAGTGGCACCTCAGTCACTTCACCTGACGAGCCGTCACTGGACACAATGACTTTATTTTACTAATGATATATAATAAAAAGAGATGTATTACGTAAAAAAACAGAAAATATTTTCAAAAAGAGAATTTTATTATATCAATAATTTTGGAAACCTTCACCTTTATCTCGTATACTAGCGAATAGCAGGGTAAACTCATAGATACCACTTACCAATAATAGTCTAGAAGCAACACTTTTTGGTTTTCCTTTGTACCACTATTTTTAGCCGCAATGGTACATTCAACGTGCCTATTATAATATCCGATATAGCCGGTTTCTCAGTACCCATTTCAGATAGATACATTGGGTGTTTGATAAGTCGGTGACTTTCAAATTACAGCATTTTAAACCAAAATCCACTTAGGTATTTTTAACGTTTCAGTATTAGTTTACCGATTTTTAGGTAAGTAGTTGCATTAAATATATCTATTTTTAACAGGCTATAATACAGTTAGGATTAGTGTTGCTGCGAGACGAGATAAAATAGGTCTCTCGTCTCGCTTCTCTCGTGATTTAAGCCAAATATAGTAAAAACCAAGCAAAATTTTAACTCCATTAGGTTAGGTTCTATCATATTTGACATATGTTGCACACAATTTATATGACCTAAATATGTCAAATATGCAAGGGCGTCCATAGGGGGGGGGGGGGCAAAGCGGGCACTTGCCCCCCCCCTAGGCGCCCACATTACTATTTTATTTCATAATTCAGTATAAACATTGAATACTACAGTGGTTAGTTAGTAGACCAACAAATCACTAAACTGAACAATTACATAATAAAAACATATCAATAAATTAATACATTAGGCATAAGTTAAATAAATAGTCTTATACAGTGTCACCAGTAAAGTCCGCATCATATGGGATTTTTTTTTATTATACTACTAATATCTATTTAAAATTTAACTTTGGCATCAAGTTCTGCATCGATCGAGATGAAAATTAGGCAAATAAATAGTAGTCACGTGATTTGCATTGATATGTCAAATTTTAATTTTTTCCAAAAAATAATTCAAAAGGGTTATTTCTGAAAATATCGAAAAAAGTTATAATTTTTTTAAAATGCAGTTTCTAGCAAACATGCAAAATTTCAGCTGGATAAGATAATTTTGATTTTTTACCTAATTTTGTAAATTGCACCACTTTTGCAAAATAAGACTCAACGCAACCTATACATAAAATTTCTTAGTTCTGACAATGCTTTATTTCAGATACATTTTCTTTAAACTAGCGTCATATTAAATGTGTGTTTTTATACAAAATCCAAATTGGGCTATTAAAATTTGGTCGCATGTGATGCAAAGTTCATTTGTTTTTGACCCTGTATAAGGTAACTTCATAAAATACGTATTTTTGAAAACGTAGTTTGTGACTGAAAGTAAAAAAATAAAAAATAAAATAAAGAGATTTTAAATTAAATCGTTGAAAATAGATAAACTTTCCGTTGGGTTAAGCAAAAATTTATTTTCCACTTAATAAACACTTTACTGATGACACTGTGTTCTTTTTTGTCTTAATATTAAGGTGTATCACTTTCAGACACAAACTATGTTTTCAAAAATACCTATTTTATGAAGTTTTATGAACTTTGCATCACATGCGACCAAATTTTAATAGCCCAATTTTGATTTCGTAGAAAAACACACATTTAATATAACGCTAATTTAAAAAAATTTATCTGAAATAAAACATTGTCAAAACTAAGAAGTTTTATGTAGGTTGCGTTGAGTGTTATTTTGCAAAAGTGGTGCAATTTACAAAATATGGGTAAAAATAAAAATTATCTTATCCAGCTGAAATTTTGTATGTGGGCTAGAAACTGCATTTAAAAAAACTTTTTCCTATAACTTTTTTTGATTTTTTCAGAAATAAACCCACTTTTAAATTCTTTTTTGAAAAAAAATAAAATTTGACAGATAATGCGAATCACGTGACTACTATTTTTTTGCTTAATTTTCATCTCGATCAAAGCACAACTTGATGCCAACGTCAAATTTCGAATAAAGCTATTAATAAAAAAAAAATCCCATATGATGCGGACTTTACTGGTGACACTGTATATAAAAAAGTATTGTTTAAGTTTTTGCCCCCCCCCCCTGAAAAACGCTCTATGGACGCCCTTGCAAATATGATAGAACCTAATCTAAATGCGTTAAAACTTTGCTTGGTATTTACTACAGGGTGGCCCATTAGTGCGACAAAGGTCAATATCTCCTGTACCACTAAGATAGCGGAACACTTTTGACGAAGCGTATTAAGGGTTAAGAGGTGCCTCTTATAAAATTATTTTTGTCTATACAGGGTGCTCCAAAACACCAGCACGGTAAGAAATTTTCATTTCCAAGATATTGACTTTTAAAAAATGTAATTTTTGAGTTTCGACAGATCTAACAGTACGTCTTAGAGCAAAACGGCTCACATGTCCCTATCTTCCATTTTTATTATCTTCCCAAAAAAATCACCTTCCGGTTAAACCGGAAGAACTATATTTCCTGCTTTCGAGTTACATCCGGTTTAGCCGGAAGTTTGATTGATTTGCGAAGATAGTGAAAATGAAAGATATAGACATATGCGCAGTTTTGCTCTAAGATGTACTGTTAGGAAGCTATAGGCTGTCGAAACTCAAAAATATAATTTTTCAAAAGTCAATATCTTGGAAACTATTAACTATAGACTAATAAGGCATTTAATAAAAGTAATTATAAATTTATGTAGAATCTAAAAATTTTAAAAATATTTTTTTTTGGGACACCCTGTCTATTATGAAATTTTTAAAATCTTCTTAAAATCCTCTTATCAAAAATATATAATGTCCATATTTGGACCGACGGTTTTCTAGTTATTTGACTGCAAATAATTTTATCCAGCGATAAAACGTCATAATAATATGTTATTCTGAATGGCCAAGCACGGCTAACTAGATGAAACTATTTGCAGTTAAATAACTCGAAAACCGCTGGTCCAAATATAGACATTATGTATATTTTTGCAAAGAGGAATTTAAGAAGATTTAAAAAAGGTCAAAAAAGTAACGTTTTTTGCTCGAGAGAGATCGAGAGAGACGAGAATTTCTCGACGAGAGAGGGTACTTCTCTCGTCTCGTCTCGGAGCTTTATTCGAGAGAAAATATCTCTCTCGTCTCGCCGAGAGAGGGCCAGACGAGACGAGAGACGAGAATCTCTCGTCTCGGCGGCAACACTAGTTAGGATACAGTTATATAGGAAAAAATGACATAAATGATTTTCTATTATACCTAACTATACAGGGTGTCCCGAAATAAGCTGACAATATTTTAAGGGGATAAAGTACATTCAAAAATAAGACTAATATCCTCTATTAACAAACCTTCAAAAACGCTTCGCTAAGGGGCTAGAGCCCCCCATATTGGAGCTATGATAAGCAGTTTTCTTACAATATCTCAGAAACCGATTAGGGTATCAAAACAAAATGTGATACATGTTTTACCCATAGCTAGACGCAATAAATGGTTTAATTAGCTTAACTGTATTTCTTCCAGTGGCGTCCCACTGGGTAGGTAGTTGGGAAAATATTGCCCTAAGTTTTTTATTTGTAGGATTTTTTAACTTTAGGTGAAATGTTTAGAAGCCTTGAAGTCTTTTGTTGAAAAAAGGTACTCTTGTTTCATTGAGGTAGGATTCACCATTTTCCAGTAAAATCGATTTTAAAATTTTCGGTTTTTTGAAATCCGGTGAAAAGGCTAAGGTTTTTTTTTGCATATCTCAGCAAACACTTAATATTAAAACATGAAATTTATTAGAAGTTCTACTAGCGACAAATAATAATAATCCATAATCAACTTGGGGATTTATTAGATAATGTGCCACTGGATTTACGTTTAGGGCACTTCTTTCAACATGATGGGGCACCAGCTCACTATGGACGTCAAGTGAGGAATTGACTTGAAGAAAATTACCATGTGGATTGGTAGCCATAGCCTGGCCACCAAGATCACTTGATTTAAATCCCCTTGATTATTATTTTTGGGGACACATGACTGGTACTTGCTTAAGAATTAGTTTTCCGTGTGGTTCACAATCAAATTTGATTTGCAATTTGTTATTATTTTTTGTTTTATTTTAAAACTCTCTTAAAATCTTCATGAAAATAAATATTTAAAAAAACAAGGGAATCTAAAAATATGTTTAATTTAAAAATGTTACATTCTGTCAAATTACAATAATGGAGGGTTTTATTAACAAAAAATTTAAAATTAAAAAAATAATAGTAATATTTACTTAAGGCTCCACCCCGTGCGACGTCACTGGAAAAATATTTTAAAGTAACATCCTTTAATACATATGCCTTGTCGCTAGTAGAAGTTCTAATAAATTTCATGTTTTAATATTAAGTGTTTGCTGAGATATGCAAAAAAAAACCTTAGCCTTTTCACCGGATTTCAAAAAACCGAAAAGTTTAAAATCGATTTTACTGGAAAATGGTGAATCCTACCGCAATGAAACAAGAGTACCTTTTTTCAACAAAAGACTTCAAGGCTTCTAAAAATTGCACCTAAAGGTAAAAAATCCAAAAACAAAAAAACTAAGGGGAATATTCTCCCAACTACCTACCCATTGGGACGCCACTGGAAGAAATAAAGTTAAGCTAATTAAATCGTTTATTGCGTCTTGTCATGGGTAAAACATGTATCAAATTTTGTTTCGATACCCTAATCAGTTTTTGAGATATTGTGAAAAAACTGCTTTTCATGGTTCCAATTCGGGGGGCTCTAGCCCCATAACGAAGCGTTTTTGAAGGTATGTTATTAGATGATTTTAGTCTTATTTTTGAATGTACTTTATCCCCTTAAAATATTGTCAGCTAATTTCGGGACACCCTGTATAAAAATGTAAGCGTTCGGCTGTAAAGCTAGTGTAAGTCACCACGAACTAAAATGTGGTAATTTGGTTACCGCAGTCATTTACAGGCATTTTGTTATTTAAGAAAGCCTTTGAAAGGAAAATTTAATAATATCTGTTTCACCTTTGAGTTAAATTTTGCTTTATTTTCCTAATTTTAGAGACACCCACGGGGCACACGGAATCTTTGCTACATACTTGTATAATTGAGTTTCCTGGGGAAAGAGTTGTTCCTTTCTGTAAAAAGGTCTTTGAGAACTATACCGGAAACCTGTAAATGAGGGTATGATATTTAACGTTGGTTTTTGCTTACGTTGGCTTTTATGAAAAGTTCATAACAAAAGGCGAAATTAATGCTATTTTGCCCTGAGTTGTCACTGAAAACGATTATTTAAATTACATAATCAGGCGGAGATAGCAATAAATATAATTTTAATCTAAGAAATTATTTAAAAAGTAAAATAAATAACATACCGGGTGATGCACCGCCAGACTGGCCATGGGAAATCCCATTTAAATATTGCTACCCGCAAGTATTGGCTCCCCTATCAGGTACTTTTATATTAAAACTGTATTAGATTAAACTTTATTATTTATACAGAAAAAGAAAAGCACGAAGTCTTTCTCCACAATATTTATTAATCGAAAAACTAGGCGAACCTAGGATCACATCGACGACATGCTTCGAGTGTAGAAACACTCATCATCAGGAAAACAAAGTGAAAAGTAAAATGCTGATGTTTTTTGCAAAAGAGAAAATAAAGGTGAGAATGAGCCGTAATGAGCTTTTAATGGTGTACAAGAGGTGTAAAATTGAATAGTCAGAAGGTCGACAATCAAGACTCCAGCATACTGAAGAGTCGAGGGTTAAGTGCAGAAGCACACTGTGCCGTGCAGAAAATTAGGGTAGTAAAAATTAGGGAGTTTTAAAAAACTAATCTGTAAAATTCATTATTAAATTACTGAAACATCTTGAGTTTTATTAAGCCTAGTCAGAAACATGAGAAAGTGTTGGAGTGAGATGTAAAGAGAAAGAAAAAAGTTGTTTTTTAGGGGTCAAATAAGCATCTTTTGGTAAAAAGTAAAAAACTGTTGGGGTACCAGGCTTTTTACGGCCCAGTTACCTACCCCGCCAGAGTCAAAGCACGCACATTTGGTGCAAAAAATTGTAAGAAATTTAAAAAAAATTAAATTTTTGTGTTCCCGTTAGAGAGGTTCTACTGTAACCAACACGTGTTGGATGGGAAATGAATTATTTATATTAAATTAAATACGACCGTCATACATACCTCAATAAAACCACCAGAAATAATTATTATAATTAGTTATTTTTATTCTGACCTTTAATACGTAAAGTAGGTATAGTAAATTTTTCCTGGGTTTTAGGTTAATTTTTCATTAAAAATATTTTTCTTGTAAACGTTTTGGTTTATTGTATAGCCATCTTCAGAACTATTGATTAACTACTCAGTAGCACTACACAACTTTTTTTCTAACGACTAACATGTTTTTGCAGAAGTGAATTGACAATACTGGAAAAATACCAAAAAAAATAGTGTAGTGCTACTGAGTCATCAATAGTTCTGAAGATGGTTGTCAAATAAAAAGAAACGTTAACAAGAAAAAGATATTCAATAAAAAATTGACCTAAAACCCAGAAAAATTTACTAGGTATATTTATTATAATGATAAATGTTACTATAGGCGTTTTATTTTTTATTAGTTTCAACATGTTTTACAGTATTCAAGAAAAAATAACAATGAAAAAGTGGTCCCATATGAAAAATGGTTCTCGGAGAGGATCCGGAATGTTCTCTGCGATATTTCCTGACAGACACATTCTAAGCAAAATAACAGTTCTGAATATCGTTTGTAATTTTGAGAATAAAGATATACTGTAATAAATGCTACTGCTTGGAACAAAATAATGATATACTCAGTGGTAGAACACAATAAAATAATGTGCAAATTTCGAACTTTTACTCCATGTAGAAGAAAATAATGGAATTATCACCAAGATTCGTCGCAAAACTGTAGAAAGTATCTCTCGATAAGACAGAGCAAAATTACACAAAACTGTTTGTAAATTTCTTACAGCCGTATTCACTAAAGGGGTCTAAATTTAAAACCGTCTTAAATTAACTGTTCTATGTTTAAAATGACAGGTGTCAGAATCAGTCAACTAAATACTGTTTCGTAATAGTATATTACATAACTAGTGTAGAAAGTGGTATCACCCAAACGAGGAGGTATTTAGCACGAGGCGTTAGCCGAGTGCGGAAATTCTCCGAGTGTGAGAAAATCATTTTCACACGAGTAATGTACACAATTTTTCCTACGACCATACAAAATAATTAAAAAGAGTTTGATTTGTTTTTAATAGTTTATAGGTGCCACCATTATGTTACACAAATTTTTTAACACTAGAGTTTTAAAATTTATTTCAACTCTACAGTTGAAAAATAAAAACAATGTCCACTTACACATTTTAACTTACCTAGATTTAAATAAAAGGAATAAATTTTTCTCCTATTTGCTTACGGCATCATACCTACTATCCATGTATTGTACAGTGAATAAATTCCGTTTCTAATTTTTAGCTGCTTGCATTCTTTCAATAAAATAATAATATACCTAAATATGCATACAAAAACAACAAAACACAAAACTAAAACATAACCTCAACATTATAGAAAGATAGAGATGGAGTCAAATATCGATAGATTGTTAATTATTATAAAAGTTCTATCTATATTCGATTTGCTTTAAATATTGCTAAAATAAATTTACTTTCTTTAAAGCATATTCACTTATCCCATATCCTTAAACATTGTATGGATATTTTTATCCGAGATAATTGTAAAATTTAAAATCGGTATTTCCTAGGGTATTCTATTTCTGCTCTATAGCTGCCCCTTTTTTTTCTGTGGTTCAACTCAGTTGACAATGTTTTGACAGGTTTGATGGTTTGCCTGACATATTTCCCCTTTTTAATATATTATTATTTTTATCATAAATACTCTTAGGTTCCTAAAAATAATGAAAAAAAAAAAAGGATTTTTTATAATTATTGCAGTAATGCCCTAGTGTACTTTACCCCACCCAGCACTCCAATTCGCTCCACGGGTCCCGTAAGTTTGCTATTTTTTTAAATAGTTTTGCTGTCAAATTTGTCAGCCATCTGCTGTTTTATATTTCACACGTATTGAAAGAATATATTTCAACACGCGTGTGATATAAAGGACTTTCTAGCCAAGTTAGGCGTGCTTTATTTCTTATTTTCATAGGTGGTCGTAGAAAAATATTTCTTTGATTTGTCTTTAAATTCGTAATGAAAATAGATTTTGATAGGTATTGTTTCTTTTAGAAGAACTAAAACTATTTTGGTAACAACATCCCGGTAAAAGTATTTCTTGGTAAAACGATTTACTTGCAAAAAATCAAATTAACGCGGAAACGTTATATGGCGTACTGAAACAATGACACGGTGAAAACACAACTGGGAAACTAGAAGATCAAAATATTTTGATGGACTAAATTTAAAACTCTGTAGTGAATCCAGGTGATAAGCATTAAAAATGCGGCTGTGATACATACCTCAATAAAACCATCAGTAATAATCAAGGGCGTCCATAGAGCGTTTTTCAGGGGGGGGGGCAAAAACTTAAACAATACTTTTTTATATACAGTGTCACCAGTAAAGTCCGCATCATATGGGATTTTTTTTTATTAATAGCTTTATTCGGAATTTGACGTTGGCATCAAGTTGTGCTTTGATCGAGATAAAAATTAAGCAAAAAAATAGTAGTCACGTGATTCGCATTATCTGTCAAATTTTATTTTTTTTCAAAAAAGAATTCAAAAGTGGGTTTATTTCTGAAAAAATCAAAAAAAGTTATAGGAAAAAGTTTTTTTAAATGCAGTTTCTAGCCCGCATGCAAAATTTCAGCTGGATAAGATAATTTTTATTATTTACCCATATTTTGTAAATTGCACCACTTTTGCAAAATAACACTCAACGCAACCTACATAAAACTTCTTAGTTTTGACAATGTTTTATTTCAGATAAATTTTTTTAAATTAGCGTTATATTAAATGTGTGTTTTTCTACGAAATCAAAATTGGGCTATTAAAATTTGGTCGCATGTGATGCAAAGTTCATTTGTTATTGACCCTGTATAAGGTAACTTCATAAAATAGGTATTTTTGAAAACATAGTTTGTGTCTGAAAGTGATACACCTTAATATTAAGACAAAAAAGAACACAGTGTCATCAGTAAAGTGTTTATTAAGTGGAAAATAAATTTTTGCTTAACCCAACGGAAAGTTTATCTATTTTCAACGATTTAATTTAAAATCTCTTTATTTTATTTTTTATTTTTTTACTTTCAGTCACAAACTACGTTTTCAAAAATACGTATTTTATGAAGTTGCCTTATACAGGGTCAAAAACAAATGAACTTTGCATCACATGCGACCAAATTTTAATAGCCCAATTTGGATTTTGTATAAAAACACACATTTAATATGACGCTAGTTTAAAGAAAATGTATCTGAAATAAAGCATTGTCAGAACTAAGAAATTTTATGTATAGGTTGCGTTGAGTCTTATTTTGCAAAAGTGGTGCAATTTACAAAATTAGGTAAAAAATCAAAATTATCTTATCCAGCTGAAATTTTGCATGTTTGCTAGAAACTACATTTAAAAAAAATTATAACTTTTTTCGATATTTTCAGAAATAACCCTTTTGAATTATTTTTTGGAAAAAATTAAAATTTGACATATAATGCAAATCACGTGACTACTATTTATTTGCCTAATTTTCATCTCGATCGATGCAGAACTTGATGCCAAAGTTAAATTTTAAATAGATATTAGTAGTATAACAAAAAAAAATCCCATATGCGGACTTTACTGGTGACACTGTATAAGACTATTTATTTAACTTATGCCTAATGTATTAATTTATTGATATGTTTTTATTATGTAATTGTTCAGTTTAGTGATTTGTTGGTCTACTAACTAACCACTGTAGTATTCAATGTTTATACTGAATTATGAAATAAAATAGTAATGTGGGCGCCTAGGGGGGGGGGGGGGGGGCAAGTGCCCGTTTTGCCCCCCCTATGGACGCCCTTGGTAATAATTATGATAATGTAAAATGTTACTAGACGATTAATTTATTTTATTAGTTTCAACATGTTTACAGAATTTAAGAAACAATTATGATGATAAGTTAATAAATGCAAGTACTTTAAACGAAATAATGAGAACTTTATTTATTTCAATATCTGGAGACAAATGACAAATGAAAAACCAACATTTAAGAAAAATACCTATCAAGACAATTAATTTAAATGGAAATCAGATGCTTAAACAGTCCTCCGTTTACTGCCGAGCAATATCCTAAACGGTCATAAAATTGAATTTTTATTCATTTCCTATTCAGTTGATACGCAGGGATTCGATTGCACATCCCTGAAATTGCAAACTTCAGTGTCTCCAAATTTTGATAAATGCACATAAATAACACTTTAAGTGTGACGTCACAGAAAAAAAGTTGTTTGGTGAATTATCAGGAGACCTAGCTGGTTAATTTATGGTGTAATTTAATTCTATTGGGCGTCCCTTGAAAACGTTTTGGCCATATGCCTTACTCCTCGTGCATTGTACGCAGGATAATGAGCCTAATAAATAAAAATTAAGCAATTACTTGAAACAATTACTTTTTAGTAAAAGCAATTGCTTGACTAGCAAATGCTATAAGTAAAAGCATTTGCTAGATCTGGATATGAATAAAATTTTGAAGCAATTGCTGTTTTTCTTACACTTCTGTAGCAAAAAATGCTTATTCAACACAAGTTCAGACGTGGCTTATTCACTTTTTCAGATTATAGATTTCAAGTTCAGTTTGGTGCCTAATTTGCAAAAGAGTTGACGTAAATACAACAATGTTGGTTTATTTATTTAGTACTGTTACGTTTTTGTGGAAAATAGCAAACTTATATTTGTGATATGGCAGATTTCAGTGAAAATGAGGAAAGTGATGGTAGTGATGAAGAAATAAAAGACAAGCAATTGATATTCGTTCACAAATTGAAGGAACATAAATAAATCTCTCTGACCACAACCGTTTAGCTTCCACAACAGCTTCAGCACTCGTAGGAAATTTAATAAAAATATTGGCCTTCTCCAAAACTGCATCCATTACAGAAGTGTATGGTCTTACAGACAGTAGTTTGGTGAACACCGAGTTCTTCACCTACAGAATTTTGAAAGCCCGGATCCGACAATTTTCGCAGAAATACTTAATTTTATTTAAAAGCGACAGTGCACCCCCTCGCCTTTTACCAGTATCAGTCAAAAAATAATTTGCCAACCACTCAACATTTTCGCAGGCAAATCGATATAACTTTCTGAAATCATCATAATATCTGCAATTTACTCTTAAAATTACAAACAATATTCAGGACTGTTGTTTTGCTTAGAATCGGTCTGTCAGGAATCACCGCAGAAACCATTTCGCACACTCTCCGAGAACTATTTTCCACGTAGTACCACTTAATTATCGGTATTTCTTCTTGAATACTGTAAAACACGTTGAAAGTAATAAAAAAATAACACGTACATTATCATAATAATTATTACTGGTTGTTCCATTGAGGTTTGTATCAGACCCGTATATAATTTAATTGGCTTATTTTACTTAGTATAAAAAATAAAATCTATATTTTTTCTTTGGATTTCATAATTAAAGGATAGCATCAGATTGACACAACCGATTAACTTCAATCAAAAAGTATCAAGTCGTCATGTAATAGATTTTCAGATTCAACTCTTGTTTTCGAAATTTATATAAAATGATAGACAGCATAACACTCAATCTTTAGGAGTCATCTTCTAAAAATCAAAGTTAGTGGATCAAGCATAATATAATTCCTATTCGCTCTAAAAGCGTATCCAGTTACTTCGTGCATGGAACTTCAAAGGTTTGTTCACATCTTAAAGTAGTAAATTTTTGACATTCTAGTAATGAGGATTTCAGACTCTTCTCACCCTCAGGTTACGATTTTTGATGATGACACCACTATCCTCTAGCTTTATTCTACTCTAAATATACAGTGAGCTCAAAAAGGTTGGAATAAATTCGTTTAAAATGCAGGTGATTATTTTCTGGAAAAACGCTTGGACATGTCGATTATTATTTTTTTTGACATCAAAAATGTGTATACAAGTTGTCTCAAGAAGAACATATACCGTCAACATTAATTTTTTTAAATAGAACATCCTGTATATTATATTATTTTTTTAAATTTTACGATACATTCTGAAAACTTTTTGTATAACATATAGCATATCTCCAAAATCAAGGGTTTTCGATATATTGACATTTTTTCTTATTTAGTCTATAATATTTACATAGACTATATTAAATTTTATTTTAATAAATGTTGAAGTTGACCGCCACCAACTTCCTGGCAATATGCAAGTCGATCTTTGAATTCTTCCAAAACGTTATGGATTGCCTGGGGCTATATTAATCTAACCTCATGCCGTATACGGGCTTTAAGTTCATCAATCAATCGTCTAACGAACCATCCACCGTGAATCACCCTGTATTGAAGATTAAAGCTCCGTCTGATCTTTTTAAAATTAGACAATGGTGTGATACCAACCAATTGATCCTAAACTTTGAAAAGACCAATATCGTGGGTGTTTGATGTGATATGGATGATTCGGAAATTGGAGAGAATTCACTGACAAAAAAAGCTAATACCAAATTTTTGGAATTTATTCTGCAGAAGAGATTGTAAATTATGTTTTCATGGGGATGGCAGAAAGTTATGTAGACCGTTGTTTAGACCTAAGATAATCTGAAGAGTTCATCACCGCATGGAACAGCTGTCTCCGAACTTTTCCTTAAACTCTGTTTCTCATGTAGCAGATTTTTCAATTGCACTCTCGTTTTCGAAATATACTATAACTTGTGTTAGTATAAACAGGCGAACTATAAAAATTCCCAACGAAAGGCCTAAATTTAAATAAAATGTTACTGGTGGTATTAAGGTGCCTACAGCCGAACGCCTGCAACTATTTTTGAATTATTTATCTTGGCGATCGTTAATAGGATAGAAGTCAAATGTATAAAAATACTTTTTCTACTACCGTGCGTAAAACACTAACTTTACACACTATGGAAGGTGTCTAAAATTTAACTTTTTTTAACTAGTGCGTAAAGTAAATTACTTTACGCACTAGTTAAAAAAAGTAAAAAATATGAATGATTACATTGATATGGATACCTGCATTTTTACTTAAAATTGGTCTGGTTGGCCATGGACAAATGGCGATTTCTGTTTGACGTATCTGAATGTTGACAATTTGTGATTTATGCCAGGTGTTTTAATGATTTTAGGAATTAGTGAAGATTTTAATACGGTAAGTTTTGAGTTGTGATATCAAATGTGTTATATTGTTATGATTTCGTTTAATTTTATTTCAGATTTTTAAATCTCAACATTATGGACAGTGATTTATCGGATTTTGAGAACACTCCGCCGAATATTGCAGATTCTGCACAGGAAGCTACTTTGAATTTGCTTCCCAACAAGTCTCGGTTAATTTACGAGCAAAAATATACATTGTTTATGTGTTGGTGCAAGAAAAATAAAGTGACAAGGTTCTCAGAAAATGTTTTGCTAGCTTATTTTTCAGATGAATTAAAAAGCTATAAATCATCGACAATGTGGTCAATATTTTCCATGCTAAAGGCTACCTTGAAAATTAAAAATTCAGTAGATATTTCAACCTACCACAAGTTAATTGCCTTTCTTAAACAGAGAAGCAAAGGCTACAAAGCAAAGAAATCAGGAATATTTGAGAAAATTCATTTCATCAAGTTTATTTTGGAGGCTCCGGATTCGAAGTTTTTAATGATAAAGGTAACTTTACATCAATTTAATTCTATTGGTAAGGTAAAATATCATATCAAAAATTATAGAAGTTTTACCTTAGTTCTTAATACTTTTAGATTCTCTATAAAATGTTTGTATTTAATAGTTATTATATATTTTATATCGACACGATTTATTATTTTAGGTTGCATTTATTATTGGCATTTCTGGAGCTTGTCGCAGAGAAGAACTGATGAAAATGACAATAAATGATGTTGAGAACAAGGAAACAGTCCTTATTATAAGAATTTCTGATTCAAAAAATGGTATGGAAAGAATTTTTACAGTTCTAAACCCAAATAATTCCATAAATTATTTATCGTACATTATAAAATATATGACATTAAGACCTCCTAATATTGAATCATCCAGATTATTTTTAAAATATGCCCAAAATAAATGTTCGAAACAACCTGTGGGCATAAACACATTTGGTAAGATGCCTTCTGTAATAGCTGAATATCTGAAATTGCCAAATCCAACATGTTATACTGGTCATTCTTTTCGAAGGTCATCTGCCACTATGTTGGCAAATTCTGGAGGAGACCTTATAACAGTGAAGAAGCATGGGGGATGGAAATCATCTGCCGTCGCAGAGGGTTACATTGACAGTACACTGAGCAAAAAAATTGACATATCGAATAAAATATTAACAAATGATGCTTCCTCTTCTAATTCCACTAGTACATTTGACAATATTCCTGAAATCGAAATAAGTAATATTACATCAAATTTGTCTTCTGAAGTTTCAACCAATATAAATAAGCTAACTGATACACCATTTACATCTAGTTCTAATGTGGCTTGTAACAGCAGACGTGTGGATTGTGAAGGTTCAGAAGTAAATTCTAGACTTAAGAGCCAAGGATTAACTTTCAATAATTCTAATAGCTGTACATTTAATATTCATATAGTCCACAATTAAATTGAATATAAATCCGTATTTGTAAGTACATATATGAAATATTATTATTGTTATTGTTCCTATAACTTTTGTTCTTAATATTTTTTAGATAACTCTCTTCCTTTAAGAAATAATCGACCATTTCAATACATAACAGCGACCCTGTATAACGTCCGGTAGTAGAAAAAATTGTGTATGCAATTCGTGCGTAAAGTGCCTTTTTTTTTACTCATGTGATTTGCGCACTCGCCTGCGGCTCGTGCGAAAAACTTCTCATTCATAAAAAAAATGCTACTTTACACCCTTGTTGCATAAATAACTATATTATCTCTAAATATTTTGAAATAAATCCGATTGGTTTAGAGAGTTTTCTAGTAAATGGTATATAATATACCATTTACCGCCTCTCTCCAATGAAAAAAGCTATTTAAGCCCCAAGAACTAATATGGGTATAAAATGCATTACAGTTTATATAGTGCCTTTAAAACACGTTATAGCTATTTATCAGAAATCTATGTAAATGAAGTATCGTGCATGGAAAGCCACATTGTATCGACTGTCAGGTTCAATGGGATTTAACTGAGAATTTTAAAAATAGGTTGGGTAAATTTATTGTTTTAATCTTTTCTTGCAAGAATTTTACGTGATAAAAAAGTAGAAATATCTTCATATTTACATTTCACGCATTTATTACAATTTAATTAAAATTAAAATAACAATAGATATCAAATTGCCAAAAAATAAAATTCGTTACATCAAATTAAAAGAGACATTTTCGGCAAGACCCTCATAGGAGAAGGAGTTCAACAATAATAAAGGGTAAGGATGAGGAAAATAAGATCTACAATAATTACAGGTTATTTTCCTTTAAACCCAATAATTACAGAATAGGTGCATCTCCATTTATCGGCGATTTGAGCCAGGCCAGTAGAGCTATATTAGCCACCAGTAAATAAACATTTTATTTGCCGGCCTAAAATAATAGGCGTTCGACTGGCCTTGTTTCCGACAGTAGAGTTTTCTAAAACATTGACAGTATGTTGACTTAAAGTGACGTTTCATATAAAGATCTGAGTATAACAAGTAAAGTCTGTTTATACAGTGTGAGTTTGTAACTTGGAATAAAATTTAGTAAATCAAGTACAATTTTTTTTTTTGAAAAAATGCTTGGACACTGGTATTAATATTAATTAAGTTGTGGTCATTTTTATAAAAAAAATATTCATACCGTGTGTTCAAAATTAGAGACATGACGATATCGATATTTTGTTAAATGGCAACCCTAGTTTATTACTGACTATTTTTAAAGTGCATATTAAGTTATACATAAGTACCAATCAAAACGAATATTACTTTCTAAAGTTTTTGTAATCAAAGGTATAGACGACAGAACTTATAAGTATAGATAAGTGTAAGTTGATTATTAGAATGCTGATTGCAATTAGCTCATTTTAAGTATTATCTGACAGTTCTACATATTCAAAGTATCAATATTCTACTTTAGCACCAGAGTGATAAATTAAACTCATAAATTGCAGATTTAAAGTAAAAACCTAAATTAAAAATTAATATACTTATACGCAAAATAAAATGCAATGCAAAATGGTAGTTGATTTTTTGATAATTTGACGTCTTGTCATGATTTGACAAACAAAACGAACCTGAAAATATTACTTATATGAATTACACTGGAAATTTGCCATGACAACAGGTCAAATTTACAATCGGAATATTATCTGCCACTAAATGACAAACAAATTGATAACTAATCGAAAATTTATTTATTATTAATTGACATACTATTTAAATAATGTAGTAAATTTTTGACAAAATATTGAAAATTTGCCTTTTAAACTTTATTTGTATTGTTTTTCTTTGTTCGGGTTTATGCATTATGCAATTATGCTTTTATTAAAAAATTGAATTAAAACAAATTTTTAAAAAATTTCCTGAATTTTTTATGCACTTGTTATATTACTACTGAAAATTTCACACCTGTACTTTTTAACCAATAAGATACCTTAATTATGACTAGTTACCATGGCAACTAAAAGAACTTCCGGAAATTTTTTCGAGGCGCCACGATATTTAAGTGGAAATTTTTTGACAGCTGAAAAGGTAAATATAACATCCGGCTGTCACAAATGGGGAAAAATGGGTATTTTGAGCTTGACTTGCTAGAGTAATAAGAACATTTCCAGATTTTAAATTGGATGGAATATCTACCTTAAACCTTCTTCTAATTTTATTGACCAAAATATTTCCCAAAATGTTTCAGAAATAGTTGTAATCTCGATTTTAAAGATGGCGTTCCGACATTGAAAATGCGTCGCCACGTGGTGGGATGCTGTTCCACATTTCGATATTCCCGGATTTTTTTCTCGGAAACGGTTAAAGCAAAACGATTAAAATTTTCTGAATGTAGAGGGGAATAGTAGGGGCACTTCTTAGAAAAATTTCCAATATACAGGGTGAACCGGAAAAAAGTTATTAAAGTCAAAGTTGAAAAATATGTTTTTTTTGGTTGTAAAGCGATACAGGTGGCAAAAATCATTTTAATCGATTTAAACTTTTTCGGCATGTAGAGGACGTTGGGCTACAAAATACTGTTATTTGCGAACGCGATCAAAAGTTGGGATGTCAATATTTTGATTTTTTTAAAATCAATGTAGGGTCATGCTGGATCGTTAATAAATCAAAATGGGTGCGTCTGACACACTTTTGGTTTGGATATTCGTTTAGGTCATCTCAAATACTACTTTTTTCAAATATATTGTTCTATACCTAACGGCACAGAAAATATATTGCGTAGCTATATTTTCTGTGCTAACGGTAATAGAAATGGTCAATAATTGTAAACAAGTGAAATAAGCTATTTCAGACAAGTTTTTTATGCGGTTTTTATTTTTTCTTGTACGGAAAACAACTTTTGATTGAAATCTTATATACCTTAGCGAAGAGAGCAAACTACAATGAAAAATATTTTTTTTGTTTCTTCATTTTTAATACTACGGAAAAATCGGGAGGCTTTTGAATTCATACAGCGACAATCCTCGGTACAAAAAAAACGAATTTGGGTTCTGAAGAAACTAAACATATCGTTTTTATCGCAAATCGAAATGCTTTACGATTATTAGAGGTTGTTAACAAATGGTTTTGTAAAAAGTATGAAATAAAATAAACGAACTCGAACAGTACAATAATTTATCAGCTATCAATGTAAGAATAGTTTATTTACTTATGTTTAAATTGATTGAATACATATTTTATAGGACAAACTTGGAAAGTATATTCCACATTGCATACGTTTGCTGTGCGATTTTAAAAAGAGCCGGTGCTGATAGGTTCAATGTTAATATCAATGTCATAATATTAAATATCATATATTTCCGTAACGAAAAATCGTAGCGAATCGAGCGAGACGCCATTGGAAACGGGACATCGAGCACTATACGATGCCGTCTTCAAAAACTACCTATCTATACGAGAAAACGGAAATTTTGCACCATTCTCTAGTTTTGGTCAGTTGTTATAATAACAACTTGGCGATATGTTTCCCCTTCACGTTCCGCAGGAAGGTGAGGCAAAAAAAGCAATAGTAAGTAGAGAAAAAGAAAAGTATTTTTTTATTCTACATTTTTTTTAGTATTAATATTAGATGCACTCTCAGCTGACGATTAGCGATATGTTATGTACCCAGTCTAGTTATTTATTATTCGCTATAACGTTTCATTAAACAGAAAACACAAATTTGTTTAATTATTATGCATTAACAATTTATATTTCAACAAACGTCAGAAGTACAAACATAAGATTTAAATGTTGCTTGAATTCTAATCCATCCTCTCTTCTTAATGGTGGCGAATTAATTAGATGTCTATATAACCTATAATAATTAAATTTATTTCGTTATTATTTTGCTTATTAGTGGATATCATTAGAGATTTACCAATGAAGATATTAGTTCAACATAAAATAAATTCTAAAATATATATATATAATAGGTTTAGCCATCATATTACGTTAAATAAAAAAAATTACCAACTTTAGTTACACCAAATGCTAAAACCCAGATGGGTATTAGTTCAGTCTATCGCTCTTTTATAATTTTAGGTTACTAAAGGTGGTAGAAATGTATTTTTTGCTAAAAGTATATTAGGTCACCATAAAATAAATTCTAAAAAAATTATATAGGTAGGTATATCCACTATATTTCGTTAAATAAAAAAAATTACCAACTTTAGTTACACCAAATGCTAAAACTCAGATGGGCATTAGTTCAGTCTATCGCCCTTTCATAATTTTAGGTTACTAAAGGTGGTAGAAATGTACTTTTTATTATTAAACTCAAAACTCAACTTACAGACGTTTTAAACTATATACCTAGTAATTATTAAGCTTTGTGACAGAACCGGTTAAACAAAAATGACAATTCAACATATTATTATGTCAAAATAACCTGGCCAACTTGACAAGCAGTGAAATTAGTTTAAAATGCCAAGTTTGATTAATACTTTTTTCTATTTCACGTTCATAATAAGCTCAGTACGAACCGCATTTGCGGATCGTAATGAAGCTATTTCGATACGCGTTTTTTCTTTATTTGATGTTGGTATCACATTTTGTTTGTCATAGCCATCGCTTTCCATCTTGTGTGCGGCATGAGAATGAAAATTTAACCTAGAAATATAAAGTATTGGAAATGCTTAAATACCTTCCCATTCACATAGCTTCGGTGTAAAGGATAAAAACACCTTTCTACGATATCAAAATTAAATATAGTTTCGGTGGCGGACTATTTATAGAAATCTGTAATATTAAGGCTTTTTTACAGATACCTGAAACTTCTACATAAAATATATGTCAATTATTTTACTCTTTTCAATTTCTACTTTAGATCTAGAGTATTCTAACCCTTTATTTTTCTGGGAGTATTCTAGAGTTTTAATGTTAGTTCCTATAATCAAAACTATATATTTCTACTTATGTTTAATAGTACAATTAGCATAAACATTTATAGTAACTGTGGAAGTGTCCTGAGCACTAAACTTAATATCTGGCATATTTTGATTTGAAACAATGTTTTGTTCGTAATTATTTTCATGTTCAATGACTTTCTGTACTTCATCGGTTGTTGTAGAGGTATGTCTTTGTAGCAGACCCTCATTAGAAATGTATTGGCTTGTTGAAGGTGTAGGAGCAATAGAAGAGCTAGAAGCTACTATAGGTGAGTTTGAAAAAGGGCTCGATACAGAAAGCATTTGTGCTACCTCTATTTTCCTTTGCAGTGACGTGTCGATATAGCCCTCTGCAACAGCTGAGGACTTCCAACCTCCATGTTTCTTAATAGTCACCAAGTCACTTCCATTATTAGTTAAGTGAGAAACACTGGAACGTCTAAAACAATGCCCTGTATAACATTCTGGATTTGGGAAATTAAGGTATTTAGCGATCAAACTAGGAATTTTTCCTATAGTATTTTTACCTATGGGAGAATTTATGCAATACCCGTTGCGAAAAGTAAGGAAAAACCGTTTATGTGTTGTGTTTTCGACTATTACAAAGTGCCTCGGAACATCTGTTTTGGTTTTAGGAATTTTCACTAGAATTATATCATCTTTAATTTCAATGTCGTCTATTAATATATTAGTTAGTTCTTCCCTTCTGCATGCTCCATTAAATCCCATAATTAGTGCTACCTTAAATAAAGATAAAATAAACAACATTAACAATAAGTATTAGTTTATAACTATAAAGTAGGTAGGTAGTGTTTTTCTCGAGGTTTTTCTGGTAATTTTCTTTTTTGTACATTTAACAACATTCATATTTTAGATTTGTAGATGTGTAAATATTATTTCAAAATAGGTACTTACTTTTACAGCCAAATAAATATTGTCATTCGCTTTAGTTAGGAACGCTTTTAAATGTTCGTATTCCAAAATTTTCTATTTTTTAGGCTCGTAACCTTCTGATTGTCTTTTTAAAAATGCTTGAAGTTTAGCATATCTTGAAACATCAATGTTCTTATTAATATTTATACAGGCCCGTAACTTGGAGTATAGGGACCATAGACCATAGTGTTGATGGCTTATTAATTTTACTCTTCGCATCAAAAAATGCTAATAAAACATTTTTTGTAAGGTTAGTAACGCCTTTTTCTTCACACCATTTTCAAAAATTTTCATATTCTTTTTCATATAACTTCTGGGACTTTTTTGGCAAAAGGCTGCTTAAAGTAGTTTCTGCCACTGCTCTTAATTCTGGAGGAGTTAAACTGTCCATTATTTAATAGATTAGTAAAAAAAGTACCCAGAGCAAATTTTTAAATCGAATTTAGAGTCAATTTTGTTAATTATTGTTAATAAAATGGCGGCAAGAATTACACCGCGATTTTTAAATGTTTCTATATTTAAATTTGTTACCAACCTTAAGATATTAAAATTTTTCGCGGGATTATTTTGGGAAATAAATGTAACTTGTTCTTGATTATAAAAGGTGAAATAGAAAAAAATGTATAAAGCACATGTTTCATAAGGCGTTTTAGCGCCCGTGTCAATAAAAAAACTCGCCACTTCGTGGCTCGTTTTTTAAAATAGACGCGGGCGCTAAAACCGCTTCTTATGAAACTCGTACTTTAATATACTATTTTTTCCAAATTATGGTGTGAAGTGGTGTGAAATTTTCTTACCGAATCCCACGCGAGCTTAAATTATTCCTGGAAATTTTCTTTCGGGCACGAATATTTTAAGAAAATTATCCCTCGTCCGTCGCTTCGCGACTCTTGATAATTTTCAAAATATTCGTGCCCTCAAGAAAATTTTCGGAAATAATTTAAGCTCTTGTGATATTATAAGTGAAAATATACCGATGTGAACGTTCTGTCATAATATGACATATATTATATAAAGCAAGGCCTTAGCAGAGGTAAGGGGAATCTGCTATTCTCACACTTAACCTTTAAAAAGGAAATATTAATACCTACATGAAAAATTAATATAAAACTATAGAAATATAAACACTCAATCATAACGTGACTAACCGTGATATTAGAAGCGCACATATTATACATACATTCATATACAATTCTAATGTGAAAATATAAAATTCTCAGGAAAAAAAAAACAAGATAATATAATCTAAATTACTTAAAGTTAAGGGTAAGTTGGCAGTAATTCACTCTTTAATTTCTTTTTGAACAATACAACACTTAAATTGTTTGGGAAAAAGTGAGCTTATCATAGGGACTCACGAAACAATGCAAAAAACATCTCTGAAATAAAGCAATCCGATGCAAGGGCGTAGCCTGGATTTTCTCCAGGGTAGGGCAAAAACAAGAAAACGTAATATAAATAAACTTATAGAAAAAGTTTTTATTTAAACATTAAAACTAATTAGTTGCAGCAGGCGATGGTCGTCCGTATAGACAATAAACCACCTGAAATTTTCTAAACGATAAAACAACAATTTTATTTATAAATATCCTAACATATCATGTTAGTACACACAAAAAACTGGGGAAGTTAGGTATACTGTTTATTACACTGAGAAAATAAAGTTTCCTAAGTTATCGGGCTGGACAAATTTAGCAGCTGTTACTGATTAAACCGCTATATTAGTTAAAATATTAGTTAAAGGTGACATGATGATCTTGTAGTCGTTGCAGTATATATTTTGCTGGGTTTTACAAATCTTATAGTGTTGGTATTACAACATATTTGTTAAATGTTGCTATATTATTATGTCTATACCAGCTAAATAATTTATAAAGAAATAAACTTAAACGGTTAAGTAATTATTGCTATCTGAATTAGCAATCCTAGCGTTACAATTTTTTACCCTAATGCACTTTGCCATGTACTTAAAGCCAGGATAGCTCGATCGCGGTTCTACTAGAACAAAACGGTTTTTTAAGATTCGTTATTTGGATGTAGGAAAGGGTAAATTTGGTTGAACGTCAGCCAATAAGAAAGCGCTTGCTCTGCCATTCGGACATTAGAAAAATCAAAATTCCAATCTGTGATCGTATCTTCCGCGAGATAGTTGTGTGACGCGATACCCATTACGCGCATTATTTTTCAGTTCTGTATGCCTGTGCATGCTGTATCTAAAGTATTCGTTGTTTTTTATGTGATTATTGTGATCATATATTATTATATACATGACTAATTTTGTACCTCCTGTTAACTTTTGTTCTAATAAAAAATTAGAAAACAAAATTACATGGGGCATAATTTAACAGTAAATTTTTTTAGCTTTAAACTATAATCAGTTTTAAAAAATATATGTCTTTTCTGTAATAAATACAATTTATTAGAATAAAAAACTGAATAATTTCTTTAATTTCATTGTAGTTTGTCGCTAAAAACATGTTAACATTAAGTATAAAATGTCCTAAGTTTATAACATGCACACCAACTTTTTTTAAAACTTTTTATTACAATACAAGTTAACAGGGGGTGCAAAATTAATTATGTAAATCCTTATGGCCCGCGTTTAAAAAAACTTAGCGTATATAAAACTTTCGTTTGAACAGTACATATTTATGGAATGCCCTGTATAACTTGCTAAACAAAGAAGCAGTGATTACTAAACAATCATGCTGCGATAAATAAACAATTATGCTGTGATTACTAAACAATCATGCTGTGATTACTAAACAAGTATGCTCCTTTACTAAACGACAATACAATAATTACCACACGAGTACATTGATATTACACGATCATGCAACAGTTACTAAATAAACTGGCTAGGACTATTCAATTTCAATATGTCTTCCTTACTAATATTCAATTATGCGGAAGCAGCCAAATTTTCTAGTAAGAGCAGGTTTTCATGGATCATATTGTTACTAAAATATGTAGTCATGATTACTAAATAGACTCTGCTTAATATATTTGGCAGTCACAACACGACGTTAGGGTTGGCGCTATATTTACTCTAATATTTAGCCATAGTTGCTTTATATAAAGCCATCATAGCTAAATAATTTTCTCAGTGTACTGGTTAGAAAACTGACCCACTTCAATTGCCGTACCTGAGTGCCGTGCGAACTAACCTAAACCCTATTTAAGAACCAGCCTACGGGGTTCTGGCTAAACTTTGACAAAATTTCGTTTTCAAATGTTTCTTTTGATTCCAGAACCCTCTTCTTATGCATACTCACCATGCAAAGGCCAACAAGCCGATTTTCTGTCATTGTTGACCTTAACCATGGAAAAAACATAGACAAGAAAAATTGACAGTTTTGATATGGCGGGCTGGCTGGTTTGTTCCAATTAGCACCTGGCGCAGTTTAGGAAGCGTTATACTAGGTCGAAATATAACTGTCCTTCTCTTCTATACATCAATAACATGCGACAGAACCGGGTTCCTCGGCCAGCTGGGGAATCATCATGCGACGACAGCGACAATTTCACTCTGGTGGCCAGCTGCACGGCTTAAGATAAATATGAACTTGTGTTGCAAGATTCCTAATTTACAGTTTCACCGGTTGAAACGCCGACCAAGCGGTCTCACTTTAAATTTGGGGAGGTTTTTTAATTTTTTTTCCCTTGAGCCAGGGGGGGGGCAATTTTCCTCCGATTCTTCAGATTCTGCGTGCTATGAATTGCGAAACCCGGTTTCCTAATGCCAAAATATCAGACATGCATAACAATCATTCTGAACTTTTTGTATACTGTACTAAAACGTTCAAATAGTTACCATACACAACAGCACCATAATGGGGAACTTGCATGAAAATTAAAATGGAAAAATAACGTTTTTTTTAATCCTCTGGATTAAATAGAAGTGGTTAAAGTTTGCTTGTGACGTCAAAGCGTGCTACAATGCATAGCGCGAGAGCGGGCTATTCATACTACGTGACGTCACACGGCGAACTTAAATTATTTAAAAAAAATTAAAGAAATATTTAGGACGCAATATTTTGTATATATGTTATTTTGTGGCGTGGCTGAACATATTTATGCAGTTAGAAAAATGCGTGAAAGTTCCCTATTGAATAAGGACAACACCAAAGTATCACATAACAATTTTCTGAGCTTTACATCGAAACAATGCCTATTTGCATAAAATGTAGGAGCTTCACGGATAGGTATGCGCGTAGAAGTAGACAATTATATGCTGCAGGCGCGGATCTTTGCTTTGGGGGGGTCATCATCATATAAACGAAGTTAAAAAGCGGCGCAGGCGAAAAAATTTTGCGACCACGCCCAAAGTTTGACAGAGAATGCGCTATAGGCGAGAAAATTTCCAATGATAAACTTTACATTAAAGAGGATAATAATATATGCATGTAGGTACTTAAATTAATGTTACAGTGAATTCAAAAAAATAAAAAATATACAGCTAAAATTAGTATCTTTTTTCTTTCCTATAATATGTTTTATCCCAATATTTTGAAAAATTGCCACGTTCGTTATCGACAATACAAAATATAATATACCTGCATAATATATAAATAGTCGTGTGTTTACTTTTAAAACCAAGTAAAAATTTTGGTTAAACCCCATTTATTCCCCAATATTAAGAACAAAAAAATTTTACACTTCATAAAATAAAATAAAAAATATACATAACATGGCATTGAGTCTTAAATCACGAATTCTAATTTTCTTTGTTTGTTATTTCCAAATCTGGTTATAACTTCATTAACGTCGATGATTATATTTTTATGAATGTTCAACAAAGCCAAGCCAGTGAGGCGTTCCTCTACCATGCTTGCTCTAAGCCACGTTTTAACGCTACGTAGAGTCGAGAAGGACCTTTCCGCTGTTGCTGCACTTCAGGTAGTGAAGCAAGTATTTGAAGAAGAATATTAATATTGGGGAATAAATCAGAATCACAGTTATCAATTATATGGGGAAGTAATTCAGGTATTTTACATTTTACATTTACATTTTAAATTCAATCTACAGAAAAATATAACTAATTTATGTATGGTAATGTTGAATGAATCTTGTGAAAAAGCTGCAGAAGTAGTAAAAACAGTAAATCCATTTATTTTTTCTGTTTAGGGGGGGGTCATGACCCCCCCCCCTGGATCCGCGCTTGATATACTGTGTAAACTGCAGTTTCCGATCCAAAACCAACCAATCCCAGACCCTTGGTTCTCACTTGTGGTAGTAAAACATTATTATCAATAAAATTATAATATGAAATTCATTGAGCACTAAAAAATGTATATATTTATTTTATATCACTAATCTAACTCTGTAACTGAAAACTACAATAAACCATTAAAATAGTACTAGAATATGTATTTGGTAATGGCTTAATATAAGTAGGTATTGATATTATTTTTGCTTATAATAATATACTTAATGATTATATTATATCAATAACTAATTTTTAATTTAATTGATTTAATACGAGTTATAACCAATATTAATTATTATTGTGTTAATTGCTTATTTCAAACTTTTTTATTACTTTTAACTATTAAAAAATTCAAGCTTAAATAAATTTATGGAATTAACGTGAGCTTATGTTTTATTTTTCAGTAAAATTATTTAGCAGAGTTGTATAAGTTCTCCTTTGAATATCTAACTTATGATACTCATAAGAAATTATAATTTTGTTTTTGTATAGCATTTTTTGTATAATTATACAACCTAAAAAACTATTTGTGCTGTTGGAAAAAGTACTAAACTAACTGCTAGATCCAGAGAATCAAAAACCCTGAAAGTAAAAAGAATAAACATTTATTTGAGTCTATAGCCTATTATTTCAGCACATAATCAATTATTTTCATTCTCCCAAATTGTTATATAGACTTAAATCAATATACAGATATTTCCACGTGAATGTTTTTTTCAACTCCATTTCATCTGTAAATATTGACACAGATCTAATTGGATTTTCTTTGCCTGGCGCAAAGATGCGAAAAGACTTGTTTTTTATGCAACAAGTAGGTATATGCCTGATATTTTGCTTACAGAGAAGATACCGATCTTTTAACGAGATTTAAAATAGTAGTATGTTTGTGATTAATATAACTATTACTCCACACTGTTTTAAAATAATGGTAAATTTGACAGTACACAGAAAGACCACTAAATGTAAAAATTATAACATCAATGAACGTAAAGAAATCAACGAACGTAGGTACCTACTTAGGTACCATTGAAAATGGAACCAGTGCCCGTGGTTCCAGAACTTAAACACAAGTTTTATAAAATATCCCATATCACTTGTCTGTTAAAATTATCACAAATAAAGTAGAAAACTAGGTGATGTGAAATTCGAATGGATATGTTTTTAGGTTATGTTTTATGTCAAACATAATATATATATATATATATATATCCCGCTATCAATTCGACGACCATACATTGTCATTTTACATTCAATTTGACGGCCAGGTGCACTTGACGGCCATATATGGCCGTCAAATAGCAAACCATGTAAAATTGATGCTGATGACGTCATATGACGAATGCCAAATTTTTGGTCGGCCGTCATTTAGTCGGTCGTATGAAAGTTTCGTATAGTTTTAGTTACGCGTCATTTCCCGCGAGAAGAGGTCGCTGCAAGCGCCGTATATTTTAACGTATATTTGTCTTTTATATCATCGCTTAATTAACGGCCTATGTATAGGCAACATCGCAATGTGTATATAAAACTTGTGTCCTTTTAGATACCCGATTATTTGACGACCTCTTGATGGGGGTTAATATTACAATTATTGCGCTTTTTAAGATTGTGATGGTTTCTGTGGCTTGGTGCAAGAAGGGCCAATGTCAAAATTGGTCGTTTTAAAATAAAGAGTTTTTAAATTTTTTGTATGAAGTTGATCTCAAAAACTATTTGTTGACAGCATTTTACAAGTTCTTCTTTAAACGTGATACTCTTTAAAATCGTTTATATTATTAGGGAAAAAAATTTTTTTAACAAAATTTACAAGAAAAATACCACATACCACTCTCAAAATTGACTAAGTTTTGACTTTGGCCCTTTAAATGAAACAAAACGACATGATTGTAACTATTTTATTTTTTTTTTATTTTTAACATAAAAACACATTTTGTTTTAACTATTAATTTTCTTCGTCTCCTTCTTCCACGGACAGCGTGTCATCAATATTTGGAGCAGAATTTAAAACATATAGGAATTGTTCATAATACATTTGGATTGATTTGCTTATAAGTGGTAACAGTGACTTCAGGTTTTGGTTTAAGGGTTGCAGAATAAGTTTCAAAAAAATGACACTTACCTGTCAAAATTTGACAGCTGTCGTATAGAACTTTGTTATTTAGGGACCTGATAATTTTATAATTTCGGACTCTTACAGCTATAACTCTCGCTACAAAAAAACTAAAAAAAAATTGATACTTAACTGTCAAAATTTGACAGCGCTCGTATAGAACTTTGTTATTTAGGTACTGAAAAATTTCTAAATTTCGGATTCTTACAGCTATAAACCTCTATATAAAAAAAGCTAAAAAACATTTAAACTTACCTGTCAAAATATGACAGCTCTCGTATAGAACTTAGTTATTTAGGTACTGAAAAATTTTTCACTTTAGGATTCTTATAGCTATAATTCTCTAGATAAAAAAAGCAAAAAAATTTTACACTTACCTGTCAAAATTTGACAGATGTCATATAGAACTTTGTTATTTAGGTACTGAAAATTCCATTAAGTTAGTATTCTTACAGCTATAATCCTCTATACGAAAAAACCTAAAAAGAATATACACTTACCTGTCAAAATCTGACAGTTGTCGTATAGAACTTTGTTATTTAGGTACTGAAAAATTTTTCAATTTAGGATTCTTACAGCTATAATCGTCACTACGAAAAAGCTAAAAAAAAATTGTCACTTACCTGTTAAAATTTGACAGCTATCGTATAGAACTTTGTTATTTAGGGACCTAAAAATTTTATAATTTCGTATTCTTACAGCTATAACTCTTGCTACGAAAAAGCTAAAAAAAATTGACACTTAACTGTCAAAATTTGACAGCGCTCTTATAGGACTTTGTTACTTAGGTACTGAAAATTTTTTAAATTTCGGGTTCCTACAGCTATAAACCCTTATATCAAAAAAGCAAAAAAATTTAAACTTACCTGTCAAAATTTGGCAGCTGTCGTATAGAACTTTGTTATTTAGGTACTAAAATTTTTTTAAATTTCGGATTCTTACAGCTATAAATCTCTATATGAAAAAAGCTAAAAAAATGTAAACTTACCTGTAAAAATTTGACAGCTAACTTAGGGACCTCAAAATTTTATAATTTCTAAATTCTTACAGCTATAACTCTCACTACGAAAAAGCTAAAAAAAAATTGACACTTAACTGTCAAAATTTGACAGCGCTCGTACAGAACTTTGTTATTTAGGTACTGAAAAATTTTTAAATTTCGGATTCTTATAGCTATAAACCCTTATATGAAAAAAGCTAAAAAAAATGTAAACTTACCTGTCAAAATTTAACAGCTGCCTTATAGAACTTTGTTATTTAGGGATTTGAAAATTTTATAATTTCGGATTCTTACAGCTATAACTCTCGCTACAAAAAAGTTAAAAAAAAATTTACACTTAACTGTCAAAATTTGACAGCGCTCGTACAGAACTTTGTTATTTAGGTACTGAAAAATTTTTAAATTTCGGATTCTTACAGCTATAAACCCTTATATGAAAAAAGCTAAAAAAAATGTAAACTTACCTGTCAAAATTTGACAGCTATCGTATAGAACTTTGTTATTTAGGGACCTGAAAATTTTATAATTTTGGATTCTTATAGCTATAACTCTCGCTACGAAAAAGCTAAAAAAAAATTGACACTTAACTGTCAAAATTTGACAGCGCTCGTATAGAACTTTGTTATTTAGGTACTGAAATTTTTTTAAATTTCGGATTCTTACAGCTATAAACCCTTATATGAAAAAAGCTAAAAAAAAATGTAAACTTACCTGTCAAAATTTGACAGCTGTCGTATAGAACTTTGTTATTTAGGGACCTGAAAATTTTATAATTTCGGATTCTTACAGCTATAACTCTCGCTACCAAAAAGATAAAAAAAAATTGACACCTAACTGTCAAAATTTGACAGCGCTCGTATAGAACTTTGTTATTTAGATACTGAAATTTTTTTAAATTTCGGATTCTTACAGCTATAAACCTCTATATGTAAAAAGCTAAAAAAAATTAAACTTACCTGTCAAAATTTGACAGCTGTCGTATAGAACTTAGTTATTTAGGTACTGAAAAAATTTTCACTTTAGGATTCTTACAGCTATAATCCTCCAGACAAAAGAAGCTGAAAAAAATTGACACTTACCTGTAAAAATTTGACAAATATCATAAAGAACTTTGTAATTTAGGTACTGAATTTTTTTTTAAGTTAGTATTCTTACAGCTATAATCCTCTGTACGAAAAAACCTAAGAAGAATTGACACTTACCTGTCAAAATCTGACAGTTGTCGTATAGAACTTTGTTATTTAGGTACTGAAAAAATTTTCAATTTAGGATTCTTACAGCTATAATCGTCACTACGAAAAAGCTAAAAAAAATTGACACTTACCTGTCAAAATTTGACAGCTATCGTATAGAACTTTGTTATTTAGGGACCTAAAAATTTTATAATTTCGGATTCTTGCAGCTATAACTCTCGCTACGAAAAAGCTAAACAAAAATTGACACTTAACTGTCAAAATTTTACAGCGTTCGTATAGAACTTTGTTATTAAGGTACTAAAAAATTTTTAAATTTAGGATTCTTACAGCTATAAACCCTTATATGAAAAAGCTAAAAAAAATGTGAACTTACCCGTCAAAATTTGACAGCTGTCGTATAGAACTTTGTTATTTAGGTGCTGAAAATTTTTTAAATTTCGGATTCTTACAGCTATAAACCTCTATATGAAAAAAGCTAAGAAAAATGTAAACTTACCTGTCAAAATTTGACAGATGTCATATAGAACTTTGTTATTTAGGTACTGAAAAATGTTTTAAGTTAGGATTCTTACAGCTATAATCCTCTAGAAAAAAAAGCCGAAAAAAATTGACACTTACCTGTCAAAATCTGACAGTTGTCGTATAGAACTTTGTTATTTAGGTAACGAAAATTTTTTAAATTTTGGATTCTTACAGCTATAAGTCTCGCTACAAAAAAGCTAAGAAAAATTGACACTTACCTGTCAAATTTTGACAACTATGGTAAAGAACTTTGTTATTTTGGAACTGAAACATTTTTCAAGTTAGGATTCTTACAGGTATAACCCTCCAAAAAAGCTAAAAAAGAATTGACACTTACCTGTCAAAATTTGACAGCTGTCGTATAAAACTTTGTTATTTAGGTACTGAAAAATGTTTCAATTAAGGATTTTTACAGCTATAACCCTCGCTAAGAAAAAGCTAAAAAAAATTTACACTTACCTGTCAAAATTTGACAGCTATCGTATAAAACTTTCTTATTTAGGTACCTGATATTTTTTAAATTTCGGATTCTTACAGCTATAACCCTCGCTATGAAAAGGCAAAAAAAATTTACACTTACCTGCCAAAATTTGACAGCTATCGTATAGAACTTTGTTATTTAGGTACTGAAAAACTTTTTAATTTAGGATTTTTACAGCTATAACCCTCGCTACGAAATGTGCACTTTCCTGTCAAAATTTGACAGCTATCGTATAAAACATTCTTATTTAGGTACCTGAAAAGTTTTTAATTTCGAATTCTTACAGCTATAACATTTTTGTAAATCAAAGGATAAAGTGACAACTTCTGAATTCTCAAGGCATAACATTCTATCATTTCGTTTAGCCTTATAGGAAGACTCTGCCAAATTTAGATGTTTATTTTCCTTCCTCAACTGTTTGGGCTTCGACCTAATTATTGACAGATTTAGGTCTTATTTCCAGACAGACATATTTCGCTTTCTGAGTTGCGTCTTTTTTCAACAATAACGCGTATTTTCTTCAAAGATACTTCCAAAGTGTTCATAAACATGACTTGACAAACTTCAACCTTTCTTTCATTGTTATTTCCTTGCGAATTTGCGGCGGCTTACTTTTTAAGTCTTTCGTCTTAACCTTTCAACCTGCTTACTAATTTCCTCAATTGAACAATTTAGGAATTGATTTTGACCTTCGAATGAAAACTTAAAATACCTCTTGAACTTATTTTTCCGTGCATCTAAACCAAACTTTTCGTAACACTTTCTTTTACATTTACGCTCTAGTAATTTTTTAGCTTCAATAACTTTTCCTGAAGTAGAAATGTACTGTTTTCCTCCAATTTTTGCCTTCTTTATCAATGATCTCGTCCATTGACTGGGTTCACCAGGTCAAACCATAGACAATTTACCTTTAGATACCTACAGCTTATCTCCTGCGCAAACAAAAGTTACGTTTTATGGGTGAAAAAATACGTCCGAGCGCATGACTCGTCGGTCAGCTGTCTTCATTCGGGGAATCTTCGTGCATGCGCACAAACCTCGTGTTATCGGCCGTCCTACTTTATCGACAATAATTGACGCGCTCAAGAATACTCTCCAGAACCGGCTCGGCCGCCATTTTTGTTGTTGTGTTTTAAGGTTTCTCTGTGGATTCCTTGTAATTTTCTTTGCTATCGTGGTTTCTGGGTGTTTAATATTTACGGATTTCTAGTTTTTGTGCAGTTTAGTGAATTGTATTTGTTCTTTTAGTGACTAGGGTTGGAATATAAACAATGACTAGTAACAGCCGTTGTATGATTTTATTATGCCCAAATAGGGGTAAAATTCCTGATATTTCGTATTTTCAGTAAGTATGAAATAGTGAATAGTGATGTATCTTGATATATAACTTTATTTTATTATGATCAATTTAAACACATCAAACTAGGCCTAGGTTACACAAACAAGGTATGAAAATAAAGGGAAACCCACACCAAGACAGATTATCGCGATGCATGTTTTGGTATATTTTATTTGCAGCCCTGCAATCTTCAAAAATTTTAAAAAAACTTTTCTCTATACTTATATTATATAAAAGAAAAAAATTAAATACCTAGGTAGTTCGTTAGTCGACGAATCATTTTTAAACAAATTTTAAAAACAAAACCTGAAAAACAATTTTCTATCGTTAAAATCTGATAGGTTTGCTACTACTAAAAATGCCAGAAATCACTACCTTTTTTCTCAACTTGATAAAAAATTGAGAAGAAATTACAATTTTTTGGCAAGAATTTAAATTTTAAAGCCCGGACCTGTCTATTTTCCCATTCGTCAAACGATAATGTTGCAGTGCGCATGTCTAATAGTTCCCAGTTTTGTTTACATGCGCGAGGCCATAAAACTGCCACATTTGTGATTATTGTTTGCTTATCTAAAGGTAAATTGTCTATGGGTCAAACGTCTAAACTGAATAATGTTTGAGATAATATTAGCATTTAAAAAAATGACGTTATTTAGCACTTTGACAGGCTGTAGCAACTTAACAGTTCATCCTAGGAAAAAAATTCTATTTCTACTTAAAAACATAACTTCCGCTTAACATTCGGTTGTTAAATTAACCCGGAATTTAACCGTAGAAGCATTTTTTAAGTAGAAAATAAAACTGTAAGATAGGAGCGTGAAAGCAGTTTTTTTTTTTGAGGCACCATTAAGTTGTTATAGCCGGTCAAAGAGCCAAAAATCAGTGCTGGACTTACCAGTAGGCTGAGTAGGCTGGAGCCTAGGGCGGCAGATTTTAGGGGGCGGCAAATTTGGCTCAAATTTTTTTTTTTATCTTACAGAAATAAATGGTACAATCTTTATTCATGGTTGACGGGTAGTATTTTTTTAAATAAACTTTATTGTTGGCCGTGTCTGTTAATGGGGATAAAAAAAGGTAGTTGGAACTTTACTGACTTTGCAGAAAGAAATTTCATTTTCAATAAAATAAGTAGGTAATCATAAATTTTTAAAATATTTAATAAAAATTATTGACTAAATTTGGGCGTGGTCTTAAAAAATTTTCGCCTGCAGCGGGCTTTTTCTTTTCCGAACGCTTCACCTGTTTCACAACTCACGAGCCGTCACTGGTAGGGGCGGAAAAAATTGAATAGCCTACTAGCGGCAAATTTATAAATCCGCCACTGCCAAAAATGTTATTTTTTAAATGCTTAAATCTCAAAAACAATTTAGTTTAGACCTTTGAACTGTTATACAAAAAAAGTTTAGAATTTTTAATAACCAAGTTGACAGCTACTTTCGGTATAAGCAAAAGTGATTGGAAGACGACAATATTTCAATTTAAGAGGGTACTTACATCTAAAAAATATAAAATCCCTAAGTTTTAAATAAATATTTTCAGTAGTTCTCACCCCGTATATGCTTTATTTCTTGCCTAATATTGGTATTATTTTTATCAAAAGTTAAAAATAAAATAGGTTATAAGTTAATTTTAAGGATAAATATTTATTAAAAAAAATAAGTTACCTAGTAGTTTCTATGAATTACTAATTCTTTTACTTCTGCTGCTGTTTACTACTACTACTATTATTATTTTTGATGCTCCTACTAAGATGTTATACCACATTAAGGTATTTAGGCAAGAAAACTTTTTATCCAT
This sequence comes from Polydrusus pterygomalis, assembly GCA_963969555.1. Classification (NCBI taxonomy): domain Eukaryota; kingdom Metazoa; phylum Arthropoda; class Insecta; order Coleoptera; family Curculionidae; genus Polydrusus; species Polydrusus pterygomalis. The sequence continues at coordinate 108,103,304 of OZ018377.1, forward strand.
AATTAGGTAAAAAACTTTTTATCCCCCCTTACCTTATTTACCTGATTTGGACTATATTTTACTATTAAAATTGTTTTCTAATAACACTTAGAACTCAGCACTATTACTGAAAATTTTTGATTTGATTGGGTCTAATAAAATATATAGGTACTTATTGCATTGGCATAATTAAGCTAAAAAACTGTTTTTGTCAGTTAGCAGAATGAAATTTAAATATACAAATTGACGAAATAAAGATTAAATGATAGAGTTGATTGCTTGAAGTAAAACTGACAACACTGTGGGTCGTCTTGTTAGCGTTGCTGTGTAATATACGGCCGTACAAATAATACGAGAGTAAAAAATACATATATTTCGACCGTCAAATTCACTGATTGTAAAAGGTCTTTCTATTGATAGTAATGTAAAAAATCAACAAAAAAAAAAGTTTTAATTTGAGGTCAGTTTGCTGTTTACAACTGCTAAATTGGTTAGTATACGCAGTCAAAACCTATATATATCCATTGGTTCTAGTGGATGCCATATTACGCTTCTGTGAAAGGTTGTCAAATTGATAGCGTGATGTAAATATATATATATATATATATATATATATAAAAAAAAGTGCGTTACCTACTCTATCAACCACAACTTTTGTCATTGAATGCTTTATTTATTTAGTATGTTCAGTGTTGCCTCAATAATTGATTAATAATAATAATAATTTATTAGTGGTAAGGGAAATTTTTACTGGTAACCAAGGACACAAAATTAAAATAACCATTAGTCTTTTTGGCTCATAGTAATAATATAAAAATAAGCTTTTCTTGTGCCTGTTTCATACATATTTGGAGTCGAAGAAAAGATAAAAAAATTAAGTTAAGGGGGTATGCGATTTGGTGTTACCCCACTGCGCTTCATCACGTTAAAAATACGCACAACTACTGCCTCCTGCCTAATTCCATATTTAATATTTTCTATTCTTAAAAAGCAAAAATGATCCCACACACAATTAATAAAACCTTCGTACAATGTAAAATTGTTTCTTGAATAAAAATTTTCTTACCTACCTTTCTTTCTAAATCAACACTTAAATCTTTTTTCCAATTCCATTCTTTCTCTAAATATTGACACGAGCCTAATCGGCTTTTCCTTCGTTTTTCGCAAAGGCTTCGCCACGTGTTTCCCGCCACAATTTCCACTCGGACAGTTAACTGGAAAGCGCGCGATATACTGAAGTTTCGCGTGTGCTGTTTCCACCGAACCGGCTCAGTTGACAGTTGGCGGGGAAGAAAATGCGCATGGAAGTGTCACATATTATATCTATTTGTTTTCAATTTTCTTACCTACATCTGCCGTATGTACAAATTTAAAAAGATGTTAAGTAAAGTATATACATAGTTCTGAATTAAAAAACATTGGATGTACAGGGTGTCCCTGATACAGCAAGGGTTAAATTCGGGCATAGTTTGATAATTTGGAGCTTAAGTTAATGCCAGTGAGAAATTAGGAACATTACGACTACTTCCGGAGATATCGGAAAAAACGGAAACGTTTTTTTTTGTTGTGGCGTTATCTATAAACATATTGGAAAACGGAAAGAACTTTCTACACTACCAAGTAGTGATGCCGCGAGACGAGACGAGACGAGAATTGGCCCATTCTCGTCTCGTCTCGTGAGGCGAGAATTTTTTTTTATCTCGTCTCGACGAGAAACGCGTTTTTCTCGCTCGAGAGTGCCATTGTCTCGTCTCGTCTCGTCTCGTTTTTTCTCGTGAGTAGGGAATCATAAAAAATATTTTTTTATACGAATCTTAAAGGGGGTAAACATTTAAAAGTATCTGGTCGTCTCGCAGAAGGGTTTAATATAAGTCGGTTTGTTAGTCATGTGACTTAGAAACTATTTTTCTTAGATCAACAAAATATTGCAAGCGGCCATAAGACATAATTTACGTAATGTAATAGGCTTGGCACCGAGGTATTTTCAGTCCAAAATATACGGGGTGGTAAAAGATACAGAATAGAGAACGATTTATAATAATAATAATTGATTCATAATGGAACTACCCTTCTTTTATTATTTATTTTTTGGCATAATTCGGGGCATAGTTAACTGCAATAGTTTGGAAAATATTCGACTAAATAAAGGGATCAGCCCAGAATGTCATCCGGGGAAAAACCTTAATTTTTTTATTACATTAATAGAAAGTGCAAGAGAAAGAACTTAAAGAAGTATTTCCGAAAATGCTCTATTTGACATATCAAAATTTAAAAATTCACTTTATTTTTTGCTCCTTTTACCCAAAAAATACAAAAATTTATTACGAACAAGCTTAATTTTACGCAATTAGGAAAAATATTGTAAGTAACATGTGCGAAAAGTTCCGTTTTCACACTCACTTAGTGGCATGCCCGGACTTGCTTCGAGCCGTTCGTGCAACTGCCACCTCGTGCGGAAAAGTATCATTTACCGCACTTAATAATTATTTTCAATAGCCAAATTTATGTCTGAGACCTGTGTAATAAAATGAGGCAAAATAAGGCATACACTTGAATCATTCGTACTGAATGTCACTTTACCTATTATATTAGACTTTTTATTTTTAATTTATTTACTAATGTCATAATTGAGACTATTAACTTAATGCTATCATTTCAACACTAGTTTCATGGCCCTCCGTTGTCTTTATCTGTGATTTCCTAATAGAGTTTCGGTTAATATACAGGTTGTTATGAAAGTAATGTCAAATATTAAAACTGGTAAGAGAGATATGAAATGAAATTCACACTTTTATTAATGATTTTTGTGTGAGAAGTTTTTGGCGAATTTCGAATTTTTGATACAAAATTGTTAAATTTAGTCAAAATCTATCGCCTTTCGCCTTGTGAATGAAATTTGACTGGGGTCCTTTTCGATATTGTGTTTTTAATCAAAATGCTTTCTTTCAGATTTGGTTAATTATTTAAAAATGTCAACTACTAACCGTAGACAGAAGAAAGAGGCTAGACAATTTGATTCTGTTCTCTTGAATATCTGTTTTAAGGTAAATGCCTTCACAATACGATAGAGTGAGAACGTTAAACACATTATTTTTCTGTCTATACAGGGTATTCCCTACTCGATGGTACATTAGAAGTATCTGGAGAACGAAAAGAAAAATAATTTTGAAATTTTCACTACGGCCATAGGAGACTGCGCTCTAGCTTTTAAAAATAATTTCGCGGTTGCAGTGTTGCCAGATCTATTGATTACTGACATCAACTTTGGAATTTTAAATGAGACACCCTGTATATTTTTACATTTTTAAATTTCACATAAAATTATAATTATTTTTTATTAAATGCACTATTAGTCTATACTTCATAGTTTCCGAGATATTGACTCTCGAAAAGTGACATTTTTGAACTTTGACAGCTTATAACTTTCTAACAGTACGTCTTAGAGCAAAACGGCTTACATGTCCCTATCTTCAATTTTTATTATCTTCCCAAAAAAATTAACTTCCGGTTAAACCGGAAGTAACTCGAAAGCAGGAAATATAGTTGTTCCGGTTTAACTGGAAGTAAATTTGTTTGGGAAGATAATAAAAATTGAAGATAGGGACATGTAAGCCGTTTTGCTCTAAGACGTACTGTTAGAAAGTTATAAGCTGTCAAAGTTCAAAAATGTCACTTTTCGAGAGTCAATATCTCGGAAACTATGAAGTATAGACTAATAGTGCATTTAATAAAAAATAATTATAATTTTATGTGGAATTTAAAAATGTAAAAATATACAGGGTGTCTCATTTAAAATTCCAAAGTTGATGTCAGTAATCAATAGATCTGGCAACACTGCAACCGCGAAATTATTTTTAAAAGCTAGAGCGCAGTCTCCTATGGCCGTAGTGAAAATTTCAAAATCATTTTTCATTTCGTTCTCCAGATACTTCTAATGTACCATCGAGTAGGGAATACCCTGTATATTAGGAGATACCTAAAATTCAGTGTTCTAGCAAACGAGAAAATTCGAGAAAAAACGAGAAATTTCTCGACGAGAAACGGTCTTCTCTCGTCTCGTCTCGTGACTTCCCTCGAGAAAAAAATTTCACTCTCGTCTCGGCGAGACGAGACGAGACGAGACGAGAAACGAGAATTTCTCGTCTCGGCGGCATCACTACTACCAAGACACTTTTAAAAATAGTTTCTAGCTTTAAAAAACGACGACGAAGTATGAAGTATTTTGTTTTCCCTAAACATAAACCAATAACAATGCCTATTGTTGTCCACTCAATTTGTAATATTTCCTATATAATTGTAAAATGTAATAATGTTAAAGAATTGATTATAATAATAAATGTATATTATTATTATTATTATTATCATTTTTCCAAAATTTCATTGTTTTGAACCGAAAATCGACAATCCGTTCTTGAAGTTTTTTTTTGCAATGAGGTCCTGATAGACAGTGGCGGATTATAACTATGTGAGGCCCCAGGCGCAAACTGATCTGGGGCCCTCATTAACATTACCAAGTAGTAAAAAATGAACAATGCTGAAAATCATACAATTTTTTATTTTTCGAAACAACATGAACATGAAACAAAAGAAATACTGAACACATAAGAATAAGGTACGAAAAAATATATTTGCAGATACTAGATACTAACAAAAATCACATAACAGCGTCATGCAGTTGCATGTTTTGGCGATTCGAACCCAAGTTATTACTGTTATTAGTGTATAATATGTTTTTTGTTGTGTAGTTTAGTTTTGTTAATTAGCATCAATATGACTATTCATTTTCGAATATACCTATACCTATAATTAATTGTTCTGGCTTCCAAGTTTGAGGCCCCCATGCGCCGGAGGCCCGAGGCGCGCGCCTCATGCCTATTGGATAATCCGCCACTGCTGATAGAATTGTGTGCTCACTATAAAGGAATTATTATTTTGACCTAGTATTTTGAAATAGTTATGTAGGTAGTTTAAGTGAAGATTGGTATTTTGTTTTTATTATTTACCAAACAGTACTAAAAGTTGTTTTATATTTGGCACATGGGTGGGAAAAGGAGGATAAGTCGAAATTTAACAGTTGTGGGAAAACAAGAAAAATAGTCAGATTGATAGCAATTGAATACAAATTAAAATTCCTATAATATTTTTCGTCAATGTGGCATGTTTTTATAAGATTAATCTATAACTTTCTACAAAGAAAGCATTACCCAGAACTAAGAAAAAAAAAGGACTTGAATCCTTTTACCCAAGAAAATAAATAAAAAATACACTTATGTCTCTTTTCTCACTGCAATAAATTTAATAAAACTGCATATTTTGTACTTTTTATCAAAAATGTTTTTATATTTAAGGATTCAAAAGGTTTACTATACTTCACATGGCTTAAATAAAACAAAATAACTTTTACCAGTATTTCTAAAGAAAAAAACTGCTGTTTACTCAGATTCATCGTCGCTAAATGATATAGTGTTAGGAACATCATCCTTCGTAGTAATATCCTGATAAAGCTAATGGAAATTTGTACTGATATACGGCAAAAGTTCAAGTAAATTATTTTTCTTTTAGTATTTATTGAGACGGGTTCCTTGTAGCTTTACGTTAGTAGTTGGGATTTAGGTCTTTGCCTTACGCCTAAAATCAATTTTCTGGAAAACGTCTTCCAGCACTAAAGAATTTCTGTATTGGACTATTCCAAAATGATTAGGAGAATATCGGATCCATTTTATTTTCCTCCATACTACCTGTTCGCCCGCTTCGTTGGTCTTTTTGTTTATGAAGTAAGTTTTAAGTAGTGCCGAAAAGTCAAAAAAATCCATCCAGTCTCGCGGATGTTCGATGGCAGCCTCATATTTTTTTTTCTTGTTTTCAAAGATAGAATGATCTGTGTCGCATGGGCGTAAGTCATATTGTTTATATACTGAGATGGAATTAATAGTCTGTGAAAAGGGGTATAAGTATACTTATATTGCATATTATAGGTGAGAAGTGTAGTGTACAAAGACTTATAATATAACTCTTATAAAACTTTTCACAGGATTTTACAGTATAGGATTATTCGTGTAAAGGGTGAAAAATATACATATCTCTGTTCCGTCTATTTATCTAAATATTTTTTAACGTAAATATGGGACTATATCAACTTATACCCATTTGCTAACTTATTGACAACATACCAAAAAGCACAAGTGCTATTATACCCCTTTTCACAAATTATCTGAATTGTGTTCACAAGTGAACTTAACGAGACATACCCCCCTTTACACTATACCAACTTAGGATGTTTTGCAGATATACCTCTTTTCACAAATAAATTATGCGCACTTTGTAAGGAATTTTCGGTTATATCCCTTTTTACAAAGATACATAATTACCAGAAGAAGCTGAAGGGTCGACTTAACTCTCTTTACTCAATTTTCGACTTATACCCCTTTTCCCACACATGTGCCATTTATTAGAATAGGCTCCGCTCGCGCAAGTCAATTGGTATAATTTTGCCATCGAAACAAACCAGCGGGTACAATACAAACTACCCAATAGAGCAGATTAACAGAAATTTCTTTGGTGCTTTCTTACTTTATTTCCTAGTTTAATTATAATACTTACTGTAAAATTCCTTTCTCACCAAAATGGTACTGATTAAATATCTTTCTTTTTGCTTACAGTAGCATATTTTTTAAACATAATAATTATCAGGACCGTATTGCAAAGTTACTGATTATGGATTTTCGGTTTAAAGCGGTGAAATTTTGCCAAAATGTTATTGATTTATGTTTTGAGGAAATAAAATACTTCAGACAATAATATTTAAATTTCATTAAAAAAAAAACAAAAACGGAAAATTAAGTTTTCGGGTTTTTTCAGATATCACCGGCATTAACTTAAGCTTCAAATTATCCAACTTTGCTTCAATTTGTTGTATATTATTATTTTATAGTTTTCGAGATCCTAATGGTGAGCATCGAACTTGGGACACCCTGCACAAGAAAGTCGACAAAACTGGTCGACGCAGACATTTTTTATACAAAAAAAAAAAAAAACCAAAGAACAAAGGGTATGTTTTTGTAGATGCTTTTTTTTCACAATTAGAAGGTTTTCCTTGGTGGGCATTTCAGCGGCGGATTTAGAAATTAGTTAAAGGGAAGGAGGCGCATATTTAAACAAGCAATGTGAATATACAGGGTCTCCCAATAGTGCGACAAAGTGGAATAAGTCTATTATGGTGTTGGGTTGAAAACAGTTTTTATAAGAATTGTACAGGATCCTAACACATTTTAAAAATATATTGCCATATACAGTATCATTCGTAAATGGAAGCCATATCAAACATTTTGTTAAATAGAAGTCTGTTGACATAAAGTTTATTAAATCTATACAGGTTATTTTAGAATTTATGACCAATTTTATGTCAAAATTGTTATGATTTCATGTGTGTATCTTTGTGGTAAATTGTAATCATATCAGCAATAGGTTAATAGTCAAAGTTGAAATAAGAAATTTATTTTGTCTTTAAAATATTTATAATATTCTGATCGCTTTGCTGTTTTTATCCAATTATCATCCATTTAAAGTAATAGATTATTGGCCATAGGTTGAAAATATGGATGCTTATTTCACTAATAAAATAATTTATTAAATTTTTTCAATATAATTTATTTTACCATTTTTTTTTTTACATTATAAGATGTCAATGTTTTAAAGTCCCTAGATGAAGGGGAATGATACCTTTTTTTATATGGATTAAGTATTAACCCTGCTTAAAACCTAGTAGAAGTAGTTTGATTTTGCTATACCTATAAAGAGTGAGAATCAACAAAATCCAATAGCTGAGTTTATGGTAAAGAGTTAAACACGTAAAAAATAATAATAAAAAGTTGAAGGATAGAAAATGACCTCTATAATAATGTAAAATTATTTTGGACTCTAAAGGGGTTTTTTAAATAAAACATTTTATAGCAGTTTTAAATTTTAGGGATTAAACTAATAAAAGTTGCTATAATGTTTACTATATATACCTACAACCCACCGTAGACGAGATTTACAATATTACAGCTGCCCATATATTTTTATTGTGGGTACGAAGAAAAACCGCTTGCACATGCTTATAAAAAAAATTATTCTTCAGGCAAAAACTACTTATAACGGTTATAGGTACTATAACAGAAATAAATACAAAACGGTGAATTAAAAAAATATAATACCTAAATATATTCTGGGTTTAAAAATTTAGGTAGAATAGGTCGATATATTATGTACTCTGGCACAGCCACCTGCATTCCTGATTCTTAACGACGGAATGAGGTAGCTTTTATTGCTTTACCGATATTTATAAATATTGTAAGTGGTATCGAGTAGTAAAAAAGGTTTTACCCAAAAAAAAATATTTAAAACGTAGACTTAAATAAAAAGTTTTCCAACTGTTTATATTTTTCAATGTGTTTAAGTTTGATCAAATATTAACGTTTTTAATTATTTCCCAATTAGGTATATTGAAAGCAGTTCCGGATAAACCGAAAGATTTGCCTTTTTTTAAATGTGAAGTGTAATTTAAGATTTTCTACAAGTTCTTCTGTTTAAATCCACCTGTATAACTTGTAAAAAAAATTGATTTATAAAATAAATGTTTACCAGCTAAAACCTACAATACAATAAATCATAAAATGGATTGTTTCGATTGTTTGTATATTAGACTAGCGGGTAGGTACCCGCAGCTTTACTCGCGTAATTTAATTATTATAAATTTGGTATCGAAACAAAACAGTGGGTACCATAATAAAATCTTTAATAGGTATAAATTTTCTTTCGCGATTTCTTACATTTACATTTCATACAGGTTTATAGCGCTCACAAAATCTCTCCATGGACTTTGCTTTTATAAACACCTTAGCGGTAGAATTTTTTTTCCACTCCGTGCATAAAATACTAACATTACGTACTATAGAAAGTATATAAAATTTAACTTTTTATGCTGATGCGTAAAGGAAATTAAATAATTACTATAATGCATATAGGTACCTGTTTTGAATTAAAATTGGACGGGTTGGCCCATAAATATTTACCTTTAGATAAGCAAACAATAATCACGAAAAAGGCAAATTTATGTCCTTTGCGCATGTAAACAAAGCTACACTGCTACAGCTACACACGATTAGACATGCGCACTGCAACATTATCATTTGACGAATGGGAAAATAGACAGGTCCAGGCTTAAAAATTTAAGTTCTTGCTCAAAAAATTGTAAAAGTTGACCTTTAATTTATTTTTACGTGGAAACAACTAAAATTGCCCCTAATTCTTGCCAAGAAATTGTAATTTCTTCTCAATTTTTGGTCAAGTTGAGGTAGTTATTTCTGGCAGTAATTGCAAACCTATCTGATTTTGAGGATATATACAATTGTTTCTAAAGGTTTGTTTCTAAAATTTGTTTAAAAATGATTCGTCGTCGTGTTTTTAGTTGAAAAAGGAAGATAACAAGTCAATTAAACTATGAAACTTCTAAAATCGCATATAAAAAGCAAACAAAGCCAGCAAAATAACCAATCTTCCATGCTATCGCGTACCTAACCGAAAATCAAATATTAGTTGGTATATAACTTGTATTGATTTTAACAATTTGGGAAAAACTTAAGTAAGTATAAAACGTTTTCAAGAACAATTTATTGTTGAAGAATTTAAAAAATTTTTGCCCGAGAACGTGACCCGTGGAATACTTTCACCCTTGGATTAATATAAACATAGGTACCTATAGGTATTTACTTTTTTCTCTTATATAATATAAGTATAGAGAAAAGTGTCTTTTAAACTTTTTGAATCAATATATTGTCCGAAAAATAGGCGTACCTAATTAGATTGCAGACCTGCAAATAAGATATACCAAAACATGCATCGGGATAATCTGTCTTGGTGTGTGTTTCTCTTTATTTTCATAGCTTATTTGCGTAGCCTAGGCCTAGTTAGATGTGTTTAAATTGATCATTATAAAATAAAGTTATATATCAATAATAACGTAAAAATACGAAATACTTGGTATTCTACCCCTATTGGGGAATAGCAAAATAATACTACGGCTGTTACTAGTGATTGTTTATAATCCAATCGGAGTTACTAAATGCACAAACACAATTCATTAAACTACACAAAAATTAGAAATCCGTAAATATTAAGGGTATGGTCCGGTAACCACGGTTAACCTCGACAAATGACAGATCAACCATAAAAATCCGGTTATATTCGGGACGAAAAATCACCATGTTCGTTAAAATCATAACCTTTAATTTTGAAAAGTTCACGACAGACTGATAATTTACAGAAATGCTAAATACACTTACTTATAATTTCATTGAGATTCATTCTCTTAATAAATTACCAACCATCGGCCAAATATTTTGAAATTAAATTCATAACAATATTTTATAATGACAAGTGACAGGAGAAACCACTTGTAACCGGCGTTTAAAGCCGGTGAGCATTTTGACATTTGGGTGACGTCGTATCCGAAAACCGTGTTCCAAAATAAACCTATTTTTTGGTTACCGCTATCATTTGGTTAAATACGGAACGCTAAACCACGACACTAGTTACTTTCGGACCATACCCTAAATACCCACAATAAACAACAACAAAATAAATACCGTGCGTAAGACAAAATACTTTACGCACTAGGGGCGCGTAACCCCATTTCATCCCTTTAGGGCAAGACGTTAAAAAATAACAAATAAGTATTTTATTGCTTGTGTTTGGAGTATTTTTTGCTTATTATAGCTTCAAAAAACTCAAACCAATAATTATTGTTAAATAAACTTTAATAAATACCCTTCCCCCCTCTGGTTTTCAAAAATAAGAAATACGTTTTTATGATTTGTGTAGGTAGTAGAGTTTCAAGAAAATAAAACAAAATACATTTTTCCGATAGAAGCTTTAAGGTCAGTATTTGTATTGTAAAGTATTTATACCAAGCTTTAAAAAAATCCGAAAAATAATATTTTTTTCAAATACAAACTGTTATAACCCCCTTTTATGTATTCTGTATCAGCAGAGTTTCAAGAAAGTTCATCAGAAAATATTTTTTCCTATATACATTTTTATAACCTCTTTTTATTCCCTTAGGTGCCGATGTGACCTTCCAAAAAATATAAAAAAACTTGTTGCATTACTTGTGTTTATAGTATTTATGCTGAGTTTCAAGAAATTCAAACCAAATATAAAGTTCCCAAACTTAACCCCTCCATTTCTACCCCCTAGGGACAACATTTCTGAAAACATTACAACACGTACTGGCTTATTTTAACAGAGTAAGCATACTTCCAATTTTCAGCAATATAGCTTACTTATAATTAAAGGTACAACTCTCAAAATAGGCTATATCCTTGTTTTCAACCCCTAAGTGAATTTTAAAAAAAATTACGAAACACGTATTATCTTATTTTATTAATTATTAAATACCAATTTTTAAACCTCCACCAGTTTTAGTTTCTGAGATACAGAAATTTCTATAAAAATTAACCCCCTTAAATAAGAGATGGAATAAATAAATTATATATACGTATCTACTGAATAGTTTTTATTTGGTTTCTACACTATTTGATTAATAAGGTGTTTATACGATCAGTATTATTGAGATCAATAGTAAACAAGTATATACGTACAAAAAATTCGCTTTTTTATTATTCAGTATAAACAAATAAAACAATGTATTTTGATTCACGAATATATTTTACATAAATTTAAATGATATATCAAGCCAATTTGGTTTTTTGTATTATTACCACAGATAACCTATTATCTGTGCTATTACCAATGGGCGTAATCTCAATATTATTTTTAAATTTCAGCACATCAATTAACGATTTCTAATGGATGGTGGCAAATTGTTATGTCAAAAATGCCGTTAAACCAAAATGTAAATAATTTATTGTTCTTATTCTACAGTAAACTGTAATAGTAACATAAAATCCACGAATATGTTTTGCTTGCAAGGCCATACCACTGGGCGCAAACTGTAGTACTGGTTGCCCCTTAAGTACCCTGTTAATGTGTAACTGTTATCGCTTCTATTTTTCGATAAATCGACAAAAATGAGTTAGCGGCCAAAATATAGTAGAATTTGAAACGGCTTGCAAGGAGACGCCACTGGGCACAAACTGTAGTATTAGTTGCCCCTTAAGTACCCTATTAGTGTGTACCTGTTATCGCTTTTAGTTTTCGAGGAATTGGCAAAAATTACTTAGCGGCCAAAATATAGTGAAATTTGAAACGCCTTGCAGCTGACGCCACTGGGCACAAACTGTAGTACTATTTGCCCCTTAAGTACCCTTTTATCGCTTTTAGTTTTCGAGGAATTGACAAAAATTACTCAGCGGCCAAAATATAGTGGAATTTGAAACGACTTGCAAGAACACGCCACGGAGCGCAAACTGTAGTACTGGTATCCCCTTAAGTACCCTGTTAATGTGTAACTGTTATCGCTTCTAGTTTTCGAGAAATTGACAAAAGGTCTTAGCTGCCAAAATAAAATGGTAAGTATTTGAAAGGTGTTGCGCTACTGCGCGCAAGCTGTTCGAAAAATAACAAAAATTACTTAAGTCTCAGAGAACCTTGTACGAATCTTGTATATATTAAAATTTTTTTTTTGAAAAAATATCCCGACGCCACTGTCCATTCGGCAATTTTCGGGATTTCCGCCGCTAAGTTTTGGCCGCTAAATTCACATCAGTTAATTTTTGACAGGAAAATTGCAGCGATAATTTTTACAACCTAATCACGGTAACAAACAAGAAAATATCCGTATGTTAGTTTTAAAACCTTTTTTTTTACAGGTGAATGGTATTCTCATAATAATAACGGGAGATCATCAATTTCTTCAAACGAATATTCTATACAGTTACCTAGAGTTTTATGTTAAAAAGGTTGGATTTATAAATTAATAAAAAAGAAATACGCGCAAATTTGACAAAATTTTGTTTTTGCTTATATTAATTTATGAATATTTTTATTTTAACTTAAAATTAGGTAATTGCTACCCAAGGACGAGTATACGGCCGCTTTTTGGAGAAAACGAAAAATAAACAAAATATTAATTTAAATGGAGAATGCGGCACTAGTATTTTTGCTCTTCAAACCTAACTAAAATAAATCTTAAATATTTATGTGATTCTTAGATTATGCCTTACTAGGCAGAAATGTTTTATAAAACGCCCCAGACCCGGGGGCATTTTTTGCGAAAAAATTTCCAGGAAATTTTTTGATGGTACTAATATTTTAAGGATCAGTAATATGTACCGGGTAAGTCAAAGATTGCACGGAGTAATTTTATGTCTTGAAGATAAAAAGCATTGTGTATTAAGGTATGATTGGAAATCTGGCACATTTAAAAAAAATTAAATTATACAGGGTGCGCCCAAAAAGTAGGGTGTAATAAAGTTACATATTTTTAAAACAAAAATTTAAATACATTTATTAATTCTACGTGTTATTTTATTAAATTTTATTAATGGTTTATTATTGTAAGGTTTTTACTTCGGATTTTGCGGTCTAGCGGTCGGTCGGTTTGCCTCGAGCGCCACCCTTTGATTTTAGAGTAGCAAAGGGACTACTTACGGCCTGCCAGGGTAGACATCGGAGGGGCCTTGGGTCAATTCTGCGCAGCGTTGCCCATTTGTGGGGCCAGGAACCTTTTAATGATTCGGAAACACAATGAAATTCGGGACTACTAACAACAAGTTTATTGGTAGTGAATAAAACAATAATTTCATACAGGAACCGTGCTACTGCGACACCTATATCTATCAGGAATATGTACAGTAATTATCTATTAACACCTTCGGGACCATTCTATAGCCGGACTCTTCCGAAAAACCTTTTGATTTTTTAGTGGCGATAATCGGCTAAATACCGGCGTGCGAACAGGATTTTACAGACAGTACGTTGTATCTCTGGTAGAAAATCTCAATGCCCAAGAGGTACCCCGCAGATTCGCGGGTTAATTAATTTTTACTTATCGTGACGATCATTACTTAAATATACCGGCGTGCGAAAAGTATTTTGCGTACGATACGACACGTTGCATCTCTGGTAGAAAATCGCAATGCCCAAAAGAGGTGCAACGCAGATTCGCGGATTAATTACTTTTTAATTCTCGTGACGATCATTACCTAAACGCCGGCGTGCGAAAAGTATTTTGCGTACGGTACGACACGTTGCATCTCTGGTAGAAAATCTCAATTCCCAAGAGGTGCAACGCAGATTCGCGGATTAATTACTTTTTAATTTTCGTGACGATCATTACCTAAACGCCGGCGTGCGAAAAGTATTTTGCGTACGGTACGACACGTTGCATCTCTGGTAGAAAATCTCAATATAGTCGTTCAGCAAAAAGATAATTTTTATCTGCCTCGCCCAAAACATAATTCAAAGAATTGATTGACTCGTCCGTTACTTTTTGACAATACATTTTAACTATGTAAATTGAAACGAAAAAGAATACTTTGCTATTTGTCACTAAAGTTAAAATTAAATTAGTGACAAATAACAAAGTATACTTTTTCGTTTCATTTTACATAGGTAAATTATATCGATTAATTAATTTTTTGAAAAATTAATTTTGAGTACTACCTACCAACTTATAAAATGACTGGACAATAAACTTTACAATTAAAAGGCTTAATGTTTACATTGATCTGATTCTTACTGTCATCCACTGCCATTATTTTCATTTATTTCCCATGGCTACTGTGGTCCACTGACAAAAGATGCTATAACGAGGACATTAAATCTCGACACATATATATATATCAAAAACTATTAGAGATAGGGAAAGGACGTTCTTCACGAAAGTTGAAGAGTTTATGATGAGCTATAAGATGACAGAAAAATATTTAGGGTGTTACATTTAATAAAAGTGATATTTTTCAATTAGAAGTTTTCTGACTTTAGCCCTAGAAATCAGTGCCGTACTGAGGGCGAGGCGACTGAGGTGCTTGCCTCGGGCGCAAACACCAAGGGGGCGCCAAAAATTGACAAAATAATCTGAGATTTAGCAATTTTCAAACTTCGCGGACTTTTTCCCGCCTAACTTAATATATAATTTTGGAGAATAGGGGATTTTTGATTTTTGTCTGGCGAATCCTTGCATTCTATGACCAAAACCGAGTTAGAAAAAGCAGCAACTGAGTTGGCAATGAAATGTAAAGAGATATCAATGCAGCAGAATTCATTGATGAAATTTTAGACTTTAAGAATTCTGCGCTCTCAATTTTGCCCGACAACATTGAATCTGCAACCACTCTAGAGTTACTTCAATTGCTCCATAATTACGAAGCACCGGTAGTGCATTTATTCCTATTAAGATATTCCACAAAAACGGCCTATATATCAAATAAACGAAGGTTAAAGATTTGCCGATTCCGCAAAAAGAGCCCTTGTCTGTCGCCTTCAAGAATATCCCATGTCAGTGACAAAGGTTGTTTTTGCTAGAAATTGCAGAGGTGCCGCATATGCATTCTTTAGTTGTTGTTTATATCTCGCCAAAGGCAGATGTGCAGTTTTTTTTCGTAAGAAAAATTATACCCAAAACTACCAATTTTTTTTTCAAATGTTACCAATGCTTATGATTTAGAAAATGTCAAGCTATCTTTTACATATTTAGTTATTTCTCGTTTTCCTCGAATTTCTTTTACATGGGCTGTTTTTGAAAAAAACGCTTCAATTACAATATAAAAGAATCATACCCAACATTGAAATTGCATTCAGGATTTTTTTGACTACTCCAGTGACAATAGCCACCTGTGAACGCAGCTTTAGCAAGCTGAAACTCATCAAAAATTATTTGAGATCAACCATGAGATAAGAAAGATTGACTAACTTGTCAATTATGTCGATTGAATATGAGATTGCTCATTTTGACGATATAATTGATGAATTCGCTGCAATCGAAAAATCTCGAAAAATTTTGTTGTGAATCAAGAAAATTGAATATATTTTGTATAACGCAAAATGCAATTCTACTTTTCTTGTGTACAATTATCCTTATATTGTCATTGTAAATTGCAGCAAAACAAACATACAAGCTTGACTTCAAAATAGTGTTGAAAATGTTCGATTTATTTAAAATTCTGTTAAGGAAAGAAGGGGTGAAAAATTTGTAATTCGCCTCGGGCGCCAAAATAGCTGGTTACAGCCCTGCTAGAAAGTAAACACCCTGTAAATGAGATGTCAAATATTTCATAGTGAATATGTATTTTTGACTTTATTTAGTAAGCATAAAAATTATGAATCGCTGAAAGTCTAAATTTAAGTAGCATTTTCACAACAACCAGATACTTGCAAACTTCATTACAAGCCGAGTTATCTTAAAAACTATAACTTTTTCGTATATAAAACCATTAATAAAAATGTATTAAATAAAATGTAGAATTAATATAGGGTGTCCCATTTAAAAAAAATTGAACTTTATGACACCCTACTTTTTGGGCGCACCCTGTATAATTCAAAATATTTTTGAAATGTGCCAGATTTCCAACCGTGCCAAAAGCTTATTATCGACAAATCAAGGCATAACATTACTCCGCGCAATCGTTTACTTACCATGTACAGAGGAACCCTCGTTTCAAAAGAGCTTTAAAGCCATAAAAGGAGTCAAATTCTCTTATCAGCAAAACGGGGCGAACAGGTCGATTTCTTTAGTTTTAGGAAAGCACATGGCCACGCGACGCGTTTCCACTCTCGAAGGCAGAGTGTGAGCATATAAAAGCGGTCAAAACGTCCAAGTCCATCACAAGTTAAGGTAGTTACGCTGCCAGTTAGTTCTTTGGTGTCGGCTATCTATTCTTTATTCAAATTTCTGCCTTGCTACAATCAAGCTGTTAAGCTGCCAGTTTGTTTTTGTTCTTTAAATTATTCTTAATACAATTATTTTTTTTTTACTTATCCTAGATGAAAGCATTATCCGGGCCACCCTAAGGTCGTGACGGTATGTTAGCAATATTGGGTAACGAGAATAGATTCTATAGCTGAATTATTGGTGTATTGACAACAATTAGTTGTGTAAAACTGTGAATTGACCAGACGACACTTAGCGCCGAGCTAGCCCTACGTTCTCGGACGTTAACCCACGGTACGTGACGTCGACAATCCACAGTAGAAAACCCGACAATTGCGATTAGGAGACAAAGACAGCAACAATTTTAAACTCTCAATTATTTTTAAGCCACACTTTATAAAAAATTCTAAATATTCTTTTAATTGAATTTCATTACGTTCAACACGTTTGCAAAACAAATATGGCTTTTAATTGTTTTAAAAAAATAAAAGAGTGATCAAACACACTAAACCATAACGGAACCATTCGTAAATGTAAAAATCAATACACGTTTGCGTCGTAAAATATGGGTTAAGTGCATCGACACAGACCTTTCTAATGTAACTTGTAACATATTACGTTAGTTTCCCTCCCTGGGTGTATTTTTATTATGGGGTAGAACAAAGGGTGGACGTTGTTACGCAGTAATAATGCTACCTTAAGAAGTTAATAATAATCTGCAATTCTAGGTAAAGTAATGGGGGAGGGTTAAATAAGAGCAATATTTTATTTCACAATATACAAATAAAGATAAAGGGTTATAATTATTTGGTATAATGTTGCCTGTAGAATTTATAATTGGTTTACATAATACGGTGTAATGGGTTTTTCTTAAAAAGAAAGTCCAACAGCAGGAACTACTTGAATGTCCACTGCTGAAAACCGTTGTCGCTCGGCTTTCTAGTAATATGAAAAATAACGCCCACTTGAGAAGAAAATTGACACATGCGGAAAGCGGATCAGCTCCTAACTTTTATTGCACTTTTATAAGTTATATGTTAAAATGTCCGACAGTAGGAATGACTTAAGTGTCCACTGCTGAAGATCGTTATTGCTCGGCCTTTCACCAGAATACGTAGTACCTTTATACCAAAGGTGTGCATAAATCTATAAAAATATTATGTAACTAAAATGACAAATAATTTTATTTTGATAATGTACACGAAAATGGGGCGATATGTAACAAAATAAATTGCGGATTAACAGGGGTCTAATCAAAACAAGAGTGTGGGAGATAAAGTGTCACCATTTCAGTTGCAGACGTGATTGATTACAAAAGGTAAAACAGCATTTATTATTGTCGCATACATATTAGGTAATATCTGAGAAATGCGTTACCATTCTGTCGCAGACCGATGGATGTTGGTGCAAGCGGGCTAAATTATGAATGACAGACCGTCTTACACTAAGTTTCATGAAATGTAATAATTAGGGATTATATTCTTTATGGTATTTAAGGTGCATTGATTAAATTGTTCATAAATTGCATATGGCCAAAATGCTTTTATAATAGTTTGCTATTAATACTTCTTTGATTTTCACTTCCTCTCAGCGGAATATCGCATCATAGGGAAACCGCCAGAATAAGATTTAAGCTAGAAAATCCTAAAATCTGACATAACTTACCGTTGTACCAAACTTTAAAAGAACCTGAAAATAAACGCAACGTAGACAGGGTCGTGCCAGAATATTTGACGATTACAGTCAGAGTGACAGATATCTTCAGGTGATAAACACACCAGTGTCATTACTAAAATATTAGAAAATATAATTTCAAAGGAGTTTTATTTAATAACGTCTAATGCTCTATAATTTTAGCGATATTTTAACCATCCCGTATTAGTTTACCAGCAAGAAGCAAACTAGGTAACAGTCATTTACAAATAAATAATTTCACCGCAGCGACGAAAGAACTCCTTTAAGCAACTGCAGCTGAAATGCGACCGCAATTTGCTGAAATGACACAAGAGCAGTAACGAAAAGATGCAGGAAATTGCTGCAAATTAAATGCAATTGTGTTTCGCTTTTGTTTATCCGTTTGCTGTCGCTCATTTTAATAAGAGTAAAATAGCGGAGAGAGTAAACAGTAACGGGATTTAATTATAAATAAGAAATATGGAACAATTTTTTTATATTATTGAGTAAGTACACAATCACCCCCAAGTTAAAGGCACTGACACTGCTTCAATGCATCACCAGAATTACATTACTGTACTCCATCTAATGGTAATTCCTGAAAATTTTAAATCCAGCTTAAATTTCTCTGTAAAAAACCGGCCGAACCTTCGGCCATGCCGAAACTCAGTGTTTGTGAATTTTCGCGCACCGTTCGGCTAACTTTGGGTGGGTTCGTAGGCAGTGTTGTCTATATAAATAGATTTTTTCTCTGTTGACTTTTTTTTTTCTTCTTTAGTGGGAAGAGTACAATCCGTTCCCAAGAAGATAGATCTCGTTCTATATAAAATAAATTAAATTTTAGTAATACAATAAAATTTTTAAGTTTCGGTTTACTGATACCAAGGCCGAAGATTCGGTTTCGGTTTCGGCTGAAAATCTTGTTTCGGTCGGACACTATAAAATAAAATTTAATTAAATGTTGCGATTTAAGACTTCCTTACAATTACAATACAATAATGTATTTAATTATTTGGGTTTGTTCGAAGTTCGTTGGTAAGTTTTTTTATAGATTTTTTTCTTTTACATTTTGTTCTTACCTGTTTCAGCTATCACCAGCCGTCACTGAAACTACTATGTAAAATTTAAAAACATTCGCATATTATCGGCGAAATTACTTTTTTTTAATTTTATTTCCGTTTTAGTAATGTACTTTAAAATCTATAAAAAAAAACAGGATTTTAAAAACGTTAGTATAACTGTTCCATATTTTAATGTTCGGGGTGGTAACTATTTAGTTAACATTAAGTAGGTATTGTTATCTTCTAAATGGTAGGTAGGTACCCAATTTCTACGAAGTTGATTAGATTAAAGAAAATGTAAATACGATATTTAAAGTTTTTTGAAGGTCCAGTACCCACGTTAACGATTTTTTTTCATTCATGTGATCCAGTGTGATTTCTTAAAAACGTTTAACATTAATTAAGTACGATTGACTCCAACTCAACCCAATTTTCTTACGTTTCGGTCCAAATTATATAATATAATCAGTGAAACTTTGAAAATATTGTTAGTACGGCAATGCTTTTTCAAATATTTTTCTCTTTTTATTTAGCTAGAATCAAATCTAGAGAGAATTCAAACCAAACTTAACCTAAGTACAATTAAACTAAAAATAGGTACAAAACTAAAATATTCAACATTGAAAAAAAAACTAAATATTTTATTTAGTAATACCCAACATTTCCTTAAACGCTCAAAATGGCCCCTTGATTTTCAATAGCTTCGTTCGTACTTACAAGCAATTAATTGTCAACCGATTTCCAATTTTTACCCGCACAGATTATTTAGTGCGCAAACAAGAGTTAAGTTTTATGAGTGAAAAAATATACGGCTCACCGATTATATCTCTCGACGTCGAATAACGATGGGCATGCGCACAAGCCTCTTGTTCGCAGCTGTTACTTCTTTAGTGATGTCATCTAAATATACTTCAGAACCGGCTCAACTTAATTGTTGTTAACTGGAAAAGTAGTCCATACTTTTAGTGGAGTACAAATTTGAAGGGAAAGAAATGAGACACTCAACTGGTATATTCAATTAAATCAAAGTATAGATTATCTAATAAATTAGACACATTTTTACTCTTATTCTGAAACGAAACATATCCAATAATTTAATAAAAGAAATCCAAAATAATGTACAAATAAAATTTAAATTAAAATTAAAAAGAGAAAAGAATGGATTACGAACGGTTTACGTAATTCTATTAAAACAAAAAATGGGCTTTAAAAAAAATTTTAAAAAAATAATAACCGATTTTTATTAGGTATATAAATATGAAATTTATAAAAACAAACTGAATTAAAGAAACAAAAACCAATTTTTATAAACGTGAAATTGATAAATATAAAAATTCTAATCAAGATTATGTGGAAAACTATTAAAAAAATATGTACTTAATAAAAATGAAAAACATAAAAATATAAATTAAAATCAAAATTAAAAATGAATCACTTACTGATAAGAAAAGTATAGCTAATAGCTTTATTGACTATATTGACGTCATATTACGACGTCAATTTTACGGCAGTTAGGTACGTCATTTGCAACATAAAAATTACCTTTTTACGTCGAGATGTAGTAATTTTATGTCATAAAAATGACCTTTTTACGTCGAGATGTAATCATTTTGTGTCGTGAAAAATACGTTTTTTCGACGATATATAGGTTTTTTGCGACGTAAATATGACGTTTTAATGCCGTAGCTATGGGCCGGTTTCACAAAACCGTAAAATGTGTAGTCCAGTCTCATATCTTGAATCATGTGTGTAAAAGATGAAATTCTGCAAATTGTCTTTTGCACTACAATTTTCGTAGTTATGTGAAACCGACCCTATTGATTTATAATTTTTCTTTTTCTCTCTACAATTATATAGTAAAAATAATAGTTGTAATTGCTACGATCCTAATAGTTAATAAAAACAAGCCGACAAATAGAAATTTAAAACATTTTTATTTCCTTATGTTTGTTAGTAACATAGGTTATAGACAATTATATTCTTTAAAAATATAACCAACTAAGTAGTATTGTTGAAACACTTCAAATAACAAATGCTAATAAAAAATAAACATCCGTAAGCTTAAAGTATGTACGTACATTTTACGATGTTATAGTATTTATATTATATATAAAAATATTAAAATAACCATGGCCGGAATACATACTTTTTTACCCCAAAGTGGAGATTTAACAATCATTAAAAATGTGATGCTGAATACAGGCGATGCACTTACTTATCGGCCACACCCCACGAAATTGTCTAACAATTAATGGCTGCTCCACCCACTGGCACACCTGATGTGATAAAATATACAGAAGCACAACGGCACAACGGAACCCACAACACAACCACAAAATATAATCTTATAGGTATTTATTTGATGAAAATGTGATCTAAAATCCAAGACACACGGTGCGTCGCCGGTCGGTCGGAGCACTGCCCTCCGTCGGCGTCGAAAGCGAAGTTATTGAAAATTCAAATATGGATGAAGGTTAGAGCCTCACAGTGTTGCCAATACTTTGGAAAAAAATTCGTAGGCAAAATCATTAAATTACCGATTTTACAGAAAAAATAACCGATTTTCTCCTATGATCAAAAGTGACTTCTAAAAAATGGATTGACCACCCCCTTTTGATTCTTTTCCATCAAAAGTGACTTTTAATAAAAAAATATACGAAATTCTCCCTTTGATCAGTGTTTTTATCGTAAAATGTCCTTCAATTTTTTAAAGGTTACAATGTTTTTAACCTTTCTAAAATTATGCTAGGTTTGGGGATTGCTAATGATTTGTGACCGATTTCTGGAAAAGCAGTAAAATTATGCCAGATTCCGGTAATTAGGTACTGGCCATTTGGCAACACTGCTGAAACACCACCCAACCGCCAAAAGCCTCCGCGCGAACAAGACCTAACGAGAGATAACCAAGTTAGAATGCTATCCTTTTTAAATCAAACTGTCTAAATAAGGACAGCATGATTATCTGTTTTGATGTAGTGTTCCATGGCATGATTAATTTCCTTTCAAGAGATAATAAAAATACGCTATGAAAAGTAGTACTATTATTTAGCACTCAAGAATTCTAAGTTTCAACTTGAATTAAATATTCCTAGAGTTTTTATGACTAATAAAATTATTGTGTACGTCTGCACACCTCACAATATAGTATATCTTTATTTAAAATTAATTTTTAGTCACTAAATTTGCAAATTTCTTATATCAGTTACTAAGGAGTCGATTTTTATTTTCATTCTTTAAAGTTTAAAGTTTTGTGTTAATACCTATAGATAATCTGTATGACGTCATTGTGTTTTTTTTTTAAATCTGCAACGACCAAAATATTACGTTTAAATGTCGAGTCTTTGGTGACGTCAATAGTACGGCATTATAATTACGTCATTATTACGTACCAATTTGGTCGCATGACGTCTGATGACCAATTATCCCCTAAAAATGACGGCATTTTTACGGCAGCTTGCTACCTGGGTAGCAAACAAAATCAATTAAGGTAATAACACATTTTCAAATAAAAAATAAACAATATAAATTCATTTTATTTAGAAAAAACTAATCATAAAGAAGTTGAAAATGTAATTGATAGTTTAAAATTAAAGAAATCTCCTGTTGCCGACGGAATAACAACAGAAATATTAAAAACTATTAAAACTACTATTTCTAGACCACTAACATTTCTTATAAATAATATTTTTAAAACCAGTATATATCCAGAAACTTTCAAAATTGGTATAATAAAACCTATTTTTAAAAATGGAGTTTCTAGTAAAACTAGTAATTATAGACCAATAACATTAATATCTTCGATAGCAAAAGTATTCGAAAAAATTTTAAAATTAAGAATCGAAAATTATTTAGAAAAAAAACATTTTATTTCTAATAAAAGTTTGGGTTTCAAAAAAATAATTCAACACAAAACGCTATTTGCCATCTAACAGAACAAATATATTATGATGCATTAGATAATAAAAAACCTCGTATTAGTATTTTTCTAGATTGAGCAAAAGCTTTTTATACAGTTAGCCATAATTTACTGTTAAAAAAGTTTGAAAATATTGGATTCAAAGGAAAGCAATTAGAATTAATTAAAAATTATCTGAAAAATAGACCAACTAATGTTCAAATAGATAAAGAAAAAAGCTATCCAAAAGTATTTGTATGGTGTTCCTCAAGGAACAATTTTAGTACCATTATTTTTTTAATATTTATATTAACGACTTATTTAGTATAAATTGCGATGGACAAATTCATAGTTTTGCAGATGATACTACAATTTTTTATACCGATACAAATTGGGACAACTTAAATAATAAAATTAAAAAAGATTATAAAATTATAAAAAATTGATTTGATAACAATTTGTTAACAATTAATTTTAATAAAACAAATTATATTCCTTTTACTTTAAACCTAAATAACCTACCAAGAAATATGAAAAGTATTCAAATAAATGAAGACATTCAAATTTTAAAGTTAATAAAATAAAATATTTAGGAATTATTTTTGACAGTAAATTAAATTGGTATTTTCACTTAGAATACTTAATTAAAAAATTAAGAAGTTTACTACCGATTTTTAAAAATATTAAAAAAATTTAAATGTAAGTAGGTATGTATGTAATATTATGGAAATATTATATTACGCGTTGGTTAAAACTCATTTAAATTACGGAATTTTAGGTTGGGGAGGAATAAATATAACTTTAGTTAAGAAATTATAAATATTACAAAAAAGGTTTCTAAAAATTATATTTAATAAAGATTGTCTTTATCCTTCAAAAGAATTATATTCAGAAACAAAATAGTTGAACATAAGACAACATTACATTTATAACATCTTAATACATATATATTTAAAAATAAAAACCTTATACAATTTAAAAACCATAATCATAATACACGTCATAAAAATGAAATAACCATAAAACCTAAAATAAATAAGTCCATGGGACAAAAAAATTTCAAATATTTATGTTTTTATTTAAACGATTATTTACCAACAAAAATTAAAAAATTGATTTCATTAAAATAATTTAAAGGCGAAATAAAAACATGGATATTAAAAACAGACAATTTGAAAATATTTTTAGAAATGCTTTAATTAATTAATATTGTTCTGAATAATTTATATAAGTAATATTTTTTACTTAAAAATTATAAATTAATAATTTTATTATAGGGAATATATTTCTTCAAAAAAAAACTGGGTTTATACTATAAATTAACATTTTTACTTTAAAACTTGATTTTTAATGCATATTTATGATCTTACATATTAAAACAAAAAGTAAGATTTGCCCCTAACAAGCTCAGCTTCAGAGGGGATTGAAGAATAAGTTTATAGAAGACAATATAAACATATTTATTATATTATTAAATTTTAAATAAATAAACTTTTGAACTGTTGAATTTTACTTTGCGGGAGCAAACAAAAACCCGTGTAGTCAATACTTAAACATTTTATTCGACTGAAGAGCATAAAGCAAAAGCACTAACTACGTCACAAATACCACACACTAGATGTCGCTACCTATACCAAAAAAAATAATTAAACTAGAGAGATACATTTTCAACAAATACTTTGTAAACACACGACAATATATTGGGGTAAAAATGAATAAAAGCATAAACCGAAACTACTAAAAAAATGTGAACGGATTTTAAATCAGTTTTGATTTAACATGATTTAAATAGAGATTTAATCTGTTATGCGTTATGCTGTAACCCGCTGATGTAGGCGATTTTTTGTGGATTTAAATCCATTTAACAAATTTGAAGCTATTTGACTTGATTTAGTTAAAGCTGTTTAAATTGTTTAAAGTATTTTTTTTTATCTAGTGTTTTGGGGAAGATTTAAAATGCTTTCATTTGATTTAACAAACATGATTTACAAAGATTTAAGGGGGTGTTAGCAGCCCCTCGGAATACACGTACATATAAATGAGGTACGTTCAAGTATATGGAAAATGCAATTAATATTATTAGAATGGCAGAGTAAATGTAGAAATACGAAATGCATACCGTCAAAAGACTTAATATGTTAAGACGGGAATAAGACTAAAAGTTTAGTGGCCAAAAGTAGAGAAGAAAATAAATCCACGAGGAGCAAATAATGAGTCAGGGGAAAGAAAGATGAGTCCAGTTTAGGTCGAAAATAAAGTAATCAGTGCAAAATGTAGCTTTACACCTATATTTTATTACCTCTTAATCACACGAGCCAAAAACGCTAAAGCTATGGTTTCCTACAAAGCGGCACCGCAAAAGAGCGGTGCCGTATTTTTTGCGCCGAAGCTCTGGAGGAACACACTTAGATTTGCAAGTATATATACACGTTTTTTCGCGGCGAGGCTTGTCAAATTACAGCCGCTCTTTTGCGGTGCCGCTTTGTACGAAACCGTAGCTTTACAGTCACAAGTTACAATGGCTCAAAAATACGGTATAATAGGAAAAAACGATGAATGTCCAACCGTCAGCGGGAGAAACGCTGATAGTCCACTTTTGCTGTGGGGACAATTCGGTAACTTATTTGCTGCGAAATTATTTTACTTGCTTTTTTAGTTGTTGTTTGAACTTGTCGGAAGCATATTATTGTCACAGATATTGTGCAGATTCAGAGTAAACTATGGAAGTTGGTGAGGTTTAAACAACAAAATAAGAAAAAAATGTTGATGAAGGTCATTGGACTCTTTTTTTCGTAGAATTTATTGACACTGCCAGGAGTTTTTTCTCATATAATTAAGTCTTTTACGTATTTTGTGCTAATAAAATACAATGTTTATTTAAACATTATACAGGGTTAGGAAAAATTACCAGAACGGTCGATTATTTCAAAATATACAGGGGTTATCAAAAAACGTCTTATATAAAAAATGTAGGGCTGTTAAAAATCTACATATTGGTGATAAACTAAAATATACAGGGTAGCCCACAAAGTTGTGGAGAATGATAGTTATATTTTTTTAAATGGAATACCCTGTATATTTTTACTTATTTTGATTGTCGACTCAATTCTAAACATTTTTTATTAACCATGTGTTATACCTAAATTCATTACTTTCCTACATAAATTGATCAGCTACAAAACACAAAATAAATTTCAAGAAACAATTTATTAAGTTAACTTTAAACAAAAACGTATAACAAATCATGGCAAAACGGCTCTATTTTTAATAAGTGTTGAAAGGGACCCCCATTTACTAACTGACAATGATACAAATTATCGCAAAAATGTCTTTGGGTGTTTAAAACCATTTCCCTTGTTATTCTCGCACTTTCATTGACAATTTTCATTCTTAATTCTTCTAAATTATTGGATTTATTTTGATAAACTATGTTTTTCAGGTGACCCCAATAAAAAAAATCTAATGTCGAAAGATCGGGGGACCGTGAAGGCCATTCGATAGGCCCTCTTCTTCCTATCCATCGATTTGGGAACGTGACATCCAAAAATTTTCTAACTTGGCGAGTAAAATGCGGAGGAGCTCCATCTTGCTGATACCAGGTTAAGTTAATATCAGCATTTAAATTGTTTATAGCTGGAACTATTTCTTGCCGAAGAAGCCGGAGATATCGATCACTGTTAAAATTTCCCTCGATAAAAAAGGGTCCAATTACATGTCCCGCAAACAATCCAGCCTAGACATTAACTTTTCTTGGGAACTGTGTATGCAGCTCTTTATACCAGTTAGGGATATTTCGCGCCCAGTAACGGTAATTTTGCTTATTCACCATTCCGTGTAGTGTAAAAGTCGCTTCATCCGAAAACACAATAATGTTTGAAAAATTCGGGTTTTCTTCCATATTTCTAGTTATTATTTCGCAAAATTCTAGCCAACGTCAAAAAGTTCTTGTACAACATTAATTTTGTATGGATGCATTTTCTCAGTATGAAGAACGGTTCGTACAAATTTTTGATCAATTTCATGATCCAAAGCAAGCTGATTGGTGGATTGTTTGGGGTTTTCTTCTATCGCAAGTAGAATGTCCAGCTTTTTTTCCTCGGAGGTAACAGTCGTAGGTCTTCCAGATCTTAGGCGGTTTTTTACAGTACCAGTCATTCTTTAACGCTCAATAGTTCGAAAAACTGCATTTTTTTTAATGTGCCTGTCTGGATGCAAATTATTGTAAATATTACATACCTCCTGATATGATCTCTGTTTATCGCCAAACCCCCTTAAAATTAAAATATCAATTCTCTCTGTTTCAGTAAGTAAAAATGCTATGCTATTTTTTTTTTGTCTATTTCTGTCAGAATTTGAGTTTCAGATGTCAAACTATTAATTATTTATTAGTATCCATGGTCGTGCCTTATTTGTTGTTCACTATGTTCGAAAATCGCATCGTTATACGTTATTATTTGAAACGCCGATTTCTAGGAAAGTAATGAATTTAGGTATAACACATGATTAATAAAAAATGTTTAAAATTGAGTCGACAATCAAAATAAGTAAAAATATACAGGGTGTTCCGTTTAAAAAAATATAACTATCATTCTCCACAACTTTGTGGGCGACCCTGTATATTTTAATTTATCACCGATATGTAGATTTTTAACAGCCCTACATTTTTTATATAAGACGTTTTTTGATAACCCCTGTATATTTTGAAATAATCGACCGTTCTGGTAATTTTTCCTAACCCTGTATATACATATATTGTCTAAGAATGTATTTGTAATGTTATGAATTTTCAACACAAAACTATTGGGTTTCCAACCTTAAATTTGTGTTTTCTCGAAATCATCTTTTATGGACTATCATCTTTTTCCCCCTGACTCTTCAAATGTATCTTAATAGTTGAAAAAATTAAATAATCTGAAAAAGAGTTTTTCAAAGATATTGCAGGACAGTCAGACTATTTTAATAAAACATCTTCTTGTAGCAATAGGTATAAAAACTTTTTTAAAAAACTTACTGTAGGCCACATAGTCCATGAATAAACATAGTGATAGAGTGATTTTAGGGTAGATTTAAGCATTTTAGAAACGTTTAAGTTAGAAAAGTTAAAAAAGTACAATGTGCTCACTGTATAGTTGGCAGTGTTCAAAAGACAAAAAGAAAAGAAGACAAAACGCATGCAGAAGAGCATAAAATTGAAAGTGTATTAAAATTAGTATAAAAAAAGGAAGAATTGTTGAACTCACAGAGAAAAAATAGATTTTAAACATATAGGCCAGGGTCACAGAGTAAATTTCAAGTGTTATAGGTCTTAAGAGATTATATAAGCGACAGGTAGTATGATAGACAAAAATGGTCCCATCGTTCACCAACCAAAGCAGCGTTTTTCCGACGTCCGACGAGTATTCTAGTACTTGCAACGTTACATTAGGTATAAATAATAGTCAGCAATATGGCTATGACTAAATTACTTAGGCACGACGGCGGTATTGGTCATATTTAACAACGTTGTAGTGTATACCAAATTCAACGTTGTAACGATGGTACTACACAACTACTAAATTTCAATAATATAATTACAAAATAGCCTACGTCAGCGCGACCTCGGCTCCACAACTAAGTTTAGTTATTTTTAGTTTGGTCTTTTTGTTGATTGATATCTGGTGGTTGGACTAGTTTATAAACATACATTTTTTAAGCTTACTTTTTAAATATTAATTACACAAGTCCATGGCAATAGTGCCAGTGCTGTAACTAGGTCATACAAATTCTACTATTTATTTGTGATTACAAGCCAAAAAGATTATAAATGTAATTTTTAAAATTAATTTCGAAAAATGTTGCTCGGCATAAAAAGACAAGATCAAAGTATAGGCGACTATTCGTAACTTCCCCGAAGTATGAATAAATAGTCTGGGGGTCATACATCAGCGTCATATTGTAATCGGCCTAGAAAGGTCATAATGAGGGTTAGAAGGACCAGTTAAGTTTAAAAAACAGAGAAAACTATTTTTAAAAACAATTTTATTTTACTTCGGAAAATACAGCGTCTGACTTTAACGAGCTCAAGTCAAAGAATACTTTATTTTAAAAATTACATTAACATTATTGTAAAAACTAGCATCATCAAGAGATAAGGCTTCTCGGAACGGTTGACCTGGGAATCGTCTAGTTCATCGTTTTCTCGGTATGTAACTCCTCCCTCCTTAAGCTGAGAAGATACCGGAGGTATTCTGCGAGGTCTGGATATTTTCGGTTTTGGCATCGATTTCTTGTAATTTGGTATTGGTTTTGTTCTTTGTACAAAATTTGGAAAATAGTCGAAGTTGGTTTTTATGCTTCCATAGTAGGTACATTGTCAACAGGATGACTAGACTTCCTACTAAGTAGGACATAATGTTTGATAATTGTTATTTTTCTTCGATTGGGGTCATTGGCGATAATTGGTTGGCCATATCAGTAACTGTCAGTAACCTCTTTACTTGTCTAGATGAGTGGACTAAAGCATTTGATGAGAACAGACCAACTGATGTTGTTTATCTGGATTTTAAGGGCGCATTTGACACTGTCCCCCTTCAGAAGACTCCTTGGCCTACTAGAGCATTTAGGCGTCAGAGGAAAACTACTAAATTGGATCACACACTTTCTCACTCATCGTACAAATCGAGTTAGAATAGAGCAAGCTGTCTCCGAGCCATATGAAGTTCTAAGCGGGGTACCCCAAGGGTCTGTACTGGGGCCCCTTCTATTCATAGTGTATATATCTGGTCTGTCTCGGGTGATAAACTCGTCAAAGTCATTTTTTGCAGATGATTCAAAGTTCTTCTCCAATCCCCTGCTAAACAATACGCTAGTGGAAGATCTACTATCTCTCCAAGTATGGACTGAATCATGGCAGCTTACGTTAAATGAAGCTAAATGCAGTATCTTGCATATTGGAGCAAATAATCCGTGTTTGGAGTATAGGCTGAATGGAGTCCCCTTAAAACAAGTTTCTAAGCAGAAAGACCTTGGGGTGCTTATACGAGGCGATTTAAAGTGGGAAACCCATATAGCTAATATAGTCAAAAAAGCAAATTCCATTCTTTTTTTGATCGGCAAGGCATTTGAGAACAAATCACTAGAGATGATCAGCAGAATGTATAAGTCGTATGTGAGACCTATTTTGGAATACGCCCACAGTGTGTGGACTCCCTATTTTGTTAAAGACATTGAGCTTTTGGAAAGGGTGCAGCGCCGAGCTACCAAGATGTCGCCAACCACGAGAAATATGTCATATGAGGAGAGACTAATTGCATTTAATCTGCCAACACTTAGAGAAAGACGCCTCAGAGGTGACCTCATAGAGACATATAAGATAGTTCATAATTTGTACACGGTGGATATGGATATACATCTTAGGAACAACAATATATTGCTAAGAGGTCATGACTTTAAACTGTCGAAAGAGAGATGTGCCAGGCTTCCAAGAAAAAATTTTCTCAGCAATAGGGTCGTTTACCCCTGGAATAGCTTACGAGGTGATACTGTCAGCGCTCCCTCAGTCAACAGTTTTAAAAACAGAGTTGACCATGACCTTAAAAACATAAATGCTCGCTTGGTCCACTATCTTTAAATTTTAAAATGTGTGTGATTGACTGCCTGTACCTATGTAATCTGTAATATACTGTGATAATGTGTTGTGATCTGTCAGTCGTCAATGTATTGTGATAACGCGCCATTTGCGTGCTGTGATAGCGTACCGTATAAGGAGAAAATGAATGTATGGACTTAATTTCCTTTAAACTGAATTATATAAAGAAAACACTCGCGCATAGACATATTGTGAAAAAGCAGTTTCATCGGACTTCCGCCTACTGCTTTAAACCTAATAATAAAAATAATAATAATAATAATAATATCCTTCAATCGATAGATATCTTCGAAGTTCAGTTTTGTTAAATTGGGTGTCTTAAATGTGGTTGATAGGGTGGAATTTCCTATTTCGACATCGGGTAAGATAAACGGTTTTCCTTGTTTAATTTTTACGTCGTTGACAAATTTCTTCGCTCCGATTTGAATTTGGCAATTTTTCGGAATTTTTACTAGCGTCGGCATATTAATTTGGAGATATTGGTCGGTAGTGCATTTAGAAAAAAGTCTTTCTGTTTTACTGGGAAGGATGAGTATTTCTTCCTGTGTAACTTGTTCGGTTATTATTTCTTGTATTTTGACTTCAAGAACAGAGCAGTTTTCTAGCGGAGAGCCTTTCAGTAGTTGAAGTGTGCAATGGTCTTGGGGGTGGAGATTTTCAGTGCAGTAGTATTCTTCTTCCAGTTGGGGGCAACTAGTTTCTTCAAATTGGACCTTTTCTTCTGCTTGTGCCAAGTAAGGGTATTTTGGAACGAATATTTTATGGTGTTGGGTAATAGGATAAGGGTGGTAGAAGGTAAACCTTTCTGGTCTAACCACAGGGACATGAATCGCAAATATCACTTTAGCTTTTGAAAAAGTAACCTGAGTTCCTAAAAATTGGTAATACGACAATATATTCTTAAAATTTGGTATTGCTTCTTTATTATAGATTGTTCTTAGATAATCTAGCATTTGTAATAATTCTGAACTTGGCACTATGGCGTTATGCAGTGCGTTTAATTTGGCAAACATAATAGCATCCTCTAGGTTGTCAATAAAGGTGATTAAATTTTGACAGTCTAAATTTATTGGATAAATTAATCCTTGAAATCTTATAATAATCATTTAGATCATTAATTGTTCGTTCTATGACATCTTTAAATACTCTTAAACCATATTGTAATTGTTTTTGATTTGCACTAAGAATCGATATTGTTCTATCATAGTTATTATTGATGATATGAATAAACCTCTCTTGTTCTTTACGTGTGGGTAGAGATTCTCGGGTATATTTTGTGTAGGTGTAGGTATTCCGTTCTAAGAATTGCGCTTTCTGATAACCCGTGATAAGAAATTGGATTTGTTGCGTTTTTGTGTTTTAAGTGGTTTTTAATTGTAAGAAATATTTTTCTATATTTACAAGTTGTACTAAAATAGGTTCTAAGTCTACGTAATGCAAAAATGTATGTTTGTTATATATAAGTTTTGGTTTCCTAAGTCGGGAGAATAGAATTTTTAAGGGTTGTCAGGTGTATGTCATTGGGGTTGCAGTATATTTGAAGTACTTGGAGTGTCGTGGTTAAAATCTGGATTGTCCCTTTCATTGTTTACCTGAAAATTCGATAGTCGTTTAATTCGGGGTTTTCTAGCGCTGTTTTTATGGTACGCGCCTTTTTGTGTAAGTACTTTTTTATTGGCTTGACTTTTAATCGCAAATTTTTTAAATTTCGGCTGGTCTTTGCCTCTGGCTTTGGTTTGATATAGGCTTCGGTTATTTTCGCGAAGTCTGGTGGGTCGGATCGGGTTTCATTTCTTTTAGCAATTATATTTTCTTTAGTTTGTGCGTTCTTTTGTTGAATCATGCGATAAAGTTGTGTCGCGTTTTCCTTGTGTTGTTGGACGTAATTTGATACTATTACATGGTCATAGATATCGAACGGGTTTGGACTGTTAATGTGGCTTTTTAATATTTCAAATGGGGTATATTTGGTTACACTATGAATTGAGTTATTGTATGCAATTATTACGCGTTTCATAAGTTGCGTGGGTGTAAAATTTTTATTTTCCTCTTTTAGACATCGGTAGTGTTCGATTAATGTTGAATGAAATTGTTCAACTGGGGAGTTCGAATTACTATTTTTTTTGGGGTTGTGAAGTGGAGCTCGATTTTGTAAAATTTGCAAAAATCTTCTACTTCTTTATTTTTGACTTCTGTACCACAATCGGTTGTAATTTTAAGAGGTAAACCGTGGTGCGTAATAAAATTTAGTAGGTTTTCTAGAATTTCTGGTCCTGTTAAACTATTTATGTGATAGGCTTGTCCGTATAGAGAAAATGTATCTATTACCGTTAAAAAAGGTTTCGTTTAGTATTTTGAATGTGTCCATGTGGACTAACTCGAGGGGTTTTGAGCTTGTCGGGGTTAGGTTAAATTTAATTGCTGGGGGATTTCTATCGTGCTTGTTGGTTAGACATGTTTCGCAGTTGTTTATGTAATTTTCGATGTCTTCTGACATTTTTGGCCAATAATATTTTTGCGAAAATGCTAGTTTGGTTTCGTTAATGCCTCTATGACACGTTTTAGTTGTGTGATACATCTCGAGTTTTTCTTTTTGGTCGTTAAGTGTTTCGACGTCTTCCAAAAATTTTGAACATTGAATTAGTTTGTAAGAAGAATTTCGAAAAAAGTTTTGAACTGTAGTAATGAATATTTTGGCTATTCCTGGGTCCCAACAATATATAACAAACGTTTGTTTGGGATCAACAAATTCCTTTAAAATTTTTATTATATGTTCGCGTGGGTCTCGTTTTGATATTGTGACGTATAGGCGTGTGTTTTCAAATATTTTATTTAATTTACATTGTAGTTTGTCTATATCACCAGCAGTGATAACGATTTGATTTTTATAAACATTTAAACATCGTTCGGATATAGGTATATTTATTATCGGGTGTTCTAGTGACGTATGCACCGTTTCGCTATCGTCTTCTTTGTTTTTTTCAGGGGGTCGAATTTGCAAGTCGGATATTATATTGATTTTTGGTGTGTTCGTATCTGTTTGTCTTTCGTCGTATGTCTCAAAAATTTCATTTATACTCGATTCGTCTAATTGCGGGATATCACCTTGGTATTGTAGGTATTCGCTTATCATGTTGTCTATGTTACCGGGGTCACTGTCTGTCGACATTATCTCTAAGGCGTTAAGGTCATTGTCTGTGGGATATCTAGACAAGGCGTATGCGTTTTTGGCATGGTTTGATATTTGTGGTAGAAAGAGTGTGTCGATTTTACTGGGTTTTGTCAAACTGTCTTTTTCTAGTACGTTGACAGGAACATTTTTTACTATTTTTTCATTTGGGTTTACCGAAAATGAAAAACATGAGTCGTGTGTTTGGCGATAAAGAAATGGTATATTAAGTTTGGGTCCAATCAGTCTCTTATTACATAGGTCAATATTGAGTTGCATATTAATTAGGTCAGTTAGGCCTAATATTCCGTCGAAGTAGTCGTCGAAGTCGAAAAGAATGAAATTTATTTTATAATTTGTACCGAATTCTGCGAGAGCCGGTATTGATGCCTCGAATTGTGTTGATTGACTTTCTAAGGCCGTTTTTATCGTATTGTTAGAGTGATAGATACAATTGGCATAAAATTGTTCCGCAACCGATGGCTTTGAAATAGACCGTAGGCTACCGGTGTCGATTAAAAGCTTTAAGTTTGGTTTTTTGATTTTAACATATGGGAGTGAGCCGTTACAGAATATACTATTGATTTCGGTCATAAATGTTCTTTTGTTGGCCCCGTTTTGTGAAAATTTTGGTTATGCAATTCGTTATTTTTCTCCGAAATTTCATTTTGGGCAGATGGTCTTTCGTGTTTAATATTTTGTTCATTTTCGTGAATGGGGTATTGGTTGTACCTTGCGTATGGGGTGTCGTCGTAACTTTGGTCAGGTAATGTTTGTTCAGGGGTGGTTTGATAGTCTTGGTAGTTAGCAGCATAACTACCATACATGTCGAGATTGTTATCGTATGTATTTTCACCCTGTATATAGTCATTTCCTTCTTCACTAAAATAAAGTTCTTGAAAGGTAAAGTTTGGTTTTTGATTTGGGTATTGATTTCTAAAATAATTCTGTTGATTATTGTATGAATTTTGGCGATTTGTATTTACTGTCGGATTTCTAGAGGTCGTTGACATTGGTTCTGGGCGAGGCAAATTTTTGGGTGGAATTTGGTTAGGTCGAAAAACATTTTGTGGTTTCCCAAAAACTTGGCTATTAGTGGGGTAATTTCGCGGGGGTAAATACCGGGGTTGTATATTTATGGGTTGACTCGGAAAATAAGGTCTCTGAAAATGGTTTTGCGCATTCATATTCGTTGTGTTATTCGGTAATGCGGGGAAATTATTATACATTTGATTTTGATTCTGAAAATTTTGAAACTGTCTTGGTTTTTGCATGCAATTGTTAGTTTTTTGCATTTTTTGCATTTCGCCGAAACTATCATATAGTTTTTCAAAATTTTCAAATTCACTTACATAAGCCATACAATCTTCAAGGGTTGCTGGTTTTTTTATGTGCATGTTATTTTTTAATATGCCGGTGCACCCTGCAATAAATGTATTTAAAGCTGTGCTTTCATGATATTTAATATGACACAATTTTTCGGGTTCACCTAACTGGTTATTATTGCTTATTCATTGAATAACGTTACTACGTAGTAGTTGTAGTCTATTGCCAAAATTTAGAATATGTTCTCCCTTAAGGGGTTTAGTACGGGTTAGTTCCTGAACTAAGCAATCTAAATCTCTCCTATCAGAAAAAGCCTGGGTTAACGCTGCGCGTAACTTTTCCCAGTCGTCTAATTCCATTCGATTTGCAATCATGTTTTCCGCTCTACCTGTCAGTTTTTCATTTATGCACTCAAGTACATGAGCATTTAAATCATCATCGTTAAACGGTTTATATTTGGCGACTAGGTCGTCGCATTTTTTTAAAAACTTATTTAAATTATTACTATTGCCATCAAAGGGTTTTATATTTTCGATTTTTGATTTAAAAAGGTCCCAATTTACAGCTAGTGGGCCTTGTGCCGTTTGTACCGCGGGTGTCACTTGTGACTTACTCATTTTGTTTAGAATAATGAATTTCAAAAGCTAAATTGAATAAACAATCTATAATTCTATTTTGCCAGTAATAGGCCTACAAAAATAATGTGTTTGCTGCTTAAAATTACTTTTTGTCTCCAATAGACTGCCTAAAATTATTTTGTCTCCAATAGACTGCCTATAATTATTTTGTCTCCAATAGACTGCTTAAAATTACTTTTTGTCTCCAATAGACTGCCTAAAAGCTAAGTGATATGCGCGATGCACAGAAACTATGATTATCCCTAAAATACCTTAAACAGAGGATAAAAGGGGCGAAAAGGAAAATGGCACTTACGTAGTGTCTTCCTCTCCCGATTCTTGATTGGCTGTGGTTGCTTGGTTGTCTGCTTGGTGGCTGACTGTCTGACGTGGCTTCTCCGGGGTGGTTCTTTTGGATATCACTTAAGGGTTGAAACCGCAATCGACGCGTACGATCGATATCCGTTCGATTAAACGCGTTGACGCACTATCCTACCGACTGCGCCAGTTAAGTTTAAAAAACAGAGAAAACTATTTTTAAAAACAATTTTATTTTACTTCGGAAAATACAGCGTCTGACTTTAACGAGCTCAAGTCAAAGAATACTTTATTTTAAAAATTACATTAACATTATTGTAAAAACTAGCATCATCAAGAGATAAGGCTTCTCGGAACGGTTGGCCTGGGAATCGTCTAGTTCATCGTTTTCTCGGTATGTAACTGACCCTCATCAAACCAGACTTTATAAAATAATATAGAGTTGTATAATACTAAGTTCGAATTTCATATTATTATGTTTGAAAAGCACACTTGTTCCATTATATTTTAAATTATAGCCAAAGCATCCTTCAATGACCCTACATAATATCAGCCTCAAGCTTGTAGTAAGACGTATTATATACATTTCAAGTTTTAAAGTCCGGATCTGTCGATCTTCCCATTGATTAAATGATAATTTTGAAATGCGCATATCCATTTATACTGAAGTTTATTTACATGCGCAAGGCCGTAAATTTGCCACTTTCGTGATTATTGTTTGCTGGTCTATATATAATTATCATTAAGTAAAGGATATATTTTAACTTATTATATATTTTTAACAAATCAAATTAATAACAAAAAGTAAATGGGATTTCTGATGTCAAGTACTGGTTACCGGAAATGCTCGATATGACTTGCATTTTATTGTAAAATTACCAACTTGAAACTTAAACCTTGAAATTTGCTAATCAAATTACGTTACGCCTTCATAATATGCTCTTAAACCCATTTTCGCACGAAATTTACGTAATCCAGCAGTGTAAGTTTTACAGCATTTATAATAACATTTTACTAAATTAGTTCTTTTTTGCAGATCCGATTTACGTTTACGAGAGTTTTATTTTAAGAACAATAATTATCTAAATTACGATAATTTCGTTTGACACTTGTATCAATAGTTGTCACAACACTTGTGTCTATGGAAGGAAGTTTATCTAAAGTTAGAACCTTTTGAAATATTAAAGAAATTAAGATTAGACGATTTTAACAAATGACCCCGTATCTCGTGAATGGATCGTAAATGGAACTGGATCTTAAAAAACCTTTAAGAATGATATACCACTCAACTTAAATAGGTTTATTAGGAATATCATTCTTGATTTAAGGATTTTAATGTATTTGTGGTAGAGAGTATTTTAAAATTATCTTTTCCAAAGTGTTTTAATGGATTAATTAATATAGGTCTATTAGAACTTCTTAATTATAAATTGTCTTCGATACTTAAGATAATATGAGAACGTATATTGATAACATGTTACAAGACCATTAACCAATGTCCCGTAACTAAGTAACAGGCTATATAATAAAAACAAACATTTAGCAAATGACGAGTTAATAGTTAGCGTGCCGTTAGGTATTCCAAACACCTTGCTGATTAAACCTATAAACAGAGACATCTATATTCAGGTAATTACATTTTTAATAAAATAACAATAATTTATTTAGCATGCGTTACCTTTCTTACTTATGTTGACATTAATTTTAGTTTCCTAACTACTATAAGGGCCGGTATTTTCATCCTCGGTTAAAACTCGGTTATTTTTATTGCTTAGTTAAACTTGTTTTGTGACACATAAAGCATAAAGCACATAAACATCAAATGTCAAGTTTAACCGAGGAATTAAAATAACCTAGCTTTAACCGAGGATGAAAATACCGGCCCTAAGTATTATAATTATAACGGCTAGGGAATATGGATTCAACTAAAGTGAGACATTTTTATTGACGAACTGTTTAGTTATATGATTTTTAATATTTATTGAAATAACGTTATGTTAAGATTTTAAGAAATAAACAGAAATAAATTACACTTGACTGATTTTGTTAGTAAATATCATTGTGTTTAAGTTTAATGCCCTGGATAACAGTCCAACTTGTTTGGCTGGCTTAACTCTTGGTTACAATTAGTTGGCATTTGCAACGCTACATAGTTAATTTTCATTTTTAGGTAATCAACAAGCAACATGTTAAAAATATTAGCGTTGTTATTTATTGTATTGTTGGTGCATTCTACACATGGACGATTAGTAGACTGTAATAAACCTTCGAATAAGTCTACGATTTCCAAAGCTATCAGTGATCCCTTAATTTTGACAGAATACATAAGACAAAATAAAACTGAAGAAGCAAAAGCATTATCACTAGTACAGTACCCAGGTTTCCAAGACGTTATAAGTTACTCTGGATATTTTACTGTAGAAGAATATTATAACTCTAACTTATTTTTCTGGTATTTTCCTGCAGCCAATGACTTTGAAAATGCGCCTTTGGTATTGTGGCTTCAAGGAGGACCCGGATTTCCAAGTACGTACAGTGTCTTTCAAGAAAACGGTCCTTTGATAATTAACGAGGATTTAAGTGTATCTTTCAGAGACATATCTTGGCACAAAGATCATTCTGTGCTTTTTATTGATAGTCCTGTCGGAACCGGGTTCAGTTTCACTTCGGAAGGTTTTGTTCAAGATCAGGTGAAAGTGGGTACACATCTATACATAGCTTTGCTGCAGTTTTTCGCAGTTTTTCCTGAACTTCAAAATAAACCTTTCTTTACAACAGGGGAATCATACGGAGGAAAATATGTACCTGCTATAAGCTATACCATCCACAAAAATAATCCAGAAGCAGAGATTAAAATTAACCTCCAAGGTAGTCTCATAGGCAACGGATGGAGTGATCCAGAACATATGTTTATTTTAAGCGATTATTTGTATCAGTTGGGTTTAGTTGATGAAGCTGAAAGAGACCAATTTAAAGTTGCAGAAGCTGAAACTGTGCAATTTATTCAAGAAGAGAACTTCACTGCAGCCACTCAAAGGTTTCGTGATATTATTTTATCAAAGAAAGGCAGCATGTTTAATGTAATTACAGGGTTATCAAATATCTACAATTATTTACTGGATACTGACGATGGACCGGAGTACTGGGAAGACTTTATACGATTGGATGAGATAAGAGAAGCCTTGCATGTGGGAACAGTTGACTTTGGCTCTCAATCCTCCCTAGTATATCACAATCTTTGGGATGATATTACCAAAACCATAGCGCCTTGGATTGCAGAGCTTCTTAGTCATTACAGGATTCTTCTTTACAGCGGTCAATTAGACTTAATAGTAGCTTATCCTCTGACTGAAAACTATCTTCGGCATTTGAATTTTAGCGGTGCAGAAGAATATAAAACTGCCAAGAGGAATATATGGCATTTAGACGGAAATGTTGCTGGTTATGTAAAGACAGCTGGCAATCTTACTGAAGTGTTAGTAAGGAATGCAGGACATTCAGCCCCGCTTGAACAACCAAAGGCTATTTATGATTTATTATATAAATTTGTTAGAAACATTAGTATAAGCTAAATTATCCTACTTTGAATAAATTGTTTATAAATATAGTTATTAAAAGATGAAACATTTTGTGGCTCTGTAAAATTTAAAACGAATCCTCACTAGTATACAGACTTTCTTTTTGAATACTAACAATGGCTATATTTTCTACACTAAAGAAGATATCAAAAAACTACAGTACAATTCTTACCAAAATGGAAAAAAAAATAGGTATTTTGCGGACCACCCTTACCCTTACCCACACCTAAAGCACTGACCTAATCCGCTTTGAAATCCTAAATGGCACTACCTGGAAAGCTTATCAAAAATGCTTTACAGCTATACCAAAATTAAAGGGATTTAAGTACGAAACATGTTTTAAAACTTGAATTTGTAAAATTTGGCAAGAAAAATTATAAAACGTTAACATACTATAAACGTTTTATGTAAATGAGGAAAAATGACACACTATTATAGTGCTAAAACTCTAATTTTTTATTGCAATACCGCATGACAATACTAGTTTTTTGTTCTTTTTTATAAAATCTTCAATTAAATTTGCATCTTTTAAATCATTTAAAATTCAACGTGCTTGCTATTCCCATTCCTTGTGTATTTTTTCTTCGAATTTAATTAAATTAGAAAATGGTGTATTCTATGAAAGAACAAGTAGAAAAGACTTTTCTTTATGGAGTTCAGACTATGTGCTATTTAGGAACTGTAATTACTTTTAATGAAAGGCATCCTGATACAAACGTTAGCAACGTCTACATAAGAGATTTCGTTTGTCTTGGTCTCGGGCAAAAATATGATTTTTGGATTGTACAGGACTGAAATAGACACAAAATGTTTTTAAAAAAATTTTCCAAGGTAAAAATAATATAATATATATAATTATATAATTTTTTAAATATAATTCCGACTTTATGAACTATTAAATTAATTACTAACTGCATAATGAATATTCTAATTAATCAATGATTCACTTTTCTTCAGTTTTTTAATGTCTTTCTTATACACAGCCTGTGGTTCATCTCGAAGAAGTGTCCAACAGTAATCCGCTAACATTGAAACATTCCACTTCCCTTGGTATCTTTTTTCCATTTTTACAATTTCTTGATGGAATCGTTCTCCATGTTCATCACTAATGTCTCCACAATTTTCGGAAAAGTATTCTAAGTGGGAGGTAAGAAATGTATTTTAAGGCCATTATTGCATCCCATATTTTCATAAGCTTTTAAAAGTTCATCTAATCTCTGGATAATTGTCTGCTCTTTTATTTCCTAAGAATTGGGTTACAACCATTCTAAAGGCTTCCCATGCCTTTTTTTATTTTCCCGTAAGCACAGCGTCACATTCAGAATTCCTGAGAAGTTGTCTTATCTGGGGTAGCACAAAAATCCCCTCCTTAATTTTGGCTTCACTTATTCTGGTAAATTTTTGTATAAGATAACTAAAGGCAGCACCATCTCTATCCAGAGCTTTAACAAAGTTTTTAATTAAGCCAAGTTTGATATGTAATGGCGGAGGTAAAATTTTATTTGCAGGAACTAAAGGAACGTTTAAAATGTTTTTCACTCCCGGTTCAAAAACTTGTCTTTGTGGCCACACCCTACTTTTATAATGGTCCATTCTTGCTCGGCTATCCCATTCACAGAGAAAACAACAGTATTTTGTATATCCTATAACTGCATACCTATCCAAGTAAAATAGCGACTACCTTCAAATCTGCACAAATTTGCCATTCAAATTTCTTATATTGCAATGTTTCCAGCAATAGCTTCCTACTGGTGTATGTTTCTTTCATGTGAGCGGAGTAACCAAATAAAACTGAGGGAAGTATGTGGCCATTATGTAGCAATACCGCTTTCAGACTTAGTTTTAATGAGTCTATAAAAAATCGCCACTCATGAGGGATGTCTTCCATAAGACCATTAATATCATGACAAGCTACTAAGTAATTTTCCATTTAAAAAAATGGCATAAGGGATTCCTGACGACTTCTATAAACTTTTACCCCATCATTATGTAAGTTCCACTGTTGCAACCTAGATTCTAACAACTGCGCCTTTTGTTTTGGCAAATCCAAGTCCTTGATGAGGTCACTCAGCTCAGTTTGTGTTATTTTGTGTGGCTCCTTGCTGCCAGAAGGTTCCGGAAAGAAATGTGGATCATTAGAAATTGAGGGCTCTTCGCTTAGGACATTTAAGTCTTCCTCCGAAATAAGATTATATTTCTTACGGGGAACCGGAACAGACAACACGTCACTATGAGACACAGGACGAATAGCAGACGGTATATTTGGGTATTTCAAATTATCCTTATTCTTCATCGTAATACCTTTACTAATTGGAGGTGTGAGACAAAAGTAACAGTTGTATGGTCTTGTGGTTCCCTCCAAATCATGGGTACAGCAAATGGCATCGTTCGACTTCTTCCATTAAGCCAGTCTCGAAGACAGTTGCCACAGGTATTCCAGCAAATATGGGGGGGCGCCCATTTTTTTATCTTGGTCGCCAGCTTTACAGCCAAAATACAACTCATATGCTTTCTTAATTAAAGGAGTTATATTTCTTTTTTGGCTCTTAAAGGTAACATCTCCACAAATATAACAAAAATTGCTTGGCTTAAACACATTCGCGCGGCATATTGATATAGTTTAATATAATAGATACGACACTAAACGATACGACGCGCGACGGTTCAAGTAATACTGAACCAGGAAAGTAACTAATGCACATACTAGATTTTACTACCCGTAGACGGGGAAAACTCATTTATAATATGTCTATACAGGCCTATTTAGTGATATATGTTGATTAACATTATACAATCTAGGTACTACCTGTATCATGAAGATCAGTCCTCGGCAAATATTTTGACCCATCGGATTTGTAACGAGCAGGTCAAAATCTATGTGATTGAGCTATTTTTATTACCGATCTTTTTTTGTTGACTAGTGTAATTGTATACATTTCACTCTTAGAAAATTACAATTTAGCAACAACTTGACGATGATCCGGACAGACGAATTCAGTTGTGTGAAACCATGACAGGTATAATTATGGCAACACCGGAATTTCTAAAAAAAATTTGCTTCAGTGATCAATCCTATTTTTCCTAAATGGTCATTTAACACTGTCGCTACTGGAGTGACGTTAATTCACATCTTTTTACAGAGGGGCACACTGTTTAAAAATCAATGTAGGGTGGAAATACTGGAAGAGAATATCATACCTCCTTGTTTTATTAAAGGAAATTTAACCGGCCAAGTTTATGCTGAAATGCTCAACCAAACTATAGAGCCCTCAATTGTTCATGAACTTGAAAACTAAAGAGACTTAAAAGGCATTTAAATTTTAGCAAAGAAATTCTACACTTCTAGCAAGATGGTGCACCCCCTACACTAAGCTGCTGTGACGAGAAAGTGGTTGCACTGAAATTAACCAAAGCAGTGGACTGGCAGAAGAGATACAATTAAGTGGCCGCCAAGATCACCGGATCTTACCCCTATGGACTTCTTTTTATAACGTAACATTAAATCAATAGTTTACAAAGCCCAGCCTGCTTCTCCGAAAGAATTTATGCTTGTCGAAGTATTTCAAGATACACTTTTCGGCAAGTTAAGGAAAACAACATGAAAATAATTTTGTATACATAATAATAGACAGGGCAACAAACAGGTATTTCCGTTATTACAAAAAAAAATAGATACTTTCAGCACTACAGTATTGTTTCAATTGAGGTTTGGGATCATTTTTCATTATTTACGTTTATTGTCTAATTATTCCTGTCAAATTTTGATTGAAAACATTTTCTTAACATTTCGTACCTTCATCTAATTAATTTTGGTATTTTTGAAAAACTTTCTAGATAGGTGTCCCGAGTGGGGTAGTGTTATTTAAGATTTTAAAGTGAATGAGGGTAGTACTTTAGGGGTGGGTGAGGGTGGTCCCCAATATAACTTACCCCCGCGTTTTTTTAGAAATGGTATTTTTGCTTTTTTGATACATTTTTATTGGGGAAAATATAGCCATTGTAAGTTTTTAAAAAGGCAACCTGGATAATTGAACGGGGACAAAAAAAGGGCTTTGTCACGCTTCTTCTTCACTATACTATAATTACTAAAAAACTATTATACTTTGCTATTTGCCGATGCTAAGTATAATATTAATTACAAAAAGTTGCCAATCATTATTAGCATCAATAAAAATATACTTTACAAAGTTTATTTATAACCATTACCGATCATTTGATTATCTTTAAAAACAATAGCTCTTCAACTTGATAATAAGTTATAAATAATCCCGTTTTATTTGAAATGGGTAAGTATTATATGAATACAAATTCTAGTAATTATACTTGCTATATTTTAAATCAAGCTAATAGTTGATGTTGGTGTATTTGGCAGACTTTTGTAAGTATCTAATTTTAATTGTCCAGTAAATGATGATACACTGAGGGAAAAGTCTGATTATAGTTAACAAACGGATTTATTTGGGCAAGATTCCTTTGGAATAAAGTTAATAAATTAATATCTAATAAAGATATCGATTTTATATTCTTAAAGAAAATATTTGTTAACAAAATTTATTTTAATAGTTAA
Organism: Polydrusus pterygomalis; assembly: GCA_963969555.1. NCBI lineage: Eukaryota > Metazoa > Arthropoda > Insecta > Coleoptera > Curculionidae > Polydrusus > Polydrusus pterygomalis. The sequence goes on from OZ018377.1 coordinate 108,147,925, forward strand.
AAAATAGGTATAATATTTAAGGCCGCCGATTAAATAACAGGATAAGCATTTAACATTAAATTATTGTTCTTAATATTACAAAAAACGACCCGCAGTAGTTGCGTAATAGTTGTTGTTGGTGGTCGCGTCGCCTCGTGCTTATTAACAAAAAAGGCTGTGATTGTCAGGTGAGTTATGAGTTTGGTATTTTTTATATAATAAAATTAGAAATTTTTTTACTCGTCCCATAAAACTGCTAATGCAATTAGAAATAATATCCAGCATGCACGGCAGAATACCACATACATAATTGCTTATTAAGGTAATCTAGTAAATCGTATTATGTAAAACTTTTATGTAGTATAAGCCCTAAAGTAAAACATTTTATTATTTTTTGTTTATTTGATATTTCAGTGCTAATTTTGACCAAACTTGTTCAACCAGCACTGCAGAAAAAATTGTGTTGTTTTCTCCAGCAGCTGCTGCCGCCACGCTAGATCTTCTGAGCGAGTTCAAAGTAATGTTACAAATATATTCTGGTTTGGGACAACATTTTTCAACAAAAGATTTTCGTTACAATTTTACAACAAAGTTTTAATATTATTACTTCAAATGTCAAATGCCAATTTTTACAGTAAAACTTTCAACCACTAGGTAAACATATTTAATAAGGTGTAATTGTTCTGTTCTTTATCAAATTAGTTTTTGAAAATATTTTTATAATCAGCTAGAACAATATATCAGCATTCAGTTTATTAAAGTATTTATTTTAACATAAGTTTAAGAGTTTTATTTTTTCCCCCTTTCTATCTAAATCTAACTAAATTGATCTTCTTAACATTAAAAAAATATTTCTTTACTTTTATATCGCCTTTTTACCCCAAGACACAACAAATTTATTGGTAACTATGATTTATTTATTACTAATTTCGTAAGCCTGCTTGCTATACATATTTTTTATTGGTAAAAGTGATATAAATTTAACGTTAGGGTAGTATATTTAAGTGAAATATACGTGTCTTAACAATTAACAAACAACTAGTTTATCTAAACTTTGTCATTATGACAGTAAAGCAATATATCTTACCAAATAATAAATCTTATTAATAATTAATTAATGCTCTATATAACTGTTACCTCCATTTTGGGATGGTAAACAATTATTTGTTATTATTAAAGTTATTTTTATTCACCAATCCATAACAAATTATTTCTTAGGAATAAAGAAATATTTGTTTGCTGATATTTAAACATGAAATTTCTTAATAGTTAATAAATGTTATTTAATATAAAGAAATCGTTTTCTCAGTGTAGTTGGTTACATAATAAGAATATAGAATCAGTACTAAGGTGAATATATTACTGATTACTGATTGTTTTCGAGGAACTAAGTTTTCTTGGCATAAAAGCATTTGCTAGAATTTCGCTTTTTATCTAGGTTAATTTATACACGGTAAGCCAAAAAAAAAATCACCACATTTGAATTTTTGGAATAACTTTGTTCTTAAAAATTATTTTTGAACCAAATTTGCAGGACATTAACATAAGTATAGGTTCTTGTAAAATAAATTTAAAAATAATAAGAGTAAATTGCAATATCATACAGGGCAAGTTAAAATAAGAAGTTACTTGAAACTATAGTCGCAAAAATAGCTTTTTTATTTTTTGAAATAATTATGACTTACATCTTAAAGCTTGTTATGTCCCTAACAAAAAAGTCACATTTTTTGATATTTCATTCGGTTCGATAGCTATTTTTAAAAAAAAATTTTTAGGTTCCTACTATTAATAACTGAATGTCACCCTTTTTTTAGTTGGCCATGTAAACAAATTTATATCGTCTTTTAATTAATGGTTGCTATTAATTTTAACTTGACAGTGGTCATAGTTAGTGGAAATACTGATCTGTTCAACAATATGCTTACAATAAACGATAAAATTTTGATAAAAGCGCTTTGACAGGAAAAAAACTATTTCCCAACAAAAATTGGGCATTATCAAGTTTTTTAAGACTGCTGAAAAAAATGAGGGAAAATAACGGCAATTTGGAGAGAAATCATGGGAGTGGTAGGCAGTGTGAGAACCCAGAGAAACATTGAAATTGTTAGAATAAATATTAAAAGCCCTGTAAACTTTCCAGGAAGTAGTAAAACCCAAGAATGATTCAAAGAGATTATATTATAAAAAGATCTTCAGTAAGACGAATTACGGATTGTTAGGGAATATCTTCATTTTAAAACATTTAAAAGAAGGTATGTGCACAAATTATCGGAAGTGGCAAAAAGGTCAGGATTGGATAGGTGTGTAGCTTTGCACAGAAAATTTAGAAGAAATAATGTCAATAACATTTGGTTTACGGACGAAAAAATGTTTTACTTGCGACCACCGAAAAATTTCCAGAATAATAGGTTGTATGATAATGTCGCTAAAAAAGAAAACATTAATGCAGGTAGGCTACTTATTGAACAAGGACACTTTGTTCCACGCGTGATGGTCTCCCTTTGTGTATCAAAACTAGGCAAAACAAGTGTAATTTTTATAAACTCTGGCGCAAAAGTTAATTCTGTCGGATACTGCCACGAAGTTCTTGAAATCATGCTAACGAAATATTCGAAATTGGAAACGTTTCAGGATTATTATATTTTCATGCATGATGGTGCTCCTGCCCATCGATTACAATATACCATTAGTTTTTTTAAGACAACAGTGTCCAGAAATTATTGCTCCAGATGAATGACCGCCAAACAGTCCAAACCTCAATCCTGTGAATTACGCAAAATGAGGAAATTTGGAAGCAGCCGTGCACAAAAATAGAAATTTGAATAGAATGGACGACTTAAAAGGAAATATTAAACGCTGTTGGGAAAATTTTGACCAAAATACAATCAATGGCGCAATTAATCAATGGAAAAGACGTTTACAGAAATGCATTGAATAAACCGAAGGACATATTGAACAATTTTTAAATGATTTTTTTTTGTTAGATTATTAGATTTGATTTGATGTTAATAAATCGCATAGAAATGTTTTTTTTTTTAAATTGCTTATAACTATCGAACCGAATGAAATATCAAAAAATGTGAAGACGTTTCTTGTTAAGGACATAACAAGCTTTAAGATGTAAGTCATAATTATTTAACAAAAATAAAAAAAACTATTTTTGCGACTAGTTTCAAGTAACTTCTTATTTTAACCTGCCCTGTATGATATTGTAATTTACTCTTATTATTTTAAAATTAATTTTACAGGAACCTATACTTTTGTTAATATGTCCTGCAAATTTGGTTCAAAAATTATTTTCAACAACAAAGTTATTCCAAAAATTCAAATGTGGTCACTCTTTTTGGCCCACCGTGTACATAGATCAAATCCATTTCTTCATTTTTAGGAAAAACAACTTCAAAATCGACCAATTAATTTTAAGAAACTATTAAAACACGCCTACGCTACTATGTCTAGGAAATGCACTAGCGAACCTTTAATTTTAACAGACTATACAGGGTCCTGCAATAGTGCGTCAGGCTTCCATAGCTCCTATACGAATGGGGTTACAAATTTTATTAATATGCCGACTTAAACCGCATAGTACGGGGTACTTCCGGAAAATATTTTCCCATATACAGGGTGGCCCAAAAAAGTGTGGTCACATAAAGTTGTGATTTTTTAAATGGAATACCCTGTATATTATTAAATTTTCACATTCTACATAAAATTATAATAACTTTTTTATAAATGCATGACTGGTCTATACTTAATAGTTTCCGAGATATCGATATTTGAAAAATGACGTTTTTGAACTTTGACAGCTTCTAGCTTTCTAACTGTACGTCTTAGAGCAAAACGGCTTACATGTTCCTATCTTCGATTTCTGTTATCTTTCCAAAAATTTTAACTTCCGGTCAAACCGAAAGTACTATATTTTCTGCTTTCGAGTTACATCCGGTTTGACCGGAAGTTGACACTATTGGAAAGATAATAAAAATCGAAGATAGGAACATGTAAGCCGTTTTGCTCTAAGACGTACAGTTAGAAAGCTAAAAGCTGTCAAAGTTCAAAAACGTCATTTTTCAAATATCGATATCTCGGAAACTATTAAGTATAGACCAGTAATGCATTTTTAAAAAATTATTACAATTTTATGTAGATTGTGAAAATTTAATAATATACAGGGTATTCCATTTAAAAAATCACAACTTTATGTGACCACACTTTTTTGGGCCACCCTGTATATGAGAAAATATTTTCCGGAAGTACCCCGTACTATGCGGTTTAAGTCGGCATATTAATAAAATTCCTAACCCCATTCGTATAGGAGCTATGGAAGCCTGACGCACTATTGCGGGACCCTGTATAAGGCAAAATAAAACTGACGAGGCTAGAGAATTATCACAAGTTCATTATCCAGGTTTCCATGAGGTTACAAGTTACTCTGGGTACTTTACAGTAGAAGAAAGCCACAAGTCGAACCTATTTTTCTGGTATTTTCCTGCAGCCAATGACTTTGAGAATTCTCCGTTGGTATTGTGGCTTAATGGAGGACCTGGACATCCAAGTTTGTATGGTGTTTTTCAAGAACACGGTCCTTTTATCATCAATGCTGATCTGAATGTCACATTAAGGGATATTTCTTGGCAGAAAAATCATTCTGTTTTGTACATTGATAATCCTGTAGGAACTGGGTTCAGTTTTACCTCGGAAGGCTTTACGCAGTGTCAAATACAAATAAGGATTCATTTGTATACAGCTTTAATACAATTTTTAAAAGTATTTCCAGAACTTCAAGATAAACCCTTTTTTGTGGCAGGAGAATCGTATGCGGGTAAATACATTCCTGCTCTATGCCACATCATACATACCAACAATCCGGATGCAGAAATTAAAATTAACCTGCAAGGAGGTGTTATAGGTAACGGATTTTGTGACCCTGAAAATATGTTTCTCTTTAGTGATAACCTATACCAGTTAGGTCTAATAGATGGGTCTGTTAGAGATGAAATGAAAATGAAAGAGACTGAGGCCGTGAAGCTTATTCAGAAAGGAAATTTTACTGCAGCCACTAAAAAGTTCCAGGATATTATTTGGGGAGATGAGGATAGTCTCTTTTATAAAGCCACGGGATTATCAAATGTTCGCAATTACTTACCTAAAGATAGTGAAACTAGATACTGGGAAGACTTTGTTAAGCTGCCCGAGTTCAAAGAAGCTTTGCATGTTGGAGGAGTTGACTTTGGTGCTCAAGCTCACCTAGTGCTCGAGAACCTTTATGATGACATTACAAAAAGTGTAGCTCCTTGGCTAACTGAGCTTTTAAGTTATTACAGATTTCTTTTTTTCAATGGACAGTTAGATTTAATTATTGCTTATCCTTTGACCGAAAACTTTCTTCAGAAATTGAACTTCACTGCTGCAGACGAATATAAGACAGCTAAGAGGAGCATTTGGCGTGTAGATGGAAATGTTGCTGGTTATGTTAAGGAAGCCGGCAATCTAACAGAAGTCCTGGTTAGAGATGCTAGCCATTCGGCGCCCATTGAACAGCCAAAGGCTGTATATGATTTGTTATATAAGTTTGTTAGAAATATTAGTTTTAGTTAATGTATGGAATCTCTCACTAAAGTTTGTTTAAGAAATATAATATGTTAATAAGCTTTTTATATCCCAGCTTTTTTAGTTGATGACGTTTGAAAATTACATTTCAACCACCTTCGAAAACTGTATCGTTAGAACCAACGAATTAATAATACAAAGGAAGGAAGGTTATGCATAAACCGCCTAACAAAATTTGCGACGGAAGTCGGCCATTTTGAGAAACCACAAATGATTCCATGTTTGTTTGGGTGGTTGACAACACAGAAAAATAAAGGGTTTATTGTTGACAGGTCGAGCTGTGATTTCTGTCTCTTTGTTGTTTTTGAGTTAATTTGCATTTTAATTAGTTAAGAACCATATTTAACGAATTCTAGTAAACTTATAATTAGTTTAGTGTGACAGTGGACAATACTATACTTTTAGCGCTGGACAGCGATTAAAACATTTTAATTAGGTGGTGTTCTGTGTTAATTAATTAGCTTTACGTATAGTTAGTTAGTTGTGCTTGTGCTGCTGGTGGCTGCTCCCAAACGCTAAAGCATAAAAAACTGGTCATATACCATTTCATCGGTAAGTTTATATTTAGATATATATAAACTTTTTAATCTGTAAAGAAAAAAAAATTTATTTTAATTTTATATCAAAATACACATAACCTCGCATGAGTTTCATGTCATTCATGGCCTCATGGGCGTTCGTCTTATAAAACCAGAAAAATTTAAATAACAAAAATATTTACCTATGTACCGGGTGAACAACTAAGAATGGTCGTCGGCTATATCTCAGAAACTGGAAGTCCTAGAGCTTTTAAGTAAAATATTTTTTAGTAAAAGTGCCCAAAAGAAAATGTTGGAAATTATTTTCGAGTTTCTAAACTCACCGCTAGAGGGCGTAAATCCAAAATTTTCCATTTTTTGAAGGGTACACCCTGTATGTTTTTAAATTTTCAAATTCCACATAAAATTATAATTATTTTTTATTAAATGCATTATGAGTCTATACTTCATAGTTTCCGAGATATTGACTCTCGAAAAGTGATATTTTTGAACTTTGACAGCTTCTAACTTTCTAACAGTACGTCTTAGAGCAAAACGGCTTACATGTCCCTATCTTCAATTTTTATTATCTTCCCAAAAAAATCAACTTCCGGTTAAACCGGATGTAACTCGAAAGCAGGAAATATAGTTGTTCCGGTTTAACTGGAAGTTGATTTTTTTGGGAAGATAATAAAAATTGAAGATAGGGTCATGTAAGCCGTTTTGCTCTAAGACATACTGTTAAAAAGTTAGAAGCTGTCGAAGTTCAAAAATATCACTTTTCGAGAGTCAATATCTCGGAAACTATGAAGTATAGACTAATAATGCATTTAATAAAAAATAATTATAATTTTATGTGGAATTTGAAAATTTAAAAACATACAGGGTGTACCCTTCAAAAAATGGAAAATTTTGGATTTACGCCCTCTAGCGGTGAGTTTAGAAACTCGAAAATAATTTCCAACATTTTCTTTTGGACACTTTTACTAAAACATATTTTACTTAAAAGCTCTATGACTTCCAGTTTCTGAGATATAGCCGACGACCATTCTTAGTGGTTCACCCGGTACATATAATATCACAATTTCAACAATAATTTAATAGCAAACGGGAAAAAAATGTGCAATAATTGAATAACTTAAAAAATTACATAAAATTTAAAATAAACAATACTTTTAGTGAAAACAATTTAAACCTAAATCAAACTTTAAAATATCACAGAGGATTTACAACATTTGGTCTCAGTTTTCAGAACCCTTGGGAGTAAAATCTTAGGAAAGCAAATAAAAAATACTTACTGGTTTTTAGTGTTCCAAATAATTACCTAAGAAAAAAGGCATGGTTGAAAATTGTAAACCGAAGTGATTGGGATCCTACACGAAGAGCATTTTTCTGAAGATTGCTTTGACAGAACTTCAAGATTAAAAGTTAGATTGGTCCCAACTGCAGTGCCTACTTTTGAAGTAGCCATTTTAAAAAATGTAAGTTTTGAAACTATTGTATCGGGTCATTACATAATATATTGGAAAATATGTAGGTAGGTAGGTACTACTTGAAGAATAAATTTATCGAAGACGACATAAACATATTTATATTATTATATTATTAAATTTTAAATAAACTTATTATTATTTTTATTATTAGAATACAAATAATTCTGCATTATTTATGCTTCTGGGGAAGCTGCTTTGTCACTCTTCCATAAATTATTTATTGAGAAAAGTTTTTAGAAATGTTTTATTGGTTTAATATATTTTTAAAATTTTAAAGCCATAGATAAAGAATGTAATAAAATATGGTAGTGTAGGTACAATAAACAAAGAAATTAATATTTAAAGGTTGAAGAGAAAAGCTTTATTCGGGTTTCGTCTGGGACGGTCCTAGAACTGTCACGAGTGTGCGCAGTCTAATTCCTGGCGTTCGGGTTATTTTGAACCGATTTAGAACTGATATTTTGACAGCAGTTTATTGTTCGGGTTTAAATAAGAACTGTTCTGGGACTGTTCGAGAACTATCAGAAACAGTCCTTGCTCCAGAGTAAGAACTGGTTTGGGATTATTTTACGACGCATGTGTAAAACATATTTTCGATTTGCCGCAGTTTTAAAACGTCAAAATTCGCAAGTGTAACCTAAAATTTACTTTTAATTTAGGTTTGGTTTATAAATTGTATTTTTTTGGCCGGTATTTTCTTTTTACGTTAATACTATCTGAAACAAGATAAGAGCTAATAAAATAGCCTTAGTTTAAATTATTTTAAGGAGAACCTACCTTCACTAGCCATTTCAAATTAATTTAATTTATGAATATAAAGTTGAATCCAAGAAAGAACTGTAAACAAATGACGGAAATGTGAAAATAAAGTTAGGTTAGGTTAGGTTCACTTTCAGAAAACACAAAGTTCGTTCGGGTTTACGCACTTCTCTGATAATTCGCGGATAATTTCGAAACCGTTCTAGAATTTATGCTATTGCGCAACAGTCCTGCGCAATCCAGGAACAGTTCTTGAACCGTCAACATTTCGAAACCCGAATAAAGCTAATGATGTTTCTAGAATGATAGAAACGTTTTCCCAATATTCACCTGAGGACGACTGGAGATACCAGGGATTAAAAAAATTAATTCGAAGCAAGTCCCAAACCTTCTATCATTTAAAGAAATTCATATAAAAATATAAATTATTTTTTTACAAAGAGAGGTAGTAGTCTATAAGTTTCAGTATTTTAATTACGTTATAGGTACTTTTGTGTAATTTGGTAAAGGTGCCAAACAGATAATTAAAAAACTTATATTTTTTGGCAGGTACGTTCCTATGCAATATCTTATAATACACCATGTCAAAACCTGCCTGAAGATAATTATCCTACTGTGAATCTAACTGGAACACCTTCTGGTTACAACATATATTGGACATGGCTCTTCCAGGACATTTTACTATCCAACAACACACCTAAGATTTTAGTATCTTCCTTTAATCTTATATGACAATCATTAGTGGTTACGATTTCCGGACAAAGTGTATCGGTTAGTCTTAAACAAGGTGATACCGGTCTTTGATTTATTTAATATTAGTTTATTTTTAGAAAACCAATTATTTACTTCAATCTAAATTATTGTTGAATATGTTGCTCGAGAAGCTCAAGGTCTTCACATGACAATAAAATGTTCGTATCATCTGCATATAGTTTGTTATTTGACAACTTTCTTGTATACTAGAAATATCATTAATATTATTTAGGTACCTACATAAAATATATAATAAACAGGATTAATATTATATTTTATTATTTTCTTGTGATTTGGTTCATGAAGATACTCAATATATTACCTATATATAATGTTGCCTTCATCAGTATTTATTATCTGAAACAATTTGTTTTCTGCAATTTTTTTTCAATTTATAATAACATGTTTTTTAGTTATTTAACCAGATATTTACATTAAGGACCCTTTCACCTCAGTTACCTTATTTAAATAAATAATTAAAAGAAATAGTTGTATTGTTTTATTACAACAACCTTAACGTATCTTAATATATGAATCTAAATATTTTTTCTTTTTTCTTCGTCAAATAAAATGTCATTAGTCATTTTATTATTACTATATTAATGATACGCCACAGGTGGACCGGAAAAAGTCGTGCGCGCATGCGTCAAATGTTGCCGCCATCAGCACCCATCCCGGACAACTGTCAATCTACAATACCCTCCTTCCTTTGTATTATTAATTCGTTGGTTAGAACGGTATATATATCTTATAGAAAAAATGGTATCTAATAATGGTATAATAAAATCCTGTTCTAGTTTCTAGTGAAGTGCTGTTTGTACTTGAACGTTTTAAATTTACAATTTATTACAAATCGTAAATAAACTGCTCATCACAAAGTTCGAAAAACACTTTTTTTACACAGGTCGGTAGTGCGGAAACGACATCACGGACTGTAATCTTATAGATTAATAGTGTTGTACGTCTATCAATAGTAAAAAGTGCCCTACAATATTATACAGGGTGAGAAAGAGAGTCATGCAAAAATAAAAAATTTCAAGTAGGTAAGTTACATTTGGTTGGTAGCATTTTTTATGTTATATTTTAACGTCATTTTATGACCTAAGTTAATATCTCGGTACAATTTCGGTATATTTTTTTATAATATGCTCTAGGGCAAGAATTATTTTTTTAAATAAAACAGCTGTTGGACATAACTGACGACATCAGCCTGACAGTAGCTAAATACAACATGATTTGGGACACCCGGTATAAAGTTAAAGGTATTTTTTTAATAGTTTGCCAAAATGTGAATATAGCTCCCGCTTAGAATATTTTTTTTTCTATATACACAGTGTGATTCACAGTGGATGGAACGTTAGACGTTTCTGACGAACCAGTAAAGTGAGTAAAGGAATCGTTCTGACAATTTGGTCGCGTACATAAACGGACATGCTCTACCAACCTAAAATATGTTTAACAATACAGTGTTGCCGCTTCCACAGAAACATAATAGTAACCTCAAATTTTTAAATGCAACACCATATATTTTATTTTATTTTCGAAACCCACATAACTTTCCCTACAATTTTTATTAACTCTACTCTATACTTATCTCTTACCGTTTCTAAGATATAAATTAATTTCCGTTTTTTTTATCCGAAAACGTCACTTTTAAAAATGCTAATAATTTTGAACTCTAAAACACTGAAACCCTGCAATTTGATAAATAGTTAACTAATACCATAGGGCTCTTTGCCCTAGTCCCAAATCGTAGTTGCAATATACAGGGTGGTTGAAAAATACACTTATTCTGGTAACTTGAAAAAGGGACCATAAGTCCTTTTTTTCAAATGTAACACTCTATACAGGGTGTCCCAAAATCAGCTGACAATATTTTAAGGAGATAAAGTACATCCAAAAATAAGACTAATACCCTCCATTAATATACCTTCAAAAACGCTTCGTTATGGGGCTAGAGCCCCCCGAATTGGAGCTATGATAAGCAGTTTATTCACAATATCTCAAAAACCGATTAGGGTATCGAAACAAAATTTAATACATGTTTTACATATGACAAGACGCAATAAACGATTTAATTAGCTTAACTTTATTTCTTCCAGTGGCGTCCCACTGGGTAGGTAGTTGGGAGAATATTGCCCTAAGTTTTTTATTTTTAGGATGTTTTAACTTTAGGTACACTTTGTAGAAGCCTTAAAGTCTTTGGTTGAAAAAAGGTACTCTTGTTTCATTGAGGTAGAATTCACCATTTTCCAGTAAAATCGATATTAAAATTTTCGGTTTTTTGAAATCCGGTGAAAAGGCTAAGGTTTTTTTTTTGGATATCTCAGCAAACACTTAATATTAAAACATGAAATTTATTAGAAGTTCTACTAGCTACAAGGCATATGTATTAAAGGATGTTACTTTAAAATATTTTTCCAGTGACGTGGGTGCCTTACTATTATTTTTTTTTTAATTTCATAGTTTTATTGTAATTTTTTTTTAATTTTAAATTTTTTGTTAATAAAACCTTCTATTATTGTAATTTGACAGAATGTAATGTTTTTAAATTAAACTTATTTTCAGATTTCTTTGTTTTTTAAATGTTTACTTTCATTGGTACTTTAAGAGAGTTTTAAAATAAAACAAAAAATAATAACAAATTGCAAATCAAATTTGATTGTGAACCACACGGGAAACTAATTCTTAAGCAAGTATCTACCAGTCATGTGTCCCCAAAAATCATAATCAAGGGGATTTAAATCAGGTGATCTTGGTGGCCAGGTTATGGCTACCAATCCACCTTGTAATTTTCTTCAAGCCAATTCCTCACTTGACGTCCGTAGTAAGCTGGTGCCCCATCATGTTGAAAGATGTGCCCTAAACGTAAATACAGTGGCACATTATCTAATAAATCCCCAAGTTGATTATGTATTATTGTTATTTGTCGCTCATAGAACTTCTAATAAATTTTATGTTTTAATATTAAGTGTTTGCTGAGATATGCAAAAAAAAACCTTAGCCTTTTCACCGGATTTCAAAAAACCGAAAATTTTAAAATGATTTTACTGGAAAATGGTTACTCCTACCTCAGTGAAACAAGAGTACATTTTTTTAACAAAAGACTTCAAGGCTTCTAAAAATTTCACCTAAAGTTAAAAAATCCTACAAATAAAAAACTTAGGGCAATATTCTCCCAACTACCTACCCAGTGGGACGCCACAGGGAGAAATACAGTTAAGCTAATTAAACCATTTATTGCGTCTAGCTATGCGTAAAATATGTATAAAATTTTATTTTGATACCGTAATCGGTTTCTGAGATATTGTAAAAAAACTGCTTGTCATAGCTCCAATTTGGGGGGCTCTAGTAACATTGCGAAGCGTTTTTGAAGGTATATTAATAGAAGATTTCAGTCTTATTTTTGAATGTACTTTATCCCCTTAAAATATTGTCAGCTAATTTCGGGACACCCTGTATATTATTACGGATTTGAAAAGCTGCTAAAATTTCTCTTAATTCTTGTATATCATACCTGTACCTAACGAATTAATTACAAATAATGAAATATTCTTTAGAAGAACGGCTAAGTGTAATAAAATTATATTACAAAAGTGGACAGAATGCTCGACAAACACAAAGAACGTGAAAAATATATAGAAATTTGACACTTGATTATTTTGTCTAACTCACGGACACTTTAAAGCAGGTTAAAGGATGAACAGGCGAAACGGGTATCCATCTATCAGGTATTAATCGTACGGTAGACGAACATTTTCCGAATTTAAAACTGAAGAAAAAAGGCGTTTTTGAATTAAAAATCCAACATTTTAGATCAAAATTTATATGAGAAATCGGATAAGCTCATTAAAAATACGGCATCCCATTTAAAAAAATATCAAATTATATAAATTTTTCTTGAAATCCATGCAGTCAACACCCGAATATTAAAGTGTTTGGCTGTAAACGACCAGCGTTTTGAACATCTGTTCAAATAGCATTTTATTAGTTATAATTGTAGTAGTCTTTTATTATTTGACTTTAACATTTTTTAATAAAATTGTTCTGGATCCTTATAAATTTTTTAAGATTCATTGGCGGTCAATTAGAGTACTTTTCGTTAAACTTTATACATGTCCTGGCGATAATTCTATCACATTGTCCGAATAAAATAAATAAATTTATAAAAACTGCATTTGCATAGTTTTCTTTCATGACTTTAACCTGTATTTCTATCTTGTATCTCAACTTAATGAAATGTCAAAACGATAACCATAGCAACATACGTAAACATCGGTTTTTGTCATGGCTAACTTACTAATAACCGAATGAAAATTGAATTGTATAGAAACTTTTACAAATTGTAGAGTGGTCAAGCTAAGTGATCTATGTGCCAAAATTCAAAAAAAATTTTTTTTCTATTTATATGATCTATGTACAAATGCCAATGCCCTACTAGAAGATCTAAGCGCCAATTTCGTCCTATTCGTTATAAAAAGCATTCATAGATGGCAAGAATCTGAATCCCAGATACTGTATCTCGCATACAAAATCCCAGTATAAAAGGAGCTATAGACCTTTTCTATATTTTTTTGTTCAATTTATGTACAAACGTTGTTTCGATTAACTGATATTAAAATTTTCTCCTACGAATGTTTTTGTGTATGTTTATTAACACAATATCAATAAAAAATATACTATTGTATTATTCTCAGCTTTAAAACAGTTTTTTACATTTTCTGGTAGTTTTCGATTATGGCACCTAGATCACTTAGCTTGACCACTCTACAATTATGCTTAATACGTCAAAAAAATGGTTAAACTAGTTAGTTGTACAGGTATGATATACAAGAATTAAGTGAAATTTTAGCAGCTTTTCAAATCCGTAATAATATACAGGGTGTTATATTTGAAAAAAGGACTTATGGCCACTTTTTCAAGTTACCAGAATAAGTGTATTTTTCATCCACCCTGTATATTGCAACGAAGATTTGGGACTAGGGCTAAGAGCCCTATGGTATTAGTTAACCTTCCTCGGCCTGCACACAACAACTCACCAAATTTTCATCGTAATCGGATAAATGGTATAGGAACGCATGCTTTACATACAGACAGACAAACATTCATTTATATATTTATATATAGATTAATAAATGTATTAAAGTAATAAATATAATATATAGATTTCCGCAACCAAACATAAATGCTAGGCCACGCCCCACGCCAGACGTCAACAGAATAAAACGTTTGAATATTACTTACACCAACTTTTAAAAAATAAAAAAACGGTATCATAATAGATTTCTTATGAAACAAAATTAGAAAAAATACAATTTTTCGAACGTCGTAATGAGCAATTTAGAATAGCACTAATCTAGTGGAAATTTCGCTCCCCCAGAATAATTTCCTGGTTGCGCTGCAGCTTCTGAGATACAAACAAGACACTTCTATGGCGATAATAAATTTAAAGATTGTGTCCTTTGTTTTCACGAAAGCACTTGGCAATTTTACACTACTTGATTCTTTATCGTTACCCTTACGGTTGTGTCCTTAGGTTGTTTATCCGTATTGTTTATCCTGGACTACTTTCCGCCCTACAGCCTCTGCTCGGGTAAGGCTAAGACAAAGATAATCCTACAAAATTCCCCTGCAGGAAACACAATATTATCGTATTTTACAAGTAAATCTTGGATATGTACGTTCTTTTTAAGTTTTAAAGCACAGAATTATATTAAATTAGAACATGATATAATAGTATTGTAGGGGCGACCGGGGCTAGTAATTAATTTCACAAAAATAATTTTATTCTAATTTGAGAAGGATTTTGGACAAACTTTATATTATTAGGTTTTATGTTTTGGGCAAGCTACAGAAAATTTTCCTTCTTGCACTGTTAGAAATCCTGGACGTGAGAATCAAAAAAATTTATAATCAATTAAAATAAATCAAATTTAACCTAAAATGTATAGTTATTTTAACTCTTTTGTGTTTAGTAAAAATCAGATTTTAAGAACTAACTTTTCTGGAAGTCGTTTTAACATAACAGCTAACTAAAATTAACATGCAATTCTTTTACGGTTCAAATAAATCAAATACTAGTAACTTTGATAAAGTTTATAATCATTATCAATATCTTTTTTAGTTAAAATTTTAAAAGAAGTTAATACTAACATAAAAAATGTGTCAAATTAACTAATTAAGTTGTAATTTTTACTGCACAATAAAATCAGATTAATGTCAAAATAGTAATAACATATTTTATGAGTTACTGATTGACTGAAGCGGTTTTAGTTAAATTGACAAAAAAACGGGAGTGGACTTTCTGGGACATAAAAAAAAAGTTAAATTTGATTCTTTTCTTTTAACAGTGTGTGGATGTACTTTTTCAGCCAATTTCAAATTATTTTAATTATTATCTTATAATAGAAACTATCCTAATCGAATAGCAAGAAAAATCACAAATCATTTAAATAAATATATATATATATATATATATATATATATATCGATGGTGTCAATACAATACCACTTATCTCCTTGGAAGCCAATTTACAGGAATCTAATTTCACAAGTCATCACATCGCCATGTTATATTGGAGATAAGAGGTATTGCATTTTACTTTTGACAAATAGCGGGCTTAATAATCAGATTATTGCCATTGTGGTGCCATCTATCGAGTCATTATATATTTGTTAACCAAAGGCAACAGAAACCTTGATTTTTTAAAATTGTGGAGATACGAGGTATTGTATTGACACCATCGATATATATACATAATTTTTGTCAATGTGGCACCATTTATAGGTGAAAATTGTCTTTACGGCACCCAATTTTACGTTACAGTTTGTGTTAGAAAACATTGTGAAGAAAATGGCAATTTTTGTTTTCTTTAAGACCCAGAAAGTTTCTGGAAAAGTGTCTACCAATAGGTAAGTAAATTTACATACAATGTACTGATTTATAATTTTGTTTTTGGTTTGCATGCTGCAATGAAAACAAACTAATAATTTTTGCGAGATTACAGAAACGATAAAAGATATCGAAACAAAATAAATTTCATTAGATGTGATAAGTTAATAAGTCAAGAAAATGTACATTTACGGCATAAACCTATGCAGGGGCAGCTTTAGGACTTAGACTTGATGAGGGGGAGGGGGCGCAAGCAAATTCTAAATAAGGTATTAAGTCAAAAGCGAATTTAACTTTTTGGCATAGGGAAGTAACACTTCTACGATTTTCAAAGTTTTCCGTAATTTATTAACATAATATCAGAATTAATTAAGGAACAAACCCCCTTTAGTTTTATCTTATTAGGGGTTAATACATGACTCATCGGAGAGTCATAGTATTATACAACTCCCCCATTTCTAACTCCACAACTCGCGAAATTTACCACCAATTTGTAAATTGCAGTAAGTAATAAATGTGCACCATCTATATACGAGTATAGGTACTATACTAGGAATCCAAATGTGACTTCCGTTACAGGACCATCGATATTCTGGATTACCAATGGACATCCAAAACCGCATGTCCTACTGCTCTGCAAATAAGATATCCATGTGACTTCCGATAGTTCATGGATATTCTGGATTACCAATTAACGAACAAGGGAATATGTCCATTATATGGAGTGAGTCGGGAGGAACGGACCAAATTCCAGGAGTGTATCTTACACGTGAAAATAATGTAAAAAACTCATATCATGTTCTTATCCAATTTTCATTTGTTTTCAAGTAAAAGCGTAATTAGAATTTTTGATCTAGCGTTTCAGTTGTATCCAAATTTTCGCATAATCAAAGTATGCTCTCTTGGGGACTCAAAAACATTGTTTTGATAATATGTTAGTGTATTGTGACAGTATAATTGAACGTTTACTTTCGAGTTTGTGTGATTTAAAGTCTTACACCTGGGTTTTCAAGAGGATGCTTGTAACTTACTTAGAAATTATTTGACGAATAGAACGCAAACATGTAGTTAATTCAAATGGACATTTTTCTGAGCCAAAAAGTCTCTTGTGTGGAGTACAACAGGGCTTGATACTTGGTCCTCTGTTGTTTTCTCTTTATACGTCGCAATTTTATACACACCTAAAATATTGTTCAGTTCATTTCTATGCGGATGACACGCAAATCTGTTTCATATGCACCTGATAGTTGGTATTGATGAAGAGAACCGAAAAATAAATGCCGACCTGGGTATCTTCTTGAATGTTTTCCATTCTCATTGTTTAAATCTCAATCCCAGCAAGGTTTTATTATTTGGAAAAAGTCATAGTAGAGAGACATACCGGGTGTCCATGGAAGGTGCGGTTCGCCCCTCTAACTTTTTTGTTTTTCAAGATAATGGAATAAAATTTCAAAGATTTGTATATTACACAAGACTGCATTTTTTGACAGGTGACTCAACATTATGGAACTTCTGGTTTAACCGGAACCTGGAAGAAATTTGTTTTTTTTTTAACTAGAGGTCTATGAATTTTATTAAATCACTTATTTTAGTTCTTCAATCTTGGGACAAATAATTTTTTTTTTATTTTCTATGGAGCTATGGACCATAGCTATCTGCTGTGTAAAATGTAATATTTAAAGTTGTAGATAACTAATTTTTTAAAACGACAACATGGTGGCTCGTGGGCTATTGGGGTTTAGAAAAACTATCAATAAAAAACTTCAAAAAGTTAACTTCGAACTTTCCTAAAATTTAGAATCTTTTGAGAATAAACTTAAGTTTAAATGCATCAAGTAGCCTGCTACTAATAAAACTGATAACACAAAATCATTAAGATGTCTTGAAGGAAATTGACATACCGACAGCTTCTGCCAAAGTAAATTGGTTTGTTGTTTAAAAAAACATGGAAAATCATACTTAAGGGGAGTGAAAAAGTTTATATGTTATTGGTTTTTGGAGAATGTGGGAAGAATTCGACCAAAGCTGCACGTCTTTATGCACAAAGATATCCTAATCGGCATCATCCAACTGGGCACTGTTACCCAAAACTGGTTCAGAAAATGCGAAATGAGCCTAAAAATAAGGAAAACGATGCCTTTATTGAGAGTGAAAATAAAGAAATAGATGTTCTGGCAACAAACTAATTTACTTTGGCATAAGCTGCCGGCATGTCAATTTTCTTCAAGGCATCTTAATGATTTTGTTTCATCAGTTTTGTTGGTCACAGGCTACTAGATGCATTTAAACCTTATTTTATTCTCAAAAGATACTTCATTTTAGGAAAGTTCCAAGTTAACTTTTTAAAGTTTTTTAATTGAACATTTTCTAAAACCTAATAATGTGTGGTATCAAAATAATCGTAATAAAATCCCCTTTTTTCTTAACCTGACGAGCCACCATGTTGCCCTTTAAATTAAAAAAATGAGTTATTCAACTTTAAAAATTAAATTTTACACAGCAGATAGCTATGGACCAAAAATAGTAAAATTGTATTTTCCCCAAGATTAAAGAACTAAAATAAGTTATTTAATGGCCCTCTAGATAAAAAAAATAAAGTTGGAAAATTTTTCTTGGTGACAAAATGTGACAAGTGACACATCGTTATATTTAGAATGTCATAATATGGAGTCAAAAAAAAATATATCTACTAGGTGTTCCATTCAAAAATTGAAAGTTAATGTCACTTTCGGTTAAACCGGAAGTTCCATAATGTTGAGCCACCTGTCAAAAAATGCAGTTTTATGTCGTATACAAATCCTCCAAATTTTATTCCATTATTTTGAAAAACAAAAAAGTTATAGGGGCGAACCACCTTCTGCGGACACCTGGTATATGAATCGTGTTGGTGTTTGTCTTAATGATGTCCGTTCAGTCTGTCTGTCTGTGTGGGGTTGCCAAGAATTTGGGTCTATTGATGGATAAAGATCTTAGATTTTCTTCAAGTATTTAGAAAGCATTTGGCAATCTGAAACGGATTTATGGTCAGTAGAATTGCTTATTAAAAAAAATGGAAATCGGAAAAGAAGATAATATGAGTTTTTTTACATTCTTTTCACATGTATAATATACCCCTGGAATTTGCTCCGGTCCTCTCGACTCACCCGGTATAAATGGATATCCATGTGACTTTCGTAAGTGGTCCATGGATGGGACTTTAAAATGGCCGTCCATTGGATACTGTGTGCTGTTTGGTTTGCATTAAGTTATTAATAAAATACACGACACAAGCAGCGTGTGATTACGATCAAAAATTTTATTTTTAATTAGGGTAGAAATAATTCAGATAGGTACCTAAGTTCTTGCCCACATTTGTTAATTTTAGAGGTAAAAAATCTTTTGTTAGTTGATTATTTAGGTATTTTTTAATTATAAATAATTATTTTCTATTATTTTAGGAACGAAAATTTCTGACCTTTTTCTCACACACACTCATTCAACGTGAGGTACCTACAGTTCGTTTACCAACCCATTAATTTTTTTTTTTGAAAAATTAACGAAACACGTCAACAATACTTAATTTCAAAGGGGATTCTTTTACATAAAAATTACCGTTCTCTTTTCAGCCCCTTACTCCCTAGAACCATGCACCTCCTAAATTTTTTTAAATGGAATGCAAAGTGTATCATGCCTCATTTAAATGGTCCTCTCGCCCTGATTACAACCCATAGTTGAAAATCGACAGGTCTTCAATTTAGTTATTTATTTATTTAAAATTTAAACGATTTTCAATATTTTCATGTCATATTAATAAATGCTTTCTGATTCCAAAATAATAGGTGGGTTGGTAGGTTTTAAAATGTACACAATTTTTTAGTTTTAAGTTTATGGGCCATTTTTTAATGACAGAAAATATTTTCATTTTAATTGACTTTAAGAACAAGAATTTTATTCGTTTTGTTTAATTAAAAAGTTTTTCCTAAATTTAGTTTAATAAACATTGAAAAAAGCAAGTCTATTTTATTTTATTTACTTCTCCCACTTATTTTGTAGCATTTTTATTTTCCAGTCCTTTCCAGGCTTTTCATAAGATACCACAATTTTTCATTTAAACTAAAGCTCTGTTTAATCGAAATAGTCTTTATTAATTTAAAAGTAAGTTTTTGGAACAAATACCTACTAAAATATATTTGGACAATCTTTTTACAAATTAATTTATATAGTATTGAAGCTGTTTGGAATTCTTGTGAATTAAAAATTCGGTATTCGTTGCTAAAAAGAATTTTTAAAAAAAATAAATCCCTAATTAATTTTAGACTTTAAATACTTACCTGTAATTTAATTCATAAATCATCATAATTTTCTTGCTGTAAATCTTGTAAAAATAGTTATCTTTGGTCGTCCATATTCTACGAAGGGATAGAAGGGTCATTAAATAAAAAAATATATTATTTTATGTATTCCGAGTTTAATTCCAGAATTTCGAATTTAAAGTCGAATTTCGAGATTCATCGCAGAATTCTGAGTTTAAACTCAGAATTACTAAAATTAATATTTGTTTGTTGTTAATCGTCTTTCCACGCCTTCGTCGATCGTATAGAGGTGTAAGATACTATTTCTGCATTATTCCGAACTTTGATTAGCATAGTATGGGAGTGCGAAGAAATAGGTAAAGTTTGTACAATAAGAAGAGTAGCAACTAAACATTTGATATCTTATCATATAAGATCCTTCGTCCATCGTCCTGAGTTTAAAGACTTTCTCTGATATCTATCAAGATTTGGAAAGGCTAAGGACTATATACCCACATTAAAAGCATTCCTGCCCTACGTACATTCGCCCTTTTTCTAGCTTAAAATGCATTTATGCAAATTTTCCAAAAATTACTGATAATGTTCAATGAACTTGTTATATAAAAAAAGCAAATATTTGTAAGGTGTCACTTTAACCTGTAATATCACAAGTTCATACATTTTGGTGTCATTCGGAACAAGATTAACGAGGGTGCCACTAAACGAACCTTTTGACAATTTTGTTTTATATGTATATAACATTAAAACATCTTGGCAACGCTGTAGGGTGACAGTTTGACCTGTATTATCACAAGTTCATACATTTTTGATGCCCTTTAGACACTATTTACATGGATGTCAATAGAGCAACATGTAATTATTTTATTTTATACGTATAAAAGTGTGGGTGTCAGATTGTACATCGGTTATGTGGGTGCCATGAAGTGCAATGAATACGTATATATATATATATATATATATATATATAACCCAACTGACAGACTGACATACAAACATAATCTCAAAACAAATTCCCCATTTGTATCCAAATTTAAAAATGTAATCAATTTAATTAATTATTTTTACGTTTTTAATTTTAGGTAGGTACTTATTTTCATTTTCATTCAAATTTCGGTTTTTCACCAAGTCTAGTGATGATAATTTAATGCTGCGATTATTGTGTCAGATTAAAATCAAATTAATAAAATAAGGGTTTTTGGAATCCAGTATAACGTCAATCAACGATGCCTTGCCAAGTCATCCTATGTTTGGTACCTCCGGGGTTGCTTGTCACATGGGACAAACGACCCAACTAGATTTGGGACAAGCCCCACAACCTGATTTAATGAATGATGAAAGAGTTTTGGACTTCAATTGTCTTTATTTGTTTTAGATCACAACGTTTCAACTGGTAAGTATCTCCAGTCATCTTCAGGTGAATACTAAACACACAGTTTACCCTTGAAAACGGTTAGAGATACTGACTAACCGAAACGTTGTGTTAAGTAACAAAATAAAGACAATGGAAGTCCGACAAGGTAATTTTTTTGAAAATACTAAATAAGTAAAGTAACTACAGGACTATTTATACTAGCTAGGTGCACTGAAGCATAACTGAGGTGGGTGCAGTCATGCGTTCAGTTGGCACGCGATCTTATCCTAAGATTACATCTATCTAACAAGGGTTTCCAGATATTTCTTATGTCTAATGATGGTTTACTAAAGCAGCCTGGGTCCTGGTGAATAGCAGCAGCTTCCTTGAACTTTCTTTTCCTCCAGTGTGGTTCCTTATGTAGGATTTCAGCTTCTGACCACATGATATGGTGACCATGTTTCCAGGTATGCAGCTGACTTTTCGCTCTCTCCTTTTAACGTATTGTTTTTGTGTTCTTTAATCCTTGTTTCCAGTGGTCTTAATGTCTCATTTATATAAGATTGGCCGCATTCGCAGGGGATCTGGTAGACGCAGTTTTTTCAATCTTTGTGACTTGTAGGCTTTGTCTTCGTCATGTGGCTTCTTAGGGTGTTCCTCGAGTTAAATACTGTGTTGATGTTATATCGCTTCTTATTTTCTCAGATAATTCCTTTGACATACATAATATTGAGTGTTGGTTGTGCCTCTCTGTTTGCTTCTTGCGCGTTGGGTCGATTCTTACGATTTTCCAATATTGTGTCAACTAATCTTGTGGGGTAGCCATTTTTGTTGAGGTCGGTCTTGATGTGGTGGGTTTCTTTTTTAGGTGCTTCTTCCGAGTTACAGATTGTAATGCAGATACTTACCAGTGGAGACGTTGTGATTTAAAACAAATAAAGACAATGGAAGTCCAAAACTCTTACATCATTCAAGAAAAAATATTGTCTCCAACCTTCAAACAGTAACCTGATAGAATATTTTTAGGTAATAACTTCAGAAACAAAAGATATTAAGGCGCAACAAATACATTAAATTGTAGCTAAACAAATATCAAGCCATATTTATGTTTTTATGATCATCTTTTGGTTTGTGTCAGTTACGTTCATGTTAATTGCCATCGGTAGGTATTTTATATTTTCTTTAATCCGCTTTGCGTCGGGCATTAATATCCATAGGAGGAAACGCATTTTCCTCTTGAGGTACCCAAGCAGCAGACTGTCGTCTAAATCACGTCATTTTTTGGGATTTTTACGTCTTCGACGTCATGTTACCAAAAAATGACGTGATAATGTCGTCATCGTTCTAACGTCAATTAGACGACATAAGTTATAAGTCAATATAACGTCGTTTTTTGGACATTATCTATCAACCAGCTGTCGTAATGCGCGCGCACGCCATGCCATCGTTCTTGTCCTTTTGTGTTTGTTCGTGTTGTAAATATAAACTTGTAAATTTTGGTCTCAAAGAAATCATTGTTTGTAAGAATAGTAAAGATAGCCATATAGCATCGGTTTGTTCTAGTGCTTGGTCTGAGGTTCTTTCAGTTGTATGTGTGTGTTTTTCACGGCGGCGCGGCGTGTTAAAGGGGTAGGTAAAGCAGTATAATAATAATAATAATTTCTAATTATAATGCTGTAAGTTCACCTTCCGTTGCATACATTTACAGTGCCACTACTAACTGCCAAATAAATTTAGCTATGCAGCGATTTAAATTAATAATTAATAAAATATTTTTGATAGCAGTTCCTATTTTAAAGTGAGAAGGACCAACTGAGTACCCCCGATTTTATTAAAGCAGTACGTTGCAATGAAAAAAAAAGTTAAAACATAACAATTAAGCTTCTCCGTTACTTATTTTTTTAGTGTTTTTTTCTGTGGTATTTCTCTAAACTTTTCTGTACCTAATCCTAACCTATAACTTGTTTTTTGTTTTAGGAAAAGATGGCATAATTATGTCATTGTAGAATGGGAAAATTGTGCACTTTCAGTGGTGTCTAAAATGTGGTGAACACCATTAAAAAGAGAAGCCTTTTGGCCTTCTTACAAAGATCAAAGGATTTTCAATAAATTACTTAAAGAGAAAGAAGTCAATGATGATCGAGTCTTGGAAATTGTATAAAATTAAGCGATGCATGTTTGAGGCAGGTAGGGACTTTCAAGAAATGCATGGGTCGAGGTTAATAGTAAAATGTATTTTCAACTAAGCCTACTAAGTTTTGTCATATTAAAATTGATTAAGCTATTTTACATTTAAGTTAGTACATAATATACCTTGTTGTAAAATGGATTTGTCGTGAAAAGAATTTAAAAGCCATTTAGGTAAAGTCTTCCGCTTAGAGGTCCTGTACTGTGCATACATAAACCACATACACAATTAAATAAAAACAAATTAACAATTAAAGTCAAAACAAATAATTTCTGATCATTTTATAAATACAAAATGTTTTTAGACGATATAGATAAAGCTATAAAAAATGCAAAGATGCAGAGGATACCTCCAATAACTTGGATACCGACAAACCAACACTATTATTAAAAGGAAACCAAAACCAAAGCGAATATTAAGTAGTTCCGATGAGAATGTACCTACAACTAAGAAGAAAATACTTATTGAACGTGCACCCAATTTAAGTACAATAGAATTAACCCAAGGTTTTCTGCATGGTAAGAATTTTCATAACTATATATAAATATGTGGCTTGGTAATTTGTCTTTTTTCTGTTTTATTTTTAGACGGGTCACCAACTCAATATGTCCCTCCTGCAAGGACCCCTAAATATATAGGCATATAAAACTATGTTTCAGAAATATAACTGTTTTAAATTAAATATTGAATCTTTCCTCTTTCTTAGTTAAATTAAGTTTAGGTATACAGAAAGAAAAAAAAAACAACATATTACTAAAAAAATTGTATAAGTAGTGTATCTACTATATAATATATAGGGTAGTGTAAGCATGATTGGTTGGAGTATTAAGTAAAATTTATATTTCTACATATTTTAATTACACATAATTATTGCTGTTGAAATGAAGAAAAAATATTTTTAACCTATAGGTGCCCCTCTGCGGTTTTTTAACTATAATCTAATCATCATCAGCAATAATAAAGGCCTAATCCTCTACCCTATCTTGGTTGCCAAACTACTAACGAAGCCCCCTACAGGTTAAGAGCAAGCACTAGTAACGCCTTCGCCATTTAGTTTTTTGGTCAATATTTCGTTACTTCTTTGTTTTATCCAAAAATCGGCTAAATACCCCCTTTTGGTTACTACTCCCTTGGGTACCTACAGTTTAAGGTTAAAAAAAATTAATTGATAAAGAAGGGTAAAAACGAAATTTTGTCAAATTTGAGCATATTTCTTTTTCTGCTTTTATTAATTTATAAATTCACACTTTTATTAGGTACGTATAACTGTAGGTAATTGTACCCCAAAGAGGGGTATTTGGACGATTTTTTGATTAAACAAAGAAGTAACGAAATGGCGAAGGATTCACTAAGGTATGCTATTAAATGGCTGGCACATTAATGCTTTGATGACGTGATATGTCGGCACTAATCACGTCGTTATAAAGTCACTTATCACGTCGTTATAAGGTCACTAAATGACTCCCTAGTCACGTCATCGGTCCGTGACATAATCACGACATCCTACCGTCATTATCACGTAATTTTTAAAGTACAGTTGACGTTTAAGATGACGAAAAAGTTACGTCAAATTGACGTCAGTCTGCTGTCTGGGTATGTATATAATTTTTTCTACTACTGCTAGTTTAACGGTTTCGATTTTGCAAGACACTAAAGTTCCTAAAGGTCATTAATTGTCAAAATATACAGGCTGTTCCATTTAAAATAAAAGAATAAGTATCTATTTCCGGTATAATACAAGCGGGAGTGCCATTATCTTGAAAATATTTTTTAACTAATAAAATAATTTATTAAATTTTTTCAATATAATATATTTGCGTGTTAAGTATTTTTAAATCTATCGCATTTTTATGTCATACTGCCTTCCATATTTTTGACCTGGAAACACTGATAATATATTAATTTACCCTGATTCAGTATTGAGGTCTTTTCTGCAATTAGCCAAATTTTTAAAAGCATTTTTTTGCAAAGTTGCAGAATAATTTCGTAATTTGCAGATTTTTAAAGACTTTTTAATAAAAAGGAATTTTGAATTTACCAAATAGATTTAAAAATCCAATATTCAATGAAAATAGAAAAAAAAAACCCAAAAATAAAGTTAAAAAGAGTGTTTTTTTACAAAAATGTTGATATAGGAGGTCGAAGTAGGAGCACCATATACAGTAATTCACCTGAAAGTTGGCCGTGAAACTAAACACATACGTTTTAGTAATCCACCGGATTCTTAGAAAATTCGTATTATACGGTTCTTAATATATCCATAGTGACACATCGAGGTAGGAGACCCTGTACATTTTTTTAAAATTTTGCCGTAAAAAGTCTAATTATTATTAAATAATTTAGAGGGGTAGAAAAAGACCCATTTTGCTCCCTTGTTCTGGGGTCAAAAATGACCTTTTCTAGGAAGGTAGTAGAAAAAAATTATTCCCTTTAGTAAATAAAAATAAATCATCCGTCTACTAAAGTAAACAAGGGAGCAAATAGAAATATTTGACCACTTAACATTTTGCATACAAGTTCAGTTCACGCGCCATCAGCCCATGCCTAAATTAGTGCCATGGTTAGGGCACAGTGGGTGGGGGGGGGGGGGGTCCACTTACGCCCATCTCCTTAATACGCGCTTAAGTTGATATTTCCCTTCTTTTTTTCCATAATAATTAAATCCCGTTACTATTTACTCCCTTCCTCTATTTTACTCTTATTAAAATGAGCGACAGAGAATACAGCTATAGCGAAACACAATGGCATTTAATTTGCCGGAATTTCCTGCAGGTTTCCGTTACTGCTCTTGTGTCATTTTACCAAATTGCAGCCGCATTTCAGCTGCATTTGCTTGAAGAAGTTCTTTTGTCGGCGCGATAAAATTATCTAATGTCTATTAGTTTGGATTATTGTTGATAAACTAATACGGGATGAATAAAAGATCTTTAACAAAAGCATTTAATTTTTACGATTTTTAGCATTAAACGTCATTAAATGTGAACTCTTTTGGAATATATTTTTCTAAAATTTTCTTTTTTCTTTCTACTTTATTCTGCTCATTACATTTTTAAATTAACTTCCGCGTAGCTGGAGTAACGTTTTCTACATCAAGTAAGCTCAACCAATACAAGTAATTTACATTAAACTTACTCTGAGGTTAATTTTAATCCTGTTTATTGTTAATTTTATATATTATAGACATAATAACAGGAACATATTTCCGCTATTATACGACGCTCTTGTTCGTGTTGTAAAGAAAGGCTCATATTAAAGGTCCGAAAACCTGCATCAAACGTGTCCCAACTTGGACCTGGTCTATAGCCAAGCCTTCTGGCGTACTTTCAAAGTAGGTCAGAAAGGAGAAAAAATTACTGAAAATAGATTTTACTTTGTGGTAGATATTATCGACACATTATAGGTGTATAGCACAAATACGTAATTTCTTTTAATAGAATACATACAATAAGTTATAAAATCTTACAAAAATTAACTAAGATTAATGTTTCTAGCAAACTTATACAATAATTCATAAGCAGCCTTTGGTTGCTCGATGGGCACCATATGACTAGCATCTCTAACTAAAACTTCGGTAAGGTTTCCAGCCTTCTTAACATAACCAGCAACATTATCATCCACTCGCCAAATATCTCTCGTTGCTGTCCGGTACTCTTCTGCAGCGCTAAAGTTTAAATTCTGAAGGTAGTTTTCGGTTAAGGGATAAGCTACAACCAAATCTAATTGACCGTTAAATATAAGAATTCTGTAATGACTTAGAAGTTCAGCAATCCAAGGAGCTACGCTTTTGCTAATATCATCCCACAGATTATCATATACTAGGTCAGATTGAGCGCCAAAATCAACTGCTCCAACGTGTAATGCTTCTCTAACCTCATCTAGTTGAATAAAGTCTCCCCAATAAGACGGAGAACCACCAGAGTCCTTTAGATAATTGTAAATGTTTGACAATCCTGTAGCTTTGTTAAACATGGATCCGTCACCTCCCAAAATTATATCTTCAAACTTTTGTGTGGCCGCAGTAAAGTTTCCTTTTTGAATAAGCTGTACAGCCTCAGCTTCTGCAGCTTTAATTTCGTCTCGCACTGGTACGTCTATTAAACCCAACTGGTACAAGTAATCGCTAAAGACAAACATATGCTCTGGATCGCTCCATCCGTTACCTATCAGACTTCCTTGTAGGTTAATGTTAACATCTGCTTCTGGATTCTTTTGGTATATAGTGTAACTTAAAGCAGGAACGTATTTACCTCCATACGATTCTCCCGATACAAAGAAAGGTTTCTCTTGTAGCTCAGAAAATACCGCGAAGAACTGTACCAAAGCTATATACAGATGGTTGCCAACTTTGGTTTGGTCTTGTGCAAAGCCTTCTGATGTAAAACTGAATCCGGTTCCCACAGGACTGTCAATGTACAACATAGAATGATCTTTGTGCCAAGAGTAATCTCTGAAAGATACACTTAAATCCTCATTAATTATAAAAGGTCCGTGCTCTGCGAAAAGACCAAACACGCTGGGGGATCCTGGTCCGCCTTGGAGCCACAATACCACGGGAGCGTTTTCGTAGTCGTTTGCTGCAGGAAAAAACCAGAAAAACAAGTTAGAGTTGTAGCATTCCTCTACAGTAAAGTATCCTGAGTAGCTTGTTACGTTCTGGAAACCTGGGTACTGTACTTGTGACAATGCTCTTGCTTCTTCCGTTTTATTTTGTCTTATGTATTCGGTCAAAATTAAGGGTTCACTGGTAACATTGGTCAGCCTAATGTGTTTTGGTCGATTAGTGGCAAAGCGTCCATTTGTGGACTGTAAGAATAGTAAAGTAACGATCAAGGAAGAAATTTTTAGCATTTTCACGATCTTCTTAGTGTCCTGTCTTTTGTACCTTAAAATAAAATAATAATTTTAATTAATTTACGGACTTTCTTCAGATCGAGAATTTGCTTTACAATAATTTAAAGAATACAAAATCGTTGGATAATCATGTTTTTATTGTCTTTCTTTCTATCACACTCTGCGGACTGTGATTGGGTTAGGTTAGGTTAGAGTGGCAGACTTCTAGCACTTGTTAAACAGTCTCACGTAGTACTATAAGGACCGTTGTGGTACCGACCACACGTGTTTCGCTGAACCTATCCGCATCAGATTCCTGATGGGTAACGCGACGTAGACCGTGCTCATTCAAAGCAGCCACTTCTGTTAATAAACTTAGTGAGTTGTAAGCTGCTTACTTCCTCCAGATCATTAAAGAATGGTTCGTCTTACTAACAAATTAAAAGACCACAATAGGTTTCGTAATCCATTCGTAAATAGTTAAACCAGTCTGCCGGCTTCAGTTTAACGAATTTGTGACTGTCGAAAGAATGCGGGCCAAAAAGATACGCCTATTTTACACCCTCTCCTCAGGTCTTGTAGCCACAGACTCGTAAGGTGGGTGTAATAGAACGCAAAAATCTATCTTTTTATTTTAAATTATTTTTATTTAAAGTTACGTTCTCATGAGTCAGAACAGGATGTTTCCTTTTAAATACAAAGAGGGGCCCTAAAAGCTTTTGTTCGCAAAATAAATATGAAAATAAAACCAAACTTACCAAACTATTTTAAACCAACCGTTTTCTTAAGTAAATAAATTGCCCAAGTTATTCTAAAGATTCGTTATGTCATAAAGTTTATTTTTCTATATCTTAAAAGCGGGCTGTTAGCAAAAACTTAACCATAATAATAAATATTTCAATCTATAGTACAGCACGCATTGTCGAAGATAACATCAACTTACTTAAATCTAAAATAACCCACAGATGAGCAATAATAAACAAGGGGACCTTCGTGGGTGGTCTATTATAATCAGATAATATGAATCATATATTAAGGAAAAGATGGAAAATATAGGTAGCAACCTGGATTTGTATTTTGACCGTTCCATGTATGTGAAAGACAGATCAGATTTATTCTTTATTTTCCCTGTATCAGCTTAAAGGTTTTTTTTTAAGTAAGTCTGATTGTTGTACTTTAAATCTAAGGTTATTTAGGAATGTTATTTGTTAAGACCGTTTTTACGGTTATTTTATAGGTATACTATGTATTGTCTATCTATATACATGATTTTTAAGTTGAAATGTCCCTAAAGAGAGAAAAAAATTTAATTAAATATCAAGAGTGGATAACTAGAGTCACCTAGCGGTCATATCTACAGGCATTCTGCCCAGTTTTATAACCTAAGGCAGAGTTTTACAGAGAACTGACCTCTGATTGGTTGCGTGGAATAAATTGTTTACCCTGTAAGACTTGGTACCGAGAAGTGATATTGATTTTAGTTCATTTTATAGAGAATATCTAAATATTTAAAGTAACATAATTTAAGGGCGTGTGTGTAGAAGTTAGATGCTTAATCATTCACAATTTAGTTCCTAAAATTCTTTTGTCGGGTTCGGTTAAGCAAGTTCCAGGGAATATACTTTCGGGTGTAGTCGAGCGGGTTTTAAGGGAATATATTAGCGGGTGTAGACGACCAAATTTCTAAGTTTCTATTTTCGGGTTAAGTGGACTAAGTTTTCAAAGTATATATTTTCGGACACATTTCTCTTTTTGATATACCCCTTGTTTGTTTCTTAAAAGTGTAAAGTTAAATTGTGGGTCTAAGTATGATTGTTTTTTTTTACTTATAAGCTTCAGGGTTTTAGTGTTTTTATAAGACTTTTCAGTTTTCGGGGATTATCATAAATTAATCTTTGGGTGATTTCTGAATCGTACAGTAAACGCATGTCAATGGAAAAATCTCTCTTTATTAGTTAGCATTTACATATTTTGTATTCGTTTTATGGTCTTTCTTTTCTTGTAACTTTTCTTTCTACCTTTCTTTATCATGTTGTTAATAGATTTATAAGTTGTTGTTTAAACTTGGTGTTGTTTTATTGTAACAATCAATATAAAGGGTTTCATTAACAAAAGTTGAACGGTTCGCGCCCGCGCCATAAAGACGCGTCGCTGCGTCGTTATTGTTAACATCATCACCTAGATCTTATTGTTGAGATAAGAATGACATCCTTACTGATTGGTCGACATGGGTAGTCATTTGGTATTAGCTAACAGTAGATACAACTAACAGAACAAAACGACATCGACGTTATTATCGAGAATTCTCCATTGTCTCCAAGAGTGCTCTTGCTATAAAATTGTCTTAGTTATTTATACTCGTGATTCTAAACTTATGTGAAGGGACATGTCTGGTATTCTCGGCCAGAAACGCTACCAGTGATAATGAATAATGTTTAATATAGTCAGAAACGCTACCAGTGATAATGAATAATGTTTATTATAGTCAGAACGCTACCAAGTGTATTTATAATTAACTAGTGATATACCAGATCAATCCTATCACATGGGCTACAATTATTGTGAAGATAATATATTTGTGTACAGTGGCGGAGGCATAAGCCATAAAAATAGCAAAGAAAAGGACAAAGTGGGCGACGGAATAGCTTTTGAAGACAAATCAGTTTTCTCATATAAACCTATTAAAAGAGCTTAAACTGGAGCGGGAGGTTGTTTTATTTATTTATTTACAACCATACATGTAATGTTGACATTACCACATTTTTAAAAGTTTGGAAGTGTCACATTCCCTACGACTACTTCCCTCTTCCACTTCCCTCACTTATTTCCCTCATTCTTGTTCTTCTCTCATTTCTCCCACTCATTCAATAAAGCAAAATATTCATGTAAAACCTTTATTTAACAATTCTTATACTTTGTGTTTTTTTCTAAACACTAATTTTTATATACCTTGAATGCTTTTTTATATTGCCCCCTACTTTTCCCCGGAAGTAAACTTGCTTCTGCTCTTTCAGCAGCCTCTTTGAGATCTGTTGGGGTGGAATAATCTTCATTTTCACTATCCGACAACATTTCGGGTTTTTTCTAACACAAATTTGACAGAACGAGACAAATTCAAAATTGTTTAAAGTTATGCTCCATTATTATGGCTCTGCAACCAGTACGAGGTCTGTTCAAAAAGTACCCGGAATTTTCGTTTTTTGCAAAAAAAAATTTATTTATTCGTCTACCTCAATGTGGTCCCCTTCAAAGTAGTCCCCCCCAGATATAATACACTTATGCCAGCGTTTTTTCCAATCTTCGAAGCACTCTTGATATTCACTTTTTGGTATGTCGTTGAGCACTCTCAGCGATTCGGCCTTTATTTCTTCAATCGAGGAAAAACGCCATCCTTTCATGGGTCTCTTCAACTTTGGGAACAGGAAGAAGTCACACGGAGCCATATCTGGTGAATATGGAGGTTGGGGCATGACTACGGTATTGTTTTTGGCCAAAAAATTACGAACAATCAACGACGAGTGAGCACGTGCGTTATCGTGGTGCAAAAGCCATGAATTGTTTTTCCATAAATCGGGGCGTTTTTTTCGGATTGCTTCACGCAAACGTCGCATAACTTCAAGGTAATACTCCTTCTTGACCGTACGACCTTGTGGTAAGAACTATTGATGCACTATGCCATTATAATCAAAGAAAGCAGTAAACAACACCTTGACATTTGATCGAACTTGACGTGCTTTTTTCGCTCTTGGTGACGTTGAATGCTTCCAGGTGGACGATTGTGCTTTGGTTTCGACATCATAACCGTACACCCATGTTTCATCACCAGTTATGACCCTTTCAAGCAAACTTGGATCGTCGTTGACGTCATTTAACAGCTCCTGAGCGATGTTCATGCGATTGTTTTTTTGGTCAAAATTCAGCAGTTTTGGAATGAATTTTGCTGTCACTCGTTTCATGCAAAAAACATTTGAAAAAATGTTATGACATGAGCCAATTGATATGCCAACTTCATCAGCAACTTCTCTAATTGTGATTCGGCGATCCTTCATAATCATTTTTTCCACTTTTTTCACATTTTCATCGATTATTGACGTGCTGGGTCGACCGGAGCGTTCGTCGTCTTCAACGTCTTCGCGGCCATCTTGGAAACGCTTATACCACTCGTAAACACTTGTTTTTTTCATAGCAGACTCACCATAGGCTTTTTGTAACAGTTCACACACTTTGTTACACTTTATTTCATTTTTTACGCAAAATTTAATACAAATTCTTTGACTCTTTAATTCTTCCATTGTTTAAACAAGCAAAAATCGCCGAGCTCATAAAAACACGTCGAAGCTTAGCGACTACCACAGACAAAGTAAACAGTGAATATAGCTGAAAATTTTATTATACTTTAGGGGCATGTATACCAACACAATAAAAAAAAATTTTGACAATCGGACTCTCCAGACCCGCGAAATTTAAAAATTCCGGGTACTTATTGAACGTACATGTTTAAATGACGCGATCAGCATATTTTTCTTTGGCGTCAAAACAATAAATGTCATACTTAGACATTTTTACTAAATTTTTTGAAAAAACCAAATATTATTTAATTTTCAATTAACGGTGTGGTTGTAAATAAAATAGTATAGAAACCTCAGAGGAAAGTTTTCATTACTGTCACGAGACTAAAGTTAACCTCGACGCTTCGCGTCTCGGATAACTAACTAATCTCTCGACAGTAATGAAACACTTTCCTCCTCGGTTTGTAATATACTATTACGAATGGATTATGAAATCTATTATACCCTTTTAAAATTAGTAACCCCTGTAACCATCAAATAAGACACGCTGCTATTTTAGCAAATTTTTTAAGTCAGTAAATTTGTATGTAGGGTAATGAGGCACTCTTGGGTGCTGGTTAGCGATATGCCATCTAGTTTAAACACGCAGTCTGTAGGCTACTAACGTATGTCTCAAAAGTTTTGGCACAACAGTCACTCAAGTTTATTAGACATGCGTTACGCTACTGCTACCTATAACCTATACTATAAAACACTGCGGGTTGTTTTTGTTTGAACTGACTGCTCGTCATGCAGCTGGTCGAGCAAAGCAGCCCGCAATCTATGGGCTACTTTTTACACTAATATAATAGGAGAGACGTTTTTATTAGCAGAACTCAAGACGTTCTCGTTGTCAGGCCCCGTTTTAAATTTTTTTAATAAATAATTTCCAACGAACTCTGTAGTATATTACAAGAAATACCGTGCGAGCAAAAATAATTTGCATCAAAGATGGCCTTGCATGTAAGGACGGAATGCTTAGCCGTGGAGGTTAATACCTGTTGGGTCTCAGTAACTACCTGAATTAACAATCAATCAGTTATTCCGTCATCTTTGACAGTCGTTACAAGTAATTTGATTCATCGCTAATTTTTCCAATTTCTTGAACAATTCACACAATGGGCTTTACGGAACAGCACAAAACATTCATGGTTGAAGCGTATTTTCGAAACGGGGTTAGAGTAAATGGTGAGTGGCAATACAATCCGGGCTTGTGCATAGACGATTTTCACGAACATTTTCCTAAAGTTGCTTTTATTGCTGGGGATTTTTATCATTGCCTGAAAAGAACTGTGGCTGTGTTTAGGGAAACAGGTTCTATACAACACCAAAAAGGAGCAGGAAGACCATCTGTAAGAACAGAAGAACTTGTTGCAAACGTTCGTGAAATAATGCAAAATACGCCAACAAATTGTATAAGACGCCTGTCCCAAGAAGTGGGAAGATCTTATGGAACATGCAGGACTATTCTTAAGAAGCAGCTAAATTTATTTCCTTATAAATAATCCAATTCCAAGAAATACTTTGTTAATTTTGTAAACAACAAAAATAAATTTGTGTTTGTCTACTTATTTTATTACTCATTAGTTTGGCATATCATGTCATAATATGAATTTGACAAAATTTTACCCTAGATTTGGTTAGATATATCGTCCCCATATCATTGTGATCTTAACCAAGCCTTACGTTTTTTAATCCAAGCCCTCTTTGATGCAAATAATTTTTGCTCGCACGGTATCTATAAGTACATATTATACAGCTAAATGTAACAAAAACTGTGTTTGTCTGGAAAGTATCCCCATTTCACCAATATGTAGGGAAAAATCTAAAAGTCCAACATTTTTAACTATGAGCCGAATTATAGAAGTTATAAAATGCAATAGTTTCTTGACAAAATGGTGATGAAATTACCCAATTGGTGGTTGGAAGTTTTCTATGGGAACCGTCTCGAGTCTATAATAGTACGCGAAAGCGCGGTCCAGGTAAGCTGTCAGAGCCTGCTAATAAACAGGAAATGACCTCTTT
The DNA here is from genome assembly GCA_963969555.1 of Polydrusus pterygomalis. Classification (NCBI taxonomy): domain Eukaryota; kingdom Metazoa; phylum Arthropoda; class Insecta; order Coleoptera; family Curculionidae; genus Polydrusus; species Polydrusus pterygomalis. Next base: position 108,182,940 of record OZ018377.1, read on the forward strand.
AAAAAAAACTTATTTATTATTTAAAAAATTGGTATACATTGAAAACGATTTTTTTTTACGGGTTAATTAATGAATTTAAAAATATGTTGTTTATAAATATTTAAAAAAATTAAATTAAAAATATTGGAAATTTTTATTTTGTCGTTAAGTGGATTTGATTCGTCTTCATCCCATTATATTATTTTCTGCACGAAACGCCCAAAGAAGCAGATCTTTTTATTCTCTCTCGCCCATTTAAACTCGTTTGTGGAAGTGAGATGTTTAAAACAAAGATGAAAGCGGGTTCGTAGTTTCGGAATAACTTTTGAACAAATGAAGATACGATTTTGGTTTTCTGGTATTCGTTGTATAACATAGAGTCGAATGGCGCGTGCTTATAAAATATACAATAATAGTAACAAGCTCGTTAAAATTTAGAAAAATTGAATTTAAACTGAAAAAAAAACCCAAAAACAAGCAAATTATTACTAGTACTAGCAACACAATGGCAAAAACCAAAATGTCAAATAGTTTTTAGTTTTTGAATGAAAACGGAACTACGAGTTAGTAACATTTGCTCCATCTCTGTTATACACACAGAAATATTATAGCTCTTTCTGCCTGAAATACGCGATGCATTGTGCTTTTAGTCCTAATGAACCTCGCATTTTAATAAGAATTAATGAGTTGGCTAGTTATTTTTTGAGAAATTATCAGTATGGCATTAGGACAGGTAGTATATGTGTGATAGTAAATAACGTATTGTTTATTTGCTTAAATTTATGTATTAGTACAGTGTACAATATTACGTGTTAAAATGCTATAATAAGTATAGTAGGTATATATATATATAATTTTTTAAATGTTACCTTTTTAGGAAGAATTAGAAAACTTTCGAGGTACTTGAAAAAACCACTGCCCAAGAAAGTAACCAATATTCTACTAAATTGTTGTAGAGATATAGATTCTGATTTTGTCGAATTTTATTAACTTGAAGTACCTACTTACGCTTACTTTAAAAAGATACAGTTGGATAATTATTAAATTACAATTAAAAATTTTAAATCATTGAAAATTATTACGTTGATAACATATGGTACTTAAAACTATATTCTGAATGAAGGTACCAATTTAAAATATGAAATTATTAATAAATATCAATTATTAGCTAAAAGCCTTTTAAACTTTTCAGATTTTAAAGATGACTCACAGTTTTACGAACGATGACATGCACGATTGATTTCACAATATTAACAAAAAAGTGTCTAATTACAGAAAGGTAGATACCTAACTAATGTTAAGATGTTATCAACAGACTGGACTAATAACTTATAAGTACCTATAATAAGGCTTGTGGTTTAAAATATTGCGGTTTTTTTCAAATTCAAATAAAGTTAGTTTTAATCAGCGTCAAAATCCTTGTTTTTCTGTTATTTTAAATTGATATTTTGTTATATAGTTACATTCCCATGAGAACGCTCTAATCTGCAAAATATACAGAATCGTTATCTCTTTTCTTAGATTTTCTACGTCTAGTTCCCATGCTGAATCAGCATTGTGAATGTTATAAATATATGTAACAGCAGTAAATACGCCAGTTCTTAAAACAAAATTTTTAAAAAACTTAACTTCTTTTTCGAGTTGTTAACTGGCGCAGTCGGGTCGGATTTTGTTAGCGGTTCTGCGCATAGAGCGTGTAAATCGTTTTCGTTTTAACGATTAATAACAAAAACGAACAATTTTAACAAAGTGCCGTGCAATAAGCTTACCGACCAGGGAAGAACGGGAACAAGCATCGTCCCACGTCCTATTGGTGCGAGAATAGGGAACAAGCATCGTCCCGATGCTCATAAGTAATCCAGGGGGAGGACAGCATCGCCGAGCCTATTGGAAACCTAGTTAAGGAATGAAAACAACAAGAATCATCGCCTTATTGTAAGTGCATCCTTTTAAAATATCCTTTCAATTTTTACCATTTTTGATTATTGAGTTGTCTCTGAATAACGCCTGTCTGTACGTCTGTACGTACGTTATATATAAATCAATTTATTTCTAAGGAACAGCTTTCGTCTGATCTCATTTTTAGAATAGTGTATTGTGTATTTTATTTTTATTTTTCATTTATAATACTGGAAAATCCATTACAAGACTTTTTGAATTTTATCGACATGGCACAGGCAAATTATCAATTGATTAGATATCAAGCCGATAATATTCCCAATTTTGACGGGAATGCGAAACAAATTAATCGTTTTATCAATGCTTGTGAAAACTTTTTTGAAAATCATAAAGACAGAACAAATAATGGGGCACCCATTAACATATGTCTTTTCGACACCGTTTTAAATAAACTTGTAGGGCGAGCAGCAGATTTAATTGCCTCCAGAGTCGAACTAAACACCTGGCCTTTATTAAAAGTAGCAATTGTTAGCACATTCTCAAATCAAAGATCAATTGATTGTATTTTACAGGATATTATTACCTTAAAACCGGAACGCAATGAAAATTCGCAACAATTTGGCCTGCGTCTACAATATGCGCGTAGCTTACTATTTTCAAAAATTAACATGTCACAAGATACACCTGAAATAAAATTACTAAAAATCAAAGAATACGACAATTTAGTATTAAAAACTTTTATAAACGGTTTGAGCTACCATATGTAGCTCGTAGTACGTTTAAAAAATCCCAAAACCCTTGATGAAGCCATGAATCACGCGTCGGAAGAAGAAAACTTCCTTTATTATAAAAACCGAGGAAATTTTAATACTACTAAAGCAGCACCTAATTTAAATAATTCAAAAAATACCCAAAATGTACCCCAAAAAATGCATTATTCTGCTAATGCACCACAACCACAATACTTTATTCCTCAAACGAGTCAAAACTTTTATAGACCACCATTAAATAACCCAAATCCATATAATCCCCAATTCATGGGCTACGGTCAATTTAGGCAACCCTCGAATATTTTTCGACAGGGACCACCAAATCAAAATTTCCAAAGACAAAATTATCCAAACCAAAATTTTGTAAATAAACCCAATTTTAACCCCAGACCATATAATCCGAATATGCAAAAAACTGTAATGTCTAAATTTAGAAAACCGGAACCCATTGGTTCATCTGGTTATATACCAAATCCTCAACTTAATCAAAATACGCAACAAAGACGCGACATAATCGTCGAAGAATTATTTAACCAATCTGTCGAAGATGTAAATAATTCCAATACCCTGATAATCAATATTATAAAAACCCTGAAGATGACTCTCAATATTATTCCGAACCAAACGAAACGTCGCATTACTATGACCAACAAAATTACTCCGCAGGAGAAACCGAATATTCATACGAGAACGACTTCTATGAACGCGATCCAAACTTGCAAAATGAAAATTTTCACCAGGACCAGAATTTCGAAAAAATAACGTAATTTGTTTAAATAATTATACAAATTCAGATTTACCCGCCATTATCATACCAGAAATAAATGCAACATTTCTTATAGACACTGGCAGCGGTAAAAGTTTTATAAATCCTGACCTTGCTTATCAATTATACCCAAATTCTATTTTTTCGGAACCTTTTTCAGTAAGATCTGCGCATGCGACCTCTTTTCACAATGAAATAATAAATATACCCATATTTCCATCATTTAATTGTTCAGGAAATCATAAATTTTACTTATTCGATTTCTCTCCTAAATACGACGGATTGATAGGAATGGACTTTTTAGAATACGTCGACGTAAATATCGCCATTAAATCGCGTAAACTAAAAATGCCAAATGCAATTTTACCCCTATGTCAAGAAAACAATGAACAAACCATGAATAACATCGAGACACGGACGGTAGAAATAATAATATCCCCTCGTACATGTCAAAAAGTAAAACTACCCGTAAAACAATCAAACGGTATAGGTATTCTAAAATATCAAGATTTTGGCAGCGCTGAAATGCCAGAAGCCGTAGTCAAAGTTATCGATTCTTTTGCAACAACCCTCGTAACTAACACCCGCGAAAACCCAATAAAAATTACTATTAATAAACCTTTTGATATTGAAATTTTAAACGAAACAGAAATAAATTTTATTGATAAAATGGAAACAGATACCGAATTAAACGAATATCTAGATAACCTTCAAAAACCAAATTAAAAAAATTTGCGCTTATCACATTGTAACGACGAAGAATTTAAAGCAATTCGAAAACTGTGTTTTGAATATCGAGATATTTTTTATAGCGAAGGTACCCCGTTAACTTTTACTAATCAAATTAAACATAAAATAAATCTTACAGATGAAACACCCATTTTTACTAAAACTTATCGGTACCCAGAAATACACAAAAACGAAGTAAAAACGCAAATTAATAAAAGGCTAGAAAACGGAATTATTCAAAATTCAAATTCACGGTGGAGTAGTCCAATTTGGATAGTACCCAAAAAATTAGACGCATCGGGCGTACGCAAATGGCGTATAGTTATCGATTATCGTAAAACTAATGACAAATCAATACCAGATACATTTTCACTTCCTAATATAAGCGATATACTAGACAAGCTAGGGAAAGCCCAATATTTTTCAACGTTAGATCTCGCGACGGGATTTCACCAGATATAAATGGAACCGAGCGACATTTAAAAAACCGCATTTTTAACAGACACGAGACATTTTGAATTTAAAAGAATGCCCTTCGGACTGAAAAATGTCCCCTTCACATTTCAAAGGGTCATGAATAACGTCCTACGCGGTCTCCAAAACGAAATTTGTTCAGTATACCTAGATGACATCATCATATTTTCCACCTCTTTACAAGAACATATTGATAGACTAAGAGCAGTATTCGATAGATTACGTCAATCAAATTTTAAAGTTCAACTAGACAAGTCAGAATTTCTACACAAAGAAGTTGCTTACTTAGGTCACAAAATATCAAAAAACGGAGTAAAACCTAATCCCGATAAAGTAGATGCCGTCAAGAATTTCCCAATGCCAAAAACACCAAAAGATATTAGTGGTGGAAAAAACGGTTCCACGTCTAGAGCGTTCCAATCGCGAACGCTCCAAAAAAATACCGCTCCAAAACAACGTTACTTTGGAGCGACCAAAATTTTCCAACCGCGTGCTTATAGGCTACAATATTAAACGAACTGTTAAAATCCCAAACAACCCATTGCAATTTTATGTAAGGGTCGCCGTGACGTGTGCAGTATGATGATTTACATGATTCATGATTTTTATTATAGTATTTATAGGATAACTTTTATTACGATTCATTTACACAACTAGGTATATTTCTTTAGAAATATAAAAATCGACGTTAAAAAAGTGTTTTTACTGTTTGTTTATTTATTCTTAAACTTATAAAAATGTTGGTTTTATATTTCATTTTTACTATTCTTATTTTATTAACAGTAAAATTCGGTAAATCTAATAATCTAAAAGTAATTATAATAGCATCAGTCTTCTTTCAAATTCAAACCGCACCGCAAGACATTTTTCATAGTTCCACGTTGCAGCGCGATTCACTATTGTTCGTTCCTGAAGTTTTGCTCGCTCCGGCCGGAACGTAGGTTCCGATGAGTGCGGCGTCGCTTCGATCGAAGTGACGCTCCAGTCCACTCCAAATCGCCTAATACCTTGTTTTATTATGCGTATTCAAGGGTATAAAACCAGTCCTAACGATGTATTTTATGTTGCGGTCCAAGCACGTGGGCTTACCAGATCTTACGCTCCGCTCCAAACCGTGAAACGTTGCTGCAAAGCGGCATTGAAATGTAACGCAGAATGCAGCCGTCGCGTCGCGTCCTCTATGAGCGGTTTCGACCGTTCGTTCTGTAAACTGCTGCTGACGTTTCCGTTGCCGGTGTCGCTCCACGGTAACTAGTTACTTAGTCGTTGTGGAGCGCGTTGGAGCGTTATCAAAATCAACCGCTCCAAAATAGCGTTATCTAAATACCGACCCACCTCTAAAAGATATTAAATCATTCTTAGGCCTCGCCGGTTATTACCGTAGGTTCATTAAAGATTTTGCAAAAATCACAAAGCCACTAACATTATGTCTAAAAAAGGGAGCAAAAGTTGAGCATACACCCGCTTTTATTAAATCCTTTAACCAGCTTAAAGAATTACTAATAAATGCCCTTATACTTAAATACCCTGATTTTGAAAAACCCTTCACCCTTACAACGGACGCATCAAATATAGCCCTTGGAGCTGTACTCTCGCAGGGAGATCCTCCAAATGACCACCCTGTAGCTTTCGCATCCCGTACGTTAAATCAAACGGAACACAGATATTCCACTATAGAAAAAGAACTCTTAGGCATTGTTTGGGCATGCAAATATTTTAGGCCATATTTATATGGTAGGAAATTTAAAATCTACACAGATCATAAACCCCTTGTTTGGCTATTTAATTTAAAGGAACCAAATTCTCGTCGTATTTCTCTCCATGCTATCGAATCCGAATCAATTATTAATAACCCCGGTGACATAAGTCAAGATATCGACAAATTCTTAGAACAAAGTTATAGCCAGTTTAACCCCGAAAATGTAGACCCCAACGACGCAAGTCGACAGCTTGAAAATAAACGATAAACCCGCAAAATAAACATCGTACAAAATATACAAATTAAACCTCCAGAAAAAATACCCATTCCCTCAACAAGCACAAACCCCACCAATCTTGTCAACCCTACAAATATTATCGAAGATCGTATCGACAACGACAATACGAATAACACAGTACACAGTACAAACGCGGAAGATAATTATGCTAATATGAATATATTAGACGATATTATTAATAACAAGCCACACCAAATTAATATTAAAAAATCACCCTATGACGCGTATATCAAAACAAACCACGAAAATGTCGATGACCATCAAATTATCCACGCAACATTACCCACTAACATGGCAGTAATTACAAATTTTCTTAAAGAATTTTTAAACGCCAAAAATACGTATGTTTATTTCTTTTCGAAAGAACTACGGCCTTATTTTCAACAAGCAATGAACAACCATTTTAAAAATTTAAAACTTATAGAGTGTTCAAAATTATTAAATAACGTGGCACCAGAAGAACGAGAATTAATGATTAAATATCGACACGAAAGTAAAACCAATCATCGCGGAATCGAAGAAACATGTAGATTTTTAAAAGCCAATTATTATTGGAAACCATTAAAATCTGATGTTACAAAATATTAAATAATTGTGAAATATGTCAACGATCAAAATATAATCGTAAACCACCCGATCAACCCTTAGTTTTAACAGAAACCCCGAGTAAACCATTCGAAATAATTCATATACCTTTATAGTCGGAAAACAAAAATTCTTAACAATCACTGACAAATTTTCAAAATACGCACAAGCGTTACCTTACAGCGGAAACGCAGTTTCATGTTGTGACCAACTAATAAATTTTTTTTCATTCTTACGTGTACCAAAACAAATTGTTTCAGACAACGGATCAGAATTTCAAAACGAAGTAGTAAAAGGCTTATTAAACACACATAATATAAAAATCCATTTTATTACCCCTTATCATCATGAATCCAATTCTCCCGTAGAAAGGTTACATTCAACCCTAATCGAACATATTCGAATTTTACGCGAATCAGACCCAAATGCCGACGTAACAAAATTAATGCCATATGCAATTATTGCTTATAATAATACAATCCATTCAAGTACAAATTTCACCCCTTACGAACTCGTATTTGGACACACCGGTTCTAGAGATCCTATGGATTTAATACCATCTCATGTATATACCCGAATATCTAAACAATCATAAAAATAATACACAAGTCTTATACGAAAAAATCACGGAACACACGAAAGAACTTAAACTAAAATCTATAGACCGGGCAAATAAAAACAAAACCCCTATAGAACCCAAAATTGGTTCCCAAGTCTATAAAAATCAGATAACCGATCAAGCAAAATTAAAAAGAAATTTTTAGGCCCATATCTGTTAACGCGTGTCCTAGAAAATAATAAAATCGAAATCGAAAATCCTAAAACAAAACGCAAAGAAACAATTCATATTAACGAAACTAAAATTATGCCCCTTGTTCCAGATGGAGCTGGACAATCGTCACAGGAACAGTAAAATTCCATGACCTTAACAACCACCCTGGAATGCTACCCATTAACCTAGGAATTGCACAACTTGAATCTAACAAATGGTCCTTTATCCAAAATTTTGACTTAACCCCTTTAATACTTAAATTTAAAACTGTTAAAAACCAAACCGAAAAGCTAACTTTTAGTATTAAAAATAAAACCCAATATTATAACGGCTATCACAATTCATTAAACCCAGTTTATACGCTCGAACTAAAAATAGAACATTTAATCGAACAAATATTACCATTTAAAAATACCCATAGAAGTAAAAGAGGAATATTTGACCCATTAGGCACCTTTATTAAAAGTATAACAGGAAACCTAGACCAAAATGATGCAGAGCAAATCGATGCGAGAATAAGAAAAATTGAAAACAATCAAAATAAATTAAGAATTGATGCTATCAATCAAATCACACTTTTGGATTCTACGATCAATAAATTCAAATCGATAATATCCAATATTACGCACAATGAATTGATATTAAAAGGTCATATCAAACAAATAGAGGAGACAATTAAAAATGTTGAAATAGGCCAAATCAACGCAAATCAATACTTTCTAATCCATATTATACTTAATCAAATTACATTACTATATCAATCAATTTATAATATGCTCGATAAAATCGAAGTGGCGACTACTTTTGCTAAAATGAACATTCTTCATAATTCAATTATTAACCCAAATGAACTCTTACAAGGAATACAAAATATTAAAAATCACTTGAATACGGACAAGCTTCCCTTAGAAACTAACATTCAAAACATACTTAATTTCGAAAAAATAATAACAATTAAAAACTTTTTAACGGGATACAATGTTATATTTATATTAGAACTACTCCTTGTGGAGTCAGAGACATATCAATATTTCAAATTATTCCCTTTACCAATCCCCGATAACCAATCATTTTTCGTCAACATACCCTATAAATCCTACCTAGCACTTGGCAATAATAAGTACACTTATATGGACGAAGAATGCACGGAACTTCAACCGCAACACCACTTGTGTAAAGAAACACGCACGTCCCTCGTGGAAGACAGCCCTTCTTGTGCAGTTCAACTTATTACGCACCATAGCAACGTCACTTCCTGCCACCCTTTCAAGACGCAGTTGCACGAGCCGCAGATAATAAAAATAGTCGATGGAAAATGGTTAATCACAATTCCAAATCGCCTAATCAGTACAATCAATTGTCAAAAATCAGTTGATAACGTACCCCTGTTAGAGTCTCCGACCAACTGTAAAACAAAAATCAAATCAATTACATTGGAAAGCTACGAGCCAAGCCGCATCAGCTACTCCAAAGTCAGCCTACCTGTATTAAACTTAAGCCTAATCGAACCGCATCGATTAACATACAACCCTCCTTCCATGGACCTCAACTATGTCAACCTTAAAGCCACCAAAGAAATTGAAAGCCAACTACAAGACCAGAAGAAGGACCTCGAAGAAATGACGTCAACCGTTTATATCAATCGGACAAGTTTTTGGACTATATTGATTTACATTATTTTCGCCCTGACTATAATTTTTATCATATACAAAAGATTTGTAAAGAAATCTAAGAAAATCATTCATTTAAAACTAATTCAAATAATGAAATAAATAATGCAATTATTTAACTATATTCAAATCAATCACAAATATTGATTTATTTTAAAAATAATAATAATAATATTTAATTTTATATTTTTTTGAAATCACGCTCTTTAGAACTTGCTTTCATCTAAGAGGGGAAGAGTTACATTTCCATGAGAACGCTCTAATCTGCAAAATATGCAGAATCATTATCTCTTTTCTTAGATTTTTTACGTCTAGTTCCCATGCTGAATCAGCATTGTGAATGTTATAAATATATGTAACAGCAGTAAATACGCCAGTTCTGTTGTACCACGCTTTGCTTAAAATAAAAGTTTTAAAAAACTTAACTTCTTTTTCGAGTTGTTAACTATATGACACATTTTATAATAGTTTTTTTGTGTCTGCAAAGACCTCTTTATGTAGACCAGATTGTTTACATTTTAAAGCAATCAAATATTCCAGTACAGTAGAACTCCAATTATCCGAATTAATGGGGACCGGGACCCATTCGGATAATCAAATATTCGGATAATCGGATTTTTTTTTAAAAAATTGCCATTGGAGAGAATAAAAGCTACGTTTTGATATTGCACTATTTTTTTATTGAATTATGTACTAAATGAAATTTTCACATGTTTTAAATAGTATAAATAAAATGTACTTATGTACAAGTTTAGAAATAAAAATCATTGTTTTTTAAACATCTCCGTCAATGTAAGCTGTTTTGCGGTCTTCAACCGTTTTCGGGCAGCCAGGTCACGCATTCGCTTGACGGTGAGCAGTTGTTTGTGATTCGGATAATCGGCGATTCGGATAGCCGGAGTTCGGATAATTGGAGTTCTACTGTATTTCAATATTTGTCTGAATAGCTGTAGCCAAACTTTCTGTTAAGTCACATGTTATTAGACTCATGGCATTAATAAAATACATGTTTTACAAATAATACAATAATTGCAAATAAGCCACACATTAGAGGTAGAACAAGTTTTTGTTTCGTTTTTAAATAAAATAAATATATGGTATTTATAATAGGTCTTTGTATTTAGTAGGTACAGGGTCTTCCAACGAGGACTGGCGAGGATTGGCTATTTTGGATTTTTCTTTAAATACAAGGAAGCTCAAAAATGAGCCCCTGTTCAGTCCTCGTTGAAAGACCATACCTACTTATTTTAATTTCATGGTGACAAAATCTAGGGTGATAATGGCAACGTCACCTTCATTTTTTACACGCCGCCGTCGGCCATTTTAGGTAGCAACTGAAACTGCTGTAATAAGCGTGAAATTTTTTTTTGCGACAATATAGTTTGTCGGTGTTTCGTGTTTTTTTAGTTCCTTGTTAAGGATTTTATTGATTTACTTAAGAAAATTGGGCGTCAGTGTCAAATCTGTGTAAACTTAGATGCTTTTAATTCGGAATTATCTTTTCACAAGGTTATATTTTCAATTGTTTGCCCATTCAGTGGCGTATTAATCAGTAAAAGTGAGTAAATAGAAATAACTGAAAATTACTATGGCCCAAATTATTAATAAACACTCGAGTGTAAAATTACATACAGGGCTCACTTCTAAAAGTAGGAAGCAAAAAAAATCATACTATTTATAAAGCATTTTTCCTCCTGATATCTAAACAAAAAATATTTCTCTTTCAACAATTCAAGTAGTTTTATCTATTACTGCACTGCTGCACACAGCATACCAGAGTATACAGGTATCATCTATGTGGTCAAACAGTAACTACCTGAATTAACAATTAATTAGTTATTCCGTCATCTTTGACAGTCGTTACAAGTAATTTGATTCATCGCTAATTTTTCCAATTTCTTGAACAATTCACACAATGGGCTTTACAAAACAGCACAAAACATTCATGATTGAAGCGTATTTCCGAAACTGGGTTAAAGTAAATGGTGAGTGGCAATACAATCCGGGTTTGTGCATGGACGATTTTTACGAACATTTTCCTAACGTTGCTTTTATTGCTGGGGATTTTTATCATTGCCTAAAAAGTACTGTGGCTGTGTTTAGGGAAACAGGTTCTATACAACACAAAAAAGAAGCAGGAAGACCATCGTAGGAACAGAATAACTTGTTGCAAACGTTCGTGAAATAATGCAAAATACGCCAACAAATTGTATAAGACGCCTGTCCCAAGAAGTGGGAAGATCTTATGGAACAAGCAGGACTATTCTTAAGAAGAAGCTAAATTTATTTCCTTATAAAGTGCAAGTATTTCAAGAAATACAAGCCGTAGATTTTGAAAGACGCAGGAATTACTCTCAAATGGTTTACCCAAAATTTATTGGAAAGAAATGATTTATTAAACCTGACATTTTTTTCGGATAAAGCCTGATTCTACCTCTCCGGTTATGTGAATTCTTAGAATACAGCATGTGGAGTAGTGAAAATCCCCATTTTTTTTGTAGAGTTCACATTGCACCCTCAAAAAATTGGTGTCTGGTTAGCTGTTTCCCGAAGAAGAATTGTTGGTACTATTTTTTTCCATGACATAGTTACAGCATGGCGGTATAGAGACAATATTTTTAATCCATTTGTGGAGCAATTACTTGACGACGAAATACGTTTTGGATATTTTCAACAGGACGGTGCAACCGCCCATACAGCCACCGAAACTATTAACTACTTACGCAATTTTTTCGACGACAGATTGATCAGTCTTCGATCAGACATTGAATTCCCACCTAGATCACCTTGTTTAACGGTTATGGGTTACTTCGTGTTTCCTCATTTAAAGAACAATATTTTTGAAACACCAGTTGCAAATTTAGAACAATTACAAGAAAGGATTATCCAAGAATGTGGTAACATTTCTCCAGAGATGCTGGTCAACATCATACACTTTCGAAAATATGAAGAGACGTGTGAATTTATGCTTGGAGCATGGCGGTGGCCAATTTCAGCAATTTATGTAATTATTTTTCTCTTTCTTTCTGTATATTCTTACTTTGTTAATTTTGTAAACAACAAAAATAAATTTGTATTTGTCTACTTATTTTATTACTCATTAGTTTGGCATAATATCATGTCATAATATGAATTTGACAAAATTTAAACCTAGATTTCGTTAGATATATCGTCCCCATATCATTGTGATCTAAACCAAGCCCTACGTTTTTTTATCCAATCCCTCTTTGATGCAAATAATTTTTGCTCGCACGGTACATAATAGAAGTACAACATTTCATATCTTCGGATTCTAGCCGTACGCATAAAAAAACTTTTCTATTGTTTTAATTTTTTTTTAATCATAGCCTTTTAACCTAATTTATTTATTAGGCCAAAGGAATGTTTCTGGCAAACTTATAAAGTAAATCATAGGCCCACTTGGGTTGATCAGCTGGTACCATATGACCAGCGTTTCTAACCAGCACCTCAGTAAGGTTGCCAGCTGTTTTGCAGTAACCAGCTATTTCGTCATCAACACGCCATATATTTCTCGGTGCCGTTTTATATTCTTCTGCGCTACTAAATTCTAACTTCTTTAGGAAATTGACGGTGAGAGGATACGCTACAATAATATCAAGTTGGCCGTTGAAAAAGAGAACTCTGTAGTTGCTGAGGAGTTCTGATACCCATGGCGCAACGGTGTCCATTACGTCTTCACGGAGGTTTGTTTCCACTTCCGTGCCATCAGAAAGTGATGTGTTACCAACATGGATAGCTAAAAGAAAATAATAAATTGGTAGGCAAAGCCTGAGGTAATTATTTTCTACTTTTAAACCATCCTTAGATCGGCCAAATAGCCATCTTTGAAGTACAATTACCTACATGCACTTTCAAGTTAAAAAAGTTTAGGTTTATAAAGTAATAAAACCAGAAAAATAAATATGGGGAAAATTACTATAGTAAAAAGACGGGTTCAAGTATCTCTAACGTACCTTTTCTTATTGAAGGTGTTTGTATAAAAGTTGAGTAAGAAGAATCTTGTGCGTCAGACAGAAACAAATAGTTAAAGTAAGTCGAAAACCCAGTAATGTTTTGGAACAACGTCGGGTTAGTAAAATCTCCATTTAACAATATATCAAAATCATTAAATGCTTCCAAAAACTCTTTGTTTTTTATGTGTTGTACAGCTTTATCTTGATACTTCACAAAGATCTCTTTAGCGTTATCATCAATGAAACCATGCTCGTAGAGGTAATCTCCGTATTTCACAATTTGATTCTCCGGATCGGTTAGACCATCTCCGATGAAGAGACCTTGCAGATTGATTTTCAAGTCAGCTGTTGGATTATTCCTGTGAATTGCGTAACCTAGAACAGAAATTTTATTAATGTACTTACCTAGCTTTTTATAGTTAGATGTCAATCGGTCAATCTGATACATGATAATATTAATTGAACTATAATGGTTGTATATATGTTGTATGATTAGAGTTCTATGAACCTCCATCGATATCGTTTTTGAAAACCATGGTAAAAATATGTTTACGATTCAAATAACGTACCTACAGCAGGAACATATTTTCCAGCATAAGATTCCCCCGTAACAAAGAAAGGATTGCTTTGTAATTCAGGAAATAGTGTAAACAACTGCACCAAAGCTCGATGGAGATCTTCGCCAACTTTAGTCTCGTTTTTCGCGTATCCTCCATTGGTGAAACTAAAGCCCGTACCGACGGGATTATCAATATAGACGATTGATTGATTTCTAGTCCAGGAATATTCTCTAAGAGTTACTTTGTCATCATCTGTGACAATAAATGGCCCGGTTTCCATAAAAAGACTGTATGTACTTGCTGCCCCCGGTCCACCTAAAAAAAATTAAAAATTCATCAGTATAATTCCCTTTGGTAAGATCACCAGAGCTTGTGTATTGTGTATTTAAAAAAAAACTTTCTTTTAGAAGAATGCTGACGAAAGTAATTAAATATTTTTTCAAGGTAAGTGCAATAAAGATAGGTAATCATTAGAGGCCGGATAGCAGGTAGTGAAAGGACCGTAAACCAGAGCCGACATGATGAAGCTAAAATTTTGTAGACACTTAGGTATGTTGTATTGCCCAAAAGGTGTTTGCCAATATTTAATTAACCAGGCAACTCTGACTGTGACAATATTGACATTGACAAACATAATTTACTCACAATCAAAGTGTCTCTGTTAGCTTCTGTACAAGTTGGTACAAGTTTGTACAATTTTATTAGAGCTTGTATAAGTTAATACAAGTTTTTCCAGGTTTGTATAATTTTATATGAGTTTGTACAAGTTTATAAAAATTTATAAAAATTTACAAAAATTTATACACATTTATACAAGTTTATACAAGTTTATACTAGTTTATATTAGTTTATACTAGTTTATACTAGTTTATACTAGTTTATACTAGTTTATACTAGTTTATACTAGTTTATACTAGTTTATACTAGTTTATACTAGTTTATACTAGTTTATACAAGTTTATACAAGTTTATATAAGCCTATACAAGTTTACACAAGTTTAAACAAGTTTTGTTAAAGTTTATACAAGTTTGTACGCACTTGTAACAGTTTGTACGTGCTTGTAAAGCTTGTTCGGGTTTAAACAAGTTTGTGCGAGTTTGTACACATTTATAAAAGTTTCTATACTACATACTTATTCAAGTTTATGTAAGTTTGTACGCACTGGTACAAGGTTGTACAAGTTTATACAAGCTTGTTCGGGTTTGTACAAGTTTTTTTTATACAAGTTTGTACAAGTTTTAAATTTGTACAAGTTTGTACAGGTCTGTATGGGTTTGTATGAACTTATAAAAACGTTCAAACTTGTACAATCGTGTACAATACTTAAAAAATTATGTTTGTCAATGTCATTACTGTTACAGTTATTGTTAAAAACGTTTGTTCCATCCAACATCTGCAAAATTTCAGCTTCCTGGGCCTTACCGTTTTTGAGATAAATCGCTTTTTAATATTGACATTAAATTAGGGGTAGCTTCCCCCGGGGGAAAGGGGCAGCCATCAATGTATGTATGTATGTATGCACTTTGTGGTAAGAGCATAGCTATTGCTTGTCAAATTTGAATCTCTTTAATAATAATAAATAATATTTTCTTGTTCTATGGTTTCACTAACTAATATCCGGACTATGATAATCTAATCAATTTCAATAAAAATGCAAAACAACATAAGCGAAAATGTAAATGTTTTAGTTGTTTTCTGAATGGAACATGAAAGGAACTTCAAAACGAAGTTACATATAAAGTTGGTAAATTTTCGACGTTGTCGTAATGCGCGTTTGCCAGACTCCCACCTTTTACAGAATACTTTCTTAATTAATTAGGAAAATACTATGGAGGACTTGAGGTAGGAGGCCGATCGCAATGCATTGGATTCGGTCCCAAATTAGCATCGGTAGTTCAGCTTTACGAGTCGCCGTAAGATGGCGCTCGTGTTCGAAGTGGGCTATCAAATAAATGGTTTCTTATGGACGCGATAACTATTTTTATTTAAATTAATTCTTTAAGGAACAAATAAGGACTTTTATATGAATTTACACTTACTTTGTTATACTTATTAGTAAACTTGGCCTGTATAAAGTTCCAACGATGCTTGGTTTTTAAAATACAGGGCATTAAACATTCTAGCTATACCTTTTGAGCTATAAAGAGACTTATTTGGCTGCGTTTCCTCTCTGAAAAAGATCTTGTCTTACACCCCGACACAAAGCAAAGTCTACTTTTATAAATTGTACCATTATTCATTATAAATAGGAAATCAATTACAATACAACGTTATTTGTCTTGTCTTCAAACGTTATTTGTTATTTCGAAAATAAAATGTCAATTTGTCAAAAGGAAAAGTAAAAAACGAAGAAGAAGAAGACGACACCAGCCCACTTATGACGCGAGAGCATCTATCGGCCAATAGCGAACTAACCAAAAAACCGGGACAGAATTTGAAAATGCTGCCATTGTTGAGAAGCACAAATGAGGCCGCTAGACTCCGAAAAGTTTCATCGAAGGAGTCGAGTGTTCCTTTCTTCCCAAGAAAAAATGATGGGGCTTTACAGAAAATAACGAGGAAACTCTTGGACTGCTCATTGACTACCATTTTACTGGAAATACACTGGCAGCTGTAAAGAGAAATCCCCGGATTTGAATAGTATTAAAGTCGTGCTCACTAGCGATAAGCTCGAATGGGCGATTGACTGATTTGATCTCTACAAAGCACATAAAAATAGTTTTTATACCAAAGGCTGGTAAAGGCAACCATATGTCTGTCAAGGACTTCAGACTGATTAGCCTATCTTTGTTTCTCATAAAAACATTGGAGAGACTGTTAGATATATAAATCAGAAACTCAGCATTAGAAGAAGGTCTGAGGTCGTCTCAACACGCATAATATACTAAAGGTAAATCAGGTAGTATAATAGGTGTTATTGAAAAATAACTTAAAAAGTACACTCTTAGAACTTTCCTGGATATTGAAGGGACCTTTAATAAAGTCACGACCGAGGCAGTTTGCGATGCCCTAGCAGAATCAGGGGCTTGATAATCTATGTTAAAAAGCCGTCAAATATGCTCTAGTTTAGGTAGCAGAAAGATGGTCAGAATTGCCGGATAAAAAACCCGCGAGGCGGGATGTTGTCGCCATCGCTCTGTCTCAGAGTTATGAATAAAATTCTTATAGCATTAGAAAAGGCTAAATTTATGATGATTGCATATTATGCTGACGATTTACTTGTGTCAGGCGTAAACTTGAACGCTGGGCTTTAAAATGTAGTTTGAAAATTAACCAAGAAAAAACGGAGTTAGTTATATTCACACGCAGAAGGATGATTGAGAACTTGATGCTCCCAGTCCTGGAAACGGTACTTTAGTGCTGAAGGAAAAAGCAAAATATCTAAGATTGATAATCGACTCCAAGCTTAACTAAGGCATGAGTAGCATGAACCAGCAGAGAATACTGTGGCTAGACCACTGGAATCAGTCAAAGAGGAGATAGATCGGATAGCTATACAACTTGCGCAAAGCAGATGGACAAAACTAACAACCTGTGGCATCTCCAAGCATTTGTGGCCCCTACTTGATAACAGGAGAACCGCAAAACTTCTTTTTTCTGCAGAAAGAAGGTCCAATGCCTTGGGCGAACCATTCTTTAATAATCTGGAGAAAGTAAGCAACTTACACCTGGGTCGACTCACTAAGCTTATTAACAGTAGTGGTTGGTTTAAATGAGCTGCCAATATGTGCCTATGTTCAACGTCGCATAACATCAGGAAACTAATGCGGATAGGTGCCGCGGAACACGTGTGTGGTATCACAACGCTCCTCATAGGACTAGTTTGGACAGTACTAAAAGTCCGCCACTCTAACCTAGCCTAACCCCGAATTAATATTTCTGCGGTAAGTGAGGTTATCAGATTATACGTTTTTAGCTTAAAGGCAATGATGTAGGTAGATAGTTTTGTATTTTAAGTAAGTGTTGTAAAATATGGATTGTTTTAGTCCTAAAAATTCACTAGCCAATGCGCTGTAAGGATAACAGCGAGCTTTTACAGTTTATAGTGTTGTCATTTTTGAAAGCCATCTCCTTCTAACTTATCTGAAATATTGGAAGTATGATTATAAACAAATGGCTGAAAATGAATGAAATATTTTGTCTCTTTATATTACATGATCAGAGCCGGTTTTACATGGGTGCTATTGGGTGCCATAGCACCGGGCGGTAAATCCTATAAGGGCGGTGCGCGGAGAGAGCTTGTATAGGTAAAATAAAAACCTTAGCATGGACGAATATTTTCCCGAAGAGTGCATTCACTTCAAAAAGTTCTTAAACGAACTAAGTCATGAGATTTAAGTTGAATACCTCAAAGATTTATTAGAATTGTTGCATGAAAATAAATTAACATGTTCTTTTCCAAAAAATATAACTGTATGCCTTCGTATTTTTTTTCCATAATGGTTACGAATGCTAGCGGGGAGCAGTCATTTTCCACTCTAAAACGAGTTAAAGCCTAACTTAGAAATTTAATTGCTGAAAAAAAACTGAATTCCTTAGCCATACTTATTATCGATAAATTCAGACATTTTAAAAACTGTTGACACTAACCAGCCAATGCAATTTTTTTCAAATTTAATAGCAAGAAAGCGACTCTTGTAAGTAAAACTGAATGAAACTTCTCTTCTGAATTTCACAAAATAATTTCTAAAGTTTCTAATATATTATTATTGATATTAGTACCTAGTGAAAAATGTTAATTTATTGCAAAATTGGGCATTAGGTATGTAGCAGTATTGTTTTTTTGATATAAATATATTTATTTAGACCTTGTTGATTTTGAGAACATAGAGAAAATATATTGTTGCGTTTGTGTTTTTTATTGATTTTAAGTGTAAAATATTTATTTTTGTGATTTTTTTTTTATATTCTATTTTTACTCAGTTCCTAAATAAATTAGTGATAGGACTAAGATAATGTAGACTGTAGCAAAACAGGAATAGCAAAATGTTTCAGAATGGTATTATGTTGTCATTTCGTTCTCCTAACCTTATTCTTGTAATCCGCTTTTTGTTTGTATGTATTTATGTTCGTATTCGTTTTTGGCTGTTTCTGATTATTTTATTTGTCACTGATGTATTCTGTGAAGTTATTTATAATGTTATGTTATTTCGGATATTCGAACATTTTTTTCAAACATACCTACCTAATATAAAAATACAATAATTTCAGATTGTACAAACCATAGAATAATTAATAATATTCTTTGGTATAAACTAGGAATGCGAAGGGCGATGATTATACAAGTAGCACCGGGTGCAAACGCACCTTAAACCGGCACTGTGATCACGCCGTATTTAATTTTTAGGTATTTAACGAAGAGTTTTTCTAAATAACTTTTATTTGGCTTATTAGACGTTAATAAGGATGTGTAAGCCCATCATACAAGGACCTTTAAAAAAGCCTTATACATTTTTGATGTAAACTTAATAGGGGAGCCATCATTTGAGGGTAGCAAAATTTACATGGGATTTCCCATGGCCAGTCTGGCGGTGTTCCAACAATTAGGTATATTGCTTTTATTTTTTCTTCCTCTTTAGACTTCTGAGATGGACTTTAGACAGTATAACAAATAAAAAAAGGTGTGAGGCAGCAACAATAGATTTTACCTTTTAGAATACCTACCTTGCAACCACAACAAAACAGGATCGTTTTCAAAATCACCCTGCGATGGAAAAAACCAGAAAAACATATTGGAATGGAAATACTTATCCACGGTAAAATATCCGGAATAACTGGGCACATTTTCAAATCCCTCGATCAGAACTCGGGATGCTGCTCTGGCTTCGTCAATTTGGTTGTTCTCGAGATATGGAGTTAATATTAACGGATCTCCTACGTCATCATGGAGACCATTCTCAACTGAACTATATTTTCTGTAAATGTTTGGAAACGCACCATGGGATATGGTTACGATGCTTAGTAATAAGATATTCCAAAATGTATTCCTCATGGTGACTGGCAAAAAAAATAAAACCAATTAAGTATAGAAAATATTTAAAAAAACCAGTTATATCGGGAATTCGAGAGTATGAATTGTTTGAATGTATTGTTTGTTTGTAAGTTATCTTTTGTGACGAGTGAGTGGTGCTTATGATTTGTTTAACAGAATTTTAATAAACATAAATTTATTTGTAATTTTTCAATAATAATATTTCCGATATTGAGGGAGTAAAAGGTAAACTGTAATTCGGTTTTCATTAAAATTGCACCATATCTTAGAGGAAATAAACCCACTTTTGCCCTCTGCTGTCCATATCTTTCTTATACATTGAGAAAGGTTAATCTATGCATAATTGTAAGACAAAAAGTTTATATAAATATATGTCCGTTTTCACTTCTTTGTTTTATACAGGGTGATCAAGTTTATTTTTGAAAAATTGTTTTCCAATAATATACTAGATATTTTTAGTAAACTTGTTAAGTATAAACAAAGTGTAGAGATGCATCTTTTATGTAAAAATCGATTTTTTAGTTTTAACCAGTGGTTTCCCAATTAATATCTAATTTAAATTAATTTATTATTTTGAGTAAAAATAAGCTCCATCTCCAAGGATACGTGCTTCTGCTCTTCTTCTCATTTTAGTGCGCACTATTTTTTTAAATTTTTTTTTAAATGCCCTTAGTACTTATTCCTTATTACATACAAGCTCTTATGCGATTCCTTAGTTCTTCTGCAGAGTTAACTGACGTGCTGTAAACAAGAGTTTTAAAATACCCCCATAACTATTGCATGAAATATGGAGACTTTAGTGTCTATGGTTGGTTGGTTGGGGTCCACTACGACTCATCGGTTATAAAATGTGCGATTTGTTTTGCGTGGGTTATTGGTTTCTTATGTTAGAAGATCAATTTTGCCAGAAATGCATATATTCTAAAATAGTACGAAGGCGTAGAAGGGCCATGTCAAAAAATTTAATTTTTTTTAAGTACAGGGTGGCCCATTAATAAGGGAGGCCGGGTTTATCTCGGGAACCATTAATCGTACAGCTTTAAAAAAAAATTATGAGTAAAGCGGTCATGAGAAAATTCTGGAAATTACTTTCAAGTTCCTCATTTCTCCGCAAGGGGGCACAATTGAAAATTAGTTTATTAAATTTTAAATTTCTCGGAAAATTCCCATATTAAGATATAACTCTGATTATATCATTGGAAAGCTTAGACAATTCTGCATCATTTTGGTTTAAGGCTCGTTGGCGTACCGACCTTGATAAGAGTGGGGGAAGCTATTGAATGTGTAAACATTAAAATCGCTGTAACTTCTAAACGACTTATCCGATTTTACTAAATTTAAGCTTGTTTGGAAGAAAAAGGTAAGTACATTCAATCGTCGTATCCAGCAGTACACGATAGTGTTTAATAAAATTGCTAGAGGGCGCAATTTGTAATAATAACAATTTTTTTGATTTTATCCAGAAAATTCAAATCATACGGTATAACTATGACATCATATTCGGAAAGTAGATTAAATTTGCAAGAAAAAATGTAAAAACCACAGTTCGATATTGTTGTTCGTTTCAGAATTATTGCCAAAACAATAACTTTTAATTTAAATTGCGCCCTCTAGCAATTTTGTTAGAAACTATTGTGTACCATTGGATATGACAATTAAAGGTACTTACCTTTTCCTTCCAAAAAAGCATAAATTTAGTAATATCGGATAAGTTGTTTAAAAGTTACAGCGATTTTAATGTTTAAACTTTCACTTGATAAGAGTGGGAGAAGCTATTGAAAGTGTAAACATTAAAATCGCTGTAACTTCTAAACAACTTATCCGATTTTACCAAGTTTAAGCTTGTTTGGAAGTACCTTCAATTGTCGTATCCAATGGTACACAATAGTTTCTAATAAAATTGCTAGAGGGCGCAATTTGTATTAAAAATTATTGTTCTGGCAATAACTCTGAAACGAACAAAGATATCGAACTGCGGTTTTTACATCTTTTCTTGTAAATTTCATCTACTTTCCGATTATGATGTCATAGGTATACCGTATGATTTGAATTTTCGGGATAAAATCAGAAAAACTGTTATTATTACAAATTGCGCCCTCTAGCAATTTTATTAGAAACTATCGTGTACCATTGGATACAACGATTGAAGGTACTTACCTTTCCCTTCCAAACAAGCTTAAATTTAGTAAAATCGGATAAGTCGTTTAGAAGTTACGGCGATTTTAATGTTTACACATTCAATAGCTTTTCCCCACTCTTATCAAGGTCGGTACGCCAACGAGCCTTAAACCAAAATGATGCAGAATTGTCAAAGCTTTCCAATGATATAATCAGAGTTATACCTTAATATGGGAATTTTTGGAGAAATTCAAAATTTAAAAAACCAATTTTTAATTGTGCCCCCTTGCGGCGAAATGAGGAACTTGAAGGTAATTTCCATAATTTTCTCATGACCGCTTTACTCATAAAATTTTTTTTCCGAAAGCTGTACGATTAATGGTTTCCGAGATATAGCCGGCGTCCCTTATTAATGAGCCACCCTTGTGCAATGAATTATTTTTACTTTTATATCGAAATTTCGACATTAAAGTCAAAATTTTAAGAGAAGGACCATGTAAAGAAAATTAATTTATTTAAAGTAAGTATACTGAAATATCGACATTAAAGTCGAAATTTCAAGATTAAAGGCGAAATTTCTACAGTAAAGTCGAAATTTCATAATACCTACTTTAAAAACAAAAATTATTTTTACATTGCCCATTATTAAAACTATTTATGGTCTAACTATGAGAGTCCCCACTGATCAGCTGTTCGGATTTACAAATTTTTTAGACGTTAGAAATATTTATTACAAAAATTTCCTAATTTAATTATACTTTACTAAACTAATTATTTTGACTTGCCACGTACACCAAGCTATCAAACTAGGTTTCACCTTGATAATAATAAAAAAAATTGCCTAAAATGTCCACAATTATCCATAAATATATTTTTGAATTTGAATTTGAATTTGCCCTTCTACGCCTTCGTAGAAATGTGCTGGTGCACCATCATGCGTCGCATGCACATTCTGCTTCCAATTAAAATTGGCACTTCTTTAAGCAATATGGACGAGACCTCCTCTATAAACCAATGATAGTGATGACCAGTAATTGCCCTTTTTGGCAGGAAATAGGTCCAATAAAGTGATTTTCAACAATTTCAAGTCTTACGTTTACCGAAAATTGCTCTTGCTGGTTAGATTCCACAATTACATGCAGGTTTTGTTGTACTCAAACATGATTATTATCATATTGTGGAACTTCCTGGTGGCGTTTCTTGAGAAGTTAGCTTCATCTGTAAACATTATTTCACAGTCAAACAGGGGATTTTGAGCAACGTTCTCCAAAAATCACTGACAAAAGTTGATTTTCAAATTAAAATCACGGGGAAGTAAAAGGCTTGAACCCGTTGAATGTGGAACGGGTAGAAAATTGTTCTGCTTAAAAGTTCCTGTGACTATCCAGAAACCTCTCTTGATACAATTGCATGCTTCTAACGGCATGCTGCCATCGGCCAAACCATCCATGTACCTAATGAAAGTGTGCCAAACCTTGCCAGTATGCTCCTGATCAGTAAAATTAACCATTCTTTTTTAAAATAATACTGTAAAGTTATTTTAGCTATAAAATTAGGTAGATCCGAGTTACGTTTAAAGAACTGAACTGTTAAAATTACTAAAAAATAGTAGGTATATATTGACCAATGTTTAGACAGCCACTATTAGTGCCCGAGAGTTGTGTTTAAAACACGAGGAGCGGAGCGACGCTGGATTTAAGACGAGAGGGCTATTAGCTGTCTAAATAGTGGTTAATATATTTTTTTTTCACTACCAACACATTTACTACAGTGTGTTTCATTAAGGGTAGCAACCGGGCATGTTTCGGAAACAACTAAGCATAGATTTAGGGAAAAAAATTATAATTAAACTGGCCAAGAGAAAATTCTGGAAATTACTTTTAAGTTTCGCATCTCGCGGCAAGGGGGCACAATTGAAAATTAATTTTCAAAATTGTTAATTTCTCCGAAAATTCCCATATTAAAGTATACCTCTGATTACATAATTAGAAAGCTTAGACCATTCTGCATCATTTTGATGTAAGGCTCCTTGGCGTACCGACCTTGATAAGAGTGGGAGAAGCTATTGAAAATGTAATCATTTAAATCTTTGTAACTTCTAAACGACTTATCCGAATTTACAAAATTTAAGGTTGTTTAGAAGAGAAAGGTAAGTACTTTTAATTGTCGTATCCGCTGATACATAGATAGTTTCTAATAAACATGCTATTGGGCGCAATTTGTAATAATAACAGTTTTTTTTTATTTTATCCCGAAAATTCAAATCACACGGTATAACTATGACATCATAATCGGAAAGTAGATTAAATTGGCAAAAAAAAATGTCAAGACCGCAGTTCGATATCTTTGTTCGTTTCAGAGTTATTGCCAAAACAATAATTTTCTCGAATCGTTGGATTGGAAGGGGTAGTTTATTTCCATGGCCACCTAAATTCCCGAATTTAACTATATTAGATTTTTACTTCTGGGGACGAACAAAAGACATTGTTTATAATACGCGACCAACCACACGACACAATATGATTGAGCGAATTAAAAATGCCATAAATTCGATTTCAGGAGTTGAAATTAAAGCAGCTATTTCTAGTTCAAGAAGAATTCACTGTTCTACAAAAAAAATTTTTTCTTTTTTTCTGACTATCTGGTACTTGATTATTAATGATTTTCGCCTCCTAAACTCAGATCTACTTTCAACATTTCTCTATCAGGCAACGTTTTTGAGTAATTCGATTTTTTTGTTTGTTCATTATTTATCAAAACACGGCAATTGAATGAAGGATATTTGAAGACAGGACCAACTATACGTGGGTAATTGATGCCAGGTATTATATATTACGTTAATTTAGTTAAAAAAAAATTTTAAAAAAATATTTGGGTCCCCTACACCTTCCTTCCTTAGATCCCCCGGCATGAGAATAATACACATTGTACGTATGTTTTTAACTGCTGTATATTTTACATGAAAAGTTAAAAGTTTTTACAAAATATATTTTTTTTAAAACTAGAATATATACAAATATCGAAAAACATAATATCACAAAAATTTATTTTTTTCTTTTGTATTTCTTGTCGCAATCTCTTTTAAGATTCCAGCAGTAGTCTGCAAGCATTGACGGTTGCCATTTTCCCTCATACCTCTTTTCCATTGCCGCTATCTCTTGATGGAAGCGCTCTCCGTGCTCATCTGATACTTCGCTGCAATCATTTGGAAAGTAGTCTAAATGGGAATGCATAAAATGAACCTTCAAAGACATATTACATCCCATATCTTTATATGCATTTAACATTTCCTTAACTACATCTTTATAGTCTTCAGAACGATGTCTTCCCAAAAACTGCTTACATACGTTCTTGAACGCGATCCATGAACGCTTTTCTTTTGTAGACAAAAGTGTGTCGAAAGTATCGTCTTTCATCAGATATCTTATTTGTGGTCCCACAAATATACCCTCCTTAATTTTTGCATCAGACAGGCGGGGGAACTTGGTAGTGAGGTAAGCAAATCCTTGGCCATTTCTATCCATTGCTTTCAGAAATTGCTTCATTAAACCCAATTTAATGTGCAGCGGTGGTAAAATTACGTCTTGAGGGGCAACAAGAGATTCATTCGTCACATTTTTCTCTCCAACGGTTAATTTTCTGGTTGGCCATACTGTTCTTACAAAATGTTCTTTTCGAGCACGACTATCCCACTCACATAAAAAACAACAGTACTTCGTATATCCTCCTTGCATGCCAAGTATCATTGCGAGTATTTTGAAGTCTCCGCAGATTTTCCATTTGTGATCTTGGTATTTAATTTTTGTTAATACATGTTGAAGCACACCATATGATTCTTTCGTCAAACTTGCATAACCAACGGGAACCGAAGACAGGAAGTTACCGTTATGAAGTAATACAGCTTTTAAGCTTGTTTTAGATGCATCTATGAATAGGCGCCAATCAGAAGATTTATATGGTCTATCTAGGGCTGTCATTAGGCTTTTAATGTCCTTACAAGACGTCATGATGTCATCTTTCTCAAAAAAATTGAGAAAATCCAGCTCTCTGTCTCTATAAACTGTTACATGTGTGCTTGGCTGTAAAAGATTCCACTCTTGCAAACGTGAACCCAGAAGCTCTGCCTTACTTTTACTTAGACCTAAATCTCTGACTAAATCATTCAATTCACCCTGAGACAAGAGATGCGGTACTACGTGTTCAGGAGGCTCATATGATGGGTCTGATGCAGACAAGGACTCTTCATCATTTGAGTGACTTTCCGTCCCAGAAGGTGTTTCTGCTTTTGTTTCTGGCATATTCTCAAGTACGCCACTGATTTTATCTTCATCTCGAGGAACTGGTGGTACAGGAATTTCTGCGCTATGAGGTACTGGTCGTATAGCAGAAGCTACGTTTATGGGGTATCCTATGTGTTGTTTAGACTTCCTGCTAGTAAAGCCCCGTACATCCGTTAGACAAAAGTAGCAATCTCTAACATGATCCTTGGGCTCGCGCCATACCATTGGAACACCAAAGGCCATCGAAACAGGTTTTCCATTCCACCACTGTAGCAACTTCACATAACAGTTCGCACAACAAAAATGTGGCGCCCATTTTTTATCTTGATCACCAATCGGACAACCAAAATACAGTTTGTAGGCTTTATATACAACTGGAGACATTTGTTTTCTGTGTCTTTCAAAAGTATATTCACCACAAATATAGCAGAAACTGTTTGGGTTATTACGGCACTTATAACGTGATGACATTTTCTCGGACACTTATTTGCCACACTTCACAACTTCCTATAAGAACGAATTAGATGCAATTAACCCCATCGATATTGTTATATTAAGTTTTGTAAACTGCCATGCCGCACTGGTAGATCCCTCCCCTTTGTCACTCCTATTGTGTTTTGAGGATTATAATAATCCCGAAAATATAGTTTCAGGTATATTTTTGCCCTCGGTTACTAATTTGGTGAAAATTACCAAGTAGATATTATCCTAGATAATTGCATTTTACTTAGGGCAATTTTTACCTGAATTTTGCCATAAAATATTGAATATCTCAAAATCTGTGCCTGATCGAGCAATTTAAATTACAGATTCTGTTTTAGAATGACAATGCCCTTTAGGATCAAACATCAGTACCCCAGAAAAAAATATCGTGTAGAACAGTGATTAGTTGTATTTTGCAAAATGGAGGTCGTTTTGATTATTTATAAAGTTTTACTACAGTTTCGTTAAAAAGTTTCCATGGTGATTTTATTGCTGTTTTTATTGCCCGTTGACCTTTAAACACGCTCCTAATTTTGTTTTTTTAAATAATTTGGACTAGTCCTAAGCCTAGATAAAGTGTAGAAGAAGGCATGGAAAATGACAAATAAAAACTTATTCTCACTAATCCAACCTACATACCTATAACTATAAAAACAATAATTTCTTCGATTAAAGAGTTTAAAATTATTATTTTAACAATAACTATGAACGAAAAATAGCCGGTGTTCACCCTTAATAAAACACCCTGTATATATATTATATTATTTGGTGTCATATATTGATTTTGGCGGAACGGTTCATGCTATCTACACAGATTTCTCCAGGGCCTTTGACAGGGTCAGTCATCGAGTACTTTTGGCCAAGCTTGAGTCTCTTCGTATTCATGGTCCTCTGCTGAAATGGTTTGAAAGGTATCTACATAATCGAACTCAGATTGTTAATGTTCATAACTTCGAGGATGATTGAGGTTACTTTAGGGGTACCCCAGGGTTCTCATGTGGGTCCCTTACTTTTTAACCTATTGATAACCTAACCAAATGATATTCATAAATGTTTTAAATTTTCCTACTATCTTTTATTGACCTATCGACGACCTCAAATTGTTTTCTCGTATCAGCTCTTCCCAAGATTATTGCAATTGGATTTGATCAACCTCATGAACTGGTGTAAATTGAATGGAATGAAACTTAATGCTTCACAATGTCACTTGATGCTGTTCCCTAGGTCTCGCACTCCACCTACATACCAATATGTTATTGGGCAGGATGCACTGAAACTTGTGGATAGTGTGGTTGATTTGGGGATAGTATTGGATCGCTCTCTTGGTTTCGTGCCACATATTACAAATATTAAGAGGAAGTCACTAAAAATGTTAGGGTTCATAAGGAGATCTTCGAGAGATTTTATGAGTCCACAATCCTTAAAGTCTTTGTACTGTTCTTTGGTGAGACCCAATCTGGAGTATACATCCTCAGTATGGAGTACATTTTATGAAACACTCATGTAAATAGTTTGGAAACTGTCTAGCACAAGTTTCTTAGATATTTAGCATTTAGAGTCCCAGATGGTTATGCAATTTCTTATCCTGAACTTGTGTCTGTTTTGGGGCTGGTTTTACTTGAGGTTCGCCGTAAGAGGCATGATTTGAAATTATTATACAATATCTTAAACCAAGTTTACCATTGTCCGGATCTGTTGGTGAAGATTCCACTTTTTGTTCCACCCAGAACCATACGTTCTAATTTTACTTTCTATCAGCCATTTAATCGCACAAATTATGCTTCAAACTCTTTTCTGCAGAGGTCTATCAGGTTGACTAACTATTGTTCTAACGATTTGGACTTTTTTTCATCTGCTTCAAGTTTTTATATGAACCTGCGTCTGGTTACCAGATATTAAGTTGCTCCCTGCTGATTTTTCTTTAGTTTGTATTGAAGCTTATCTTTTTCTACACTGTGATATTTTGTTATGGGTGTTAATACTATTTTTAATTTTGAGTTTGTTAATTTTATTGTATTTACCTATGTTAAAATATACATTATTTGCCAATCATTGTAATTTTAAAAAATGGGCTAAGCTCGTTAATAAATAAATAAATAAATTATTTCATTATATGCTTGTTGAATAATGTACTATTAATATCCTTCTTTTTTAAAGGTTATAGGTATAGATATTTTGTTCTTTATGTTTTTAGTGAAACACAATTCAAGATACGAAAAAAGTTAAAAGATCTTTTTATTACAAAATTAAGCACCATTATTAAAATATTTTTTATTAAAAAAAAAACAGTGGTGTACCTGTCATTTTCTTAACTAAAAGAAATAAACTAATTTAAAGTAAATACTAATTGGTTAAAACTAAACATCCAAACAACAAAAGAAAGAAGAAAAAAGCATCTCTAAAACTTGTTTACACCTACCAAGCTTAATAAAACTCACAAATATATTTTCGGAGATAATAATTTTTTTTTTAAATAACCTTGACTAATCATGACTACCCTGTATAAAAAAAGAAAGCAAAAATGGACATATGTTTTTATGAATTCTTTGTTTTAAAACTATGTGTAGATTAACCTTTTTTAATATTGACATTCAATTAAAACTTGAAATAAATTCTATAGATTTCGCGGTTTTTCATTAAACGGTTGATATACCCTCCCTCGTTCAATTCAAACTTTTCCAAAGCGCCCTGTCATTATTTATAAAGTCAGGCATCCCATCCCTACGAAATGAATTTCTTGTCATGGTTTTTTCAAAAATAATATAATAAAATATAAAAAATTTAGTTATTGGTGGATTTACACACTCGGATTTTATTAAAATACTTACCAATTTTTAAGGTCAGTTCGAAGGTTTGTTCTAATAGGTACAAGAGCCCAAACAAACTGACTTAAATGCAAATCTCAATAAATATTTCCTTTATCAAAGCCTTTTGAAGTGTTATTAGGAACTTAAGATTAATTTTCCCGCATGACGACCTGACATGATGTCATATAAATAGTTAGAAGTGGATTGTTTATATTAACAAATGCATTTTTCGTAAATAGATGATAAATAAATTGATTTAACTTACTTTTAAAATAATCGAAAATGTCATTCACCTTTTATAAATATAGCTGTGCGAAATGGGTTTAGACCAACATTTCCTTATATATAGATATAAAATTTTAAAAGTAGAATTGTTAATTTAATTCGATATAGGTACTATGATACCTTAGTAACTAAAATAAGGAATGTTCTTACATTCGGCAATCCTGATACGGGATCCTTGCATCTCACACTATAGCTCAGTTATTAATTAAGTTAGGGTTTTGAAGTTTTACATATTTATCTACGTCTTTGGGCGAGTTTTAGGAACATATTTTGTTTATATAGGGTGTTCCAAAAAGCGTGACGTCATAATGATATAATTTAATATTTTTTAAATACATGCCATATATTTGTTTACTTATGTGGATGCCACCTGTAACAACGATCAAGCAAATATAGACAAACATTTCATTCATAAATGTATTTTTGCGCCGAGTCGACATCTCACTGTTTATAAAGAACGTTCTATCGTATGACACTTAGTTTTAAAATGAAAATTCTGGCACTAAATTATTTACTTTACAGATCTGGTCTTATACTTAATATTGTTTTGTTACAATTATTATACATTCAGGATCTGTGCGTCAAGTCGTAAATTACAGAGTCGTACTATGGACCGATCAGTTCAATTTTCTCTTTAATAACGAAAGAGTATCCTACCTTAGGCTTTTTGTGTAGGACCCGACAAACTAGTCGCGGCAGAACTTTTTCTCACAGGACTGTGAATATTTCCGAATGCCGTTATTACCTATTTTTATTTTAACATTCGAAAGCCCATTGTATGCTGTATCAGATGAAAACTAATTTTATGGAAAATCAACAAATTAAATATAGGTAGAGTTAATCAAAATAATCGCATAATTAAGTCAACTGTTGGGCTCATACCTTAAGTACATCTTAAATGGGCTGTAAACCACCAATCATTCAAACCTTTAGCTACTAAATAACCAACAACATGGATTAATAAACTGCTGCCTAACAATTTTCAAAATTTAAGGTACTACTTAACTACATCAGTTATCAAACAACCGTCAAAATTTTAGGTACCACCTAACTACACAACCAATAACATTGAAAATTTGAGGTTCTACTCAACTACCAACAAGACTATAATCTGAACATGCTCCATTATGGCAACGTAAAATAAACAACCAAACCATATAATCGTTGCTATAGAGATTAGAACGCAAATATGTATAAAAAAAAATTACATATAATATTACTGACGCTACCTATCTGGCGGAAATTACTAGGTACTACTAAAAATTATTACGGGGATAAATTCTTTAAGCTATAGGACATTAATACTAACTATTATCCTTAACGTTTATCTAATAATGTTGGCGATAACCCATAAAATCCAATCAAAGTTATATGTATATTAAATATTCGATATTTTATAAAAACACAATAGGTATAAATTTAGTGGAAGATACAGATTATACAACTTAACAAAGATCTCTTAATAAGTAATTTTAATAAACACAGAACTTAATTCTATCCTATTAGTGAAAAGGCTTATAACTTGTAAATCTATTTATCATATCAAAAGCCCACTGTGGTTGATCAGCAGGCACCATATGCCCTGCGTCCCTTACTAAGAGCTCAGTCAAGTTTCCAGCTTGTTTTACATATCCTGCAATATCCTGATCAACTATCCATTGGTATCTAATCGCAGTTTTATAATCATCAGCTCCGCTAAAGTTAAGCTTCTCGAGGAAATTTAACGTTAAAGGATAACCAACGATTATATCTAACTGTCCGTTATAAATTAGCACTCTGTAGTGGTTTAAGAGATTTGAAATCCAGGAAGCTACGCTTTGAACTGAATCTTCGATCAGGTTTAGTTCTACATCCTTTCCACTGTTAAAAGAAGCATTGCCAACATGAATTGCAGCTTTAACATCATTTCTTTGAACGTATTTTGACATTAAACTAATTTCAGAGTCTATAGGGGCTTTTGGATACAAGAAGTTTACATAATCTTCAAAACCAGTGACATTTCTGAAGAAGGAAGAGTTAGACATATCTCCATCCATCAATAAATCGAACCAGTCAGCTGCCTTTTTCCATTCGTGATTCTGAATCATCTTAATACCTTCTTGTTCTAGCTTCTTGATCTGGTCTCTTGTGTTAGCGTCGTATAACCCCAATTGGTAAAGGTAGTCGCCATACTCAAGCTGATTGGCTGGGTCGCAATATCCATCTCCAATAGCCAAGCCTTTCAGGTTTATTCGTAATTTTGCTGTTGGATTATTTTGGTGGATGGTATATGCCACAGCCGGAATGTATTTGCCTGCGTATGATTCGCCAGTGACGTAAAAATCTCTGGATTGTAGATCAGGAAATACGGTGAAAAATTGAAGCAGGGCTTCGTAGAGGTCTTGACCGACTTTGGTTTGGTTTTGAGCGAAACCGCCTAAAAGAAATGTAAGTATATACAGAACGCAGTAATGTGTTTCTGCTTAGAAGGTGTTATTGCATGATATAAACAAAATAAGATATGACAATGAGCATGTAGGCGAATTCTACGACAGGGGCGTTACGAGGCGAGTTTTCTAGCTCTGTTCTATATTATAACCATTTTTTTCTTATGTTAAATTGTGCTTTATTATTTGAGTAAGTCAAATTTGGTATTTATTTATTTATTGTTGTACAAATTCGTTGTGCAACATGACACACTGACAATCAATTACATTTTACCAACGATTTAATGTTTTTTCGGAAACTACGGACTTTTTGGATATTCTCCTCGAAATCTCCAACTAAAAAGTCGGGACTCAATACCAGAGTCAGTGCCGTTTAATTACTTAGTTTATGTATTGTAATTTTTTTACTACAAAATATGGGTAATAAGGTCCCGCAGGAAGCTATAGAGACCTATCTTCAGTAAAACAGAAACCCATCCCTTTAGGGCGATTTTCAAAAAAAAACTCATTTTACATGTATCTGTGGATGAAATTTCTGTCGTTATTTATTTTAGCCCTTAAAAAAGGTTTAAAAAATAAACCGAAACGTTGGAAATGAGTAAAAAGTAAAAAGTGTTTTAATTGAAGTCTTCTTCCCCACTAATACTTTTAAAGAATTTATATTAAGATTTAAAATTGCAAAAATTACACTCACAAAAAAATAATAACTCTTAAAATAACCTAGACCTTAACTAACCTTCGGTGAAACTGTAGCCTGTTCCTACTGGATTATCCATGTATATTACCGAATGGGTCATGGTCCAAGCAAACGACCTTTCTTTTAGTCCATGCTGCATCTTTACAGAAAACGGTCCGTTTTCAGCAAAGAGCCCTGGAAAAAATAGTAGACCATTTCACAAAAAAGAATGAGAATTGAGAAACCAATTGAAGGAAAGGGAATAATATTCCTTCTAATAATTATTTTTTTCCTAATTATTGTTATTATAAACATGGTGGTAGTGCAATCTATACAAAGATCGGACTTCGTGGTAAAAAGAGAGATGATGTAAATAAACTTAGTGAGGAAAATATTTTTGAGTGCTGTGGATGTGAGATTAAAGTGAATAACTCTAACATTCTACTAGTTTCTCTATATTGACGCCCGATGGTGACTGAACAATTATTGGATAAAATGGAAGAACTCTTATTATTGTGTATAAATGGAAATATTTTAGTGGTAGCTGGAGACTTTAACATGGATTTTACACTAAATAATAAAAAGACCAATGACTTTATATCACTTATAAATTAATTTAATGTAACTCACACCATAACAGAACATACACGCATCACAAACACTAGTAAGAGTTGCATAGATAATATCTTAACAAATTTCGAAGGTAAAAAAGAAACACAAATTTTACATTCTCTTATATCAGATCATACGGCTCAAAAATTGACATTATGTACTAAAAAGAAATAACTCCCTTAGAAGAAAAAATACACTTCAGTGAGAGTAATAAATTAAAATTTAAAAATCTCCTTCATCATACCAATTGGCAGGCAGTATATTCTGTTGAAGAACAGTTAGTAAATGAACAGTGGCTTACTTTTATTGACTTATTTAAAAAAAAAGTTAATGAATGTTTTCCTTTAAAAAAAGCACCACATAGAAATTACAATAAATCTAAGTATAAACAGGTTAACCCTGAGATAATGGAATGTAAAAATCAGTTAGAGATGTATTAAAAATTAGAAGTAATCAATTCAAGGAGCAATACAATGCTAAAAAGAAAGAATATAATAATCTGTTAACCGAGTCCAAAAAAATATATTTTGCAAATAATATAAGGAACTCTGATAACAAAACCAAAACTACGTGGTCTGTTGTTAATCAGATTAGGGGTAAAAATATATCTAAGCCATCGATCATAGTAAATTTAGATATATACTCTACCGCGAATAAATTCAATAATTTTTTTGCCAATGCAGCACCTGATCTGCTCCACAGCTTGGATAATGTAGAATTTAACACTTCTATAGAATATAATAAAGAAAATTTTAAAATGAGGTATACCGATGTTGAAGAGATTTTAGGAATAGTTAAAAAACTTAAAAATAAGCACAGCAGTGGGCACGATGAAATTTCGTCCAGTCTAATAAAATACATCATAGAACAAATTGTTGACCCAATTTGTTATATTATATTAAACAACTATCTGAGATTCGGTATATTCCCGGATAATCTTAAGAATCCACTTATAGTGCCTGTCTTTAAAAAAGGCGATGAATCGGTTATTGATAATTACAGACCAATAATTAGCCTGCTCTCATCATTTTCTAAACTTTTTGAAAGTGTAATATCTGAACGCTTAGTTGAATTTTTTGTGGCAGAAAACTTATTAAATGATGTACAACACGGGTATATAATGGGAAAATCTACACAAACTGCCGTATTTCAATTCATTCAACACATCCTGGACTCCTTAGAAGGGGGGAGAATTCCCCTAGGATTATTCCAAGATTTATTAAAAGCATATGATACACTAGAATACAACATATTATTCAGAAAATTGGATTCTTACGGAGTAAGAGGAAAAGCCCTAGACCTAATTAAATCATACCTATCAAAAAGAAAGCAACGAGTATTAATAAGACACGACAATCAAAAAATTCTATCAGATGAAGTTCTAATAAACACAGGTGTACCTACCCCAGGGTAGTGTGTACCTACCCCAGGGTAGTGTATTAGGACCAATTTTGTTTATTATTTATTTAAATAACATTACAGAAATATCGAAAAGCAACGAAAGTTGGTGCAAACTAACAAATTACGCTGATGACACAAACATCTTGATTAGTGGTAAAAATTTGTTGCAATTTAAAAACCAAAAATATCATGATGAATGCAGGTGATTGGTTTGCAAAAAATAAATTAATCTTAAATAGTAACAAAACTAATACGATAATATTTAAAACAAATAGGTCTAGAACTGATGAACCTCCAACAATAGAAATTAACAGTATCTAACTCGTTAAGTATACCTAATACAGAAGGCCAAATTCCTGGTGGTTGTTCTAGATAATATTCTATCATGGGAACATCCGAACATCACGTTGATTATATTTAATTATGTTTAATCCGATCGCTTGAATGGAACGGACGTGGCGTCGTGCAGTTAATGTTATTTTGCTTTTTGTTGCGATTTTTTTTTCTGATTTATTTATGGTTAATTCGTATACGAATAATTTATAATTTATCATTTGCAAATACAGTCAAACCTCTATAACTCGAACGACTCTTTAACTCGTACTTTTTCAGTGGTTCCTGTACATTCCCCAAGATTTCCAGGTATTTTGACCTCCATAACTCGAATTTCTATAACTCCAACTTAACGCTACGTCCTGCCAAGGAAAAAATATCTCTAAGTCGAACTTTTGAAAGCGATCAAAGCCGAGTTTTGACCACTAGTCGTAAGAGACAGCGCGGCGCGCTTTAAAATCGATTCAATGAATTTCATCGAGCGGCGACTGTGTGACATTTTGGGATTCCCACATGCAGGTGTAAAATACCGCAGATGGTATTTCAAGGAAAAGAGCGTTTTTAGTTGGCAAGATGTCGCAGCCGCGAAAACTTAAGACTTTAACGATCGAGAAGAAGATTGAAATAAAAAAAAAAGTAGAGAATGGTGTCCAAAGAAAGATTATTTGCCAAGTATATAATATTCCAAAAAGTACGTTATCCACTATAACGACTTTTCTTAAATATTTGAAATTAGACAAAAATACGAATCTTACCGCCCAAAAAAATCATTCAGTCAAAGCTTGATAACTGATTATTTTTAAGTGTTTTTGGTATCTATATGTTTTATGTTACGTACGTAGTATTAAAGAGCTTTTTACATTACATATTATACAGGGTGTTTCATTAAGGTCGAAGAGCGGCCATATCTCGGAAACTACTGGGCATAGAAACTCAGGAAAAGAAAAATGATAATAAAAGTGGCCATGAGAAAATTCTGGAAATAATTTTCAAGTTCCGCATTTTGCCGCAAGAGGGCGTAATTGAAAAGTAAATTTTTAAATTTTACATAACTCCGAAAATTCCACATTAAGGTATATGTTTGATAAAACCATTTTAAAGCTTGGACAATTATGCATCATTTTGGTCATATGCTCATTGGCGTACCGACTTTAATAAGAGTGGGGGAAGCTGTTGAAAGTGTAATTATTTAAATCACTGTAACTTATAAACGACTTATCCGATTTTAGCAAACTAAAGACTGTTTGCAAGAGAAATGTATGCGCTTTGACCAATCGTATTTAGTTGTCCATAATAGTTCTCAAAAAAAATGCTAGAGGGCGCAATTTGCAATAACAATACATTTTTTGATTTTCCTCCGAAAAAATAAGTTATACGGTATAATTATGATACCATAGTCGAGAAGGAGATAAAATTTGCTAGAAAAAATATTAAAACCGCAGCTTGATATCTCCGTTCGTTTCAGAGTTATTGCCCAAACAATAATTTTTAAGACAAATTGCGCCCTCTAGCAATTTTATTAAAAACTATCTTGTACATTGGATACGACAATTAAAGGTACGTACCTTTCTCTTCCAAACAAGCTTAAATTCAGTAAAATTGGTTAAGTCGTTTAGAAGTTACAGCGATTTTAATGTTTACATTTTCACTTGATAAGAGTGGGAGAAGCTATTGAAAGTTTAAGCATTAAAATCGCTGTAACTTCTAAACGACTTATCCGATTTTACTAAATTTAAGCTTGTTTGGAAGAGAAAGGTAAGTACCTTTAATTGTCGTATCCAATGTACAAGATAGTTTCTAATAAAATTGCTAGAGGGCGCAATTTGTCTTAAAAATTATTGTTTTGGCAATAACTCAGAAACGAACGGAGATATCGAGCTGCGGTTTTAATATTTTTTCTAGAAAATTTTATCTACTTTTCGATTATGGTATCATAATTATACCGTATGATTTATTTTTTCGGAGGAAAATCAAAAAATGTATTCTTATTGCAAATTGCGCCCTCTAGCATTTTTTTGAGAACTATTATGGACAACTAAATACGATTGGTCAAAGTGCATAAATTTCTCTTCCAAACAGTCTTTAATTTGCTAAAATCGGATAAGTAGTTTATAAGTTACAGCGATTTAAATGATTACACTTTCAACAGCTTCCCCCACTCTTATTAAAGTCGGTACGCCAATGAGCATAAGACCAAAATGATGCATAATTGTCCAAGCTTTAAAATGGTGTTATCAAATATATACCTTAATGTGGAATTTTCGGAGTTATGTAAAATTTAAAAATTTACTTTTCAATTACGCCCTCTTGCGGCAAAATGCGGAACTTGAAAATTATTTCCAGAATTTTCTCATGGCCTCTTTTATTATCATTTTTCTTTTCCTGAGTTTCTATGCCCAGTAGTTTCCGAGATATGGCCGCTCTTCGACCTTAATGAAACACCCTGTATGTAGTAGGTACTTCATAAAAAAAATTGTAATATTCACGTGGTTTTTCTCTAACTCGAACTCTCTATAAATCGAACTTTTTTGGCTGTCCCTTCAAGTTCGAGTTATAGATGTTCGACTGTATTACACAGGGGGATTCCCTATATTTAAAAAATGAATAGTGAGAGTGATGGAACAACGGTAGATACGCAAAGAAGAAAAACAAGGCATTTCTCTGTAAGTTCTATGACCAGACAAGAAATAACTAAGATTATTGGAGCAGATATCAGCAGCAAAAACAAATAAATAAAAACATATTGTGATAAATATAAACAACGGAAAAAAAACACAACACTTGATGCTGAGATACCATGCAGGGTCATTTAATAAGAATTTAAATACAAACACTGAAAGTGGTAATGCATTTGATATTTTAGAAAATGCTTTTAAGGCTAAACACAAAGTAAATAGAACACCGACAAATAAACATGGAAGCTGTTGAATCAAATAAGACCGTAAGCAAGGCACCAGAAAATGAAAATATTTTAAAAAGACCCCGCTCAAACTCGAGCCCAGGGGTCTAGAACGGCGGAAAATAAGCCGCTTGAGAGATGAATCTAATGAGAAAGGCGCAAATGTATGCCATATCGACTGGGGAGGAATCAGAATTATCAGAAAGCCTTGAAACCGCTGTAAATGCGTTAGAAACAATATATGAATTTTCCGAGAGAAAAGAAATTGAGGCGCAAGATGGAAAACAAATACAAAGGACTACTTCTCTTATTCACAGAATGGTCACCATGTTTGCAGACAAGATAGGAAAAACCCAACAAGAAAAATTAGAACTTGTAAATCAGTTAAGTTCTATCAATAGTCATGCAAATCAAAAAAGGATTAATGGTTTTCCTAGTCTACCATTGCCGAAAGTGATAATACCAACGCAGAAAACATATAGTACAGTTCTACATAGTGAACCACAAAAGAAACAGAATGAAAAATGGACAACCCCACCACAAGTCAAAAAACATGAAACTATTGTAAAAATGAAAAATCAAGGCAATCCAAAAGAGGTCATAAAAGAAATCAGACAAAACATTACTAATAGTAATAAAAAGACTGGCGGTTTCAAAAATGTAAAAAAGTTGCAAAGCGGGGCCGTAATTATTAAATGTGAAAATGATGACCAGCAACAAAAACTACGGGAAATACTGGAACATAACAGTGACCTAGAAATAACAGAGATACAAAATACAGACCCTATGATAATGTTAACGGGAATAGAAAAAGGTTATGAACCCGAAGAAATTGTTCAGTTTCTGGTTGAAGAAAATCCGGACCTGAAAAATAACTTCGAAGCCAGATATTTTTCGGTGGTCCATAAAGAATGAGAAAATAAATTTCGATTTAACCAAATATAATACTTTAATATTGTTATGTGCTACAATTGTTGCTATTTTCGTCATCTCGCTAAACATTGCAAAACGGAGCTATGTTGTTACAAGTGCGGTGGAACACATGCACCTAAGGAATGTGATGAAAACATACAATTAGACTGTCCTAACTGCAAAAGAATAAGTTTAAAAGATCGTGTACATTCTGCAAGAGACCCAAGATGCCCCGCATTTATAAAAAAAACTGGAAAAATATAAGCAAACCACCAACTATAGTCTACAAAAACCAAATGATGACACTTTTTTAGACAGAAAATAGAAGGTGGGACCAAGTATTCCTTAGTTCATCAAAATGTTCAATCTCTTGGAAATAGTGTTGATAAACTGGAGCAACTTCTGAAAGATAATCCGGAGTGCTTCTTTTTAGGTATTACAGAACATTGGAAAACTAAAGATCAACTTCAACAAATTGGAATTAAAGGGTTTCAGTTGGCTGCTTATTTTTGTCGAGATCAAGGCCAATATGGAGGAAGTGCCATTTATGTAAAAAATGGCCTACATTTCACTATGCAAAAAAACATTGGTAATTTATCTGTTAAAGGGGAATTCGAATGTGCGGCAATTCAGTGCGCAATAAATAATCTAACTATTACTTTTGTAACAATTTATAGACCACCACTGGATAGTAAGGACGTATTTTTTAGAAAGTTAGAAGAAATGTTATCGATTATTAATATTGACTCAACAATTTTTATAACGGGAGATTTTAATATTGAAATGTTAATAGACAATCCTAATAAAAATGCGCTATTTTCGTTAATGAACTTTTATAATATAGTAGGAACTGTCAATGAAAACACTCGAATAACATCTACTTGCAGTAGTTGCCTTGACAACATTTTTACCAATCTATAAAAATTTAATACTAAAGTGATAGAATACCATATTTCAGATCCCACTGCACAAAAAATCTCATTTATTCATGGCCAGAAATCGGACAAACAATTTATATATATAAGATTTTTTACAGAAGAAAATAAGAAAGAGTTTTTACGACTATTACTGGAACAAGATTGGGAAAATGTTCGTCGGGTTGATGAACACGATGTTAATTTGCAGTGGAGTAAATTTATTAATGAGTATAAAAACATCTTTAATCAATGCTTTCCCCTAGTTATGACTTACAAAAATAATAAATGTAAATTTATCGACAATGAACAAATAGCGGCTTGTAAACGTAGATTAGATGCGTTACTGGTTTTGTTAAAACATAGCAACCACTATACGTTAATTTATAATGAAACAATAAAAGAATATGATAATCTATTAAAATCAGAGAAAAGTAACAACTTTGAAAAGAGAGTTAAAGCCTCCGACAATAAGCTCAAAAGCATGTGGAACATATGCAATGAAATAAAAGGTAAAGTAAACAACAGCGCTTATCGATCTGGAGACCACATACAACAATTAACTACTAATTTTAATGATTATTTACTTAATATTGTACCGGAGTTATTAAAAAGTTTAAAAAATGTACCCTTTGAATGTAACATTGTTGAAAAGAATCAGTCTATGTTTCTAAAGCCAGTAACAAACAGGGAACTTTTGGACATAGCTAATAGATTAAGAAATAAATATAGTAGTGGTGAGGACGAAATTCCAACGAGCATTGTAAAATTGTCCATTACTAAAATATTGTGTATTTTAAAACATATGTACAGGGTGTTTCATTAAGGTCGAAGAGCGGCCATATCTCGGAAACTATTGGGCATAGAAATTTAGGAAAAAAAAATTAATAACTAAAGTGGCCATAAGAAAATCCTGGAAATAATTTTTAAGTTCCGCATTTTGCCGCAAGGGGGCGCAATTAAAAAGTAAATTTTAACATTTTAGATATCTTCGAAAATTGCACGTTAAGTTAAATTTTTAATAACACCATTAAAAAGCTTGGACAATTTTGCATAATTTTGGTCCCATGCTTGTTGGCGTACCGACTTTAGTAAGAGTGGGGGAAGCTGTTGAAAGTGTAATCATTTAAATCGCTGTAACTTATAAACCACTTATCCGATTTTAGCAAACTAAAACTTGTTTGGAAGAGAAATGTAAGTACTTTTAACTGTCGTCTTGAATGGTCCATGATGCTTCTCAATAAAAATACAAGAGGGCGCAATTTGCAATAATAACACATTTCTTAACTTTATTCATTTATTTCAAATCATACGTGTAATGTATTGTACTTAGAGATTTGCTTAAGTTAGACATGACAACACAGCAGTACGAAAACACGGTATACGACGTTACAACACGCTGTATTCAATCGGGCTTAAAAAGTATTTCCGTCGTTATTAAACCTATTTCATAAACTACATAATAGTGTCTTATTAGTTTATATAAAATACCTAGTATTTTACATGGTGGCAGCGGTAAAGCGATGAAATTGGTTATCGGCGAATCCTCTCGTGACTTCCATAGAAGTTCAGTACTGTTTTTTGTGCCGGTGTAGTAGTCAGCAGGAACTTTTTTCTGCCCGATACGAATTTTCAGGCGGCGAGCGGGTTTTACGCTGTTGTCTGCTTGTCGTGAGTGTACCTAACGCGGAAGAGAAAAGCTGTAAAGAGCTGATTTAAGCTTTAATACAATGTCAGACCAGGCTAGAACTCCGGAACCATTTAGCTTTGAAGGTAATAATGTGGCCAACAACTGGAAATTTTGGAAACAAAAATTCGAGCTATATCTTACAGCTAGTGGGAAAAGCAGTAAAGACGATAGTAGCATAGCAGTCCTTTTAAATTTGCTGGGCGATGAAGGAATTCAGATATTTAATACGTTTGAGTATGAATCTGAAGGGGACGAGAAAAAATACTTACAAGTTATGAGTAAATTTGATGAATATTGTGTCCCCTTGAAAAATTTAGTATATGAACACTTCAAGTTTTTTAAAAGAGACCAATTGCCAACAGAAAGCATAGATCAATTTGTGACGGCATTGAAACAGCTGGCAGCCTCGTGCGAATTCAAGGATATGAGAGATATGCTAATATTAGTAAGAATTGTTTTAGGAGTACGTGACCATAGAATTCAAGAAAAATTGCTCCAGACACAAAATTTAACCCTCAAAAATGCACTAGAAATATGTAGATCCATGGAAAGCGGGGCTTTAACTCAAAAAGAAATATCGAAGGAAGTGAATGCTGTAAAACGGGGTGGTTTTGGTCACAGCAGTAAGCAGCAAAATGTATTTCAATCAAATCGAGGTAAAGGTCGGCCAAAGGTAACCTGGGGTGCCGCAGAGAATCAAGATTCTTTTCAACCTACTGAAAAAAATAGAAGTATGGTATGTGGTAAGTGTGGAATGCAACACGAAAAGGGTAAGTGTCCAGCCCTTTATAGAGTTTGTTCTTTATGTCAAAACCGGGGGCACTACCGTAGATTTTGCCCTAAAAAACATAACTTTGTCAACGAGGTCAATTATGATGAGCAGGATACTGAAAGCAACAGTGACTCTGATGCCAGTGACTATGATAATAGAGATACTTGTACTAAAAATTTTAATTTACCGGTGGTGTGGACTGTGCAACATTCACATGAATCGTATGTCGACTCTGTAGATTGGTTTGAAAAAATAAAAATTAACTTATGCGACATTAATCTAAAAATAGACACAGGTAGCCAGGTAAACATATTGAACTATAGTGATTTTTTAAAAATAAAGCTTGATTTTAGTGAGCTTCAGTCAGCATCTAGTACGCTGTCTAGCTATTCAGGCCACAAAATTGAAATTTTGGGGCAAAT
Organism: Polydrusus pterygomalis; assembly: GCA_963969555.1. Lineage (NCBI taxonomy): Eukaryota > Metazoa > Arthropoda > Insecta > Coleoptera > Curculionidae > Polydrusus > Polydrusus pterygomalis. Next base: position 108,226,138 of record OZ018377.1, read on the forward strand.
AATTTTGCAGTGCCAATATAAAAGTATGTCAGTCCCTCTACTTTTCTATATCTTAAACTCTGATATTTCAAGGTCAATCTTAGGGCTTCGGGCTGCTCAGGAATTAAACATTATACGTGAAAATGTAAACCTTTGTGTTAATGTCGTGAACTCTGAAATAAACACGATTTTGAGTGACTATAAAAAAGTATTTTCCGGCATTGGCAAAGTTAATAAACTATTTAAAATTGTATTGACAGACGATGCGGTACCGGACAGACGATGCGGTACCGTTTATCAGCGGAACTCGAAAAATCCCTTTAGCCATTCGCGATAAAGTTCAAGAAAAAATTAATGATATGGTGCGAGACAATTTAATCGTGCCCGTAAGCGAACCAACGGACTGGCAAAATCCAATAGTAGTGGTACCAAAGAATCAGGGCGCTGATATTCGAATATGTATGGACCCTTTATTTTTGAATAGGGCCATAAGACGTCCTAGGCACCCGATTCCGACTCAAGACTCTTTGTTTTCGGGGTTAATTGGTGCAAAATATTTTTCAAAGCTGGATGCATCCTCCGCTTTCCTGCAACTGCCCTTAGATCATGAAAGTTCACTTTTATGCACCTTTACTACACCCTTTGGGCGATTTCGGTATTTGCGACTGCCCTATGGTATTTGTAGTGCACCAGAAATGTTTCAGAAATTCATGAGCGAACTATTGGAAAACGTACCTGGACAAATTACATATTTCGATGACATACTGGTTTTTGGGGATACTATCGAGTCCCACAATAATAATTTACGTGCAGTTTTGGAGAAAATACAAAAAAGTGGCCTCACGCTAAATTTACAAAAGTCAAAATTTTGTGTCTCACAAATTAAATTTTTAGGACATTACATAAGTGATTTCGGTATTTCGCCTGACCCCGAAAAAACTAAAGCGGTGACGGATATGAATTCACCGAAATGCAAGAAAGACCTGCAAAGATTTTTGGGCATGGTAGTATACCTGGCGAAATTTGTACCTAATTTGTCAAATGAAACAGCAAGCTTAAGGCAACTTTTAAGTGACAAAAATGAATGGCTGTGGACCCCCACACATCAAGAGTGTTTTGACAAGATAAAACGACTTATTGCGTCAGCAACTACTTTGCGCTATTTTGATCCGAAAAAGAAGACCGTGTTATCAGTGGATGCCAGCCCTTATGGCCTTGGGGCCACGATTTCTCAAGATGGCTGTCCTATTGAATTTGCCTCTGTATCGCTTACAGAGACACAATGTCGCTACAATCATATAGAAAAAGAACTATTGGGTTTAGTATTCGGCTGCGAACGTTTTTCGTTTTATTTATATGGTAACAGTTTTGAAGCAGAAACAGACCACCGCCCGCTTTTGGGACTACTGAAAAAACCATTGGATACAATGTCTCCAAGAATTCAACGTTTAGCAATGAGACTTCTGAGATTTCAATTTACTTTAACATACGTACCTGGGAAAAAATTACAAATACCGGATACATTGAGCAGGGATCCACTTAATCTAACCTTGAACACAGAGTACTTGGAAAATGATCTGAAAGTATATTGCATGGTGACCACGAGCAAATCAAATGAGGAAAAACTACAAAAAGAAATTGATCTTGATCCTGTTCTTCAAAAAGTCAAATACTATGTACTCAATGGATGGCATAAACACAAAGCCTCGGTACCGGGTTCTGTTAAAATCTATTGGCAGTACAAAAATGACATTTATTTGCACAAAAATGTATTGTTTTTCAACAATAGACTTATAGTTCCAGAAAAACTAAAGAACGAATTTTTGAATATTATACACCAATCACATCAAGGTGTAGTTTCATGCAAAAAACGAGCGGGAGAATCAATTTTTTATCCTGGTCTTATGCGTGATGTTGAAAAAATAGTTCTTAACTGTCTAACGTGCCAAATGAACTCTAAAAGTAATATTCGCGAACCGTTAATGTCTCACAAAGTGCCGGAGTTGCCATGGCAAAAACTCGGTATTGACTTCCTACATGTGCAATCACAGGACTTTTTGGTGATAGTGGACTATTTCTCTAAATTTACTATAGTCAACAAATTGACCAGCAAAACTGCGTCGAGTCTAATTTCCTGCTTAAAAAATGTGTTTTCTACTCATGGACTTCCATTCGAAATAGTGTCAGATAATGGACCACCGTTTGGTTCCTTTGAATACAAAAATTTTGCAAAAAGCTACGATATTTTAATAACCACTTCAAGCCCAATACACCCCAAGAGTAATGGTATGATTGAGAGACATATACAAACTATAAAAAATTTGTTTGTAAAGACCCAAATGGATAATAAAGACCCTTTTTTGGCTTTGTTGGACTATAACATCACACCAAAGTCGAACTTACCAGCCCCATGTTACATGTTAATGGGCAAAGAATCAGAACCAACTTACCAATAAAAAGTGACTTTTTGAACCCTAAATATCTAACGGAATATCTAAAAAAACAACTTAATCAAAATCAAAACCTTCAAAAATTTTATTACGACAAAACCTCACAAGAATCACCAGAATTTAGAGTAGGTGAAGAAATTCTGCTGCAAGTGGGAACTAGAAAATGGAATCCCGGTGTAGTCACCAAAATAAATGGGCCAAGAGACTACACTGTAGATGTTAATGGTAGAACTTTCAGACGCAATAAACACTATCTATAACCATTGCGTGCTTCAAGATCACCTGTGGAAGAATCTTTGTCTACTGATCCCTTATTAAAGACACCAAATAATGTGCCTATTAAAATCGAAAAGACTGAGAACATACCTGGAGATTGTGATCCACCACGAAGTCCTAATCCAGTGAGAAGTATAGACTGTCAAACCACCAGAAGTGGAAGATTAGTGCGACCACCGAGCAGATTAAATTACAGTTAAATAATAGTAATAATAAAGTAAAAAATCTTCTTTTTTTTGGTGCAATAAGAGTTAATCAATCATTATTTTCTTTGTCGTTCTTAATTGTTTGTTCTTTAAATGAATAATTAGAATATGTTCTTAATTTTTTTTTTATAAAGATAGGGCGTGTAATGTATTGTACTTAGGGATTTGCTTAAGTTAGACATGACAACACAGCAGTACGAAAACACGGTATACGACGTTACAACACGCTGTATTCAATCGGGCTTAAACAAATGTATTTCCGTCGTTATTAAACCTATTTCATAAACTACATAATAGTGTCTTATTAGTTTATATAAAATACCTAGTATTTTACAATACGGTATAATTATGATACCATAATCGAAAAGTAGATGAAATTTGCTACAAAAAATGTCAAAACCGCAGTTCGATATCTCCATCCGTTTCAGAGTTATTGCCAATAGAATAATTTTGAAAACTTTAAATGAAGAAGCGGTTGTTTTCATAGTTTTGTGATCAAGCACTCCATGACAAAAAATATTTTTAAACTTTATGGTTAGGTAGGTTTGTTTCTCAATATTCCAATGGTCCAGAAACCACTCTAGAATTAATGGCAATCATGGAAAACGTGTCATTTAGGCGTAACTCTAACAATATGATGTGTTTTAAAAAATAAATCTAGATAGCTGTGAAATAAAATCTGAAAGTTTCCATGGAGATAAGACAAATAATGCAAATAGTTGTCAACTAGTTTCATTTTGAAAGGTGTTGACAAAAGTTTATCCGTAATTCATCTTAAACTTCTTGATAGAAAATTGTGATACGTACCCTTCAAAAATGGCTTATGCCAATGCCGAAGCTTACGATATGCTGGCCGTATATTTTGAATGTTTTCAAAACGCCTATAGCGGAACGCGGATATGCTGTCAGATATCCTGAACGAAGGCACTATGGCAGAGCGCAGAGCAGTATTTCAGCGACTGGCAATATGCGTATGGCAAACGGGAAGTGTACGACGCATTTCAGTTTCTTTTAGAAGACGTCCAGTAAGAAATGAAGTCAACATTACAAACGTTCTTGAGTAACGTAGGGGCCGATCCGCATTTAAGCATAAGAGAAATTTCTTTAGACCTAGGTATAAGTTGTACTGCAGTGTTCCGAATTCTAAGGGATTTTAAGCTGCATCCCTATCATATAGTTTTACATCAGGCGCTATTAGAAAGTGAATATGACAGACGGCTCGACTATTGCTATTGGCTAAGAGAGATGTGTAACGAGAATCCTCAATTCTTCTCCCACGTGTTATGGACTGATGAAGCCACTTTCAGTAGCTGTGGCAGAGTTAATTTACACAATATGCACTATTGGTCACAGACAAATCCTCACTGGATGCGCGAAGTGGATCACCGGATGCGCGAAGTGGATCACCAAAACAGATGGAGTGTTAACGTGTGGTGCGCAGTATTAGGACACAGAATTATCGGACCGTTTATTTTTAATGATTATCTAAATGGTGAATCTTATTTAAACTTTTTACAAAATTACTTGCCTATCCTTTTAGAAGATGTTCCTATTGGCCTAAGAACATCCATGTGGTATCAACATAATGGATGCCCGGCATACTTTTCGCATATGGTCCGTGATTTTTTAGATATTGGATACCCAAATCGCTGGATTGGAAGGGGTAGTTTGTTTGCTTGGCCACCTAGATCCCCGGATTTAACTGTGTTAGATTTTTACTTGTGGGGGCAAATAAAAGACATTGTTTATAAAACGCGACCAACCACACGAGAAAACATGATTGAGCGAATTGTAAATGCACTAAATTCGATTTCACAAGCTGAAATTGAAACAGCTGTCTCTTAGTTCTAGAAGAAGAATTAATCGTTGTATTTTGCACAACGGAGGTCATTTTGAACATTTATAAAGTATTTCAATTGTTTTCCTAAGAAGCTTTCCATGAATATTGTTTCCTTCAATAGTTTCCGATAATTATTTCAATACTGTTTTATGGCCCGTTGGCCTTGAAACACGCTCCAAATTTTGTATTTTACATGATTTGGACTAGTCCTAAGCCTAGATAAAGTGTGAAGGAAGGCACGGAGTTTGACATTGGAATAATGAGAAACAAACCTACCTAACCATAAAGTTTAAAAATATTTTTTGTCATGAAGTGCTTGATCACAAAACTATGAAAACAACCGCTTCTTCATTTAAAGTTTTAAAAATTATTCTATTGGCAATAACTCTGAAACGGATGGAGATATCGAACTGCGGTTTTGACATTTTTTGTAGCAAATTTCATCTACTTTTCGATTATGGTATCATAATTATACCGTATGATTTGAAATAAATGAATAAAGTTAAGAAATGCGTTATTATTGCAAATTGCGCCCTCTAGTATTTTTATTGAGAAGCATCATGGACCACTCAAGACGACAGTTAAAAGTACTTACATTTCTCTTCCAAACAAGTTTTAGTTTGCTAAAATCGGATAAGTGGTTTATAAGTTACAGCGATTTAAATGATTACACTTTCAACAGCTTCCCCCACTCTTACTAAAGTCGGTACGCCAACAAGCACGGGACCAAAATTATGCAAAATTGTCCAAGCTTTTTAACGGTGTTATTAAAAATATACCTTAACGTACAATTTTCGGAGATATCTAAAATGTTAAAATTTACTTTTCAATTGCGCCCCCTTGCGGCAAAATGCGGAACTTAAAAATTATTTCCAGGATTTTCTCATAGCCACTTTAGTTATTAATTTTTTTTTCCTGAATTTCTATGCCCAATAGTTTCCGAGATATGGCCGCTCTTCGACCTTAATGAAACACCCTGTATGTTGAATAATTCTTTAAAGTTTGGAATTTTTCCTAACCAACTTAAACTTGCAAATATTAAACCCTTGTATAAAAATAAAGGACCCTTAGATGATTTAAATAATTATAGACCAATTAGTATCCTTCCAAGCTTTTCCAAAATATTTGAAATGGTCATTATGTTCTAGACTTACAGAATTTATTAATAAGTGTAACATTTTTTTAACTAGGCAGCATGGCTACCTGAGCGGTAGGTCGACCACAACAGCAATATTTCAATTCACTACAACCATTTTTCAGCACTTAGTAAATAAAAACTTATCCCTGGGGTTATTTTTAGATTCAAGTAAAGCATACGATTGTGTAAATCACGACCTTTTGTTTTATAAGTTAAGTAAGTATGGTATCAGAGGAAATGCGCTTGCGTGGTTACAGTCCTACCTCTCAGGCAGACCGCAAAGAGTTGTTGTTAATAATATAAAATCCAACAATAAAGTAAGTAAACTGGGTATAGCACAAGGTAGTATTTTAGGTCCTATTTTATTTGTAATTTACTTAAACGATTTAAGTTCTCTATAAAATAAAAAATTCTTAGGTCTTGTAATAGATGAATTTCTGCCATGGGACCAGCATATTGATAGTTTATGTTTAAAACTAGGTAGGATCGGTTATGGTTTGAAGGTTGTGGCTCGCTATGTGAATGCGGTTTCGACAAATATCTTATCTCTGCCAATTTTGAGTGTGTGCAGGGGTATCTTCAAGGAGCTTAATATCATGACATGACTGTATATGCTTATATATTTTTGAATGTATTGTGTTTAATTTTAAGAACAGAGATAGGTTTGATAGTATCAACGAACACAGCTATAATACAAGAAACCAAAATTTTCTATATACAATATATACGTAATAAGTATTACTAATGTAAAAACCCTAAAAAGGGAACTAAAACGATTGTTAGTTTAATAGCAGAGTTTTTAGAATATATTTTTTAAGATTATTCCTTTTTTGAGGTAATTTCATTTGATTGCAAACATGTAGTTAATTTGAAATAATAAAGTATTATTATTATTATTATTATTATTATTATTATTATTATTATTATTATTATTATTATTATTATATTGGAAAAAAATTAAATGCAGTTTGATACAGTTTCCGAGTCTTATCAAAATATACGGATTTCCAAACTAAAAAAGTTATTTATCATTCAAATTTTGAGGTTCACCTTCGATATTGCATAATCTTGTATGGACATTGATAAACTATTTATTTGTCAAAAAAGAGTCTTAAGAATTATGTTAGAACTAAATTTTAGGGAATCATGTAGAGGTAAATTTAGGGAAAATAAATTGTTAACACTAACTGTTATTTATATTCAGGAGTGTCTTATATTTTTCTATAAGAACAAGCATATGTTCAGTGATAGCTTTCCTCAGAATACATACCCATCTAGACAAATAAACTATAATTATCCCAAACACAGATTAACGGTCACTAAAAGAGGAGCATATTATAACTGCATAAAGTTTTTTAATCATTTGCCTGCAAATATAAAAGCTATCAATAATATTAAAAAGTTGAAAAAGAGAGTATTAAGTTTGTTAGTAATCATAGAACCGTATAATGTTGGTGAGTATTTTCAATTTGTTAGAAATTTATAAGTATTTGATGTTCTTCCTTTTATTGACGCGTTATTTCACTTTATGTTGTAACAAATTGTTGTAGCATACCTTTAAAATAAAGAATATTTATTATTATTATTATTATTATTATTATTATTATTATTATTATTATTATTATTATTATTATTATTATTTTTCTCAATGTTAGTTTTCACAGCTTTTTGTTGGTATTGCTGGTATTATTTACAGTACAGAGAAGAAATTCATCTTAACCTGTACTGTTTAGAAACTTCCGTACTATATGGCATGTTTGGAGGATGACGCTTTTCTGAATTAGTTGGTATAAATAACCTGATAGGCCCAGTTTTTCCAAGTTGGGCTTGAAATATTTCGTCATTGCTCCTTCCACCGATATTATGATCGGAATTATGTCAATTTTATCTAGCTTCCATATATTTTTTATCTCTATAGCCAAATTCGAGTACTTGGTCTTCTTCTCGGATTCGGTTTTAGAGAGGTTGTGTGTTAGTGGGCAACCTATATCGATTATGAAAGCTTTCTTGGTGGTTTTTTCGATAAGAAGAATATCCGGACGGTTGTGGTCTACTGTTCTATCCGTTATTATTGGCCTGTCCCAGTATAAGAGATATTCAGGGGATTCAAGGACTGGCTCGGGTGAGTATTGGTAGTATGGTGGGAGGTTTTCCCTTAGCCCTAGTTTATGGGCCAGTTCCTTGTGGATGATCTTTGCCACCTGATTATGTCTCTTATTATTATTATTATTATTATTATTATTATTATTATTATTATTATTATTATTATTATTATTATTATTATTATTATTATTATTATTATTATTATTATTATTATTATTATTATTATTATTATTATTATTATTATTATTATTATTATTATTATTATTATTATTATTATTATTATTATTATTATTATTATTATTATTATTATTATTATTATTATTATTATTATTATTAATATGGTAATAATAATTGACTTAAGTTGTGCCAGACATGTAGGGTAGTATTTAATTAAGGCATATTAATTTCTATTACCTACATCAGTATTTTTTTGACTAATAGTAATTTAGTTTTTGCTTACCTATAAGGCTGGAGGCACCCGGTCCACCTTGCAGCCACAACAGCACTGGTGCATTCGCAAAATCAATCTCGCTTGGGAAAAACCAGAAGAAAATGTTAGAGTTAAACGTCTTGTCCACCGTGAAAAAACCTTAAAAATAACATTAGCAGAGTAGAAAAGTGTAGAAATAGTAGGTATATTTTTGTATTTATTAATATTTCATTTCATATTAAATAAAAACAGATTTTTTTGTGGTTACCAGAATGACATGACACTAGTATCGAAAACAGAGAATTCCATTATCGGTTTTTTCACTCGCTCAACTATTACTTTAAGGAAAATGTAAAAAAAAAATGATAAAAAAAAGTTTTAGAAACTAGACGTAGGTATAAAACTTACCTGAAAAACTTTTCCTCTGTAAAAATCCGTTAAAATAAACCTCGGAGGCCATTTGGGCGTCATCAATTTTTCCTGCTTCAATTAGCGGTGTTAAAAGCAGTGGAATGCCAGGATCATCTCCAGCTTGCAGAGGGTATTCTTTTATTTGTGGATATGGATTAAGAAAAAACGAAGTTGACCCATGGAAAAAAAATATAGGCAGTAGAAAGAAAAAATATTGCTTATAAAATATCTGTGACATTACAAGCGAGTTGCCTACCTACAAGCAAAAATTTATTATTTTTAGACAAAAGTGATAAAAGGAACATAACTAAAAAATTGTTTAAGGCATACTTTAGAAAGCACGGGGATGAAGGTGGGATTGGGCAACCCGCAACATCTTGCCACCGGATATGTCAGCCACCTGGCCATATTTGAACGTATGTGCAAAAGCAATTGAGACGTACGTGCGATTAAAATTTGACATCGTTGACGTTTCGTTTTCGTAACCTTTCTTTTTTTAGACCGCCTTGTGGAAATGTTTTATTTTTTTGTGATTTTTATCGCACCGGCATTATTATTTATGTTAAAAATGTCACTGAAGTTCTTAGTATTTCTCTGAGTAAGTACTAAATATTGTAATATTATTATTAAGCTAAAAATATTGCATCCAAGAATATTTCTTTTACTTCCAAATAATGTTTCTTGGAGGGATGATTTTTTATAACCTTGAATTGAAAGTCTACCTGACTGTGAAACTTGCTAATTTTTATTCTAGCGACGTTACTAATCAGTATTTATGTGTTTCATTTAAAGAATATGATGAAAATACTAGACTTATTTATGCCAGTGACAAACTAGTTCACTTACTCGATGTAATTCCACGAGAAATTGTACCGTTTTCTTAATAATAGTGCATTGCTCACTTAGAAGATACATTTTTAGATATTTATGGAAATGAATTTCAAAAATTTAACTTCTGTGAGCAATACGACATATGTAATGAAATTGTTAAATTATATGTTCGATTAACAGTTTACAAATATTGAAGAGATAAAAATACTCAAAATCAAACTTTAAGTGCTGGACACTATAAAAAGCATAACATTTTTAATAAAAGTAAAGTTAATGACCCCAGTTATAAAAGATTTAAAACCAATTAAACAATTTTCTCAGTTTCTATTTCAAAATAATTCTTGTATTAAAACATTTCACTAATGTATGAGATTACTCTGCCCAATTTTTTTTTTTGTTTCATGTTAATGCACACCTACAAGACTAGCCCAATGTTGACTTCCACCGGATTAAGACTTGCCCCACATGAAGACCTAATTTTAATAATGACCAGCCCTATAGTGCAAAATTGAAAAGCATAGGCAAGGAAGCCGTTGAACGACACCACTGTGACTCTAAACTTGTACCTACTAAGAAGGGTGATATAAGAATCACTGGTAGATACCTTAGATGCTTCCTTGGCTTATATTTTTGTACAGGCCCAGGAAGTTAGTCGACTCTGAATACCACCTTTAATCCCTTAGGAAACTTTTATTTTTGATAGTACAATGTTCCGTAACTAGTTCGTACCAGAAGTTCATATAGTTATTAGAAATTCGTCTTGTGTTAGACTCATTGGAAGTTATGCCTTCTGCATTAAGATCTTTTTGATCTAAACTTGAAATAAATTATAAACAAAATATGGTCGTTTTTTTTTTTCTAGAAGTCTTATTGTTTTTTATAGTAAATTAATTTTTTTAATGTTGTTTGCTTTGCTGTTTTTAATCGTTAAATAAACATAATTTGTCTCAGAAAATTAAAAAGCAAAGTAAACAAACATTAAAAAATTAATTTACTAACCTGCAATTAAAATTAAGCGTTCCCCCGCCTTCCTCACCCCCTGCCACCTAACATGGCGATCGGTTAAACGTCATTTCCGTTTCGTTTAATTAACATGCAAATAACGTTTCTCTTAGTTGGTGTTTTGTGTTAGAAAGTGCGAGGGTTCAAAACGTATACCGGATGGTAAATTTTGCTACTCTCAAATTATGGCTCCCCTCAAGTTCCACTATTCATTTTACGTCAAAATTGTATTAGACTTTTTTAAAGATCCTTGTCTCTAAAAGGTGCGGAAAAAATATTACCACAAATTCCTGACTCCTAAATATGACGATCTAACCCAACTTTTTTTAGTCCAAAAGTGTATGATTGCGGAGATACAGAGTGTCAAGAGTTCAATTTGGTTTAAGTTATTATATATGCTGTTAATCTTCTTAACATAGTATAAAACAAAGTCGCTGTCGCTGTCTGTCCGTCCCCTACCCGCTATATATATATGCTTAAATCTTTAAAACTTCGCAACGGATTTTGAAGCGGTTTTTTTTAATAGATAGAGTGATTCAAGGGGAAGGTTTTTATGTATAATAGCGACCCGCCCCGGCTTCGCACGGGTGCAATTTCAGAAAGTGGCATGCCGGGTACTAATATATCGGGTTTGTTCGGGTTTGTATTTATACCAGCGGGTTGCAACGCATGCCGGATACACGCTAGTGAAATATAACTCATATCTAATATATATTGTAAGTTATAAAGATAACGTTAAAAATGGCGGCTGTGGAAAAATTACTGCTTTGCGATTAGTATGTGACGATAAAAATTACATTGCTGGTGGTATTGAACGGGTGGCGCTGTGCTTTTTGCCCACAGCAGCCAATAAAAGTACGTGGTTTGGACTGGCTAACAACAGTAATCAAAGAACTCCCTGGTTACGTCGATAGATGGTTATTTATTCTTTATGCAGTCCATTTTCCATAACTTGCACAGTGTGGAGTGATTCTTTCCTACACCAAGAAATCTTATGCTAATTCCATTATCGCTCTATATCTGCATTATTTTCTTGTGCTCTACCCTCGAAAACATTTACGATACCTCTCCAAGTAGTACCACTTAATCATTGTTATTTTTTTTTAATACTGTGAAACATGTTGGAACTAGGTAATAAAAACACAACATTTGGTAACATTGAACAAAAGAAAAACTAAAAGTCTTCCTCCACAATTGTATGAGAATAACAAAAATTATTCCTTTAGAGGTCTCTATATACATGTTTCGAACGCAGAAACGTTCATAACCAGTAGATAGAAAAAGTTTTGCTGATGGTGTTAGCAAAAGATAAAATGGTTAATGATATCTAACCTTAATGGAGCTTTTATGAAATAGTGTGTTGATATAACATATGAATAGGGAAGAAAAATTCGGGAGATTTTTTTTAACTTACTGAGTTTGTTAAAAAGGAATTAAAATATTCGTTTCGAAAGAAAAGCCCAAGCCAAATGAATGAAAGGGGAAGTAAAATAGCACATCTAAAAAAAAACATATTTAAAGAGAATAGACATGGTAAAATATTGTAAAATATTTATAACAAATATAGATGTAATTTTAAGTGAGGGAACAAGAAACTCATGTTATGTTATACATTTTTTTTTCAAAAAGCTGTTTGGTAATATTCAGTAACCTCAACCTTAGTGAACGTTATAATTTTAAAACGTCCATTGTAAAAATACAGGGTGATTAAAAAGTACTTTGATAAAATTCGGGATATGGTTGCTGATGTCATTTTAAGAGGAGAAGCTGTATTTCGGAAATACAGGGCGTCTAAAATTTAAAGAAAAAGTAGTAATTTTTAATGAAACAGTAACGATTTTTAGGATAAATTGGGTGAATTAAATAAACTTTTTTCTTGGAGGCAACCAGTGGCGTCGGCATAAAATTATTATCTAATATTTTTTATAAAAATTATGTTACGCCACTGATATTTTCAAATTTTTTTTTTTTTATAAATCCCTAACTTAATTCTAATAAAAACGCTTTCTTGTATTTTTTTAATATGGAGGATTATTTAGGAGTAAATAATTTTTTCGTCTAGGCTACAAAAACGATTAAACCTTTGTAATAAATTAACATTTTTTAATAACTCAAAAAATGTCAACTGCAGTTAAATAAATTGTTGGAAGTGTCAACTTTTAGTCAACAAGATACAGTCATCTAACCTCTTTTGCTTAGAATCCTGTACACGAGCTAAAAATTGCAGAAATGTTTCTTATTGCTTGAACGCCGTCGATTATTTGGTTTCTTAGGTCTTCTTCATTTTCCACTGGTTTTCCACTGGTGTTGTATAAACCAGTGACTTGAAGTGTCCGCAGAAACAAAAATCAAGAGAATTTAAGTGCGGCGACCTTGATGCCAATGTTTGATTAGGTTCTTCGGCACCCCTACCGATCCATCGATTTCGATAAATCGCATTTAAGAATTCTCTTGCCATAACGCTAAAATAGGTGGGAGCTCCATCATGCATGGACAATAACCGCACGCGATTTTCTAAAGGCACGTCTTGGAGCAGAATAGGAAATTCCTTTTCTACGAAGTCTCGATAAGTTCTGCCATCTACTCTAGGAAGAAGAAAGAATGGACCAATAAGGTAATTGCCAGCTATTCCCGCCCACACGTTTAATGAAAATCGGTGCTGAAAATGTCTTTCGCTAACAGCGCCTTTGATGGCATACTTCCCATGACGGCATACCACAGGTATCTTTGGAATAAACCGGCTTTGCGTCATCCCGCATAGTTGGATGGATGCGCGATATTAAGTAATATAGTAAGTAATACCTATTATTGACCGTTCAGATGTGAGGCGAATTTCAGTCGTGACGGACGTTTTTATATAAAGTTATTTAATAGAACAGAAGTAATATTAGCCAATTTTTAAGCCAAACATTTATTATGTTAGGTGCATTAAATTAGAATGCACGATTTTTTTCCGATAATCATAGGATACTACTATACTTTGCTATGATTATTTTAAATCTAAGTTGTGGTTTTAATTTTTTATAATTTATTTACTAGAAGTGTGACATATTCCTAAGATGGCATATCCATCATAGGCGTCATATTCAAAACGGCGCTACTTTTACTTTTCTTTTAGATATGTCACTACTTATATGCTTTTTAGGGTTTTTTAATATGTCTTTAGATTTAGATTGTACTTTCCTGATAATGTTTTTATTACATTTTTTAAAAGTTTTAAACATGTTCCCTAGAATATATTACTTAAAATTTTTTTAAACAGTTTTGTGCTTGAATTTTTTAACAATAAAAATGTGCAAACTGTAACAAAAATATTCCTTTTACATGTATGCGTCCTTCAGATTTTTGCATTTTACTGGAGGCAATGCAGTAGCCTATGATGGCATACTTGGTGATTTTTTCTTTTCTATTTTTTTACCAAAAAAATAGTTTTTATATACCTATTTTAAAAGTTTTATAATAAATATTTAAGTAGTAACGAATATTTTAACATGATTAAATGGGTTAAAACCTTTGAACTATAAAAATATATTATGTGGTAAAAAAAAAGGTTTCATCATAGGCGACCTTCCCTATATATTTTCTAGAGCGCAGATATGGTTAATATGGAAATTTCTATGGCATTTGCGTGCTGTTCGTGGTTTTCCAGTTTTAACTGTAGGGCAAAACTGCCTGTCTCCGCGATGATGAAGATTTCTGAAGGTTTGTGCAGAAGGCAGCACTCGATTCAAATATCGCTCTTGTTAGATACGTCTTGCATGCATGCATCGTGAGCATTATCATTCGGAAGGCCATAAACAAAATGCATATCGGCTAAATAAGCATTAATTCTTAAATGATCCATAAAAAAAAGGATAAAACTAGCAGAAAACAGAATAAAAAGTATTACAAAATAGAAAAAAAATATCTATTAGCTTCCTACGGACAAGAAGCAATTATTTGCATATAGGTATAAATGTAAAATTGTAATTATAACAGAACCCATTTGAAACAGAATCGCTAAGAATCTTGATCAGTGTTATGCCGGGTCCACAACAAACCAACAAAACAAAAACAAAACAGCAACTCAATGTTTCCCAACAATTTTCAAACAAAATCAAAACATTCAGGCAACTATTTTGTTTTGTTGGTATTTTCAACAACTTTTTCTTTTCCCGGCGGCTGTCGGTAAAGATCAAAGTGTTGATGTTTTGTCTGCGTTTCTAGCAATTCTGTTGGTCTAGTCTAGTCAGTCTAGTGTGTACACGCTCGACAACAAGAAGAAAACAAATCAAATCAAAATTTGTATTTTTCTTCTGTATGGAGGGTCCGATAATTTGTATTCGATTTTTAAGATCAGCACTGGTCATTCCAAAAAGTTTTGAAAGCTAGATCGCATTTCTCCACTAATACCGACCTCATATTTTCGTAAATCTTCCAGTAATTCCTCAACATAGTTTTTTTGTCGGTTATTTAAGCTCGCTTTAACCCAAAAAGTTTTTTTTTTGTTTAAGAATACAAAACCAGCTGCCATAATAAATAAGTCAGGGTATAAGGGTTTTTCCCAAGCAGCAAGGATTGGTCGATACAACGTTGAATGTACGATACTTCCCAACGTTGCATTACGTTGTAACAACAGTTGAATCTACGTTGACAGGACGGCACAATGTCATAATTGATACAACGTTGAATGTGACCGTTGAATCAACGTCTCGATTTACGTCGTATTTTACGTTGACCAGATGTCTTTAAGACGTCAGATAATCTACCTGTTTAAAATAATTTTTCTACTTTATTGCTTCATTTCGGTGTAATAACAATTTAGGTTTTGTAATGAGTAGCCAATATAATGAAATCCAAAATGTCCATTTCATTTGAAAGTTAAGATAACATTGCTTTACATGTTTATGACATATTTTTTAAAAGTAAGGCATAAAAATACTAAAAATAGAAAAAATATTGAAGAGACCTGCTCCATAAGACTTGACAACACTTGTTCTTTAGAACTTGTACGAGTGTTATTTTGATCGAGTGTAAACATGTCTTACAAAACTAGTTTAGTAATATTCTATTTTAAATGGCAATCCTTATATCCCGCTGGCAGCAAAAAATTGCTACCTTTAAAGATAGTGTTTTAAAATAATGTAGGTAGCTATTTTAAAGCAGTTTTCAAATAAAATAAAATCAACAAGATGTTTGCGATTACTTTATTTGAGGCATAAATTATACATAAAACTTTTTAAAAATAAATGCACAAACAAAATTAAAAAATACTTTTTCAATTTAAATTTAAAAAACAAAAAAGCAAAGTACTGAAAAGTTTTTACCATCACTTTCATTTTCAATAGAGGGAGGTCTTGGAAGCTTTTTTTTCTTGTTGACTAATTTGCTTTGGATTTGACTGTCACTATCGTTAGAGTCGCTGTATACATATGGAGGTTTACGTTGTCTTTTTGTCCTATTATTTAAGTCTATTTCACTGTCTGATTTAATATCAGATGTAAATTGGGCTTTACTTCTCTTTTCTTTAGCTTTCTCGTATTCATCTAAAAGGCAACATTCTCAATCATAATCCAAATTTATTTATTTCTGCTTACCAAACATCAGACATTACATTCCTCTACAAAAATGTTTTATTATATCATTTGCGGAGTTCTGATTTGATTAATTGATTGATTGTTGAAAAAAATCGTTTATTGTTTTTGTTTTTTAAAAGTTTTTCTATTTTCAAAAATAACAAAGTAAAGAAGGGGTGACAAATTTAAGATATTCACCCTGTACTTGCACTTTAAAATATTCTACACAAATTAGAATATTCATACAATAATCAAATATTTAAGCAAATTACCCATACCAGAATACCCTTACTGTAAAAACATAGGTTAAAAAATGATATAAAGTGTCATGTCTCACTTTCCATGCTCATAATGTAATGAATGATTATTCGCATTAAAATTAGCAGCGAGTACCTATATCAACGAAATTTACCACATTATCTAGTCTTAAAAATTCCATTGAAAAATGTCAACACATAAACATTAAACCACTTTTTTATGAATATTTATGTAGAAAAAGAGCTACCAATTGTACTACTGTACTAATAATTGATTAAAAATTTAACTTATTTAGGTACCTTACCTTTTATTAGACTAATAGCTACTTATGGACAACAGAATAATATATAAGGTGGCATTATTATAGGAGCCTAGGAAGAATTATTACTATTTTGTAGAAAAACAGCGCCCCTGCTTGCTTTACAGGTCCCGTAACCTTGTGAATTTTGGTTAGAGGTTAGGTATCTTATTTTTTTCTTGAAAAAAAAAATTCCGCACAGAAGACTTGTGACTAATATTTAAAGGAATTCTTGTATTCCAGTAACTAACTAAAGTAAAGTAAACCCGTTTTTTATTTTTTGTGTAATAATATAAAATCGAAAAAGAGACGCCATCCGTAATACGAAATTTTGTTAACATTATAGGTATACTTCTATTTATGTAAATGTTATACATTTCACTTACCAATCAATGTTAAATCCAGGCTGGAAATAGTGGAAACATTAATAAATGTACCATAATAACACCAGCAATAGTGCAATTATTAATTTGAACACTTTTCTCTTCTCAGTTCTCACCTACAAACAAACTAAAACAACAAGGACACGGTCACATGTCTCCACCATGTCACTTGGAGGGACGCGGTCTCGTGGAAAATTCGGATTTGTCAAATGTCAAGGATCGCCTTTATCTTTGTCTTTCTTGTAAGGAAAGACCAAGTTGTCCGACGCTCGGCGTTGCGTTGCGTTTTTGCATGTGATGTCTCAATCCTCCCGCTTCTGGCGGGAAATTTGAAGTAATTTGCATGGAAGTACAACGTTATCCACTTTTAAGTAACTGACATAGAGTCGGCTTTGAAACTGATATATAATCATGTTGCTACATTACACGTGCATCCAATAAGATATAAACGGCAATAGCCGGTTTTTTTTTGATATCTTAAATTTTATTAATACAGTATTTATTTCAGATGATGCTACGTTTATTCAACGTCTTTAGTCGACTTAAAAAAAATTAAAAAATCAGTGTTAAAACTATTATAAGTTGCTATACCTAGTATATATTTGAAAAATACTGGTGCCAATGAGTAGAATTATTTTTACAAAATAGCTTGAAGGTGTCTTACAACCTATATTTAACGTTGAATAAACGTCACTTAAACTACGTTGATGATTACGTTGCTTTTATAATGTTTATTCAACGTTGATTTTTGGTATATCAACGCGTACGACACCAATCAACCTTTAATCAACGTCTATTCAACTACCCCTTGCTGCTTGGGTTATTACCATAAAACGAGCAATAAAAGTAAAGATTTATAAAAAATATATAAAATTTTAAAATATCTGGTTGTCTCTAAGAATGAATTATACTTTCAAATTAGTCATATCATATTATTATTATTATCTATAAAAGATACAGCACATATTAAATCCAGATTACTTCCGGAGATATCTGACAAAAACCAAAACCTTCATTTTCCATTTGTGTTCTTTTGTAACGTTATTTATATACATATTGAAAAACGGAAAGAGTTTTCGACAGGCACTTTTACGACGTATTTAAAGATATTCTAAGATCTAATTTATAAACGGACGTTTCGGGTTTTACCTATCACCAACAGATAAAATTTTTAAATACGGTCCTAAAATTTAAATATTTTTTTCTGAGGTATTTTGTTCCCGTAAAACATAAATCAAAACATTTTGGCAAAATTTCGCCGTTTTAAACCGAAAATCCATCATAAGTAACTTACAGGTATTTTGCAATACGGTCCTGATAATTATTATGGTTAAAAAGTATGCTACTCGAACCAAAAAGAAAGATATTTAATAAATAATATTTTAATAACAAAGGAATTTTACAGTAAGTATTATAATTAAAATAGGAAATAATGTAAGAAGGCACAAAAAAGCATAAAATAATATGGGTCCCTATTCTTCTATATTGGTTAGTAGGTATATATGGTACCCGCTGGTTTGTTTCGATAGCATTTTATTATTTATAGCAATTGACCAACAAAAACCGAAAATGAAGTTTTCAGTTTTTTTCCCGATACCTATATCTCCGGGAGTAGTAGGAATTTTCTTCATTTCTCACTGGCAGTAACTTTCTTAAGCTCCAAATTATCCATCTCTGCCCCAATTTAACCTTTGCTGTATCTTTTGTAGCTTCTGAGATTCGAATGGTGAGTATCGAATTTGGGACACCCTGTACCTAAGTACTCCTAATAAAATTAATCGAATGCTATAGATAAAATATATAAGAGTAAAATTCATGATCCGACTAATGAGCGGTTGAAGTTAGAATTTAGGAAAATAAAAAATCAAATAAATAATAAAATAAAATCCCTAAAGAACCTATACTTTCAAAATAAGTGGCAACAAGCGGGTAATAGTAGTAAAAAACAATAGAGATTTATTAATAATCTCTTAAAGAAAGGCTCAACAGAGACTGAAATAAATTCTTTGAAAGTAGGGAACAAAGTCATTAGAGATCCTGATGAAATAATAAATAGTCTTAATAATCACTTTGCACAGGTTGGTGAATGTATAGTTGGTGATCTGGAGAGGGAGATGCAATTGAAACATTTTGATGGTATTAGTAATGAAATTTATTGTGAAAACAGCTGCTTTTTAGAATTAAGTAACGAAAATGAAATTGAAGAAGTCATATTGGACCTAAAAAAAGATTCGGCCCCGGGCCATGATGAAATAACAGTTGGCGATTTATTGACTCTCCGAAGGGATCTCATTGGTATTTTGACAAAATTAGTGAATAAGGTAATCAGTTCTGGCAGTTTTCCTGACGAACTGAAAATAAGTAAAATTTGTCCAATATACAAAGCGGGTAGTAAGGATTCCATGAATAATTACCGACCAATTTCAGTAGTAAGTATTTTTTCTAAAATACTTGAAAAAATAATGAAGAAAAGAATGCTTTCCTTTTTGAGCACTTACATACCAAATGACGAGTTCCAGTATGGCTTCGTTAAAAACAGTAGTACCCTCAGTGCAACCGCTGACCTAACCGACATTATATCAAAGGCTTTAGATAACAAAAAAATTGTAATTGTTGTGTTTGTAGACCTAAGAAAGGCATTTGACGTCGTGAGTCACGATTTGTTGCTGAAGAAGCTGGAGAGTATGGGATTCAGGGGGATAATGCTCAATCTTATAAGAACATATCTTGTCGGTCGGGATCAGTATGTTAAACTGAATAAAAATAATAGCAATACTGCCAGGAACGGTTGTGGGGTTCCGCAGGGATCCGTCCTTGGTCCTTTGCTTTATTCCTTGTATGTACTATGTACTTAATCTTAAGGTTGCGGGACTTTTGGCACGGTATTTTACCTTTGCGGATGATATTGCTTTAGTTTACATGGGTTCAAACGAAATAGAATTAAATCAAGTTGTTAATAACGATCTTCAATCCTGCATGTCTTGGCTGTATTGCAATAAACTGAAAATAAATGCTGAGAAGACAAAATATATGCTGTTTAAACAAAAAAATAGAGAACACAAGGATTTTGACATTGTCATTGATGGTATACCTCTGGAGCGGGTATCAGAAATAAAATACCTTGGCTTGGTCATTGATGATAGGTTGAGTTGGTCTGTATGTACATGTAGACTATATTTCAGAGACGGTGCTACCAATGATTTCAGCCTTATTTAGATGCCGAAACTACTTAACTAATAAAAGTAAAAAAAATGTGTATAACTCATTTTTTCTGTCACACTTGAGATACCTATTGCCTGTCTGGGGTACATGTCATCGGACTAATTTTGCTGTGGTAGAAACCCTTCAAAATAAAGTACTAAAAATTATTTTTAACTATGATAGACTAACAGGTACAGATCGACTGTATAGTGAATTAGGCATTACGAAATTAAAATATATATTAGAGTTGGAGCAATGTAAACTTATGTACATATAATAATAATAGTTAATAAAAACCAAAAATGTAATACAAATATTATTTTTACAAATGATGTACACAATTACGTAACACGTTTTCATAATGATATATATCAGATTACAACAAGAACAAACATAGGTCTAAATAATCCAATTGTAAGGGCATCCAAGGTCTATAATGGATTGCCAGATGAAATTAAGGGGGCAAAAAATATTTGTCACTTTATTAGGAAACTTAAAAGCCATTATAATATAAGTTAGATTTAATTCCAACACTGTTTAGATATAAGTAAGCTATTCTCGAGGCCAGAGCTTCTAGCACTGTTTAGAGAATGATTGTGTATGCAAAAAAAAATGTTGTTAATTACTACAAATAAAGGAAATTTTCAAAAAAAAATTAAGTAACTAACCTCTACATTTACTTACCAAATCCAGATGATATAAAACTGTTTAGTAAAGATGCTGCCCAAAAAAAAAGATAAAAGCTTCAGAGAAGGACGAGACCGATATGTCAAACAGAAAGGCAATATAATACTAACTTTATTTGAGTTGCTTCTGTTTACATTAAGCAGTCTGAGAATCATTTGTCGTTTCTTTTTGATATTATTAAGTAAGGTCAGATTTGGTCATATCGCAAATTTTATCTCATTAAATTAAATTATGTTTGATATCGTTGTTCTGTGATTCACCAATCCATATCCAATGCCCGGTCACGTTTTAGATATTGCCGAATGCCAATAAACTTTAGCAGAGGCGTCATGTAATTTTTTAACACTTTACTGTATTAAAACATCGTTATGCCCATGAAAGGGAGGTAAATAAGATATAAAAAATGTAATTTCTTGCAAATTCATTTGTGGAAAAACACGAAACATTATATTTTTGTTAGATGTAAATGAAGTAAATACATAGGTATAGGGTAATATTACAAGTCGGTGGGTAATGCATTGGTTGGCGCATAGTATTTTCCAATTAAAATTTCTTTTTGGTACTAGGTAATTAAGTAATTTTTATAATAATTATTACAAACATTTAAGATAATTCCAAAACATTTTGGGTAACAATATACATGGCGGCCATGTTTTATTTTTGTTTTTTCAATCCTTTCAACTATACAAAAGGTGGCATATGCAGTGGCGGCTCGTGACTAGCGAGTCAGGGGGGGGGCGCGCTGGCTTTAAATAAAAAAATTTAAAATGTCTATTGTTTTCGAAAGTACGTGTCTGTTTTTTCTAACTTTCTCGTTGTGAATTTTAATTTCATCAGCATAAACACTACTTAAACAAGTTAAAATATTAGTTTGTCCTAACATCTCAAAACTTACCACATTATGACGATGTTTTGCACATTTTCATGTTTTTTTATTTTCTTTGAAAGATGTTTTAAGTCCTGCACCCCATTTATAGTCCAATTATCATCCCCGTCAAAAAGAAGAAAAACGAAACAAAAAAAAAAGAATTTTTGTCCTCACAACCACATATCCAGGATTTTTATTATATATTTCTTTGTCAAACTTACGCGTAAACTGTGCCTTACTTTTACATTTTGATTGCACTTGTACTATGTTCAATATTGGTAGTGGCCGCCCTGCATTTTTTAAATCAAGTTTTTCACTTAAGCTCAGAGAACTATTTTTTTTTTTTTTAATTTTACGTCGGCCTATTTCCGCAACGAGACCAATCACCGACGCCAGGGAATTTGTCACACACTATCTGGTAATTTTGCCGAATCCCTCTTTGTCGAGGGTAGGGTTCTTTAACGTGCCAACATCCATGACACGGGACCCACAGTTTAACGTCTCTTCCAAAAGACGGTGCACCTCTTAAAACCAAATTCCAAATTTTAATATCGACGTTGCCGGCCCCGGGGATCGAACCCGGGACCTTCGATCCGTGAGGCCGCTGCACTGACCACAAGACCACAACGCCGATTCATCTCAGAAAACTAAAAACACAAGCTTCTGTAAATCACTGACCTTCATATTACACGAAATTTTCCAACTTTGTAACGTAACTAATAAAACAAATCAAAACAAAACATCAGCGGCATCGACAGGTCGCCTCGTCAGAGTACATAATATATCGATTATTCTAACGTGGCATCGCTATTCGCGAACAGCTGTTGGGCGCGGAAAATTGGAGCTCATCCGTGGCCGCTCGTTGTGCGATGTGTAGGTGACGTCACGCCTCCGTCGTCATGGCAACTCACCAAGAAATCGCGTTGAATCGGGGCGAATAATCGGTCGCCCGCGCTTAGTATAACCTTGAGAGCGCGCAACTCGCTTGTCTATGAGTATAACCTACCCGCTGGAATGGGGCTATGTTTGGTTTGAATTATTTTAATGGATTGCTTACATACATTGCTTTATTGTTTTTTAAGTAAAGTATTTTTGGATTCTGTTTGAACTAATTGCAGGGAGGGCGGCGTCCCAGAGCCCTTCATTAACGAGCCGCCACTGGGCATATGGGATATCGTTTATGGTCAATTTGAGGTCACTAATTTCAATGTTATCAAAAATATAAAATTCAATAGATTTAACTTTTATTCAGTCATTTTAATTCTTGAAAACCTAAAAATTTAATATTTTTTAAACAAAACAAAAACTTTATAAAATACCTACTGCATGCATTATCAAATGTCTTTGTTGGGGCTAGAATCGAACCTTTTGCTGGAGGAAAGTTAATATACAGGGTGTCCGGTAAGTATATATGGCATACTCTCGGGAGCGTATAGGGGAGGTCAATATAACTCTATTTTGTCATATAAAAAAACCTAAAGTGCCCCGAAGAGGTACCCAGCGACTTACCTTTTCGGCTCTAACTTTTGAACCGACACGTATAATTAATTTAATGAAATTTTAGTATTTTGTGTAGGCCACAGGGGCTCATAAAACCGTACTACATTAGATGTTTTACATCGTCAGGAAAGTCAGGAACGGACTTGCCACCACACTCGTTGGGCCAAAATTTTGACAGGTGTAATAAGATGAACGCCGATTTAGAAATGTATCAGAATAAATTTTCCCAAAAACCGCTAATTCCATCGAGACAAGTGTATAGCACCTTTTTTAAATAAAAATAAGTAAAGTATTTAAAAAAATCAATTTTAAGGTTTTTTGTTGCATAAATATGTTCAGCCACACCAAACAACAACAAATACAAAATATAACGTCTTAAAGATCACTCCTTAATTTTTATAAATAATTAAAGTTTGCCGTGTGACATCACATAGTATAAATAACCCGCTCTCGCGCTATGTACTGTATAGGTAGTATCTACGCTTTGACGTGACAAGCGAAGCATAATCGCTTTCTATTTAATCCAGAGGATTAAAAAAAACATTTCCTTGTAAACTTGTAACGAAGTTACCTAAGTTTTACCGAATTGACAACAGGTTTAGTACCGAATTATTAGAAAATAATTATCTCCGTGGTTTTTCAATTGATTTTTCTGTTTCTTTCATGCAACCGACTTTTTGAATATTTTTCTAACCGCTGGTAACAAAAGTTTTTAGATTTAATCAGGAAAAGTAATTAATCTCCGCTATAATAGAAACCGTCTTAATTGGCAAACCAATATATGGCATTCCGATACAGGTAAATTCAGCGTTATCTCCAGTACCGATTCGAAAAGATAGCGAACGCGCACCGTTCTTAAAATCCCCAGATCTTTGACCATTTCCGTGGTGGGAGATAAAAAGTTGAAATCCGAGATCGAAACAAAATTACGGCCCCTTCTCGATCCAGCTTTGCAGCCGACCAAAAGTGATTTTGAAAGTGCTTAGTTTTCAGCTAGTGAACCGTTTGCCGTTTCATTTTTCTATTATTCTTTTCCGCCGTCGTCGAATACCGTTATTATCTGTGGTAAGCAACACTGATTTTTTTTTATATTTGAAAATTATTTCCTGCTAAATTTTTCCGCCGCCTTACACTCATTTTCATTTATCCGTATTTAGAACTAGATTTATTCGATAGTTTGCCGAGCTTGCTTTTGCTTAATACCGCCACGCTTTAATCATTTTTCATTTGCCTATATGCATGATTATAGTTGCTCGATAATTACCACCGCATTCACCAGTAGTTAGAACCGCCGCTGTAATACCATTTTCATACCGCCCGCTTAAAAGTTTTCCGTTCTTAAAATTATTACCGGACTTCGTCTTATGTAACACCGTCGCATGAAACCCACTTTAATACCGTTTGTTTGAAATTTGTTCCACCGAAAAGCTTAACTGTAAATTACCGCCAATTTTCCGAGAAATTTTGATTTTTTTATTACTTATAGGGAAGTATTTGTAACGTGATATTGTAACCTGTACATTTGTTTTAATTTCTGTTGTTACAAAAATAAAATTATTTTACATTTCCCGACATAGGTGTGTTTTATTTCCCATAGGAACTTAGAGGCGTGAATGACTGTTATCTGTATGCGCTAATAGAACTCTGTCTCCAACTGTTTAAAGGTTACCCAGGGCTCCGGGGGTTCTGATTTTCCCTAAA
This sequence comes from Polydrusus pterygomalis, assembly GCA_963969555.1. Lineage (NCBI taxonomy): Eukaryota > Metazoa > Arthropoda > Insecta > Coleoptera > Curculionidae > Polydrusus > Polydrusus pterygomalis. The sequence continues at coordinate 108,251,255 of OZ018377.1, forward strand.
AATTAAAATCAGTGGCGCTCGAGTAAAACTCCGTTCATTTTTGTATATTCTCTTTAATTCCGCCCACAGAACGCTTTAGAAGTTATTCAATTCAAACCCGACCGAATTTACCGCCGAATTACCGACCGCCGAATACCCGAAATTGAATAACTTCCGCGTCTGAGGGATAACTTGATAATTGAGATTAAAATAGAGATTCTTTACAAAAAGTATTTTCTAATCCGTACAAAAATATAATTTTTATTAGCCAGTTTCAAAAAGCAATTTTTATCCGCCGTTACAAAAAGTAACCGCACCAAAAAGTGGCCTTACAGAATTGGCGCCCGAGCAGCCTTACAAACTGTGGGTCTTTTGATGATATTAGCTTACGCTTAAAAAAGCTTAAGAGCATTATTTTTCAAATTTAATTTTCATGCAAGTTCCCCAATGTAAAGGTGCATGCACAAACAAAAGGTAAGTTTTTTTAATCTCTTACTTATATAATAAATTAAACATGAAATATATAAGTATATTAACTTTCTTGGCAGCAAAATTCGATTCTATTTAGCCTCAACAAAGATGAAGACATTAATAGCCAAGTGCACCAATTGGCTATAACTTGAGTAATACATAACCCGAGGGTTAAACTTAACTCGTGATTAATTCTAATTCAAGTGCACCGCGCTTTTAAAACAAGACCGGTGTCAAAACATGGACAAAAAAAGAGCCAGAGGAGACAATTTTTCGCTGGAAGAAAAAGCCTGCTAATAAACTTAGCACATAAGCATCGCGCAGTTATTGAGGATAAAAAAACCGATGGTAGGTACGTGTGTTTATTCAAGCTATAAATAAGGCTTGGGAACTAATTTGTCGTGAATTTAATTTGCTGTGCTTTAGCCGAGGTCCTTTTACGTTCCTTTTAAATAGCAAAGCAAAGCATAACAAAGTAAACAAAGATTTTTTTCCTCCCCCCTTGCCGCGGTTAAGTATGACCCTCTAAATTTATATATATATTCACTTGTCCTCCTCCTCCTCTTCGAATTGCAGCATTGTTTGAATAATTATATAAGTACTTCAAATTTTCGATTTCTATTTGCTTAAACCGAATTTATAAACAATAAATATGTAGGTATACATAACACAATACCCCAAAGGATTTGTTAACTCGCGTTTAACTCGTCGTTTTTAACTAGTTAAATAAAATCCCGTGTTAGGGTTTTAACCTAAGGATTAAAACGCGGTGCACTAGAAATTAATCGTTAATCCGTGAGTTAGGGTTAACCCTGGGTTAAAAACGTCGGTGCACTTAGCCATAAATCTAATAAATTTTATATTTTTGACCTCGCCATTAAAATCAGTGACCTCAAATGGCCCTTAAACGATATTCCACATGCCACCTTTTGTATGGATTAAAAAAGGAAAACAAAACAATATGGCCGCCATGATGTCAAACCTATTAACCAAAAAATTTTGGAATTACCTTAAATGTTTGTAATGAATATAAAAAAATACGGTTTTTTTAATTGCCGCCATATTGTTTCCACAGGGTGGGGTTAGCAAGTGCTGCGGTCAAATCGATCTATTGGATATAAATATCGTTTGTGCCCATTGGTTTGCTTACTTCGTTATTCGCCAGATTTGGCTAAATTAAGCAACAATCCTGAAATAAAACAAATGGAACTAATTGTTTGTCTGATATTTATTCTTTACATACCAAACCCAATATACGTGTCACCAGTAAAGTCCGCATCATATGGGATTTTGTTTTATTAATAGCTTTATTCAAAATTTGACTTTGGCATCAAGTTCTGCTTCGATCGAGATGAAAATTATGCAAAAAAATAGTAGTCAGGTGATTCGCATTAACTGTCAAATTTCAATTTTTTTCAAAAAATAATTCAGAAGTTTGGTTATTTCTGAAAATATCGAAAAAGTTTTTTTAAATGCAGTTTCTAGCCCACATGCAAAATTTCAGCTGCATAAGATAATTTTGATTTTTTACCTATATTTTGTAAATTGCACCACTTTTGCAACGCAACCTACATAAAACTTCTTAGTTTTGACAATGCTTTATTTCAGATACATTTTCTTTAAACTAGCGCCATATATGTGTGTTTTTCTACAAAATCAAAATTGGGCTATTAAAATTTGGTCGCATGTGATGCAAAGTTTATTTGTTTTTGACCCTGCATAAGGTAACTTCATAAAATAAGTATTTTTGAAAAAGTAGTTTGTGTCTGAAAGTAATACATCTTAATATTAAGACAAAAAAGAACACAGTGTCTTCAGTAAAGTGTTTTTAAGTGGAAAATAAATTTTAGTTTAACAAGGTAAAGTTTATCTTTGTTTATCATTGTGAAACTGCTGTACAATATGTTTTAAATGATTGGAAACTTAAAATTGATAAGGGTGATATGGTGGCCGTTATTTTTTTAGATTTGAAACGTGCATTTGAAACAATTGATAGAAAAAAAGTATTAGAAAAATTACGACATTACGGAATTGGTGGACAGGCACATAAATGGTTACATGACTATTTAATAAATAGAGGACAGGTAGTTAAATGTAACGAGTATGTGTCAAATAAAAAAGGTATAAATGTTGGTGTATTCAAGGCAGTATTATACTTGGTCCTTTATTATTCATAATTTATATTAATGATTTGACCTACACTCTAGACATTTGTAAATATAATTTTTTTGCTGATGATACAGTAATTTATATTTCAGATTGTAATTTAATATCTCTAATAAATAATATGAACAATATACTAGAACATTATATATATAAATGGATGTGTGAAAATAAATTAAAAATAAATATTGATAAAACAAAATGTTTGTTACTAAGGTCTGATAAACAGTATAATGAGTTTCAAAATCAAAATTTTTCGAATCTTAACGAAGCTATTGAAATTGTTACTAAAGTTAAATATTTAGGAGTTATTATCGACCAAAATTTAAAATTTCATGAACATATGGATTATATTTGTAAAAAAATTTCAAAAAAAAATAGGAGTACTAAATAGATTAAGCGGATACTTAAGCATTTATAGTAAAAAAAATATTTTCAATTGTATTATTTTACCTCATTTTGTTTTTTGTAGTTCAATTTTATATATACTCGTATGTTCAAAACAAGATAAAAACAGATTACAGATTTTACAAAATATAGAGCAATGAGAATAATATTGGGATGTAATAAATACACTAAATTAACGCAAATGCTAAATTGTTTACAATGGATGAATATAGAAAATTTTTTATTATTTCGTATTTTGATTTTTATTCATAAAATAAATTTAAATATAACAGCACCATATTATAAAAATTTCTTGACAAAATTTAATGAAGTTCATATCCATGAAACAAGAGGAAAAAATAACTTTATTTTGGATCATACAAATTTGAAACCGACTCAAAAATCAATATTTTTTAGTGGTGCTATAGAATATAACAAGTTAGGAAATTAAATTAAGTAAAAGGTGTAATTTAAAACTATTTGTAAAAAAAATAAAGAATCAAATTTTATGTAAAAAAGTCTAATAAAATGGTCTTTCTAGATTGTAATTACCTATCTACCAGGAGAGAAGAAAAAAATTTAAAATTTGGAATGTAATTAAATAGTTCAATGAACTAATAAAAATTTGTTATTATTATTATTATTATTATTATTATTATTATAATTATAATTATTATTATTATTATTATTATTATTATTATTATTATTATTATTATTATTATTATTATTATTATTATTAATATTATTATTATTATTATTATTATTATTATTATTATTATTATTATTATTATTATTATTATTATTATCTATTTTCAACGATTTAATTTAAAACCCCTATATTATAATTTATTATTAAGCTATGTCATAATAACGTTCACGTGTATTACACTGAGAAAAACCCGCCAACTAAATTACTTAGTTGATTTTTTTTTAGTTGTAGCTACTAAAAATGTCCGCATACTTAGTTGCCATAATACCGCAAAGCTATTTACAGGGACTAACAAATATATTTTTTGCCCTCCGCACTTACAATTACTAATCGAATTTGTAGGCTGTACGCCGAAAATTTATTTGGTAGACTTGCGGTAACCCAACTAGCATCATACGTACGAAATACGTACTTATTGTGTTCGTTTTATGTCCCGTACGTACAGTAAGTAATATGTACAGTCTAAGTATGTACATAAATTGTCATCAGCGGTACGTATTTTTTTGGACATATTATGTATGTACGAAGAACATACTTGATTGTACTTACATGTATAATCCTTAAATGTACGTTTTAAAAACGTACATTTGAAGATCAACATTTGTCATATTATGCATGTTTTATTACAGAATGGTAAATTAACAATATTTTACCTTGTGTAAAATTAAATTACTAATAAAAAATTCATTTTGACTTTTGCAAATTTGGTTATTCTAAAATTATTTGGTAAAAGTATTTGGTCGGCATCGATTTAAATTTCCCGCTTGCAACGTAACGACAAATTTGACACTAGTCGGACGTATGTGTTTCTGGTTTCCGTGTCAGAAAGAGATAGATATAAATAAGACTGTCTTCTGCAATAAAACTAACCTAAAAGTTCCTTGTGGTAGTGAAAGTAAAGTTGCTGGCACTTGAAGAATTTTTAAAACAACCCGATAATAACAATAAGTTGGTATATAAGATTTGATTATCCTTTCTATTTAAAAAGTAGTGGATGGATAGTAATACTCAATATATACAATATGTAATTTAATGTTAAATTGAACAATTGAAATAACAATTAGATAAGAGCTCAACAGCCCTTTACATTTATTAGGTAATAATATAGTAAGAATGTTAATTTTGATAATTGTTTTAGAACATTTACCATTTATTTTTAGGAGTCTGAAATCTGCATATGGGAAGGAAGCAACTTGCAAGATTTTATTAAAAGAAGCATGGGAACATTCATCGAAAATCACCTGGCTTCTTCATACAGCTGGCTGGGAAGACGCCAAAAAGAAGGCTTTTCGCAGTTTTTAATTGCTAAAGTTAGTACATATAATGGGTGAGTATTAATTTAAATGGAGAAACGGAAATTTAACGTTTTCAATTAGAGGTTATATGGGTCTTTTTTGTATATTGATATGTTTATTTTATATTAATTAATTTTTATCAAATCAAATCAAGTATATTACGGTTAGGAAAATTTTACAATTTTTTACCTCGTCAATAATATGTTATATAATAAATTTTAATCCTCTTAAAATTTCTTTAAAAATGGCCTATTTTACTTTTGTTTCTTATTAATAGAACTATAAAACTTTATTATTTTTAATTTAAGATGCTGCTCTCAGAACAGAAAAAGCTCAAATATAAAAGAGGCAGAGCAGGAAATATCAAGATGGCTAAGCAGGAGGGCCCCCGATCGCCTCAAATACCAACAAAAAGCCAGAAATAAAGAAAATAACGGAGAAACCGAGGGTATCAAATAGTAATTAACACATCCATATACCGGGTGTTGCACCGTGGGGCGGGATAGGCTCGATTATAGGCTTCCCTAATTATTTTAGAAAAAAATGTATTGGGGTAAAAGCGCGAAAAGCTGTACCCAAAGGACACAGCTTAGCCCTTTCTGGTCAACCAGTTTAGGAATTAATGGCTAAAGTAGGAACTGTATTAGTGAGCAATAATAAAAACACCAGTAGTTTTACGAGTGAGAGTTACCAAATTTGATAGTGAAATTGTAAAATTATTCATTTGAACTCTCATTTTTAAAACTACTGCTGTTTTTATTATTGCTCACGCTCACTAATTCAGGGTCCCTAGTTTAGCCATTAAAAGAAAAGGGCTTAGTCCTTTGAGTATAGCTTTTCGCGCTTTTCAATAAACCCCAATACATTTTTTTTCTAAAATAATTAGGGAAGCCAATAATTGACCACTTTAAAACTTACATGGGAATTCCTATGTCCCGTCCCACGGTGCAACACCCGGTACCTTTACCATATGAATACTATAATGTTGCTAAATAATACCCAATAGTTTGTAATATATTGTACATATTTTATCAGTAGTACTTATTTTTTCCATTATAGGTACAAACAATGTACTACTTACGTCTGCAGTACGTCCATAGGACGAAGTCTGCGTACGTCTTGAACACGTACAGTAGATGTACAGGTTTTACATACATAAACTGTACGTTTATCGCACGTACATAAAACGTATTGGTTGTACGTCTTTTAGATGTCCTATTTGGTGGAAAATGTACGTACTAAGTTCGTCAAATGTATGTCTTGCGTACAATAACGTACTTATGTAAGACATACCTTATGTCCAACTAGTACGTACATAAAACACTGTATGTATATATTTATGCTGGTTGGGAAATACATCCTTTGTTGTAATAACTAACAAGGGCGTAAGATTTTGTTATACTTGTGACAACTAAAAAAAAAATTATTTTAAATAATGCCTTAAGTTGTCGTAACGAAAAATATGGTAGCCATTACTAAATATTTAGTTAATCCACGCGGTAACAATCATTTCGTCTCCGTGCTTCGATACGTGTGCATGGTTTAAGTGAATCAGGTGCTTCTTGCCGCGGTGTGTGTGTGTGTGTGTGTGTCTATTAGTGTTATTTATTTATTATAGTTTATAGTGATGTATTACAGACTTTTATTGTTAGAATGGGGGCTTCAAACCCATCTAGATGCATTTGAAGGTAAGGTTAGGATTTATCCATGTTATTTATTTAATAAAAATTTTAAAAACTGAAAAAATTATTTTTTGTATTTTAAGTTGAAGAGAAAACAAACTTTTCACTTTAGGGAAGTAATTACCTACCTCAACTAGAAAGCCTTCTGAAATGAAATTTCATCTACAAGCTATCACAGAAGGCTTCTGAATTTAAATATTCTGACGTTTAGATATATTGAATAAGTTTCTCCCAAAAACAAAGACAAATTTTGATCAACTAGTTAAACAGCCAAGTTAAAGTGTTTTATTTGGTATCTACTGTTGCACACACCTTCAGTTTCCTTAGGCCGTATAAAAGGGCTTTTTAACATCAGCTCAACTGAACCTTTACTGGTACTTAAAGTTTTTTTTATAAAAATCACATTGCAGTTAAATTAAATATTGTTTCTGTTTGAAACTGGCAGCAATATATTTTAGACGAAAAGCTTCAACATCAGTAAAATGGTTTTATTGGTGGTTACAGAAAAGCTTCAGCAAATTACGCTTTGATGCTTAGAGTTTTTTCTGCAGTATACCGAGCTTTTCGGTTGCGATATACACATGCAATTACAGTGGATTTTATCTACAAGTTGTATGTGCAGCCGTAACAAATATTTTTCTAATGCAGCATAGAACTCTTGTTAAATAGGGGACAGCGAAATACTTTTTGCTGTGGTGACTAGAGTAAGCTTTTCGTTGCTGCCAGTTCCAAACAAAAAACCGTATTTGACGACAATGTGATTTTTATGGGAAGGTTCAAGTACCAGTAAAGGTTCACTTGAGCTACTGTTAAGATACCCTTATATAATAAGGCCTTTAGGGGACTGAAGGTGCGTGCAATCGTTGCCAAATAAAAAAAAACTTTGTGGTTACTTTTTAACTAATATTTTTATTTGTATTCACTAAATACTTAATTTGGGTTAACTACATAATTTAGTTACTATTATATAATTTATTAGTAACGTTAACATCTACACGCTTAGTTCCTGCAACTAAATTATATAATAGCTTTAACAAACCACCTACTTGTAACGAATATATATATTAGCTGAGCTAACTCAGTTTTTTAGTAACTGTAACTAAGACCATTTAGTAAACCCAACAACATAAGTTCGTTATCTACTAAATCGTATAGTTGTAGCTACTAATCTATTTCAGCAAACTTGATTTAGTTGTTATAAGTCATCCACCTTGCTGTCCCCTATTTTAATGAAAATTTTTGCTGTGGTAACTACATTTTTAGTAATGGCTACAAATTATTTTCCTCAGTACTTTCAGACACAAACTAACGTTTTCAAAAATACTTATTTTATGAAGTTACCTTATACAGGGTCAAAAACAAATAAATTTTGCATCACATGCGACCAAATTTTAATAGCCCAATTTTGATTTTGTAGAAAAACACACATTTAATATGGCGCTACTGTAAAGAAAATTGATCTGGAATAAAACATTGTCAAAACTAAGAAGTTTTATGTGGGTTGCGTTGAGTCTTATTTTGCAAAAGTGGCGCAATTTACAAAATATATGTAAAAATCTAAATTATCTTATGCAGCTGAAATTTTGCATGTGGGCTAAAAACTGCATTTAAAAAAACTTTTTCTAATAACTTTTTACGATATTGTCAGAAATAACCAAACTTCTGAATTATTTTTTGAAAAAAATTGAAATTTGACAGTTAATGCGAATCACCTGACTACTATTTTTCTGCATAATTTTCATCTCGATCGAAGCAGAACTTGATGTCAAAGTCAAATTTTGAATAAAGCTATTAATAAAAAAAATCCCATATGATGGGTACTTTTTACTGGCGACACTGAATAATAGTTCAGAGTTCAGATTAAGTTGATACGCAGAGATTCAATTGTATAGGTAGGTACCCCTAAATTGTGATCTTATAGTTCTTTTAAATTTCGCATTTTTATAAATAACACATTTACTGTGACCCCTGGGGAAAAAGTAGTCCTAGACCTAGCTGGCCAATATATGGTATAATTTAATCCTATTGTGTGTCAATCGAAAACGATTTAGACATATTATATCCTTCTCGAGCATTGTGCGCAGGACAGCCTTTCCAAATTGATTTTATTAAAGTTTCAAAAAATTTACTTTTCCAAAATTTTATTCCGAAAAAAAAGTCCAATAATCCGATGTCCAAATATACTCGCCTCACGCACTATAGAGTCCTGTTTTTAAAAATCTGTGTTCATTTTCGGTTCTTCAATATGAATTTCGACGGCAAAGAAGACTATGAAAGAGCTGAAAGGAAGACCTGGCTTGTTGATAGGGAGGTGGCTGGGTACGCAAAAGAGGCAGGGAATTAAATTTGACTGAGGTATTGGTAAGAAATGAGGCACGCTCATTATTTATAATAGATTAGCATAATAAATTAACAACATTAGAACCTGCAATAAATTACTTCTATGGCCAATTTCTTCATTATCAAACACCCTGTAGAATTATCCAAAGGACGAAAATATTTGGAAATTGCTTAAAACTTGTTAACTTCGGCAACATAGCATAATTGCTTTGGGTGACATCTATGCAACGAACTTAACACTAGGGGAAATAAAAATATATATTACTAGCGGCCTCTATGAATTAACTACAATATTGGCAAATAAAATATCTAGAAATCTGTTCTTCTTCTCTAGATGCCGTATCCGCTATATACGAAGGTTGGCAATATGGAGAACTAGAGGGTAGGAGGCCGATCGATAATGGCAGCATTTTCAATTTCTGTCCCGGTTTTTTGGTTAGTTCGCTATTGGCTGATAGATGGCGCTCGCGTCCGAAGTGGGCTGATGTCTTCTTCTTCTTCGTTTTTAATATGGAAAACTAGAGCCTCCATAGTTTTTAACTTTTTCTTAAACCATTTATTTTTCTGTGCTTTTACTTTTGACAATTGACGTTTTATTTTTCGAAATAACAAATAATGTTTGAAGGCAAGACAAGACAAATAACGTTGTATTGTAATTAATTTCCATATTTATAATAAATAATGGTACAATTTATAAAAGTAGAGTTTGCTTTGTGTCGGGGTGTAAGACAGGATCTTTTTCAGAGAGAAAACGCGGCCAAATAAGTCTCTTTCTAGCTCCAAAGGTATAGCTAGAATGTTTAATACTCTGTATTTTAAAAACCAAGCATCGTTGGAACTTTATACAGGCCGAGTTTACTAATAAGTATAACAAAGTAAGTGTAAATTCATATAAAAGTCCTTATTTGTTCCTTAAAGAACTAATTTAAATAAAAATAGTTATTGCGTCCATAAGAAACCATTATTTGATAGCCCACTTCGAACACGCGCGCCATCTTACAGCGACTCGTAAAGCTGAATTACCGATGCTAATTTGGGACCGAATATGGAGAACTATAGGGTAGGAGGCCGATCGACAATGGCAGCATTTTCAAATTATGTCCCGGTTTTTTGGTTAGTTCGCTATTGGCCGATAGATGGCTCTCGCGTCCGAAGTGGGCTGATGTTGTCCTCTTCTTCTTCGTTTTTAATATGGAAAACTAGATCCTCCATAGTTTTTAACTTTTACTAAACCCTTTATTTTTCTGTGCTTTTACTTTTGACAATTGACATTTTATTTTTCGAAATAACAAATAATGTTTGAAGGCAAGACAAGGCAAATAACGTTGTATTGTAATTAATTTCCATATTTATAATAAATAATGGTACAATTTATAAAAGTAGAGTTTGCTTTGTGTCGGGGTGTAAGACAGGATCTTTTTCAGAGAGAAAACGCAGCCAAATAAGTATCTTTCTAGCTCCAAAGGTATAGCTAGAATGTTTAATACCCTGTATTTTAAAAACCAAGCATCGTTGGAACTTTATACAGGCCGAGTTTACTAATAAGTATAACAAAGTAAGTGTAAATTCATATAAAAGTCCTTATTTGTTCCTTAAAGAACTAATTTAAATAAAAATAGTTATTGCGTCCATAAGAAACCATTATTTGATAGCGCACTTCGAACACGCGCGCCATCTTACAGCGACTCGTAAAGCTGAATTACCGATGCTAATTTGGGACCGAATCCAATGCATTGCGATCGGCCTCCTACCTCAAGTCCTCCATAGGACCGAATCCAATGCATTGCGATCGGCCTCCTACCTCAAGTCCTCCATAGTTGGCAATCATCAGGGCCGGCGATTCTTATTTTTGAGACCGCAGCTCGGTTACTACTTCTCCTAATAGATGTCGCCATAAATTCTAGGAACCAAGACATAGAGAAAAAATGAGTTTATCCAGTGTTATGATTATTATAAAGACCTTCTGAAATTTAAGAAGTTAGACTAGCAGATTGAATTCCCAGAAGCCAATAACAATAACCCCACGCAAGACAAGACAAGGCTTATTTAAAAATAATGACTTGTTATAGGGACAGTGTCTACTAACTTGAAATGTTTGGAAGATTGTCAAATATCTTCTAACGCAAGCGGAGATCTTATATAGAGCTCATATAAGTATTGGCCATGGATTTGAAATGACCAACAGTTCCTTGAAATTTGCCAGTTTTTTGGGGTATACGTTTGCGTATGTGTTACATATTGAAAACATCAGTCCACCTGGGGCCCCATTGAGAGTAGGAGTCTAGCCAATCAGGAAGTATATCAATTGGTTAACAGTATGCCTAAGCAGTACATTGCCAAAAAATCTAAAACCAATAATTGGTTAATCAAATCTAAGACATTATGAAGCTACTATAATAAATACCAACTCTATAAATTTTACATTAGAATAATAGCATCATATACTTAAGGGTTTGAATAATTTAGGTTCAGTGTCAGCTTCTAGAAACTTAGAAATTTCATTTTATATATAAAAAACATTAGATTCATCTAGTAAAAAAATAGAAAAACAACAGAAACGACAACAAAAAAAACCAAGCCCAATAATTCTTCTGCATCTCTCATCCGCTAATTACATAGATATTTTGTTTTAAGAGGGCTATGGTTAATTAAGAGTACCTTATCCCAAACACTTTGTTTTTATCTATTTTTATTTAAAATAGGTAGGTATTATATTATGGACAATGGACATGATGTATAAATATGACAAATTAATATTCTTTACAAAATGGCGAAAAATCTTATATAAATGTAAGAATAATATAATAATTCTATACCTACTCTCGATAGGTGGATTTATGAGGTATACTTATTCTGGGATTGGGCGAGTATCCTTGGTTTTTTTATAACAAACTTTTGTTGGGGCATTGGGTTTGGGGATTTAGTTTTGACTTCATCCGTGAAGTAATTTATGTATGTCTCTTCATGACATGTTTAGTTTATTTGGTATTTGAAATTTTGTATGTTTATTATTAGGTTTTTATTAAATGTTAGTTTTGGTATCCTTTTTCTCTGTTCAACTCTATTCAATAATTCGCATAGTTTAAGATTCAAAATAGGTCTTTTAAAATAATAAACAATATAATACAAAGACAATTATACAGGGTCCTGCAATAGTGCGTCAGGCTTCCATAGCTCCTATACGAATGGGGTTACGAATTTTATTAATATGCCGACTTAAACCGCATAGTACGGGGTACTTCCGGAAAATATTTTCTCATATACAGGGTGGCCCAAAAAAGTGTGGTCACATAAAGTTGTGATTTTTTAAATGGAATACCCTGTATATTATTAAATTATCACATTCTACATAAAATTATAATATTTTTTTTATAAATGCATGACTGGTCTATACTTAAGAGTTTCCGAGATATCGATATTTGAAAAATGACGTTTTTGAACTTTGACAGCTTCTAGCTTTCTAACTGTACGTCTTAGAGTAAAACGGCTTACATGTTCCTATCTTCGATTTTTGTTATCTTCCCAGAAATGTTAACTTCCGGTCAAACCGGAAGTACTATATTTCCTGCTTTCGCGTTACATCCGGTTTGACTGGAAGTTGACCCTATTGGAAAGATAATAAAAATCGAAGATAGGAACATGTAAGCCGTTTTGCTCTAAGACGTACAGTTAGAAAGCTAAAAGCTGTCAAAGTTCAAAAATGTCATTTTTCAAATATCGATATCTCGGAAACTATTAAATATAGACCAGTAATGCATTTATAAAAAAATTATTATAATTTTACGTAGAATGTGAAAATTTAATAATATACAGGGTGTTCCATTTAAAAAATCACAACTTTATGTGACCACACTTTTTTGGGCCACCCTGTATATGAGAAAATATTTTCCGGAATTACCCCGTACTATGCGGTTTAAGTCGGCATATTAACAAAATTCCTAACCCCATTCGTATAGGAGTTATGGAAGCCTGACGCACTATTGCAGGACCCTGTATATTATATATAGTGATTTTTATTTACTGTAATAATAATAATTTAAAATAAAAATGAAATTAAATAGATTACTTAATATTGTACATTCATGGTTTAATTCTATTGGGGTTTTTTTCTATAATTTTAAGGGTTTTGTGACCTCTGTGCAGTATATATAATTGCTTAGATTCTTAGATGATTAAAGAATTATGTAAAAATAAAAATAAATTTAATCCCAATTGAGAATTTCATTAACCAATCAAAAATGAAGTTTTTAACAATAAAATCGAATAGATAGTTTTTCCTGATGTGTGGACCTCTCCCCTTTGAGACGACACCTGGATCCGTCCAAGTGTTGTGAAGTCACCCAGTAAACCAAAGCTGGCGGTAAAAGTTCGGCCGCCTTCCGGCACTGACGGGAAAACGACGGCTCTTGTTGCCGATTACTGGCCGCTTCTGGCTCTCGCGTTACCTTCCATGCGTCTAACTACCACGGCTAATAGTCTGCCACCCAATGGTGGTATAGTTAAATTCACATAAAGTTTTAATGCCAAATGTCAAGACTTGTCATTGTCTACTTACTTTAGATTTAACCAACTTACTAAATTTCTTATACAGCTGAGATTGGTCAGTGTTTTTCCTTTTTCTTTTTTCGAATTGTTCGGCCAACTCTTTTTATTTCTATCTCTTTTTAATCGTATGAAATAATACAAGATAGACATACTTTGTGTGCAGTACAATTGATGTATTAATTAAATTTAGCCATTAGAAATTTATATTTTATGAGTTGCTGCATTATTTGACAAGTATGACAGAACTGAAATGTCACGGCGTTAAAAGTTTATGTGAATTCAACTATAGTAGCGCAGCACATGAGAAACGGACCTTATCTTTCGTAACGGACACGGTTAGAATATATCTCGCCGGTTGTGACAAAAGAGTCGACGTTCCGGGTACCACCCGCGCGCGGGTAGCTGACTACTACGTTCCTCTCGTTTTACTTGTTTCGTGTGTATTCGCGCCGTTTAGTTTCTGCGAAAGAACTGACACTTGACAGGTGAATGACGGTAGACAGAAGATTACAATTATATTTCCACGAGCACGACGCGTTCCTTTATTGTTATAAAAGCTACATTACTCAAAAAGATTCAGTGCCTGGTAGGCAGAATACAGGATTTATCATTAGACCAACTTTTACTACTGATTTCCAAGATAAAAAAGACACCCCTCAGACAGAGGATTCTGTACCAGAGAACAAAACTATAAGTAAGTTTAAGTTTCATATAAAATTGTAAAGTTTTTATACCTGTTTACTCTCATGTGCATGATACTTAGTTGAAATGCGTGTTAAAGCAAAAAAATTAGTGCATGCTTGGCTATTCTTTGTACGCAGTATTTTATAGTATATAAACTTAACCAAACCAAATGGTTTTTAGGTGCTGTACGAAGAAATCCAATAACGTCCAGTGCAACAAATTCAGATATTGTTCTGACCATTAGAAACTGGAGAAAAAATGCATCCGACAGGGAAGGCGGGCGGATGAGTCGCAAAAAAAAATAGTAAAAAATTATGTGTAAATAAATCAGAATAACGTCTTATAATTGCAGAGTTTGTTAAACAATAAAACTGTTGTTTTCTACTAACGGTGAGTTTTAATGGTAAGACTTCCCCCTAACCATGCGCGGTTCCTCGCTGGTATTTAAATGAATTGCCAGCGAACCGTCCGCGGTCTCGTCTAGATGCCGCGCGCTGACCAAATCTGTTCAGCCCACGGCTCAGCGGTAAAAAGTAGCGTCTGTACCGCACAACCCAGGTTCGTTATATAGGTATTAAGCCGCCCGGGGGCCGAGCGGTCATGCCCTACCTCCACGCCGCGGATATTGTAGCTGGCGGCCCGACACCGACGTTTCGGCAATGCGCCTTTTTTCCACCTCCAGATCTTTCATGTCGTGTTTACTGGGCAATAGTATATTATGTTGTCTCATTCACTCCTTTAAAATCAAGAAAGCTTCTGTACTAAGTTATAGTATCTGCTGACTGACCAAATGAACAAACTTTCTTAATCCTTTTCTCTGTGCTACTGTCCAAAACCAACCTTTTGTTTGTGTTCCGAGAGCGACTGGTAAAACCCTTTATTTTTCTGTGGATAAAACGGACAGCACTGACGAACAACCCTATAAATTTTCTTTGGCACTGACAGAGGACAGACATCAAATAATTTTTATTTTCGAAAACCAAAATAAAATGGCTCAAACAGTAAGAAAAACAGTTCAGCAAGTAAAACCAATTATGTCTTTGGATAAAGATGAGGCCCGCAAAAGGGTGCTCAATTTATATAAAGCCTGGTTTCGACAACTCCCATACATAGGTTTGTAAACTTTCCTTTTTTACACTTAACCTCAAAAAGGGGCTTTATATAATAGACTTTGAAGCAAAAACATATTTAACGTTTATAAACAGTCAGAACAATACTGCCATTTTTTTTGGCTCCTTTATATAAATATTGGACCAAAATCTAAATATAGGCTTAAAAATGATCAGCTTCTTCACCCGTTTGCAAATTATCGCTTTTTGCTGTCTATAAAATAAAACAGACATTAAACTAGGGCCACTTTTTTGTAGTTAAAAACTATGATATGCCAAAAAGTGTTGAACAGTGCAGACAAAAATTACGCCAAGAATTTACAAAGTATGATGACATTAAAGATATCAGAATAACCGATATGTTGGTAATTAAGGTAAGAGTTTCCCTGTTAATTATTTTTCTAGTTTATAAATTCCTATTTAGTGGCAACCAGGAATTGCATGAATTAGGTAATTACCTAGATACCACTCGGTCTATAAATTGTACCTGTTTTTTTTTTATTAGCATTAATATGTACCATTTTTCTTAGGGACAAATGGAACTACAAGAAACAGTCAATATATGGAAACAAAAAGGTCACATGATGTCATATTTCAAAGATACGTGGGAACCAAAACCGAAGGACTTCATTTCCAAATTTTTAGTAGGAAAAGAATAATATTTGTGACAATTGTGTAGAAGTTGTCATACATAGTCATTGTAGACTTATTTGTAAATAATTTAAGAATAAAGTAAAGTGTTAAGACTGTAATATCTTTATTTATTGTTTTACAGCACCAACAATTTTATTACACCTACTATACCGAAGGTATTCAACTGAATCCACTTTGTATATTTTAGAATCAATACTTTTCTTTTTCAAAAACCGAGCCAGTTTTAAACTGAATGTATTTCATGTGTACCTATAACAAAAGGACAGTAAATGTTGACTACCCAATTCACTGTTTAACATCGACAGAAGAGTTTATTACATGTGCCTGAGATTTTTCAATAAATTACCAAATCTTAATATAAAAATCATTGCATGTCAGAAAACTTTTAAAAAGTATGTCTGTAAGGAAATTGTTAATTGAACTTGCACCGCATTCCATTGATGACTTTAAATAATTGGGCAAAGGTAGACTAAACGGGTAGGTATAGGCTAAGATAATAATTGTAATTATGGTATTTCTTTTCCTTTTTGACGTCATTTCTTTTGTATTGGGTATGTTATTTTGTGATGTATTATTAACACAATACGAAAAATAAAGTTTATTATTGATATTATATATACCAATAAAATAATAAAAAGACAAAATTTTCTTTTATGTAAGAGGGTATAAATAATTACATCCATTGTATAACATTTTTCCAAGCTACATTAAATATTATATTTGCTTAATATATGTATAACAAATAAATCATAAAAAAATTCGAGTGTACCTACTAATTCGCAAATAATATTCTTCCAAAGTAAGAAAAAATTCACAGCCTCCATGTGTCATGGTATGGTTTATTCCTAGTAAATCTAGAGATCAAGTCCCATGCCCATTGGGGTTGATCACTTGGCACCATATGTCCTGCATCTCGTACTAGAACCTCTGTCAGGTTTCCGGCTTGTTTGACAAATCCTGCCAGATCAGTCCCAACATACCATTGATATCTAAAAAAAAATATATCTGTTGTTCCCCTGTAACTATAAGTAGTAGGTAACAAGGAGACAAATAGTTTATATTATGGATCATGATAATAACACTTACCTTTCTGCTGACTTGTACTGATCTGATCCAGCAAAGTTGAGGTTTTGTAGATAATTTACTGTTAATGGATAAGCTACAATAATATCCAACTGTCCGTTATAAATCAAAACTCTATAGTGGCTTAGCAGCTCTGAGATCCATGGTGCAACACTTTGCATGACATCATTCAACAATTTTTTCTAAACAAACGGATTATATTTATTAATTAAAATGTCAATGCCAAACTTTTACTTGAGATGGAATAGAATAAAAAGTATTGGAATGGTATAAGGTCAGAGAAACCAATTTTGTGTATTACTTGACAAAAAAGGAGGCGAGATTAGGAATAGGATCTTAAATTTTAATAAGGACAGGACAGACTGGTCATGGGAAATCCCATGTAAATTTGGCTCCCCTATTAATTTTAAATCAAAACTGTTAAATCGCATTGTATAAGGTGACACACCAAATTATATTATTTTCTAACAAACCAATTCTTAAAAATTAAATACAGCTTTGATACACTTCTCAATGAAATTATTTATTTATTTATTTCAGTTAAGTACATTACAGATACAAAATCCAAATAGTACATTTAATCATTTGATAAGTAATCTAATAGGCACCCAGCTAATTTATGGGAAACACTAAGCAAAACCAATATGAATATAGCCATATTATATAATAATTATGATAGATAGATAATCTTTATTTGATCTATAAGAATTACATAATTCATTTTACCCTAAGGTGTCAAATAATATTACTAGACGTTTTACTTGTTCTTAGTTTCAACATGTTTTACAGTATTTGAAAAAATAATTAGTGTCCTTTAAAAAGTTGCTAAGGGTTGTTAGGTATACTTATGCTGTTAAGAGTTGTGTCTGGTGATATGGGTAAATCAGTGGCTAGATCTGCTTACGAGAGCCATCTTAAATATGGTATTCCATTTTGGGGATTTTTTAGCCAATCTCACTTTAGTTGAAGTTTCATATTACAAAAAATGGCAATATAAGATATATCTGTAGAATGCGCGTGTAATTGTAGACCCTTATTTATACAACTGGGACTATTGACATTACCAAGTTTGTTTATCCTGGAAATGGTCTGTTATAGGTACCTACATAAAAAATTTAGAAATCTTTACGACACTAGTATGAATGTTTATAATGTCAGACAATGGAGTAATCTACCACAACCTATTTAGGTATACCAAAGAGCACACTTTCCGAGAACTCCTTAATATATGAAAGATTACAATTTTTAACAATCTTCCAGAGGATATCCTGAGGAGGGACTTCCCATGGCCAGTCCAGAGGTACGCCATCAGGTAAAATAATACTTACCTCCACATCATTTGTAATATCATTAAAAGTACTATTTCCGACATGTATAGCTGCTCTAATATCATCCCTTTGTACATATTTTCCCATAAATGCTACCTCTGCATTCAACGGATCGACAGGATACAAAAAATTAAAATAATTGTCAAACCCTGTAAGGTTTTTAAATAGTGATTTGTGACCATTCATATCACCATTCAATAAATTATCAAAAATTTCAAACGCTTTGTCAAATTGCTTATTTTGGATGTATTTGACACCCTGCTGTTCTAAGTCTTGAACGGTTTTTTTTGCATTGGCGTCAATTAGACCCAGCTGATATAGGTAATCACCATATTTCAGTTGGTGTTCCGGATCGCTAAGGCCATTGCCTATGGCTAAACCTGAAAAAAGAAAAATCCATTAGTTAATTTTTCTTTAATTGTATCCTATGTTAATTGGGAAAAATGCAGTGTGGGCTTAGTTCAAAAAATATTTTTGTACCTTCAAAGATGGACTACAGTGATGGTAACTCCAGATATTAATTATAATTGTAGCCAATTTAAAAACAGAAATATTTTTTCAACAACTGAATATTGATGCCTGTATATTAAAGACTGTAAGTAATAAAACACCCTTACTAAATTTATTAGATGTTCTTAGGAATAAATCCTTGGATAATACAATATACCTACTAACCTTGCAAATTAATCTTCAACTTTGCACTAGGATTTTTCTGGTAAATAGTGTAAGAAATTGAGGGTACATATTTTCCAGCATAAGATTCTCCAGTAATAAAAAAATCGTTCTTTTGCAGGTTTGGGAACAAAGTGAAAAACTGAACTAAGGCAGAGTAGAGGTCCTCACCTACTTTGGTCTCATTTTGAGCAAATCCTCCATTCGTGAAACTATATCCAGTCCCTAAATTTTTAAAATGCATTTTACCCACTACTATAATCAAGTACCTAGGTATATATAGTTCCTACATTATATTAAAACTAGAAAAGAAATATTTAAATAAATAAATTAAGGAAAAAATCAAACCAAAACAAATATCTAACTATTTTTACACACCAACAGGATTATCAATATAAATCACATTATGGTTCTGGGTCCATGTATACTTCCGTAACTTTAATCCTCGCTTGCTTTTAACAGTAAAGGGTCCATTCTCTCCAAAAAGTCCTATTAGACTGGTTGCCCCAGGACCCCCCTGCAACCACAGTAGAACAGGGGCATTAGCAGAGTCACTTTGAGCAGGAAAGTACCAGAAGAACATGTTTGAGTTGAATGTTTTGTCTACAGTTAAGTAACCTGTAAAATAATAGTCATTATAATACCATTCCAAGACTATCTTCCAGGCATCCTATACCCATTCATATAACATTTACACAGAATATGTTTGATCAACAAATAATAAATAGTAAAATATATACTTAATACGCTAATGCTTAATAGGATTATAATAAACTAAAATATCTATTCCACATACCCGAAAAACTTTTCTGTTTCTTAAAACCATTGAAAAATACTTCCGCTGCATTTTGAGCTTCTTTGATTTTGTTTTGTTCGATAAGTGGGGTTAGAAAAAGGGGTTGTCCGGGATCCCCAGTAAGTTTCTCTTGTGGGATTTGTGTGTAAAAGTTAGGGAAGGCCCCATTTGTTTGATATAATTTAACAAATAAAATAAATAAACCGATATAAAGTTTCATTTTGGCAACAAAGCAGTTGAAATAAAAAATCACTTTCTCAATGAATGGTTAAAAATTTAAACGGGTCATCGGTGTTATCAATCACTTTCTGTGGTTTTACATTCACAGGTCAGAGTCAGAGGTTACTTGCTAAGATAAACAGTTATATAGACAGAAATAGCCGCTAAATGCTAATAATAATAAAAAAAATAATTTGGGAAAACCCGGTCAAAATTTTTATTTCGACATTTTTAATTTATCAATTTCAGTTTAAATATTTTATTATGTCTACTTTTTAAACCGCATCAAAAAAATAAAGGGCCATCTATAAAAGCGGGATGATACAGCATAAATATCTTTTTTTAGTTATAGATTTTAGTAATGCAGGTTATAGATTCTTGTAATTTTCAAAACTAGTTGTATTGTAGTTCCACCACTTTTAACAAGATGGCAGTACACATTCTACCTCACGTTAGTTTACTGATCAAATTAAAAAAGAGGGAATGCCAAAAAAATTATTGAAAATCTGCACACCAAAATTACATAGGTACTACACCATTTTGTTTGTCAAGAATAGATTTTTTCTAAAGGAACTTGAAAAAATGTTTTTTTTGGCGTCGAAGAAAAAAATTGTACGCACTTGAATTTAAATAAGCTTACGGAACAGCTTAAATCCTGTGTCTTCATAATATATTATATTATTAATTATTATTATCGTTATTTTTTATTTTAGTCACCTCTTGCAGTGGCGGATTTTTTTGAAATTGAAATTTGAAAGTCATAATTGTATAGAAATAATGTATTTTATAACATTTTTAAATATTTTATGTATACTGAAAACTTAATCTAATTAGGGCCAAGGGCCACATTATAGCCGCACTTTCTAAAAAAAAGTTTACCACCATATCCTGGAAACGATGCATTTTCGGGCGTATTTTATTTATACATTAATTTTTCTTCATAAAATGACCTGTTAGGCCTAGGACCAGCGATACTTGGATCGTGTCCATTTTATTGTGGACGAAAAAACCCGAAAATTTACCAAAGTTAAAATTGTATAATACGAAATCGCCTGCGTGCCTGCTCGGTTATTCGGGTGCGTTACCAATATACAGGGTGTCAAATTTGTTTTTTAATCGATTTTTATAAATATTTTAATAATACCTATTTTGTCTGATTTATTTTAAATCCGACAGTATTATTTCACCTAATAGGGGGCTAATTTAATTAAAATTATTAGATCCAGTGGCGTCCCGGGAAGCATCCTAACGACTAGTATCTACAAAAAAAATTATGTCACTGACTTTTGCAAAAATAATCGAATTTATCTATTTTTTTTAAATCAAGCAACTAAAAAAAAAAATGTTGCTTTTTCCTTTTATTCCAGAAAAAATCACATTATTGCACGTCCCTGGAAATAAAAAGTACCATGCAAATTAGCAAAAAATTTTCTTTTTGCACTTTAGTAGTTTAATCATAAAAATTGTAATAAAAATGTGTTTCTTTTTAATTTTCCAGGAGCCCAAGGATTCATATACCCTTTTAAGCATTAGCATACAATCATGAAACACCCTGGTAGTATATTATTATGTATAACTATAGTAAGTACATAATACAGTGTCCGCAAGATAGTCCGCATCAAATGGGATTTTTTTTTATTATTAGGTACATATAGGTAAAAATTGAAAACGCAGTTAGTTTTTGCTTACCTAAAAACCAAAAATGACGTATACTGAAGCAGCTGCACGACTTGCGTTACCTGTCAAATTTGACATTTTTAATAAAATAGGTTAAAAAATGCCCTTATTTAACAAAATATCGAAAAACTTTATTCGAAAAAGTTGTTTATTTAGGCATTTTTAGTCTCTATCCGAAATTTTGACTGTCTAATACAATTTTTATTTTTTGCCAGTTTCTTGAAAATTTTGATCAACCCTCGTAGATTAACTTTTATACATCGATGTAAAACCATTTTCCTTTACTTCATTTGTAATCTTAATGCAATTTTGTTTAAAATTTTTGTTTCCTATTATTTGTTTTGCTTCAAAAACTGAAATTGTTATTGATTAGTATGTAATGTTTGATGCAAAGTTTATCTAATTACATCAGTTTTGCCAAAACCGACGTTTCCTATTTTTCTTAAGTTAGTAAACAGATGTACAAAAAGAAAATATAAGGAAGCTTTCGTTGAAATTTTACTTACTACAAGGCAAATGGTTTTACATCGATGTATAAAAGTTAATCTACGAGGGTTGATCAAAATTTTCAAAAACCTGGCAAAAATAAAAATTGTATTAGACTGTCAAAATTTCGTATAGAGACTAAAAATGTCTAAATAAACAACTTTCTCGAATAAAGTTTTTCGATATTTTGATAAATAAGGGCATTTTTGAACCTATTTTATTAAAAATGTCAAATTTGACAGGTAACGCAAGTCGTGCAGCTGCTTCAGTATACGTTATTTTTGGTTTTTAGGTAAGCAAAAACTAACTGCTTTTTCAATTTTTACCTATACCTAATATTAAAAAAAAATCCCATTTGATGCGAACTTTCTTGCGGACACTGTACCTATACTGCGTGTATTCGGAAGTTCTTACCAAATGGGAAACTTTTTTATTATTCATTTTACGAAAAAAAGTTATTCTCCATAAAAAGCTCTGCATGGTCTAAAACCTAAAATGCAACCATCAAATATCGAAATTTTCCAGTCATATACGAGGTTTGTCAAAAAATGTGAATTTTTCCCAAGAATGTAAATTTTTTCCAAGAAAGTACCTTTATTTTTGACATTATCAAAAATTGTTATAAAAAAAAGTTGATCAGAACTAAAAACTACGGCTAAATGTGCAATTATACGCATTTATGTTGAAAAAATATTTTATTGATTTATTATTAATTATTTAATTTTTTGATTATTTAATTAATTTAATGCGTGTTATTGCATATTTAGACGTGGTTTTTAGTTCTGATCAACTTTTTTTAATAACAATTTTGATAATGTCAAAAATAAAGGTACTTTAGTCTTGGGAAAAATTCACATTCTTGGAAAAAATTCACATTTTTTGACAAACCTCGTATATGACTGGAAAATTTCGATATTTGATGGTTTCATTTTAGGTTTTAGACCATGCAGAGCTTTTAATAAAGAATAATTATTTTTCGTAAAATTAATAATAAAAAAGTTTCCTATTTGGTAAGAACTTTCCGTATGTAGGTAGATAGTTTTTTTTTTAATTTCTATATGCATCATAATAAGTATAAGTATATTTTGGTAAAAATAAAGTTTACAGTTTTTGAAAGCATATTATAAGATAGTTTTATTTTGCATGTATGGATAATATACAGGTTCATTTAAAAACTTCCCACCTCGATTTTCCTGCTTTAAAATGAAAATGTGGAAAATCGCTCGGACCCGTCGATTTTTATTTCGAGGGGGACAACTTTTGCGTATATTGTCAATCTTGTTACTTCAAGCCCCTAGGAGGGAGGGGGGGTAAGATCTAAATCTTAATTGAATACCCCTATTTTATATAATTTTTTTGGATTCTGCATAAAATTCTAAACATTTTTTAATAAAAGCATTATAGTCTATACTTAACAGTTTCCGAGATATTGACTCTTGAAAAATGACATTTTTGAACTTTGACAGCGTCTAGTTTTCTAACTGTACGTCTTAGAGCAAAACGGCTTACATGTCCCCATCTTCGATTTTTATTATCTTTCCAATAGTGTCAACTTCCGGTCAAACCGGAAGTACTATATTTCTTACATCCAGTTTAACCGAAAGTTCACACTATTGGAAAGATAATAAAAATCGAAGATAGGGACATGTAAGCCGTTTTGCTCTAAGACGTACAGTTAGAAAGCTAAAGTCGCCACAGTGGTTCTTTTCCCGTGCGTCATCACTTTTACGTCATCAAAATCGTATGAATCAAATCAAAATTACGAGACGAAAAAAGTCAAAACTAAGTTAAGTTCATAAAATGGACGTGCCTGCCTACCGTTTGACGTACCTACATAATATCACGAAAAATTATTATTTATTTTAAGTTTTGCCCGGCATTCTCTATTATCTAAAAGAAATTGACAAACAAATGTTTATACATTTAATACTATTTTTAAAGCTTAAAATCTAGAAAAGTTTGGTGTTTTATTGACTATTAAAATCGCAAAAGTAAAATTTTTAACATCCTTTCATTTAAGGGAATTTAGCCACTGCCGTAAACGTTTCAAAGAACTTTCACGGTTAGAATATTTAAAATAAATAAATTAGTTATTATAAAAATCCATAAATACTTACCGCCAAAACAGATGGTGGGTATAATTACCTCTAAAAAGAACTATTTTTAGAAACAGGAACAGTTTAAAGGCACACAGACTTACAAAATACGAATTAGATTGGCAGATCAAAATAATAAGGTTGACAATGACGTTCTAAAATACAACGGTTGTCAACTAAACAAATAAAAAAAGTAATGAACTGACGTTTATAGTTTTATCCTTGTCTAGCACGTTATATTATTGCGGAACTTTGAAGACGTTCTTTTATGCTTTTATTTAAACTTGTTACTGTAATAAACAAGGATGCAGAGTTATTAACCACGTTGAGTCCTGATCGTTATTGATTGATGACGCACGGGCAAAGATCCACTGTGGCAACTTTAGACGCTGTCAAAGTTCAAAAATGTCATTTTTCAAGAGTAAATATCTCGGAAACTGTTAAGTATAGACTAATAATGCTTTTATTAAAAAATGTTCAGAATTTTATGCAGAATCCAAAAAAATTATATAAAATAGGGGTATCCATTTAAGATATATATCTTACCCCCCCCCCCCCCCCCCCCCTCCCTCCTAGGGGCTTGAAGTAACAAGATTGACAATATACGCAAAATATGTCCCCCTCGAAATAAAAATCGACGGGTCCGAGCGATTTTCCACATTTTCATTTTAAAGCAGGAAAATTGAGGTGGGAAGTTTTCAAATGAACACCCTGTATAAGTTAAATTATAACAGATTTTAGAGCTTAATTTAGGTAATATTGTTGTGTATTGTAGGATTTAGAACGTTGTCAACATCGAGACTAGATAGCGCTATATACGCCTTCTTCCTATTTATGGTGTTAGCCATTACTGGTTCAAGTATTGAACTTTATATGCTCCTTCCTTTTGTCAGATCCTAGCCTCACATCCCATGATATAGCGAAACGCGTCTGGGGATGGTTCTGACAAAAGGAAAGGAAAATTTATTTTATATCATTTAATATTGTTGATTAAAGCGATTTTCTCACTTAATATTTGTTGGGCTTAAAAATATACCTAGATACCTTTTATGGAACAAATAAAACTTATTATTGACAAATTTTTATTTTTGTTTTTGTTTGTCAATTTTTATTTATTCCATAAAGGGTCTATTTTGGAACCAAAAAATATTTTCTAATTGCTTTAATCAGCAATACTAAACCAAAATCTAAAAACAATTATAATTTAACACGCTATTATATTAGTGCCCAAATTATTACAATTAAATTTAGATTCATCGTACCTATACCTAAGCAATATTATTTTACGCAAATAAAAAATAATTTTAGGTAAAAAATAATAGTCTTCTCGCAATTAAATTACAGTGGTTCTCGACCTTTTTGTGGTGGCGGAACACTTTTGGTATAGCAATAGGAAAATGGCGGAACACCACCTTTGTCAACATATTTGCGGTGAAGTAATTAGTAAGTAAATCAGTAAGTGAATACTTTCTCATGATTCAGATTAGTTGATATTACTAAATTATTTCGCGGAACACCTGGAAGAGGTTTGCGGAACACCGCGCGGGGTTCCGCGGAACGGCGGCTGAGAACCACTGAATTAAAACATACTGTTTTGAACAAAATCAATTTCTTTTAAAACCCGTATTAAAATAGTGAATAGCATAATATATTATGTATTTTTACTGAATTAAGGTTTACTTATGTTTTATCACAATAATTAAGCTAATGTATTTTTTATTAAACAGCATTAATAACAGATATCGTAATTTCATACTAAATCAATTAAACTATATTTAAAATAATTAAATCTTGTTTTTCTTGTATCATCATAATCTCACTTCACTATAGCAAATATAAATGATTTCAGTTAATTAAATCTACCAATTAAATAATTGAATTCACCGAATTAGATATTTAATTGCCCCAAACGAATTAAATAATTTAATTAACAGAAATATATTTTACTTGTGTAAATTAATTCTTTCTCTCTGTGTAGGTAGGTTTTACACTCATTGTACAACTGTGACGGCTTTAAGAGGGGGGGCGATTGGGGCGCGTGCTCCTGTCTAATATTTTTCGTAATGTATGCTCCAAGCATAAATTCACACGTCTCTTCATAATTTCGAAAGTGTTGACCAGCATCTCTGGAGAAATGTTACCACATTCTTGGATAATCCTTTCTTGTAATTGTTCTAAATTTGCAACTGATGGTGTTTTAAAAATAGTGTTCTTTAAATGAGGAAAAACAAAGTAATCCATAACCGTTAAACAAGGTGATCTCGGTGGTTCTGTTAATTAATTTACAAAATTAGATAGTAATCGAGGGTGAATTTTTGAAAAACCTTTGGTGTGGCCCCGTAAAATTTTCGCATGGGGCGCATTTTTAGCTTAATACAAGTTTATATATGTGTCTCGTATTTTAAAACCTATAAGTGGCAATCCTACTTAAAAATAAGAGTGTAAAATTTACATATATAGTTTCGTACACAATTTACGAGTATCTTTAATGAAAATGCAAGTGCGGTCACACATAAGGAAAGGGAGGGGCAGGGGTTAACGGCCTCCAAAATAAAAACAAAACTTATTAAAAGTACCATCTTTTAATTTGTGAAATAAACATCACAGAGAAAGAAAACCAAGAAAAACCATCAAATTTAAACATTTTGCCGCTCATAGTTTTGTACGACGCGACGTACAAATATCTAACGAGTTACGCGGAACGTTGCCGGTGATAAATATTAAGAATATCCGTCTAAAGTCACTTCAGTTCTCGCCATTTACTTCGTAGCCTTGTGCCTCGTATTCGCCCAGTTAGGTGGGATGTCAAGGTTTACTTACTTTATAAAACTATTTACAAAAAAAAAACAATTATTTTTGTAGATCGCGAACAAAGCGATGCTCCCATTGTTAGCAAATTTTCATGGAAAGATATTTTATGTTTGTAATAATTATTATACTTGAATAACACAAATGTATCCCTAGCATCAGCGGGGTGGTTGGGGGACAGGCCCCTCTTTTCCAATGGCCACTCTGGGCAAATGCCCCGATGGCAACCCCTAGTTCTTGCCAGATCACATGCCGCAGTCGTAAAGGCCCAGTGGCGTACCGAGGTGGAGTTTTTGCGACTGTAGAGCCAACTTTTTTTTTCACAAAAAAACATTGGCTATTCTGGGTTACTCATGAGGGGGGGGAGGGGGGTTAGCGCTAAATTACCATTGATAGTGCCTAAAAACTATATACCCTACCTTTTTTCTAAAAGTAAAAACTGCCCAGAGCCGTAAATAATGTAAAGACATCCCTGGTTGGGGGATAAGCGACGTCCGACTTTCGTTAATTGACATCGGTTTCTTAATTAATAAAGAATGTTTAAAAGTTCGTGAACAATTTGAAGCAGTTTAGTTTTAGGAATGAAATAAGCATTCAGATTTTAATTTTAAGACGAATTGTCAACTATAGGCTTGCACTTTACATTTTTTTAAAGTAAAGAAACTGTTGTCACTTTGGCAAGTGAGCCTCTATGACATTGCTTCGTATCTTAACCTCTCCGATCTGGAATCCGCCATAACGCTTTTTATTGTGGTCATATCTTTGTTATCTACTCTTGTACCCCCCCCCCCCCCCCCCCCCCCAACCTCCCAGAATTTTAGTCTAGGAACGCCGCATTGTGTGAAATTATAATTATATTTTATATCCTCGATTTCTTTTACCAATTTTCCCACAGAAGATTTTTAAACTCGACATTAAAAAAAAATTCTGTGATTATTTCTACTAAGTATACCAAATTTCAGTTAATTAAGAGGCTACAGGTATCTATTGAATTATCCCCCAAAGACGTATGATTCCTAATACGGTTTATTCCTTGTAAATCTGGAAATTAAATCATAAGCCCAATGGGATTGGTCCCTGGGCACCATATGCCCAGCATCTCGGACTAGAACTTCCGTCAAGTTTCCTGCTTTTTTGACATACCCTGCTAAATCAGTCCCCACATACCATTTATATCTACAAACGAAGGATTAATTTAAATGTGTGTAATATAAGACATTTGGATAAATGATTTCGTTACCAAGCTACACACACCCACCCGTACACTATTTACATGCTATCAGAGGAGGAGCGGGGCTTGTCCATAAGTTCATCTGGTCAATGGTTCACCAGAACAATAAAAATACAGGGTTACTTTTTGAAAACCTACAATGGCTATATCTCCTACGCTAAAGAAGATATCAAAAACCAAAAATACAATAAGTATAGGGGATTTTGCGGACATACACTTTAAAATCTTAACTGGCACTACCCGGACTACCCCACTTGTGACACCTCTCTGCTTCTGCAAAATGTGACAGGAAAAACTAGAAAATAAACGTAAATAAATGATGAAAAATAATCCCAAGGTTAAAATCAAACACATTTATACCGTGCGATCAAAAATTATTTGCATCAAAGAGGGCTTGGATTAAAAAACGTATAGGGCTTGGTTTAGATCACAATGATATGGGGACGAGATATCTAATCAAATCTTGGTTAAAATTTGGTCAAATTCATATTATGACATGATATGCCAAACTAATGAGTAATAAAATAAGTAGACAAAAACAAATTTATTTTTGTTGTTTACAAAATTAAAAAAGTAAGAATATACAGAAAGAAAAAGTGTGTGTAATTAGGTTTTATGGCTCTGGTTGAAACCAAATGGCCAGCATCTCTCTTTGTTTCCCTTTTTTTTTTTTTTGGATTACTTTTACTGAGATAATGGTTTTTACAATTTCTTTACTTAACCTATTTTAGTAATTCTTGGTAATTAAACTAAAATAAAGAAAAAGAAAAATAATTAAGTACATAAATTGCTGAAATTGGCCACCACCATGCTCCAAGCATAAATTCACACGTCTCTTCATATTTTCGAAAGTGTTGACCAGCATCTCTGGAGAAATGTTACCACATTCTTGCATACTCCTTTCTTGTAATTGTTCTAAATTTGTAACTGGTGTTTTAAAAATAGTGTTCTTTAAATGAGAAAAAACGAAGTAATCAATAACCGTTAAACAAGGTGATCTAGGTGGGAATTCAATGTCTGATCAAAAACTGATCAATCTGTCGTGGAAAAAATTGCGTAAGTAGTTAATAATTTCGGCGGCTGTATGGGCGGTCGCACCGTCCTGTTGAAAATATCCAAAACGTAGTTCGTCGTCAAGTAATAATTGCTCCACAAATGGATTTAAAATATTGTCTTTATACCGCTGTGCTGTAACTGTGCCATGGAAAAAAATAAGACCAACAATTCTTCTTCGGGAAACAGCTAACCAAACACCAATTTTTTGAGGGTGCAATGTGGACTATACAAAAAAATTGGGATTTTCACTACTCCACATGCGTGTATTCTGAGAATTCACATAACCGGAGAGGTGGAACCTGGCTTCATCCGAAAAAAATGTCAGGCCTAATAAATCATTTATTTTCAATAAATTTTGGGTAAACCATTAAGAGTAATTCTTGCGTCTTTCAAAATCTGCGGCTTGTATTTCTTGGAATACTTGCACTTTATAAGGAAACAAATTTAGCTGCTTAAGAATAGTCCTGCATGTTCTATAAGATCTTCCCACTTCTTGGGACAGGCGTCTTATATAATTTGTTGGCGTATTTTGCATTATTTCACGAACGTTTGCAACAAGTTCTTACAGATGGTCTTCCTGCTCCTTTTTTGTGTTGTAGAGAACCTGTTTCCCTAAACACAGCCACGGCTCTTTTCAGGCAATGATAAAAATCCTCAGCAGTAAAAGCACCGTTAAGAAAATGTTCGTGAAAATCGTCCATGCAGAAACCCGGATTGTATTGACACTCACCATTTACTCTAACCCCGCTTCGAAAATACGCTTCAACCATGAATGTTTTGTGCTGTTCCGTAAAGCCCATCGTGTGAATTGTTCAAGAAATTGGAAAAATTAGCGATAAACCAAATTACTTGTAACGACTGTCAAAGATGACGGAATAACTGATTGATTGTTAATTCAGGTAGTTACTGACACCCAACAGGTATTAAGCTCTACGGCTAAGCATTACGTCCTTGGATGCGAGGCTCTCTTTGATGTAAATAATTTTTGCTCGCACGGTAGTTGTTCTACAGCTATCAATATTTTTTTGCAATAATACAAATACTTTTACTCTTTTTTTATTAAGTGCTCAAAATTACTGCCATTTAAGAACAACTAAACAGAAATAAAGTCGATTTTCAAATTCCTTCCTAACTTGCCGAAAAATGTCTGACGAAATTCTTCCAGAGAAACTTGTGATTTAATCGTAACCCCATAAAAATAAGTCCATAGGGATAAAATCAGATGATCTTGGCGGCCACTCAATAATTGTATATATTCTGCCAATCCACTGGGTTGGATAATTTTGGTCCAATCACTCTCTCGCCACAGCAGCATAGTGTGGAGGGTGCACCATCTTGCTGGAAATATAGAACTTCTTTGTTTAAATTTAGATTGCCTTGTGAGTCTCTTTGGTTTTTAAGTTCATCAACAATCGAGGGATACCTATAGTTTGCTTGAACATTTGAGCATACACTTGGTCGGTTAAGTTTTCTTCCGAACCTATGATATTATCTCCCAGTATTCCCTCCCAAACATTGATTTCTTCAGAATATTGAGTCCTATGCCCTTCGTAGAAAGATGTGGATTAACGTTACTCGTTACTCTAGTAGCGACTGTTCTGTTTGATCACATCATGACCATTTAGGAAAAAGAAGACTCATCCAGTGATCACTGAAACAAATATTTTTCATAAATTTGCGTGTTGCAGTAATTCTCCCTGTCATTGTTTCACAAAACTGAATTTTTCTGTCCGGATAACCGTCGCCAAGTTGTTGCAAAATTTTTATTCTGTAAGGGTGAAATTTATGCATTTTCAGTACTTCCCTAACGGAATCTTTGGGATACGCCGATAACTGTCGTTGAATGATGCATTGACACCTTTGTGTTTATAGAAACTTGCCCAAAAACCTAAATCTGTCTTTATTATGTTGAACCAAAACTCTATACTTAGGTTTTTGTCATTTTTAATTCCAACGGATCCAATTTCTTGAAATTTTGAAATGGAATATTTCTTATGTAGACGTGGCTAACGTTTTTGTCAGGAGACCTTTCATTACACTATTTCCGAATTGAATTATATTCGAAGAAAAAATACAGACACGTTAAATTTTAAATGATTTAAAAGAAGCAAGTATTTGCGTTAGTGCAAAAAAATAGAGAGTTTTAACACTACAATAGGCTTGGGATCATTTTTCATCGTTTACGTTTATTTTAAAATTTTTCCCACCAAATTTTGCAAAAGCCAGTTTTAAACCATTTTCTTAGAAAATTGCCAACCTTTCGTAGGTACTTAAGTTTTATTCATTTTGGTATCGCTGAAAAGCATTTTTGATAAGCTATCCAGAGAAGTGTCGCACAAATGGGGTGATGCAACTTAACATTTTAGTGGATGAGGGTAGTGCTTCAGGGGTAGGTGAGAGGGTGGTCCGCAAAATACTTCATTTATTCCACCGCATTTTTGTAGAAATGCTATTTTTTGTTTCTTGATATCTTCTGTCTACTGTAGAAAACATGGCCATTGTAAGTTTTTAAAACCAAAAACTAATTAACTTTTAAAAAAGTTCAAGCTCCATGCGAAAGCTACCCAATTAAAAAACCAGCCAAGCAAAGAAATCACCAATTCCTCTGCTTTCTCCTGGGCTGAGTTTATAGATTTATATTTCCAAAATTTGCCCACGCCTGCCTTAAGGTATAAAAATTTATTTTTTTTGACGTTCCTGTGGCCCAGGGTAATAAATAACAAACCTTTGCGCTGATTTATATTCATCTGCTGAGGAAAAGTTAAGATTTAAAAGGTAGTTTTCTGTCAAAGGGTAAGCCACAATCACATCCAATTGTCCATTGTAAATTAAAACTCGATAGTGATTTAACAGCACAGAAATCCATGGTGCAACACTTTGCATAAAATCATTTACCAAATATTCCTAAAAGAAAATGATTTATAATTAACCAATAATATTGCCCAATAAGCTCTTGAATAGAATTACTTCTTCATTGATTCTAATCTTCTTCCAGTTAAAAACTTTTTATTTTCAGCATATATTTTAGGGTTGTAAAATTTTTACAAACTGAAAATGATATTGAACTCCTATATACAGGGTGTCCCGGATAGGAATGCATCTCGTAAACCGTAGAAGATACAGAGATGGTTACATTAGAAAACAGTTGCGCCTTACTAAATTCTGCAGTGTTGTGTTCTTAAATTTAAAAAATTCCGAATCCTTCCGAAGATATTTGGGCAAAACCGAATTTTCACGATTTCGTTTTTATTTTTTTCTGACTATTTGAAGAGATATGTCAAAATAAAGGTTATATTCTCATTGCCATTTTTTCTCCTTTACAAGTTGGAGTAATTAGATTTTTAATCCGACGTTTGATTTATTCACAACCACCATCAACTTTGTTTTTTAAATAGTCAGAATATTTTATTTTATTATTTTTAAATTTTCTCCTCATTATAAATTCAACGACATAATATCACACCTAGTATAAATAACACATTTCGCACTTGAAAAACTTATCAATAAGAATAAGTTCACATTTTTATCTTATAAACATTATTTTATTTTCAAAGCCAACTAGAAATAAGTTGCTTCTGGAAAACAATACATTTTTATGAAACACACGGGTTTTAAAACCAAATTTGTACTTGGCATTTATTTTTGTATTAAAATTAAATGCCATTTTATTCGCAGCTACCCATACAAAAGTTCAACAATCACCACTTAAACAACAGATTTACTAAATACCTAACAGTATTTTCAGCAATTAAACTCATTTAATTTCATTTTGAAAAAGGCCACCTTCTTTTTCTAAACATAAGTAGCAGCGATATACAATTTCATCCATTACGTTCTTTAATATTCTTGGAGTTCTAATGGCGGCTTGAACTTCAGCTTGACGTTGGTCAATATTTTTATAGATTTTCCAGAAAAAAAATCCAAGAGTGTAAGGTCGGGAAAAAGCTCAGGCCACCGCATGGGGCCGTTAGTAGCAATTAATTAAACGTGTTATTAATATTACTATTGATACGTCGTTGAATTTTGAATGAGGATGGGAATTTAAAAATAATAAAATAAAACTTTCCTCTCTGTATCTTCTACGGTTTACGAGATCCCTGTAGAGTGCATTCTTATCCGGGACACCCTGTATATGGCACCACCACCCGTCGCCGTTTTTTTTTCTGGGAGGTAGCTAGTTACTCCAATGGAAATTAATGTCTTTTAGCTTCTACATCTTACCTTAACCTTCTGATTATCATGAAAAGTCATGTTTCCCACATGTATAGCGGCCCTAATATCATTCCTCTGAATGTATTTTCCAATGTATCCCAATTCTTCGGCCATAGGGTCTACAGGGTATCGATAATTATAAAAATTGTCGAACCCAGTAACGTTTTGAAACAATGAGTTGTTGCTGGACAGAAATAAATTGTTAAAAATTAGAAATGCTTCGTAAAATTCTTTGTTTTGGATGTGCCGGATGGCCTGTTGTTCATAGTCTTGAATATATTTTTTTGTATTGGTATCGATTAGGCCTACTTGGTATAGGTACTCGCCGTATTTGAGTTGGTGTTCGGGATCGCTTAGACCATTACCTATGGCTAAACCTAGAAAAAAAATATCAGCTTTATACCTCTTTGTAAAAAAACGTTTTAGAAAAAACGTTCTCAATACTAAGGACTGAGGGCGCATACCTTGTAAATTAATTTTCAACTTTGCATAAGGATTGTTCTGGTGAATAGTATAACCCAGTGCAGGAACATATTTTCCAGCATAAGA
Source organism: Polydrusus pterygomalis (assembly GCA_963969555.1). Classification (NCBI taxonomy): domain Eukaryota; kingdom Metazoa; phylum Arthropoda; class Insecta; order Coleoptera; family Curculionidae; genus Polydrusus; species Polydrusus pterygomalis. The sequence goes on from OZ018377.1 coordinate 108,285,486, forward strand.
TTCTCCAGTTACAAAAAAATCTTTGCTCTGTAACGTCGGAAACAATATAAAGAACTGTATCAAAGCATCGTACAGGTTTTCTCCTATTTTAGTTTCGTTTTGCGCGTATCCCCCACCATCTGTGAAGCTATATCCTGTACCTAAATCAAAACATTAAAAAAAATAATTTAAAGTATTATAATCACCAAATTACTTACCTACAGGATTATCAATATATATCACATGATGGTTCTCTGTCCATGAATATTTTCTTAACTTTATGTCACCATGGTTTTCGATCATAAAAGGTCCGTTTTCTCCGAAAAGTCCAATAAGACTGGAAGCCCCAGGGCCCCCTTGTAGCCAGAGAACAACAGGGGTATTGGCACTATTAGTTTTAGCAGGAAAATACCAGAAAAACAGGTTAGAGTTAAATGTTTCGTCTACAGTCAAGTAACCTGTAACAAAAGCGTAACGGTAATTTAAAGATCTTGATTTAAGAACTGTCTAGTAAATACGACTGTTACGTTTATAAGTAGTTATCCAATTAAAAACATAAAATTCAACATTTAAAGGCAATTATTAAATTATAGAAAATTTACGTACGACATTCCGACACAGTTTGTTTGAAGATGGTAAACAATGAAGTATTATCAGTGATTGTCGGACTTCCATAGTATTTATTGTGTTATTGAACGCTTTAATGTTTGGGTTAGTTAGTTCTTAATTTTCTTTAACCGTTTTCAAGTATAAACGAAATTATAATTCTAAGGCTACTGTCTTAAATACTATCCTTGTGGAATGAAGCTTAATGACTCCGCCTACGTGCTTATTGGAGTGTGAAGTTTGAGCTGTTTATTTTGAATATGGGTAGGCTTCCAAATATTGGAGATATCTATACTTGGTTTACTAAAAATATGGGTATTTTGATTCATAAAAGCTGCTTCTATGAATTTTCGTTTTCGCCAGTGTTGTTCCATATCTAAAACCTTGGCTTCTGACCACTGTATATTATGTTGGTTGGTCCATACAGCTCGACACACCAGTCTATGTCTACGACGTATCGGTAAGGGGAAAGTACAATCCTTTAAACATGGCTCAGTCATGGACGTGCGGCAGCGATTTATTTAAATTTAACAAAAATAGGGAATTATTCTAGAATAATTGCATTTTATATTTAAAAATAAGTATTTTAATAAAAAACAGCTCCTGCTCCATGAATGATTGATGGTTTTTCGGTTTTTGTCGTTTTGCGAAAAAAAATCAAAAAAATCTAAATCTAATTTTCGCTTTAGTGGCAATTTAAAAGTATTATTTTGTGATTCCTCCTTACATATGTTGTAAACATTAGCAATCACTTCACGGGTTTGACTGTGAAGGGTTTTACCACGAATATATTGATTCATGATCACTTATTCACAACCCTTACAAAGTTTATATTCACACTTCCAAAGTTTAAAATTCCGAGATATCACACTACAAGACACGACACGATGCTGACGTATTTATAAAAATAAAACAATAACTCTCGCCCCCTTGTATTGCTACGCCACTGACTAAGTAAATTCATTACCAAGCATCAATCACATTTCTTCAAAGGTCGGCCATAACTTTTTGCGGGTGTCAGATGACACCCGCAACCAATTAAAATAGTTATAGCCACCTGTTCCCTTTGAACTTACGCTATGTTGTCATATTTTTACGCTAGAAGTAGTTTAATGAAGAAACTCTCTATTTTGCATTTCAATATCAAAATTAATAGGATAAAAAGAAATTTTAAATAATGTTGAAATTGTAATAAAATCTAAAATACTAGTTTCTTAAATATATTACTATTTATTTTCAATGAGAAAATTTAATTTATTAATTATTGTACTGTTGACCCGGTAAGAGATATTAAATTAGAATTAAAAAAGTTATACGTGACAACATCGTATTCCGCAAACCATTTTTTGCTCGCATTCTTGTCATAGACACAGATCCGTGTGTCGACCTGTACATGTTCCGCTATACCTGATCTCAAAGTTTCACCTCTTTGGGTATGTTTCAGATGTTTATTAACTCGTACGGGAAGAGGTCATTTTGTTTCTCCAAATTACGATTCGCCACATTAGCAAGATATTTTATAAACGCAATTCCTTGTGCTTTCATTTCGGGGGGGATTTACTTTCGTAAGAAAGCATATTTCCTGATTTGAAGACTGTTTTGATATTATATTTTTGGGTTATGCTTCTAATCTTTTCAAAAATCCCCTTAACATAAGGTATTGTAAGAGAAGTAGTGTTGTGTTAAGTAAGAAAATAAAGACAATGGAAGTCCGACAATGTAATTTTTTTTATTCCTTCGCAGTATTTAGAATTTGATTAATTCATGAGATGATAAAAATGAAGACTGAGCTGAATAGTATTTACCACCATTTATTAACATTGCTATGCACAACTAAATATATTATTAAAAAAGAATATAAAGTTGAAATTCAAGTCCATGCTGTTCGTAAATATGCAAATATGAGTATTACTATTTAAAAATAACAGTAACTTTAACTAAACATGTAAAAAAATGCAAAACGCAAGATAACAAAACTAAATGTAAGGAATAAGCAAACTTAACTTATACAACATACATAATAATATATTATTTAATTTAAATACATAACTTTTACAAACAATTTACCTACACCAAGGAAAATCATTCAATACAAGTGTTTTTTTAATATATGGGTTACCACAAAAATAAAACTTTTTCTCCCTAAAATATTTTGTTTAGACACACACGAGATCGTTTTTTTGACAACATATTCTTGCGTCTATTGGATTCGCTTAAGCTACTTTATACTTAATATCTTCATAGTTTTGTTGTCGTAAAAGGTCACTTTCAATTCTGAATAAAGCTAAAGCGTTGAGCTTGTCTTCTAAAATGGAGGTTCGAGGCCTATCATTGTACAACTTTGCATTTGAAAATTACCTCTCCACTGCTGTTTGTGACCACAAGTGACAGGTACATTCCTAAGGCAATCTCAATATTAGGAAAACAATATTAACGTTTTTTCTAAGATGAGCCTATACATCCATCTTTCTATTTACTAAAACCCGATTTTTAAAAATTGACGCAGAATTATTTTTCACCTGGACGGTGGTCGCTGGACCCTTGCGGTGCGGGTCCATAGGCTGCAGCCCGGGTAGTCTATGCTTAAATATGGAAGTGTTGGCAAAATGACAAATATTTTGAATAAAAAATTTATTTTTTAAAATTATGTTCTTGAAAAATAAATTTTTACTGTGCTGGTATTGGTATCGTCCACGTGCCTAAAAGAAAAGTAGAATAGGCTGTAGAAATGGCACACTACACTGTTAAAAGAAAAGAATAAAATTTAACTTTTTTTTTATGTCCCAGAAAGTCCACTCCCGTTTTTTTGTCAATTTAACTAAAACCGCTTCAGTCAATCAGTAACTCATAAAATATGTTATTACTATTTTGACATTAATCTGATTTTATTGTGCAGTAAAAATCACAACTTAATTAGTTAATTTGACACATTTTTTATGTTAGTATTAACTTCTTTTAAAATTTTAACTAAAAAAGATATTGATAATGATTATAAACTTTATCAAAGTTACTAGTATTTGATTTATTTGAACCGTAAAAGAATTGCATGTTAATTTTAGTTAGCTGTTATGTTAAAACGACTTCCAGAAAAGTTAGTTCTTAAAATCTGATTTTTACTAAACACAAAAGAGTTAAAATAACTATACATTTTAAGTTAAATTTGATTTATTTTAATTGATTATAAATTTTTTTGATTCTCACGTCCAGGATTTCTAACAGTGTATTACAATACCTCTGTACTAATGGAGTTTTCGTTTTTATAGGTTACCTATACCACCCACTAACTTGAGTTGGCAATCATTCCAACTGACTGTAATTTTGTAGCGATCGACGCGCGCCAACTTTGAAAATGCAGGGTATGTTATTTGAGCTTGTTGAAAGGTAAAAAAAAAACTAGTAATATCTGTCACTAATAGTTTATCATAAACAATTTTAAAAAGTTCTCTATGCTATTTATTTATTTATAATATACTTAGGTAAGTATAGCGCCCTCACCTAACTTTCGAAACAATTTATTTATTTATTACAACAGTGTACATTCAGGAAATATAACATTTATAATGAGTTGCATACGCTATGGAACATGTAAGTCTGTGGGGACATACAACACAAAATATATTAACATTAAAAAATTAAATTAATTTTCAAAGCAGACAATGCGTAACTATGCACAATCTGAGTTATTTAGTGATGCTAATACTAAATAATATAATTTTATAAAAATTTAACAATTACCTTTGATTATTTGGGTATTATTCACAATCCATTTATTTAGATATTTTTTTGTGTTTTGAAATTTTTTTAAATTGCACTGGTAATATATTTAAGATTTTCGGAGCCACATAGGAAATTGATCTTTGCAAGGCGTTAAAATGTGTCAAATTCAAAGAAGTAGTCCATTCTCTAAGAGACCCGTTTCTATTAACAAATAAAAACCAAAAACACAAAGTCGTCGTCTCGTCAATCACTATTTATTCGAAAAGGTGACATGGTCTGATGATGCCCATATAGGGCGAAACATGTCACCTTTTCGAATAAATAGTGATTGACGAGACGACGACTTTGTGTTTTTAGTTTTTATTTGTTAAGTTAAAATGTGTGTTGGGTAGAATCAAATTGTAATTAACATTAGCTCTAGTCATGATGTTATGCGTTATGTACTTAGTTGTGAAATTTATTTCTAGTAAGAAAAAATTTAGGCAAATTCTTAATATATGTATAACTGAGTAATTGAAAAGACGCCAGACTGTTTAAATAAAAGATCAGAATAAAAACGTCTTGACTTAAATAGAATCATTTTTAAGATATATTTTTGTGAAACAACAATATTGTTTAATACACTTTTATTAGCAGATCCCCAACAGATAATTCCATAATTAAGACATGATTCTGCTAGTAACCCATAATCATTAATTAGAACATTTTTGACTAAGATATTACGTAATTCGTTCAGTTTCCTTAATTTATTCTTTACATATTCACAATGTACTGACCATTTTAAAAATTAATCAAAGTATACACCCAAATATTTTATGCTTTCTATACTGACTTAATTTTACCAGAACAAACACAATCCCTTGACAAGTCATAATTAGCAGAATGGATCGTGATCTAATTTTTAGTTGGTAGATCAACTGAATTCATTGCAAAGCACATAAAGTTGGTTTTCTTTTATATTCAATGTTAAACAGTTACGATGCATCCAGGCTTTAATTAGACTAGCAGTCCTCTCGGCCTTTTTAAATGCTACATGCCCAGACACTCCTTTAACCAGAAGAACAGTATCATCGGCAAAGCATACAGTTTTAATATTGGGCATCGCACTCGCTAGACTATTAATATAAATTGAGAACAAAATCGGGCCTAGCACCGTACCTTGCGGGACACCACATTCAAGTATCTTGTAGAAACTAGCAATTGAATTTAGACAAACCTTTTGAAATCTATTAGAAATTTATGATTTGAATAGTTTAATAACGTTCCCTCTTATCCCCATCATCTCCAATTTGTAGCATAGAATGTGGTGGTCTACGGTATCAAAGGCCTTAGAGATATCCAAGAAAATTGCAAGTGGTTTGTAATTATTGTTAAAGCACCCAATGATATTTATAAAATCAGTGACCTCATGTAAGGCCGTATCAGTACCCATTCCTTCCCTGAACCCATACTGCGAATCAGACATTAATTTGTAAGTGTTTAAGAAATTACACAATCTCTTTTTTAAACATTTCTCAATGATTTTACAAATTGGACTAGTAATAGCTATTGGGCGATAATTATTAATATATGTCTTATCACCCCCTTTATGCAGAGGTAAAATTAAAGCTTTCTTAAAAATATCGGGAAAAACTCCAACTTCAAATATTCTATTCACAATATGATTTAGAGCAGCGGTTGTCAACCTTTTTGAGTGATGTACCATAAAATACTTTTTATAATTTTAGGTACCACCTAACTAAAATACCTATCTAGCTAGGTAATTTAATTAATTGTAATTCACATGCTGAAATTTTAACCAAAGGATAAAATAAAATTTTGAACAAATATTTTAGTTTTTTATATTAATTTATATTTTGTCAAGTTTTTTTTAAAAATGTTTTTGTTATCTGGTGCTGATTTTAGGTCTGCTATTGCGTTTTAGGTCTGTTTTTGCGTACCACCGCAAATAATTAAATGTACCACCAGTGGTACATGTACCACAGGTTGACAACTGCTGATTTAGAGGACCATCATCTGCAGTAGATGAGGAATTTTTAAGTGAATTTATACAGTTAATAATTTTCTCGTCAGTAATAGGGTATAAATACATTGAACCAGGAAATTGATTTTCATTTATCGGATAATCAGGTGCGTTGCACCAATAGAACTAAAGTAACCACACAGTTCATCAGCAATGTCAACCTAATCAGTCAGCTTCTCAGTGTCGCAGGTGCGGCAGGTATACAAGGCAGTAATATTTTGTTTAATCGGTATATCATTCGTCGCCTGCCTAATCAAGTTCCAAGTCTTCTGAGATTATAATACAGCATTTATTTTTTGTTTATAGTAGGTTGATTTACTATGTTTTATTGTTTTACTTAATTGATCTCGATAATGTTTATATTGTGCCTTAATATCATAATTATCTGGGTTAATAACAAAACGTTTATGAAAGCGATCTCTATTTCGGATTGAAATAAGACGACCAGTGCATGGTAATCCATGGTTTAGGGCCGTATATTTTTGTTAGGTATTAATGATAGTTGCTGAATTTATATAATTGTGTAAAATATTCATAAAGATATTCGAAGAGATGTTAGGATCCAGATTAGACATTACAGTCGCCCAGTTTTCTCGCTCCAGGGACCCTTTAAAGCGTTGGTAGTCTATGCTCCTAACTTCCTTACTTACTTTTCCATTTGTGATGCACGCTGCTCTATAATTCAAGTCAATATTAAACAATAGGAGTCTATATCCGAGTTAGAGCTGTTCGATATAACAAGATTATTATAAAAACGAATTCTACTTTTTATAAAGATATGGTTAATACCTGTTCTACTGGAACCAGTGGCGTATTTAGGGGGGGGGGGGGTCCGAGGGGTCTGGACCCCCCCCCCGTGGGCTCAACATTAAAAAAAACTCAGAACAGATCAGATGCCTTGTTGCATTTAATGTAGACAGGGTGAACTGAACCTCGCCCGATAACAAAATGTAATAATTTTCTATTTTACAATTTTTGAATAAAGACCTTTATTACTATTATTATTATTATTAAATAAAATTATTAAAAAATTGAAATGATGTTCACTTAGTTTTGTAATTTTTTTGCAAACTAGAACTATTAGCAATACTTTGTTTTCACAAATAATTAAGTAACTGTGTCACAGATAACAAAACAACATGGCCAAACTTGGCAAAAAAAAATGGCAAAAATAACTTGAAAACCGATCATTTTCGGAATCGGTCATATTATGTAGAAATATATATTTTTAAACATAAATATTTAAAAAAATATATATTCCCATTATTGCGTTTATATTTAAAAATTTCTTAATTTCTTCCTTTTTTGGGTTCAGCTATCAAAACATAGAATGATGAATGATTCCAAATGTAGAATAAGGCCATCAAAATATCTATTCAAGCTTCTAACATTAACATGCAACAAGTTTAAATTATAATGACTATGTTCGTCAAAGAAATCAATGTCATTTAAGGTGGGAGTATCAATATGCTTGCCAACCTATAACCAATTTCGCGTAGATTTATTTTTGTTTTTTAGCTTATAGGTTGGCAATAAATTGAACGACGTTGAGAATTCAACCATCACAAATCATGACGCTGCTATAACTGTCATAATCATTGTCAAGCAAGGAATTGAGATTCATTAGTTGCGAATAAGAAAACACAAACAAAACAAATTGTTATCTTATTATTGGTCAATAATGCTCTGCTTGACACTCTCAATATCATCGAGTGACTTGATTTTTATTAGATCATCGTCTGATTTTCTTACGAAAATCTTACCATCTTTGACCCAAACACAGGGCCGTTTCTGAGTGGTGTGCTGGGAGTGCCCCCGCACAAGGGCGGCCAAAGTTATAGGGCGGCGAAAGCCGCCTGCAGTTTCACAGAAAAAAATGTTAGACGTAAAAAAAAATTCTAGGAGATTTTATAAATATGAAGGGTCAAATAAGAATGGTAAATTCAGTTTTCAAAAAAAAATTATGCAGTAGCTGTTAAGAATGAGGCAGCCGCCCTTTGTGTTAATTAGAGATTTCTTTTTAGATAGATAAGTATCGGAAAAATAAAAAGAATTCTCAACGGAGGTGGCCGCCCTGCAACCCACGTCAATTACATTTTGTCTTAGGTTTACTCAAAAAATTAAAACTAATTGATATTATTTGAATAATTATGTAGGTATAGTTGAATTCACATAAACTTTTAATGCTGTGACATTTCAGTTATGTCATACTTGTCAAATACTGCAGCAACTCATAAAATATAAATTTCTAATGGCTAAATTTAATTAGTATAATTGTACTGCACACAAAGTATGTCTATCTTGTATTAATTCATACGATTAAAAAGAGATAGAAATAAAAAGAGTTGGCCGAACAATTCCAGAAAAGAAAAAGAAAAAACACTGAACAATCTCAGCTGTATAAGAAATTTAGTAAGTTGGTGCAATCTAAAGTAACTAGACAATGACAAGTCTTGACATTTGGCATTAAAACTTTATGTGAATTTAACTATAGGTCTTATTAATTTGGTAGTAGGGTAGGTGGGGGCACAAATACTCACAGGGCAAAAGAACGCACCCTATTTAAATTTGACGCCGATGTCCGGTTTCAAATGCTGTAACAAATAACTTTTCCGACGCCGAAAAAAAGTACCTAGACATTTTGTAAAAGATGACCCCATCGTCGAGGCCAAACAGAGTTTCAATGTGAATTTTTATTTTTCGATTTTGGATATATTTTTTTTTGCCAGGGAGGAAACCCTTTATGGGCACCGGTTACTTGTTCTTTGGATATTGCGATAGAATCAATTAAGGAGAGATTCGTTTCACTTAATAAGTGTAATGCAACTTTTGTGTTTTTGTCGAACTTCTATGAAGCTAATGCCATAAATATAAATGATGAGAAATTGTTAAAATCCTGCAAAGATCTCGATATAGCGCTTCAATAGCAAGGAAGTCCCACAAACAAAGATATTGATCGCTCAGAGCTCGACCAGGAAATTTTGTCGTTCCGAGAAATTTTTCCAATAAAACGTACAAAATAATAATTGTAGATACGCTAAAATTCATAGCTGAAAAAGATTTAATCTCATCATTTCCAAATCTGTGTGTTGCGCTGAGAATTTTTATTACTCTGCCGGTTACTGTTGCATCTATCGAACATAGTTTTTCAAAGTTAAAATTAATTAAAAATTACTTGCGGTCAATTATGTCCCAAGAAAGGATTAGTGGCTTGGCCCTTATCGCCATTGAAAGCCAAATTGCTGAGCCCCTCTGTAGGTAAGTATGAATAAAAGAAAAATATTAAAAATAGGCACCTATTAAAGATTTATTTTTCTGACAATTGCTTTGCGCCATAATTTCAGGTAGGTAATTGTAAAATAGTAACTGATTTGATTTAAAGGGCAGCCAGTTCATATGTCGCACAAGGGCGGCCAACAGGCCAGAAACGGCCCTGCCCAAACATACTTATATCCCTTATCCCAATGTGCGGGTAGACCGGTAGACGTGAATAATTCTCTCGTTTGTCTTGCCATATCTTCATTAATAAAAATTGGGCCTGCCCCTGGAAGATCACATTTATGACCATTAATTTTATCTTTTTCTCTTCTTTTCTTTAGCAATTTGTGTTTATCTTCTATCGATTTAAATGTGACGCATAATGGAGAATTCTCTTTGGCTCGATTTAGTATTTTTACTTTTTTCAGGGTTATGAATTACCTCTCTAGGGTTATTTTTTATTACATCGATTGTACTCTTAATTCCCATTACAATGACGCTCTTAAATTTATTTTCATTTTCTTTAGTCACGTAGTGACCTTTCAATTTTCTCAATTCCATCTTTATTTCCTCATTTTCTTTTTTTAATAACTGTATTTCGTAGGTGAACATAACATTGTTTTCCTTTTGAACTTCTTTCTTCCCCGAGACCTTTAATACTCTCCATAAAATCTTCCTTGCTGCTGTTGTTGGATTTATTTTGGAAATTTTCAGAGATATTATTTGATCTTCTAACACGCTTTTCTACGAGAGACTTCTTCACACTGCCATTGTGTTTAGTGCTACTAATTGCGTTATAGTAAGAAAAGTGCGGTAAAGGATGATATATTATTATTATTATTATGTCTTTCAACAGGTAATGAATCCAATAATAGGTGCATTGTTTTATTAAGGTATATTATAAATTCGAATAGGTACAGGGTCTCCCAAAAGTAATGGGACACAGCGCAACAGCAGACTTCTTAAGGCGAAATAATGGGATTTATTTAAACTTGCCTTATCCCAAAATTGATAACAACCAAGATACAGGGTGTCAACGTTTTTATTTTGTTTTCGTTTCTTTGCGATAATTTCTTAACGAAGCAACATAGCAGCACAAAATTATGGACCTTGGGGTTTTTTGAGGTGAGTAATTCAAAATTATTTATAGTTTTTGTGTAACCAGTAGAGGGCGCTGCCTACGACATGGCCCACTCCTTTTAGCTGGCATAACTTTGTTTAGGCTTCTTATATCGATCCGACTATTAAAAAAATAAGTTCGTTTACTTTTTTACATCAAAAAAGTATAACTTATTGAAATCGCTAGGAGCAACCATTTCGAGATAATCGCATTCGATATTTTTAATGCAAGAATGCTAAAATGTTTAAAATAATTGTGTAAAACAACGACGTTTCTAAGGCAACAACATGTTACACAAAGTATCATATGTCAAAGTTATTAATTTTCGATGTACAATACGTAGATATTATAATTTTTTTAGTAATGCCTCGACATAATTTACTTTCCAATGCGGAAATGTGCGAAATTATCTAAATGAACAGTTCCCTGAACGTTGGATAGGCCGTGGTGGCCCCTTGCCTTGACCAGTCTTTTGTAAAACGTATAGCGAAATGTATTGACGTCAATGGTGGTTATTTTGAATAATAGAGAACTTTCCAATTTTTTTTTTTCAATAATATGATTTATTTAGGCCTAAAAAAGATCAGTAATACCTAACTTGGTAAAAATTCTTTAAAGTTTCGCGTGGGTCAAAAGCATTTCGAACGACCAAGCGCGCCAAGCCCGATGACGTCAGGAAGTTTGACTTTTCCGTCATCCGTCATCCTGACCGGTGGCCGAGCTACCGAGTTTGCATTTGGATTGCCGTGTGTTATTGTTATTGTATTGTTGTTTTAAGGTGAAATTCTCAACGTCGTTCAATTTATTGCCAACCTATAACATATTTCGTGGATGTCACACACGAATTATACTTCTTGACGTCACGACCCGTTTTTACTCGCTTGGGATAATTTCAATTTTGGGGCATTTTTAAATGTTGCTAGCGGTCTTTTGGGACGAAATATGTTGTTTTTATTGCTGCCATATGTTATATGACAATATATACTTATGATTTTTATAGAATTTTTTCACCATTTAAACTTTTTGTCAAGTTCCCTATTGCTATCACGACGTTACCGATGTTATTTCTAACTATTTTGTTACTTTTAAATGTTATTAAACCAAGTATTAAATAAAATTTTTGATTAGAATAAAATTAGTAATTCCGTATACAAAAAAACGTTATTCTTAAAAAAATAGTCAACCTTTAGTATCTACATTAACTTTGACACTTAGCAAATGTAGCTGATTTACAATAATTTTAAGTCAGAAATTCACCGTCGCTCGATTTTCCTTTGCTTTTGGACCATGTACTTAGTTGCATTGGACATATATGAAATGCGATTATCTTGAAAATGGTTGCTCCTATATAGCGACTTCAATAAGTTATACGTTTTTGATGTAAAAGAAGTAAAGTAACTTATTTTTTTAATAGTCGGATCGATAAAAGAAGCCTAAACAAAGTTATGCCAGCTAAAAGAAGTGGGCCATGCCGTAGGCAGCGCCCTCTACTGGTTACACAAAACTCTGGATAGTTTTGAATTCCTTACCTCAAAAAACCCCAAAATCCATAATTTTGTGCTGCTATGTCGTTTCATTAAGAAATAATCGCAAAAAAACTAAAACAAAATTAAAACTGTGACACCCTGTATCTTGGTTGTTATCAATTTTGGGATAAGGCAAGTTTAAATAAATCGCATTATTTCGCCTTAAGAAGTCTGCTGTTGCTCTGTGTCCCAATACTTTTGGGACATCCTGTATAGTGGGAATGAGGGCATGCAATGAAATGACACAATTGTATTTATCCCAACGTTACGTTTTATATAAAAACTTTCTTAAGAGTCAATAAAAAGGTCTTTAAGCCTGTATATTCATATACTGAGGAATATGACAACACATTTTCTCGAAAACACATTGAACTGTCAGTGACTGTTCGGATCTATACATGTATCCAATGTGTTTTCGAGAAAATGTGTTATCATATTCCACAGTATGAATATACTGTAAACGAAACGTTGAGATAAATACAGAAAATGTCATTTCATTGCCTGCCCTCATTCCCGCTATACTTATTCGAATTTAAAATATACCTTAATAAAACAATGCACCTATCATCCCTGTCTAAAGACATACCTATATCCTCTATCGCACTTTTTTTACTGTAACGCAATTAGTAGCACTAATTACAGTGACATTGTTAATACATTGTTAATACCATTGTTTCGAACGCTTATATATCACAAAAATAACAATAAATAAAATTGTTCAACAAAATGAATGAACACCACAATAAACACGCGAAAAGGTTAATAACAATAGGCTTGATTGGCTCGCCGGCTTACTGTGGTTCGGCAAGACTCGTATTTTTGGTTGGCGTTAATATCATTTCAAATGGTTGCCAACTTTTTTCACACACATGTCTTATTCTGAGGAATAAGCATTCCATTTTTTTATAAGCCTATGTACCGAGCAAATTCGTTCAATACAAGTTTCAGCGAGCCCTATATAGCCTATCCCTTACTACAACGGAACAGAGAGGCACAAACTAACATAAATCTGTCGTTGCTCCGCGTGCTTTAAGTTGAACGGAGTAATTCAAAACATATCATTTGATTGCCATTGTGGGTGTCTCTCTGATGGTCTGGTGTACTTTTAGTGTAAGTACGATCATGACTGCATACCTATATCCGCGATATAAGTGCTGTGTGTTTCTTTTCTCAAAATAAAAATCACTAGTGATGGTCTGGGGCAGAATACCTACCTATAGATTAAAAAGTCCTATGTATAAAATTAGGCCATCAAGTGGCCATATTATTTTTTCTTTTTATTCTTTAAAACTAGGTACCTATACCTAGGTAACTTGCTCAAAACGTCACTGTCACTACAGAGATTTAATTTGGCTAAAGAAAAATAAAGAAATCTAATAAAAAATGAAATAAAATGGCGAATACGTCACTAAGGGCCAATCATAAAAAAAGGAGCTCAGGAAAAGATAATTTAGTAGTTGAGGTCGTAGGTAGACTACCAATGATGAAAATAATTTTTTTATAGCTGGTAGAAAATTTTTAGGATAAAAGCGAGGATAAAAGCAATTACTTTTTTAACTACATAACCTTAATTAATCACAAAATTATATTTTTTTTATAAATAAAAGATATTTTTTTATACCACTGCATCATATATTTTTTTAAGGCAATAGAGTTGTCTTTTACCAGCAAAAAAAATATTAAAAAACGACCATATGGATGTTAAAAATGCATTTCAAAACAATGAACCTAGCTGTTACAACAGAGTTGTTTTTTTGGCATTTATTTAATATAGATTTTTTGTTGCCACTAATGGATTTCTAGCTACGGTTAGCGCAGTTTTCTTTCAGTGTGGTATTGTCTTAAAGTTTGTTACATCTTTTAAAAGTGCCAACCACAAGGTGTCCCTATATGGTATATAACATTTAAAAATATTATTTTTCACACACGACAGTATTTTACTCACCTGCATAACTTTTTTGTTTCAAAAACCGATTGGAACATACTTCGGCAGAATTTCTAGCTTCTTTGATTTTGTTTTGTTGGATAAGTGGGGTAAGAAAAAGGGGCTGTCCTGGATCTCCTGTGAGTTCTTCTGTCGGTGTGTTGCTGTGGAAATTTGGAAAGGCCAGGCTCGTTTTACAAAAAGTAAAAATTAATATAAGTAGGACGAACAAAACATTCATTTTATTATTATTATTTTTTTTATGGGAGAGGAAACGGAGGTCAAAGACTAAAATATTTGAAATTTTATTAGGACTATATTAAGTATGTGGGAATAAGTAAAGGTTATCATAGTTGCTTGATAAGGTAATTGTCATGACTGTTACACTGAGAAAAAGTTTATTAGATCTAAATCATAATTCGCTTGCACTAATTATAAAGTTCGCCACATATAGTGACTAGTGTTCACTTGGCCTTAGAAATGCAAAATGCTGGAACAGTTTACCAGAAACTAATAAACAGGCTTATTTCATAATTGGGTTTCTGCACTAGTTCAACTGTTCACCGGAAAAGAGTTCTCCATTATTAAAATATTAATTTAAAACAGGCAAGCTGTTTGGTTAGAATAAGTAAAGGAAATCTATTAGAATAGTAGCATAAACGAATAAACTGATTACTTAAACTAGGCAAATAGTACATTATTTAATGGTAATCATTGGGTATACTTAATTTAAATAAGGTGATACTACGACTAGGCAATTTTAATTATTTAAACAAAGTCAAAAATGTGTCTGGATGGGCGTTTTCGCCTATTTGGGATAAAAATTAAAACTGTTATCAACTTGAAGAAATAGTTCATACTTTAAGTGAAGTGTATGTTTAAAAAGGAAAGAAATAGGACACTTTAAGTCTTCCTCCACTGGTATATTAAAATAAGTTTTAAGTTTTATTGAAGGGTAAATTCTTTACATGTTTCGAATATACATTCATCATCAAGAGAATAAAATAAGGAATATAAGAAATACAATAGGTGCGAATAGTTCAAACGGAGCTACAAGATGATGGAAAGAACAAGTCAAGTATTTGGAAAAACGTCCAATGAAATGATAGACCGGACAAGTTTAGGTTTTTTATATGTCCAAAACTAGGATGTCTACATGACATAAAAAACTTTTAAATCCTCTTCTATTCCAATTTTAAAAAATACTCTTCACTTCTCACATTTACGTGCTGATTCACTAATATGTGACTTTTCAGTTACTCTTCATTTTATAATAAAAATTTTTGACAACTGCTACTATTCAAATTTTAAATATTCTTTTCTCCTCACACTTTCGTTACTGGTTCACTAATATGTGACTTTTCAGTTACTCCTCATGTGATTATAAAAAAACTTTTTACAACATCTACCATTCTAATTTTAAATATTCTTCTCTCCTCACACTTATGGTGCTGTCTCACTAATATGACACATAGCTTACTGCTATGATAATTTTATAACTTAGGTTCTGTCAATACTTCACGAATTACCTCTCGTTAGGTCTATTATTACGTTGGACGTTTTTCCAAATACTTTACTTGTTCTTTCCATCATCTTGTAGCTCCGTTTGGACTGTTCGCACCTATTGTATTTCTTATATCCATTATTATATTCTCCTGATGATGAATGTATATACATTCGAAACGTGTAGAAAATTTACCCTTCAATAAAACTTAAAACTTATTTTAATATACCAGTGGAGGAAGACTTAAAGTGTCTTATTTCTTTCCCTTTTAAAACTGTAATAAACCTTAAATTAATATTACAGTGCAATATAAAGCTAAATTAAATATTAAAAATAAATTTAACTTCACATGGAGCTATATTTTATACCAGTGGCGCACCCAGGGGGGGGGCAAGGGGGCCGTGCCCCCCCCCCAAAACCCCCAATGAAATGAAAAATTATGAAAGTGGATAAGTATTTTAAAAAGTCAATTTTCTTAGATTTACCTCACGGGCCTCGTTTGAGGGGGGCCAGGTGGGGCATTTGCCCCCCCCCCTCCCCCTGGAAGTTGACTTATTGACAAAAGTTGACTTATTGAGGTTTAATATGGTTTGATTGAATGTATGAATTTATTATTTCGAGTTTTAGCTTTATATTTTTGTTATTATTTTGGGGTAGTAAAGACTTATTTTAATAAAAATAAACAGTTTTAATGCCAAAACGACTATGAATGTTTGAGAAACAATTTTAGCTCATTAAGTATTGAGCAAAAAATTAAAATTAAAATTAAGGGAAGACCTAAACTCTCGAAATTAACTTGATACATACCACAAAGTGTAAATCTAGGGACTTTATTGTTATTGATAAGTTTGCTGCAAATAAAAACAGATGAATGAACTTTACTTTTAAACAATGTACCCAGTAATGAAAAATACATTAGCCTTTTTATTTTTTATCTTATTTCATTTTCAATAGAATAAGAAGGTAATCATAAATTTTTAAAATATTTACTATAATAATTATTGACCAAATTTGGGCGTGGTCTTAAAAAAATTTCGCCTGCGGCGCATTTTGCCTACAACAGGCTTTTAGTACACCCCCAAGTTAACAAGTCACAAGCCGCCAATGCCCCCCCCCCCCCTAAGAAACCGTTTAACGACTCCCATGACTAGGCGATTGCGATCTTCCCTGCAAGAGTACCTGTTAAAAAAGCTCCAAAGTTCTAGAAAAATGCGTAACTTAAAAGTTTATTAAAAAATTTGCTTCTAGCACTGGTTGGCGGGCCCCCCCTAACGTAAAATCCTGGGTGCGCCGCTGTTTTATACATAGTTAAGTAGCGATACCTTCGCCATCATATTTTTGAACTAAAATATCTTAATAATTTTCTTTCTTTCGATAAAAGAATAAAATGCAAAGGCATCGTTAAGGATCGTGTAAATGTTTATTATTAGGTTTTGATTATAAATACTATCAGTTTTGGCTTTTAACCATAAATTGACAAAGAATATAATGTTTACTAAATATAGATAAACTTTGTTGTAATAAATCTAAATAAACCGATTGTAGCAAATTCGTTTTACTTGTTTTAAATGAACTAAATTACTATAATAAATCCTGTTTTCTCAGTGTACACGTCTAATTTATGACGCATTTTTTAGTGTACCGCACAGGGTGCTATACAAATTCGTGTGCGTACATGCGAATTTCGACCATAGTAAGAGAGGGGAAGATGGTGTAATTGAGACAAAGCTGCGTATTTTGAGGCTTAATAATTTCGTGAAAGAAAATTGTAAATATTCCAAGTACTTTTAGATATACCTCCGATATATATCCGAAAAAAACGTACCTATATTTAAAAAACTTTACTTTTTTCTTATAAATATAAGTATAGAGAAAAGTATCTTTTAAACTTATTAAAACAATATTCTGCAACTAAAATAGGCGTATGTAATAATTAGATTCATTGCAGTGCTGCAAATAAAATCTACCAAAAAATGCATTAGGGTAATCTGGCCGATGTATTTCTCTTTATTTTTACATCTTGTTTGTGTGGCGTATTAGGTATTAGATGGGTTTAAATTGGTCATAACAAAATAAAACTACATATCAAGAACTATCACTTACTGAAAATACCAGATACCCGGTATTTTACCCCTATTTGGGCGAAATAAATCATACAACTTTCGGTCCTATACAAGGTGGAATTTTTAACTGGAATAGCATCATTAGCATCAGGAAGAAAAAATACAGAACTATGGCCGCGTTCATTTTTAGTTTGCCTTACTTTTTTAGTCTTTATGAAATTTACTCCTCCTTTTTGAGGTAGAAACCGCCCCCAACTTTTTTTTTCAAATGTAAAGGTATGTATTATTGTGGAAAGCGCATAAAAAGGGAATACGACCTATTTACTTTTGTATTTCGGTTACAAACGGCTTATTGACATATTGACTTTCCTAGTCAAATTTTAAGCCTCAGAAAAGGACTTGGAGATAGTATTTCAAAATTAAAAACAGTGTATGAACTTGCGAATCATTTATTAATAAAAAATCAGTGTGTTCTTCAAATTTTCCAGATGTATCTAGTGCAGTGATATTATTAATTGATTTAGCCGATACTTGGTGGAAATCCATAATTATAGTATTATGGGTAGTGATGGGATCATTCGAGTAAAAAATAACCGATCACTCGATTTTTTCAATCACTTGAATTATTCGATTATCTTCGGAAATAACTCGAGTGACAAAATGAGTGACGAACATATGGTTTTTATTTTTCAACGCGTCTCTAAAGTTGCTGCCCGCCTGTCAATCACTCACTGCGGCCAGAGCCATCTCGTAGCGAGCGGCTACACCGAGTGGTTTTCGGTTATTATTGGCGATATTATTCATATTAAATACTGCATGACGGGTTGCCTGCGTAAGATAATAAATATGATTTATTTAGATTTAAATACTGCATTACGGGTTGCCTGCGTAGGATAATAGGATCTATTATAGTGGTGAGTATTCAGTATTCAGTATTCATAAATATCATGAGTTATGCAATATCGTGACATCTCACGGTCAAGTAGTCAAGTGGTTAGTTAAATTAAATTGTAAGTTGTAAGATCTGGGAACCATGCCAAAAAATCCACAAATATCTCCGCCACATTTAATAATCCGCAAAAAATCAATCGATTAACAACACCGAGTCAGTTATTCCCAATACAAATGCTGTATATCAACATGAACGATGAACCGCCAATATTAATAATTAATATTAGAATTTGAGTGAAAAAAAATCGATTATCATTCGATTTTTTAAATCACTCGAATACTCGGTAGTCGATTATTAAAATAAGTCGATTTTTCCCAACACTAATTATGGAATACAGTAAAACAAAGTTAAACTTGTACATTTTCACTATATTTACTAGAAAAATGACATGTTTCGCTAAAAAAAAATTATTTTTCACCTTTATTAAATCATTGTCATCTGACGTGTGTTAGCGAAACATGTAATTTTTCTAGTAAATATAGAGGAAATTTACAAGTTTAACTTTGTTTTACTGTATCTCATAATACTATACAGTGATGTTAATTCTAACTTTACCAGTTAATGTGGCATCAGCGCAACGATCTTTTTCCAACTTAAAATAGTAACAACCCATTTACGTAACATCATGGGACAACAACGGGCGTTACGCCTTTCGGATCTATCATTAATCAGTATCGAACACGAATTTGTTAAAACATTAAATATCGACGAAATTATAAACGATTTTGCAAAAAAAAACTCTCGACGATCTGGTCGTACTTAGTGAAAGAATGTTTGTGCAGACTTGTGGAGTGTTCATGTGTTTTCTGTCTTTTGGATTCTATGAGGCTCGATCACTGCTACCCCCGTTACTACCATACATGGTAAGCAACATTATAAGCGGTGTTTTAAAATTTTGATTTTGCATCATGTTTGCTACAATATTACTACCAGTCTACCCAGGATTATAAAATAAATTCGAATTGTTTGCTGTTTTAATAGAGGTACTTAAAACATTATGTGGGTTTAAGCCTTATTAAATTATTACACGATTAACGAATTCAAAAATTCATAAACCTGAACCTAATAGTAATTAAAATATGAATTACCATTTTCCATTCGTTATAGAGATGGGGAACCTGAAAACGTTTGCGGGGGGACACTTAGTTTTGATACGTCACTGGTTGTAGTATTTTGTGCTGCTTATACCGTTACTTTATAGCAAGATGTATTTTTGCTACACTAAAATGGGTTATTTACAGATCCCGTACTCAAGCAGAAATAGCAGCTTTATTTCACGAAATACACCCCGATATCCCAGATAGCATACCTCGTCCAAAGGACGTACATTTTATGTCCATTTTACGTTTCTACGTCCTGTGGCGTATTTTGGACGTACAGTGTACGTTCAAAGAACCTACATTTTTGTTCGTACATTTTACGTTCATTTTATGTCCTTTTTTATGGGACATATTATGTCGGGCGTCCTTTGTGCTTATTAAATGGAACGTATTTTGGACGTAAAACCCAACACGGTCCAACTTTCTTGATTATCTTATTTAAAAAGAAAATATCATTTGTGATCAACATGATCCAATATCCAATATTGAAATGAACGGCCCAAATCATGAATAAACAGTAATAAAGCAGTTGAATAGTCCATGTGGGACATACACAACCTCACTTTTCTAAGTATTCTCGTCCTTTGTTATCATATAACTCCAGGGGGGTGGGGGTGTCACTAATATATATAGGAGGCCACGACAACAGACGACTTACCCGGCACTTAACCAGCAAGATCAACGAAGCCGGGCAGGGGTGCATACGTATCAACTAGGGACTTATGTTTTACACTAAAAGTTTAGTTTTATTAATAATTCTCGTTGTTTATGCAAATTTTTGTAAAATTATTATTATTCACGTTATTAGAAATTATAATTAATTCTTTTTAGCGAATTTACAAGATTTCTGTTGTAAATTTTATTAAAATCTCAACTTCTTAGTGACAAAGGTGTTGGTTGGTCACGCTGTTTTTAGCATCGCCTTGCCAAAGCCATTCAGCCATTTTGTTAGTTTGTTTATGGTGTGTTTATGGCCGCTGATCGCTTTTTCTCATCGCGGAATTTTCAAGTTTTGTTGGAATAAGTAGACTGTTTTAAATGGAAGGAAGTGTTATATTTGTACGTAAGTTAAGGTGACAATTTTTTTAAAATTACTTTTTGGTAATTGAAGTTTATCTGTTGTAGTTCAATCTGTTAAATGTTTAATGGCATCTTTATGGGAGACGCTACGCCACGCCGCCACGCCATCCTGGGTCTAGTTTTTGGTAGTTTGGATATTTTCTTTTGTACAGGTAATGTAAGTATACCTTGTATTTATTAATTTTTAAGGGTTTTTTTTCACCGGCGGCCTTTTTCACTACTCTTTTACAAAATGGCTTATTAAACCTTCAAGGTCAGTGGGTCAAAATTTTAAAATACATAACAACCTCTACTTTCGGGCTATGTTAACTTACATTTTGCATAAGAGGCACACAAATCTAAAATCAAAAATTTTAAAATTATGGCGAAGGTAGGTAGAGCCAGGTATTCGTGCAAATTCCTAAATTGTCTAAGCAATTATTTAAGTTATTGTCCAATTTTTATTGAAAACTACGTTCATAAATTTTTTTTTCTTTTCCTGAAAAAAATAAACACCTGTGTAAAGCCTGGAAAGATATCTGTAAAATTAATTATGATGTAAACTGTGCAAAGTTTTGTGTTTGCTAATACCACTTTTTGCCATCTGATTTTTACAGCTCGATAAGAATAAATACTGCTTTTGTTTTTCCTTTTTTTCAGGATACTTCCACTGTGCTGAGTGCCGCTGCTGCTGGCCAGGGGACCATTTGGTGTCTGGTGGCTGTTGCAGTCAACAGAACTGCATGATTTTGCATACTTACATAATTTTTGATCTCAGATTTGACTTTACCAATGGAATTTATAATATAGTACATAGTAGTTGTTTTTAAAATTTTAATAAATGTTTTTTCTATATAATCATTCTGTCGTGTAGGATGTTTCTAAATATATTTAAGTAATTTATAGTCATAATAATGAGTTAAATAGGGTTTGTTTGTAATATCTTAATTATTGCATTTTAGAAAATATTTCTTCAAGAAATTGTTTCAAAATAAGAAATAGGCACGCCTATACGTGTTTTAAAGAAGAAAAAAATTAAAATCACATTTAATTTTGCGGCGTGCTTATTTCTTATTTTGAAACAATTAGGTACCTACTTAAAGAAATATTTTTCAAAATGCAATAATTATGATATTACAAACTAACCTTTTTAAATATTCCCGCCAGTATCATTCGATAAAAAAGCTATCTTTTTTACCGATACTGTCACCTGCTATGTTCACAGTATGTTCACTTTTTGTTCAATACCATACATGCATAGTACGTACATAATTTGCGTCCATTTTATGTCCATTGTACGTACTTTATGTTCACAGTACATTCACTTTTCGTTCAATACCGTACATCCATAGTACGTACATATTTTCCGTCCATTTTATGTCCATTGTACGTACTTTTGGACCTAAAGTGGACGTACATCGGATGTCCACCTGGTCGGAATTTGGACGTCCTTTTTACGTCCTTCGTTCTTAAAATGGATGTTATGTACGTCCCATGGACGTACATACGTCCGGAGAGTTTGGTACGAAAAACGTCCATAGGACGTACTTTTGCTATCTGATATACTATCAATTTCTCAAGGTACCATTAACCAAAGTCAAAGACGTTATCGTAAAGGGGGCCACGTCCTGGATATACCAAGAATAAGGCAGCCTGGAGTATTGGATGAAGAAACACAATTAAACGATTTACTTCCTCTTCAACTTAATCATATTACTCCAGTTCGGCAACATGCAAGAGAAAATAACATAAGCCATACGTCTGCATTCAAGTTAGTAAAATCATGTCAAATGCGTCCTTATAATATGTTCAGGGTCCTACTGGAAGATGCAAAAGTAAATAATGGGTCGTATTCCCTTTTTCCAAAAAAAGGGGTAAATTTTATAAGACACTAACAAAGTATGGCAAACTATAAATAAACGCAGCCATAGGTCTGTATTTATTCAGCAAATAAAAACGCTTTTAAAAAATCACCGACTTGATAGAATAAAAATCAATTAAACATAGACGTAACCAGCATTTGCTTTTGTGGAGGGGGGTATCGAAGTATCGACATTAACTACTAATATATTGTCGTTATTCGTTTCAAAGTATTTACAGTAGTAAACTCTGATTTAAAAGGTCCTTGGATGCCACCATAAAATGCAAAGGTATACAACACAACTGCAATTGGCCATTCGGAAGCAAAACATGTCTCGTTGTTTCGTTTATTTTCTGGGCCATTGCGATTTCCTTGGGGCAATTAAAACGAGCTTATCTGCATGAAGCGGCGGCCGTCGCGACGCGAGATGACGCAGCCCGTCCTCGCTTTGCTACTGTTTCTGAAAGTGGCTCGTAAATACCAGCCTTAACAGAACCGGACTGAGCGAAGATTGATAATTATTGAGCTGGCAAATTGATATAGAAGTTGGGATAAAACAAAGAAATATATAACACTAGCAGGTACAGGAGGCTTCGCTCTCGTAATTTAATTGTTTATTAATTCGTTATGCAGTTAAAGCCGCATGTTTATACACACAATGTGTCTCAAAAAGTCTATGCATTGCGCTAGCACTAATTTCTGAGGCTGAAATTAGAGGATCTAGTCCAATTTACCTCAATCCACACGTTGATAGTTTCCAAAATGCAGGGTGTCAAAGTTATTATTTTTTAAAACTTTTTGTAAATATACCTCATATAATAGCATGATTAGTACGAAACACGCAGGTACTACAGAGGTGGAAAACCAACCGCAGAGGAAAGCGCCGCAGGTTAAAGAAATTTTGGAGCACGCCCAAATTTTGCTAAAATTGGTCAATAAATTAATTTTAATGAATTTTACTTTATCACGAAACGAAAAAGAAAATTACCAAAACAATTTATATGTATTTTTTTTTGACCCGTTTATTTAATAAAATATATTAGGAACGCATTCGCCATTTAATTTTCTTATCAATTTTACGTTTAATTTTTGTTTTCTCTAAAAAGCGGCCTAATACTCTTTGAGAATCAATTACCTACACTTTTAAGTTAAAAAAAATTATTTGATAAGTTAAATAAAAGCAAAAGTATTAAATATATTCAGGTAAATAACAGGCTGCTTCTGATTACCCCCTATCTACACCGGTGTTACTACATAAAGGGGCTATTATTTTTTATGAAGCATTAAAAAAGTTAGCATAGTAATAATGGGGTTAATTTAGGCATTAATTGATGACATGAACTGGCCCTGGGGGTACTGTCTCTTAGTACCCCCCATATCTACGTACCCGCTTCTAAAAATACCCTGTATAAACGCTCCTACGCGCATACAGGGATTTCGTTTTCTAGGTGCAAATGTAAAACCCTACAGAAAATGTCAACTTTGTATTAGATTAGGTACTTTTAGTACAAAAATACAGTGTTATAATTTATAACCCAGTATGTAATATATTTCTATTCTATTCTATTCCTAGGCCAGCCGCATCCGATGTCGTCGAAGTTCACCACTTTGTCAAGAAATATATTGCATATTTATATAATTTGTTTTAGGGTTTAAAATGCAAGAAAGGTGGTAGCATTATCTAGCTATAAGGAAAATTTGATCTTCCTACCTTGTCTCGACGTTGGGTTTCTTTTCCTGACAAGCAATTGTCCTTATTTGGCCATTGGTCAATGACCTACGTATAAAAATGTATTTTTGCTCAATGCGAAACCTTCTCAATGAAGGAACACTAATTCCTCTGCTTACTGTGGACTCGGCCTTATTTTCAATTGACCTTATAGCAGTGGCGTCTGGTAATGACAGGTAGGGCCGACTTTATAAGATTTTTACCAAAATTTAAGAAAAAGTTTACCACCAAGAAGATTCGAAACCAGCAACCTTCTGGTTCGAAACCTAGCACTACACCGTTCAGGCTAAACATCCTTTTCAGAAATTAGAGTAAATGTCCTTTAGTAACGTCATAGGAGGGTAAGAGGCGGAGCCCAGACAACTGTCAACTTCTTTATTAGGCTAGTTATGACGCGCGAATCACGCCAATCTAGTTCATCGCGGCATATCTGGATTCTTCTCCAAAACATAGGCCTATAAAGTTTTTTTTTGGCCGGCGGGCCAAAAATATGAAATCAAAAATAATATCTATAAAAAAAAGTAGAAAAAAAAAACTTACCGAATAATTAAATGTAGCATAATAAGAACATTGTCACAGCACACAACAAATAAAGTGTATGTAGGAACTACCAGCGCACAGTCGCTTGAAGGCCTGGTCCAGTCAGTAAAAGCCTTGGAATCGCAGATTCGTGATCTCATAAAGGACATCAAATTTTATGCCGATCACTATGAAGCTCAACTATCACTGAATGAAGAATTTAAAAAGGAAATTAAGGAATTGAAAACTGATAACATGAGTTTACGTGACGAGATCAGTAAGTTAAGGGGATTTGCGTCTCGTCAGGATAGATCTGAAAGAAATGTTAATATGGTCGTTGTGGGGGTTAACTATGAAATTGGAGATGGGGGCAATGTGCCCCGTGTTGTACTGCCGAGAATTGAAAGGGTACTGAAACGCGTAAACCCGCATCTTGAAAGAAAATATGTTGTCATAAGACTAACTAACCCTAAGAAAGAAAACTGCCCAGTTGTGGTTGAATTTAAATGCAAGGAAGAAAGGAATGCGTTTTTTACGGAAAGGAAACGAATTGGGAAGATCACATCCATGGACTGCGGACTGCCAGGAGAAAACAAAATAATATACTTCAATGAGGATCTTACTCCTGAGGAGCGCAGCATTCTCATGGAGGCAAGAAAACTTAAAGAAAAGGGGTATAAGTATATATGGGCAAAAAACGGAAATATTCTGGTAAGACGTATTGATGATAGTCCAGTTATAAAGATTAAAAGTGTAAATGATGTTGAAAGGCTGTTGAACCAGTAAAGACAATCTTATAGACCTATCTTGTTCTCGTTAACGCTTTTTTTAAATGTTTTTATGGACCTAAATAACTTTCTAGATGATTATCAGCATATAAATACTATTTGCTGTGATACTTTGGATGGGGTAAATTTCCTTAGTAATTCCCCAAATACTATCAACATTGTTCACTTTAATATTCGCAGCATAAAAAAAAATTATGATAACTTGATTGCTTTCGTCGAAACGTCGGCTGTTGATTTTGGAGTAATTATACTCTCTGAAACTAATGTTATAAATAATGTTGATAGTTTTGGTATAGCAGGTTATGATATATTCTACAATAATAGTCGAATTAATAAATGTGATGGTACAATTGTACTAATAAGGTCTGAGTGGTTACCCAACTATGAAATAGTTCAAGTGCGAGACACGAAATTTATAAGAGCTGTATTTACTGTTAACAACACCGTAGCGGGATTGACTGCTCTATATAGACTACCTTCTCTTAATGTTGAAGATTTTTTATTGGATCTGGAGACTTACCTAAATAATAGAGCAGTAACAAAATGCTCTATCGAGATATTTGGGGGGGATATAAATATAAATTTATTGGATGAGGCAAACTTAGCCACATGCAATTACCTAAACTGTTTGGGTGGCAAAGGGTACGTCAGTTTAATTAATATTACTACTAGACAAGATCGCTTATGTAATTCTTGTATTGACCATTTCTTTGTTTCTCACAAACCTGATAAATATAAAATTAAATCTCTTGTGTTAAAAAGTGGTCTTACGGACCACTTTCCCATAATACTGAACGTTGATATTAGAAAAGACAAACTGCAACCTGGAAACACTGATAATACCACTGTTATAAAAAAAAATTAATCACGAAACACTGCATCAACAAATTGGGGAGTTAAATTGGAATTCGGTCTATGATCAAGATGTCAATCGCTGCACAGAAAACTTTATTCATGAAATTAGCAATTGTATTACTAATTCAACAAAAATAATTCAAATTAAAAATATTAATAAGAAAAAAGAATGGATAACTGGTGGTATTATCACTTCCATCAAGCAACGAGACAAACATAAAAAATGGGCTGATAGGAACCCTCCTGATAATAAAGCCCAAGAAAGATATCGCAGATACAGAAATATGCTTACGAACCTAATAAAAAAAACAAAATTTAACTTCTATAAAAATAAACTTCTTAATTGTGGAAGTGACGCTAAAAAAACATGGGATCTCATTAAGGAAGCCACAAATGAACACAAAGTAAACACGGGAATAGCTTCTCTAAAAGAAAATAATAAACTTGTTCATGACAACCTGGGCATGGCAAATATATTTCTTGATTATTTTGGTAATATAGGAACTAACCTAGCTAATAAAATACGTAAGAATGAACATCCCATTCCAAGTAAGCGTATCTTAAATTCTATGTTCCTGAGTCCCATGAACATTAATGAACTTATAATAATTATTAATTCCTTAAAAACTAAGGCTTCGGCGGGGGATGACAATATTACACCTAAGATACTAAAAGATAATCACCT
Source organism: Polydrusus pterygomalis (assembly GCA_963969555.1). Lineage (NCBI taxonomy): Eukaryota > Metazoa > Arthropoda > Insecta > Coleoptera > Curculionidae > Polydrusus > Polydrusus pterygomalis. The sequence goes on from OZ018377.1 coordinate 108,312,754, forward strand.
TTATTTGGCAAAACCTTTATTACACATTGTAAATCTAATATTTCAAAAGGGCGTTTACCCTGATATTTTGAAAAGGGCTACGATTGTGCCCATATTTAAGTCGGGTGATAAACTTGGTAAAGAAAATTATCGACCAATTGCTGTTACAAGTTCGGTAAGTAGACTTATTGAAAAGTGCATTAAACTGAGATTAGACAATTTTCTCAAGGAAAATAATGTGCTGTCCAGTTCACAATACGGTTTTCTCTCTGGGGTTAGTACGCAGGACGCTATATTGCACGTCTCTGAATATATAAATAATAATTTTAATGCGAAACTTAAAACTATTGGGATATTTGTTGATCTAGCCCGTGCTTTTGATACTGTGGATCACGAAATTCTTTTAAAAAAATTGGAAAATGTGGGGGTGCGTGGCATTGTGTACAGTCTGTTCAAATCTTACTTACAGGACAGAATGCAAAGGGTTAGGATTCATGATACTTTTAGTAGTTATGATATTGTGAAGATCGGCGTGCCTCAGGGTACAGTACTGGGACCCGCCATGTTTTCTATATATATCAATGACCTCTTTTCTGTATTGTCTGATGAAAACAGTACTTGTGTTTGTTATGCGGATGACACGGCTGTCCTCGTGAGGGGGAAATCTTGGGAGGAAACCGTTCAACGGGCCGAACTATGTATATCTAGTGTGCGTGTATGGATGGATCAAAATGCATTAACCATGAATGTAAAAAAAAACATTTTATATACCTTTCTCTTTAAGTAATAGAAATGATTTTATCCATCACGATCTTAAAGTGCATGAGTATTCATGTATATCGGGAGCTAACCAATGCTCTTGTCGTCAAACTATATCGGTAGTGGATAGTGTTAAATACCTCGGTGTATACATTGATAAACACCTAAAATACGATGTTCACATACTCTATGTCACGCAAAAAATTCGCAAAGCTATTCATAAGTTCTACCAACTAAGAGAGTTTCTATCTTGTAGACTGTTAAAAGTAGTGTATCAGGCTCTCATAGAATCTATTATTTTGTATGGTTTAACAGTGTGGGGTGCTGCGTGTGGTAGTTGCCTTCATCCTCTAAATGTAACTCAAAAGTTTATAATAAAAATTCTTATGAAAAAAAATAGAAGGTACCCATCAGATCTTCTATTTGAAGAAGCTGGTCTGCTTACTGTACGAAGATTATATATGATAAGTGTTGTTAAATACATGAAGAAATCGGTGAAATACCGACAATCTCTATCCCATGGCGTTGACACGCGAAGAGCTTTCAATCAGTGCACTGTTGTTCCTCGTATGTTTTTTACAGCAGCGCAAAGGCACATTAGGTTCATAGGACCTAAATTATACAACATGTTATCAATTAATATTAGATTAATTATAATAAGCAGATTTATGTCAATGGTGTCTCAATGGATTGAGACTAACTACGAGCTGATAATTAATGAATTTAATATTTTTACTTAGTTATAGGTATGTGGTTCCTTTTCTATTTCTCTCACCATTGTTTTAGCGTACTTGGTTAAGTTTACTTGATTAACTTTGCAAATAATAAGTGTGCGGACTTCAGGCAAGCTAATTCTCAGCTTTTGAAGTCCTTCATTATAAGTAATGTAAAAAATCTTGTAATTACTTTATTAATAAATTTGAATTTGAATTTGAATTTGAATTTCTTGATATTCCAAAGAAAAACATAGATACCGTGCGAGCAAGAATTATTTGAATCAAAGAGGGCTTGGATTAAAAAACATAGGGCTTGGTTTAGATCACAATGATATGGGGACAATATATCTAACCAAATCTAGGTAAAAATTTTGTCAAATTCATATTTTAAACTAATGAGTAATAAAATAAGTAGACAAATACAAATTTATTTTTGTTGTTTACAAAATTAACAAAGTAAGAATATACAGAAAGAAAAAGAAAAATGATTGCTCCACAAATGGATTCCAAATATTGTCTCTATACCGCTGTGCTGTAACTGTATCATGGAAAAAAATAGGACCAACAATTCTTCTTCGGGAAACGGCTAACAGACACCAATTTTTTGATAGTGCAATGTGGACTCTACAAAAAAATGGGGATTTTCACTACTCCACATGCGTGTATTCTGAGAATTCACATAACCGGAGAGGTGGAACCCAGGCTTCATTCGAAAAAAATGTCAGGTCTAATAAATCATTTCTTTCCAATAAATTTTGGGTAAACCAGTGAGAGTAATTTCTGCGTCTTTCAAAATCTGCGGCTTGTATTTCTTGGAATACTTGCACTTTATAAGGAAATAAATTTAGCTGCTTCTTAAGAATAGTCCTGCATGTTCCATAAGATCTTCTTACTTCTTGGGACAAGCGTCTTATACAATTATATACAGGGTTAGTTGAAATACCGGAACGGCTAATTTCCTTCAAAACTACCAAGGCTAAATAAGAATTTTGGTACAGGTGGATAACTTAAAAAAATTAATCTGAAAATTGACAATTGCAACTTTGCCAGATTTTTAGTATTTTCTGTAACTCAAGGAATGTTTCTTTTTCAAATGTAACACTACTCTTGTTTTATTGAATTCGATTCCTCCCATCAACATTACTATTTCCTGATAGTATCAATTTTTTATCTCAAATAGTGCTATGGGAAAAAAGTTTTAATTAGTTACAACTCTAACTATGAAATAAAAAAAAATCCAATCTATTTCCATTTAAAAGCGTTTTAAATAATGTGAAAAGGAAGGTTGGTAGACATAATGTACCTAATAGCATCGATAACGATAATAACAACTAACAATAACATAGCTAGTAAAAATTACTTACATATGATAGTACACTACATTAATTTGATTATGAAATCGATGCTATTAGGTACATTATGCCTACCAATCTTTCTTTTAACATTATATGAAACGTTTTTAAATGGAAATAGATTGGATTTTTATTTTAGAGTTAGAGTTGTAACTAATTAACTTTTTTCCATAGAACTATTTAGGATAAAAATTTGATACTTTCAGGAAATGATAATGTTGATGGGAGAAATCGAATTCAGTAAAAAAAAGAATAGTGTTACATTTGAAAAAAAAAGCATTCCTTGAGTTACAGAAAAAACTAAAAATCTGGCAACGTCGCAATTGTCAATTTTTAATTCAATTTTTTAAGTTATCCACTTGTACCAAAATTCATTGATTTAGCCTCGGTAGTTTTGAAGCAAATTAGCCGTTCCGGTTATTTCAACTAACTCTGTATGTATTTTGCATTATTTCACGAACGTTTGCAACAAGTTCTTTTGTTCTTATAGATGGTATTCCTGCTTCTTTTTTGTGTTGTATAGAACCTGTTTCCATAAACACAGCCACGATTCTTTTCAGGCAATGATAAAAATTTTCAGCAATAAAAGCAACATTAGGAAAATGTTCGTGAAAATCGTCCATGAACAAACCAGGATTGTATTGCCACTCACCATTTACTCTAACCCCGTCTCGAAAATACGCTTCAACCATGAATGTTTTGTGCTGTTCCGTAAAGCCCATTGTGTGAATTGTTCAAGAAATTGGAAAAATTAGCGATGAATTAAATTACTTGTAACGGCTGTCAAAGATGACGGCGGAATAACTGATTGATTGTTAATTCAGGTAGTTACTGACACCCAACAGGTATTAAGCTCTACGGCTAAGCATTACGTCCTTAGATGCAAGGCCCTCTTTGATGCAAATAATTTTGGCTCGCACGGTAGAATAAACATTCCAATTTGGAAGCAGTAATTTCTGTCCAGTTTGAGTATTTGTTATAAAACAATCGGGCAAGGGGCGACCCAATTCTTTCATTTACATTTTTTTCAAGGAAAGCGTAAAAGATCGCCAATAATTTATAACACTGATATTATTCATTTTGGAACGCGATAGATCAACTTAACCCCGGATAACACACCGGCCTAACCTAACATCCAACCTACAACAATAATTAAATTATGATGAAATAGTAATTTACGTTACAAGACCGGAAAGTAGTGTTTTTCAGGTCGAGACAAGCATTTCCAGGGCGAGCCATAGGCGAGTCCTAGAAGCTTGGAGAGACCTGGAAAACACTAATTTCCGGTTGCGTGACGTACAATATTTTTTTTAAGACCGACACTTCGATATATTTTATAATCTACGCGAAACAAGTTTGACATAAAGAACAAAATTAAAAATCAACGAACTGTCACTCGACAATACATCGAAATGTTGTTGTCATAATAACGAAATCAAGGTATCTTGTATTATCAAAGAGCGATTGGAAAAACAAAAAACAGGGTGACAGTGACATTAGAGACCGGAAAAACGTTATTTTCTAGACGAAAAATTGTCCAGAAAGTGTAAATTTTCTGGTCGGTTTTAAAAAAATATATCTTACAGTTAATATTTCAACAAGGAAAACCGTATTAAAAACAGTTGCCATCTGGCATCTGGTAGCGGTAGCCAAGACGAAGGACTAACCCGATTGACACTAGTCGGCTAGACAAAATAAAGCTCGTAAAAACTCGCTAATCGCGGTGCGATTTGGGATCTGGCCAAGGCGCAAAGTCTCTGTCAGCAAAAGAGGGAAATATATTTTGTTTTATGCCACAGTTTGACCAGGCCTAGGCAATTTTTTCGACACGACGAGGCGCCAGGGGGTTGTTGCGGCGACAGGAAATTTTTGCTCCGTTAGCCGTTAGGTAGGTAGTATGACTCTATTGCACGAGGCGCCGCTGCCTTATAGGTTAATTTATGAAAATAGAAAACTATACATCAATGCATTGAAACTAAGAGAGAAACAAAAATAAGCACTTGGGTATTATATGGTAAAAAGAAACTAATATCTTACGAAATTATCAACGGCCACCCGATATTGATATAAAGTCCATTCAATTACCAACACCCACAATTACATATTTTTAAAGAAGCAGCGGACTGCAATCACTAAAAATAAGGGACAACTATGCGATTTTTCCAGAGAATAATTCCAGTTAGGCCCAACTCTGTATTTTCAAGTGGAGGTCATAAATAGGGAGCCTGACATCCCATCGGCGCAAGTAGGCCATTTCCATGCACGGGAACAAGTCTCATCTAAACAGGACGGGATCCGTCACAGGAGCACCGGGAAAACCGATAGATAACGACACGACTCCGACGTTTTTCTTTTGTTTTTCAAAGGGGAATGGAAAAATTATCGTTTTTGTTTCGTAAGCAATTTTACGGGGGAATTTCTTTGGCGATTAAACCGACCATCTTCAGTTAGATAGAGCTATACAAGTTAAAAGAGAAACGTGGAAGAAAAATACAATGTGCAACTTGCAACTTGTACAGGTACAAGGTCTCAACTAAAACGAATGTTGTTTCGGGAAGGAAGAGGAGACAACCCTTTTGACTTTCATTGGGAGTAACCAGTATTTTTTGCTCTACCTGAATATACTAGATTTTATTTAGAATAAGTGTTAATTACTTAATTGTTGCTTGTTAGGTAAGTATATTATTAGCGTCTAATTAACATTAATATTTTTTAGTGTTTGTTTGAAGGTGGTAGACAATGAAGTAATATCAAAAAAATTGTCTTGTCGGACTTCCATTATCTTTATTTTGTTACTAAACACAACGTTTCGGTTAGTTAGTATATCTAACCGAAACGTTGTGTTAAATAACAAAATAAAGACAATGGAAGTCCGACAAGGTTTTTTATTATTTTTCTACTCTACTTAAGAAATCGTCAATATTTACTCCATTTTTCTAATAAGAAGTAATATTTCTTTAGGTATCTTGGGAAAAGCGATAATAATAATAATAATAAATCTATATAAAATTTCGTTTAGACACAAACGGGGTTGTTTTTTTGACAACATATATTTGCGCCTATTCGATACTTTTTTTCTGTAACAAAAGGCCGTTTAACAATAAAAAAATGTATCGCATAAAATGTTCTTTAAAAATGATTTTTTAATTCCTACAAGGCTAGGCCCTATCTAAAAACCACAAAAAATAATATAAAAATAAACCAATGTTTTATAGCTAAAATATACTTTTTGTACAACTGTCAAAAAATGGTGATTTTTTTTGTTGCAATGGATGCACAAAACGCGCATTTTTTTAACAGTGAAAAAATAATTCACAAAAATAATAATAACACAGTACTTTTTCAGACACCTTTTGTACATTTTTGTTGCCGCACCATACACGGAATTGGTTCAATTTTTTTCAAATTCAAAAGGCTTTTATTGTTGAAATATTTTCACATGTCAAATAATTAACATAACATAAGTAATATAAATATATAGAACATAAATATAATACACATGTACATAGTTGTCTTAGGGAAGAGTCAGTTTTTTGTAACTATCTCTACCTAGAGCAGGCACTGGCAGCGCTGGCGAAGTTGGTGTTGACCCTTTGGTTAATTAAATTGACTTATTGTTTTACTTGGTTTGGTCAGTTCCGTGATTCCTTCACTGCCATGAGAGAATACTTTGTTTATGAAAAACTTAAAATGATATTATTGCTGTTTATGTGTGAAAAATGTCTGAATTACTATTAACTGAAAAAATAATCCAAAAAACCAGCTTGATTTAAACAGGTACACCGATGGTAGCGCATTATTTGCCGTTGCATGATGATTTTTGTGTGCGTGTCTTATTTGATTAGGTGGAGCTTTAAAATTCCTATTTCAATTTTATATGATATGATTGCCGTTTTATGATGTTATATTTATTGAAAATAAAATGGAAGTCTGGAATATAAGGGTTTATGTACGAGATTGTCATTATGCCTTATTTGCGTCATGTTTTGTGTTAGGTGTGATTGTTGTGGTTGAGTTTGGTAGAATTTTGGAATTGATCATAATAATATGTTTTCTGAATGATGAAAGAGTTTTGGACTTCCATTGTCCTTATTTGTTTTAAATCACAATGTTTCAACTGGTAAGTATCTCCAGTCGTCTTCAGGTGAATACTAAGTAAAGTAACTACAGGACTATTTATACTAGCTAGGTGCACTGAAGCATACCCGAGGTGGGTGCAGTCATGCGTTCAGTTGGCACGCGATCTTATCCTAAGATTACATCTATCTAACAAAGGTTTCCAGATATTTCTTATAGGGATGGTTTACTAAAGCAGCCTGGGTTCTGATGAATAGCAGCAGCTTCCTTGAACTTTCTTTTCCTCCAGTGTGGTTTCTTATGTAGGATTTCAGCTTCTGACCACATGATATGGTGACCATGTTTCCAGGCATGGTCAGCTGCACCTGACTTTTCGGTCTCTCCTTTTAACGTATTGTTTTTGTGTTCTTTAATCCTTGTTTCTAATGGTCTTAATGTCTCACCTATATAAGATTGGCCGCATTCGCAGGGGATCTGGTAGACGCAGTTTTTCCTGATGTGATTTGATGTAAAATAGAGATACTGACCTGTATGCGTAGGTTTTCTGTATACTGAAGTTTGGATGATGTTGCCATTTTTCTTCACGTTGACATCTAGGAACGGTAATTGGTTGTTTTCTTCTTTCTCCATGGTGAAATTGATTGTTGAGAGTTTCGAGTTTCATCCTGCCGAAGTAAGCGGGAGCGGCTTAAAAGCGAACCGAACGTTGACGAAAGGCCAAACAAGTGAACTGGACACTTTATTTAAGCAACCAAGTTTACTTAGGAGAATATTTTGGTTTACTTATTTAAAGTAAACTTTTTTACATGTCCTTATTTATCCAAAACAAGTGAACACAAGTTTAAATTAGGTGTACAGTATACTTTAAAATTATATGTTTACTAAAAACAAATAAACATTGTTTACTAATTTATTAGATCCAACTAAACCGATTGTAGCTAATTTGTTTTACTTGCTTTAAATAAACTAAATTTCTATATTAAATGAAATATTAGCCGCTGTAAGTAAACTTTTCCCAGCTACCACAGTTTATTTGAAGCTATTTTCTCAGTGTAGCTAGTATAAATAGTCCTGTAGTTACTTTACTTAGTATTCACCTGAATACGACTGGAGATACTTACCAGTTTGAAACGTTGTGATTTAAAACAACTAAAGACAATGGAAGTCCAAAACTCTTTTATCATTCAAGAAACATCATTGTCTCCAACCTTCAAACAGTCAATATGTTTTCTCGTACACTATTTTAGATTTGGCCGGTAACATGTTAGATATTGTCGACTTTATGTTTTCTCATACACTACTTTAGATTTAGCCGGTAACATGTTAGATATTGCCGAATTTGCTACATCGGCTATATCTGATGTAGTATCGCTGCCACTACCATAATCAACATCAATCTCATTACAAATTTCTTAAAATTGAAGTAAATACCAACAAACTATAAACGTATGACACAAGCGACGTGTCAACAAGCCGTTTCTATAGTAACGACAGAGCATGTTAATTTGATGCTGTAAAATTAAATAGGGAGTATTTATTAATAACATAAAATTTTAGCCGATTATTTCATACTTACAGTTGTACAAAAAATGTTGTTTGTATTTCGTTTGTGAAATTCGTGTTTTAATGACACATTCAAGAGAATCACGCTCTCATGTGCCATTAATAAAACACTCATTTCACGAACTTAATACAAAAATAACTATTTTAGGAAGTAAGTAGTTTCTTTTTTAAAATATGGTAGAATTGTTTAGGTAACGTTCAGCGAGCGCTATAATATAGTCTATCCCTTACTATAGATTGTTCTAAAGTGCTAAGCGGACTTCTATTGTCTTTATTTTGTTACTTAACACAACGTTTCGGTTAGTTAGTATCTCTAACCGTTTTCAAGTGTAAACTAAATTATTATTCTAAGGCTACTGTCTTAAATACTATCCATGCGGAATGAAGCTTGAGGACTCCGCCTACGTGCTTATTGAAATGTCAAGTTTGAGCTGTTGGTTTTGGACAAGAAGAGGCTTCCAGATATTGGGGAGATCTATACTTTGTTGCTAAATATATGAGTATTTTGATTTATAAAAGCTGCTTCTTTAAATTTTCGTTTTCTCCAGTGCTGTTCCGTGTCCAAAACCTTGGCTTCTGATCACAGTTCGTTCATTCTTTAATGTGAAGGTGCCTTCGCCGGTAAGACAAATATTGTGGTAGAATTCCCATTATAATTTACCTTTTACATAACTTCAAAACAATTGCTTGCTTTCCCTTAATTCCTGATGTTTTTGATATTTATACTGATGATATTTATAGTACTCTGGAGTAATGCTTTTCAACGGTTTTGCCAGTCTGCATTACTTTCTTGTGGTCTACAATCGTGCTCTAAGCAGATGCATTTATTAATTAGTTACACTAACTTTACTCTAAAAATTACAAATAACGTTCAGAACTGCTGTTTTGCTTGCAATGGGTCCGTCAAGAAATATCGCAGAGAACATTTCGGATACTCACCTAGAACTATTTTTCATGTATCAATCATTATAATTTTTTTAATACTGTAAAACATGTAAAAACTAATAAAAAATAAAACGTCTAGTGATATTGTGATCTTATATATGGCACCACCGCTCGTCGGCGTCGCACACACATCAATTACGTTTACACAACATACTAAAAAGATTATTTTCTAATTTTGTTTCATAAGAAATCTATTACGATACCGTTTTCCGTATCGAAACAAGTCTATTACGATACCGTTTTTTTATTTTTTAAAAGTTGGTATAATTCAAATGTTTTATTCTGTTGACGTCTGGTGTGGGGCGTGGCCTAGCATGTATGTTTGGTTGCGGAAATTTATATATTATATTTATATATTAGGTACTTTAATACATTTATTAATTTAGTTATAAAAAACACATAATAGTAACTTTATTCACACAGAACTAGAAAACTTGTAATATATTAAAACACAAAAGTCATGACAATACTGACAATATGGCGGACACAACGAAAATATTAATTTATTGTCAAGGCTACCATGATAGTAAATTTATAGTATTACCGACGTAAAATTTAGAGATATAAATTTGCAAAATGTGAAGGGTTTATTTTATTTTTAAATGTGTATTTTTTATTAAAAAAAACTACAAATTAGAAAAATAGTATAAAGTACGTGTTATATAAAGCAGTTTTAAGCACTTGTCCCGTTATAAAACTCGCCGCAAGCGGCTAATTTTTTAACATGGACGCGTGCTATAAAATGATGCTTTATAAAACGTGTACTTTAATATACTAGTTTGAAGGTGGTAGACAATGAAGTAATATTAAAAAAATTACCTTGTCAGACTTCCATTGTCTTTATTTTGTTTCGATTAAATTTACCATGGAAACAGAAAAACATTCCACTCTACCTTTTCTCGATGTTCTCGTCAAACGAAGTGCTGAAAACATAAAAACGTCAGTGTACAGGAAACCCACTCACACAGGGCAATACCTTAATCACAGATCGAATCATTCAAACTTCATAAAACAGGGCACAATTCAAACTCTTTATCACAGAGCATCTAACGTTTGCAACAATCCGGAACATCTTAATATTGAAATTTCAAACATCAAAAAAGGTTTAAACAGAATGGTTACCGTGAAATCTTTGTAACTTATACCATCTCAAAACGTAAAAATCGCGAAGTAAAAACTAATACAATAACGAAAGAGGAGCAAGCATTTCTAACAATACCTTATGTCAAGGGGATTCTGAAATGATTAGAAGGATAACCAGAAACTATAATATCAAAACAACCTTTAAATCCGGAAATACGATTAGAAGCTTTCTTACAAAAGTAAAACACCCCCGTAATGAAAACACAAAAAATTGTATCTATCAAATCCCTTGCGAGTGTGGCGAATCGTACATTGGAGAAACTAAAAGACCTCTTCCCGTACGAGTTAAAGAACATCTGAACCATACTCAAAGAGGTGAAACTTTGAGATCAGGTCTAGCGGAACATGTATGGACCAACCAGCATAATATACAGTGGTCAGAAGCCAAGGTTTTGGACACGGAACAGCACTGGAGAAAACGAAAGTTTAAAGAAGCAGCTTTCATGAATCAAAATACCCATTACTATATTTAGTAAACCAAGTATAGATATCCCCAATATCTGGAAACCTCTTCTTATCCAAAACCAACAGCTTAAACTTCACACTCCAATAAGCACGTAGGCGGAGTCATCAAGCTTCATTGCACATGGATAGTATTTAAGACAGTAGCCTTTGAATTATAATTTAGTTTATACTTGAAAACGGTTAGAGATACTAACTAACCGAAACGTTGTGTTAAGTAACAAAATAAAGACAATAGAAGTCCGCTTAGCTTTTTAGAACAATCTATAGTAAGGGATAGTGAGGCGCTCAGAACCAGAGTGGCCTAACCCACAAAAAGGTTGATTTGAGTTAGGCCTCGGAAGCAACCCTAAATAATAGTATATTTCCAGTGCTAAAGAAGTGCTAGAACTTGCACGATTACAATGAAAACTACGCTACGCCCCTCCGAAAGCTAAGTCTAGTTACTCCAATCTAAATCCCAATAATAATATTTCATTTCCTACTTCAAACTTCAATAAAAGAATGACCGCCTCATAAACCCTCCGACTTAAGAGCCCAATTATCCAAAATCGTCTCAGTTGAGATGATGTATGTGGCGGATAAAGCCATTCAAACTTACAGGTGGAGTCCCCTGGTTATAATAATTTTAATTAAGGCAGTCTTATTGCCTCCTTAAATGTACCATTTGTCACCTAAATTATTTTACGGCACTCTAACTGAACCAACGGGTAGTTAAATCTAAAATGTGGTAAGATAGCAGTTATTAATTTGATAGGTCGTTTATTTTTTTTTCTATAAGTATACATTTTAAGTAGTTTGAGCCCAAATTATTAATATCCTGTTAACAAAAACTGTAGGATAAATACTATATATACTATTGAAACAATAGTTGTCATTCATGTTATGTTACCAACGATGATTAAGCAAAGATAGACATTTCATTCGTAAACGTACTTTTGCGCCGAACCGACATCACACATCACTGTTTTTTTTAGAGTACATCCTATCGCATTACACTTACATTGTAACATGCAAATTCTGGCACTAAATCATTAACTTTACATTCCTGGTACTGTCTTATAATATTGTTTTTCTTCAAATGCCATATAAGTGATAACTTATGTGACTTTTTCAATGACATTAAATGTCATTTATATGATTAGGAGTATAAGTATGTACATTATAGTACTATACATTTTTTTTGTTTTATTTATTGTCTTTTAGCTTTGAGCAATGCTCATTTATTTAGCCACGAAATTAAAATTTATTTTAATTTATCAATTTTAATAAATGAATATTTACACAATACACATGGTATTTATTATTTATTGGTAATATTTATAGTAAAAGTACAATTGTGAAGATTTGCATCATTTAAGAATCCTCCACTTCTTGCAATATGAGTACTGCTTATTACAATTTTTCCAGAGTATACTGCTTTTAAAAATCCATTAGAGGGTCCATTAAATGGAGCTTGTTCGAGATTTTCCACAGATCTAAGTTGAAGAATTATCTTAGCAATTTTGGTTTTACTTTGCACAGAATCTTCAATGTACCCTTCGGCAACTGCATCAGATTTCCAACCCCCATTCCTTTTCAGCATAGTAATATCCCCCCCACTATCAACAAGCGTTGTTGCGGAAGTTCGCCTTAAACAATGCCCTGTATATTCTTTCCAATTTGGAATCTTCAGATACAATGCCACATCTTTTGCTACACTACCAATTTTCTGGATACCCATAACAGCTTAATAACATTTCCCATTTTGATATTTCAAAAAAAAAACGTCGTTCCTTAAAATCGGTAGGACGCAAATTAACGTAGTTTCTCTATTTGCTTAAATATTCATCCCCCAGGACGTTGAAAGTTCTACTATGATTAGTTTTAGTGTTGGGGATTTTTATTAGCAGCAAAGATCATCAACTGTCATATTCACCAATTCGTAGCAACGACATGCCTTAGATATTCCAAATATCAAAACTACCTAAAAAAATTAAGGGTTGGTTAGGACAATGTGAAATAAACAAAAAGTAATTTTATTACCTTCATCGCCAAATACTTTTCATCTGGGGCGTCAGACAAAAATTTGCTGAACTGTTCCCTTGACAAGACTATCGATTTCTTTCGCTTATAACCTTCTCCTTGCTTTTTTAAAAAAGCACGCAAATTGTTGTATTTTTCAATGTTCACATTATGCTTCAAATTTAACACGGACCTTATCATTGAATAATGAGCCCACAAACTAGAACTCTGAATTTTCAGGGCCATTTCGGTAAAATATGCCAATAAAACGTTCTCAGAGTATTGCATTACTTTTTTTCCAGTGCACCATTTGTTGAACTTGACAAAGACAGCTTCATATACTGCACCAGATTTCGCCGGCAGCAAGTTTTGAATAGCTATTCTAGCTGCCTCTACTACCTCGGGTGGATCATCAGGCACATCTAAACTAATTTTCTGTAGATTTATTCGGTCTCAACTGACGCGACACCGAATTTGAAATATTTGTTTTGATAGATGCCAAACAAGTACGTATCCACAGACAAGCGAGTTGCGCACTCTCAAGGATAGATAGGCAACTTAACATACTAAATTGGTTCCCTGATAGCGCCACCCGCGACCCGCGTCTGGAGGCGAAACTAAATATAGTCGTGGTGGGAGTAGGCGCCAAGCAGAAAAATTTTAATTTTATTATTACTTTAAATTCAAATTTTCGCGCTTCTAACTTAACGGAAAAGTTTGAAGCGCGAAACATCTGATTCAAGTTAAAATAATTTGGGACAACGAAAGGAAATTATAACAACGTTTCTGATATGGCGACAAGATTTATTAATAGGTATTAGATATTTACATAAATAGGTTTTAAATTAAAAAAAAAACAGCTTATATTATTATATTATTATTTTCTGTATATTTTTCCAGAGAACTACGGTAGGTAGTTCTCTGAATTTTTTTAACAATTCCGTGTTATTTTCAAAGTTTTTATTTAATAAACTATTTATTGTACCTTGTAGTTCATTAAGTTGTGAAGTAAAGTTTCTTTCTATATCTTTAATAGCTTTCTCTGTACTTTCCAATCGTTGGGCGACATTAATGAAGTATTCAGGAGGTTCCACGCTTTTGTTAATTGCCTTGGTTTTTCTTCCCGATTTCTTTGGTCGCGACATATTAAATATATACCAATTTACGATTCTCAAACTACCGACTGCGCCATGTTAAGTTTATAAATTATATATAAATAATTATTTAATAATAACTTTATTTTTTATATATTTTACAAATCAATCATAAAATGACAATGACAATCTTTCACCAGTCCAGGTAATACTTCAGGATCTATCACAACAAGCCATATTTTTATCTTTCTCGCACATATGCTGGTACAGTTTAATACAGAGAGAGAGAGAGAGGTACAGAATGTTGGCCATGCTCATTCTAAATGAATATTCTGTTCCTACCAACGTTAGGAGATAAACAACCTTATAAAACAAAATTCCTACAATAGCGCCACTAGCGACCGGAAGGCTAAATTAAACGAACAGGGGACGACCTTCACCATTTAAGTTATCCTAGCCTGTACGTATCCATGATAACGATACCAAAAAGGGAATATACAGTGAAATAAGTTAAAAATTTAATCTTGTTATGTTCATTAAAAAAATCGTTTTCTTTTATTGTTTTATCTCGAATAATATGATGCACGTTTGAAGAAAAAATAGTCTATGATATTCGAAGAATGAGATACTTTATGTGCTTCGCATGGATTGTCTGACGAACGTAGTGAGTCAGACAAACTTTGCTCAACGCTCAGCACATAAAGTATCTCTCATTCTCCTAATATCATAATGTACTATTTGTTATAATGTTGACACAACACGTAGAAACGTTTGAATTTCATCACTTTTTTCATAATAACCTAACATTTCTAATGTCGAAAGTCCAAAATTGTCATATTTAATTTTCTCATTTTCACCTGCTGCGGCTAGGAGGCAGACGTTCTCAAGCTTTGCGGACTCTAACTACACCACGGTTGTGTGGTGTTAAGTTAAATTTTTAATTGGCTGCCCGCCAACAGTTTTCTTGACACCGGCATTATGCGCCGTCATAGTACTTGTAAATTCCCAATAGTTACAAATTGAGTCAATTTGAGTTCAAATAAAACCCAAAAGATGTAAGTTTTTGTATTTTAGAGTAAAAATTGGTGTATATTTTCACGTGGTTCATTGTGGAACTTGGGATGGGATCCCGATGGACCTTTGCATTCAACGTCTTGTCAGGCTATGATAATAGAAAGTGAGGTGGCGCTACATTTGAATGAGTCATTTCATAATTCATATCGACGGAAAATCATAACAATAGTAGTTTTCTCTAGCTAGTACTCTACTAATAGCGGAGCGAAGGTCACAGTTCACAGGTTTTGTTCTGACGAAACTAAAGGAATAAAGGAAACAAAAAAAACTCTTCCCATTTATTTAATTGTATGCTATTGCTTCAAAGTTTTAGCTAATGCTTGCCAAGTTGTCAATGTAATTTTCCAACTTTTCCGCCGCGTTATTCCACAACGTCCATGGACACTTTTTACTTGCTCTAAGTTAAAAGCGTAACTCTCTTGAAAATTTAAAATACCATTGAGTAGACTTGCAGTAAGTTTACAAAAGAAAAAATTACAAACGAACTGAAAATGGGGGAAGATTTGCTGTTTGCAACAAGTTTGCAGAAAACTTACTGCAAGTTCCTTTTTTACAGTTATTCTAGGTAGGTTTTTCAAACTTAACACAACCTTACCCTGCTTGGTAGGCTAGTACCTAACCTACAGTTCATTGGTTAATACTAGATACAAAACGTGAATAATTAATAGTATATTATTTAACGAGACGTAGGCCATAATAAAACGAGGATGAAGTTTACGGCACGAGCCAAAGGCGAGTGTTGTAAATCATCCGATTGTATTATGGTTCATTAGACGCGAGTCAAATACTATACTTTATCTATAACCATCCATTTATACAGTGCCTGAAAAAAAGTTGAGTTCATATGGGAAATATAATAATTACACTACTTGTTGTTTTATGATAATTACACTTGTTGTATTATGGATAGCATAATGCTCTTATTATCAGAAGTATTATGCACCCATTATTAAATGGTTGTAGGTAAAATTACTAAATAAATTTTGCAGGTTAGTACTTCAAATTATTCCGTTTAATGAATGAAAATAAATTACCTATGGGTCTAAAATAAACAAGGGAGCTAGTAATGGACGACCTTAAATTTTGCTTGCGATTTTCTATGTTGCGTCAATCCAAGCACAAATAACTTTTTTGTTACATACTGCAGGGGTGAGCACTAGAATAGTATGGGAGAGCACGGCCTATCCCCTTCAGTTACGCCAATGCTTAAACCAAACTTTTATAGCCTTGAATCGATATCCTCCAATTTAAGCTTTTCTCTAAGCATTATTCCGTCAAATCCTTATTACCTTGCTAGGGCCTCAGCCATGATGTCCTGATGTAAGGCATCTACGTGATATGGAAAGGTTTCCAGTGTGCCAGGCCTCCGTCGGCTGAATCATCCAGTCAAATGAAACGTTACGTTTTTCACATAAGCGTGGTTTAGGTAAAATTTACCTCTACATATTTTTTGAACCTTACAATTGCTTTATTTTCTACATTTAAGAAGATATCAAAATTTCTATAAAGAGCGAGGGCATAGAAATGAGGTATCTTGTCGACCACCCTCAGCTAATACCCTTATCCACTTTAAAATTTTAAATGGCACTACCCCATCTGTGACATCTAATACCTCTATGGAAAGTTTATCAAAAATTATTTTCAGCGTGATCAAAATTAATAAAATTTAAGTACGAAACTTTTAGAAAATGTTGTCTACAAGGTGGACTTTTTAACTGAAATAAATTCAGTATTAGACAGCATCTATATTTGCTGAAAAATACAGAACTACGGTTGGGTTTGTTTTAAGTTTGGCATACTTTTTTATGTCTTCATGAAATTTACCCCTCTTTTGGAGGTAGTAACCGCACCAACTTTTTTTTTAAATGTAAAGGTATGTATTGTGATGACATTTAGAGGAACTTAGGGAACGACTTATACACGAAATTCACCAAATAACCCCGGATATGGTACATAATGTTAAAAATAAATTTTACTTTAGATTAGGGGTTGTTAAGAAAAAAATGGGCTACATTTTCAATAATTTTTAGAATAAAACAAATTGCGTCTACATTACCGAAATGCAAAAATAAATAGTCGGTCGTGTTCCTTTTTTTATGCCATTTACAACGAGTTATCAAATTACATACCTTTACATAAAAAAAAATTGAGGGCGGTTTCGACCCCAAAACGAGGGTTAAATATAATGAAGACATGAAAAAATTATTCCAAACTAAAAATAAGCGCAGCCTAAGTTTATATTTTTTCAGCAAATACAGAGGCTTTTCAATACGGAATTTATTCTAGTTAAAAATCCCACCCTGTATAACTGACGCTTGCACAATTTGCCAGCAAAAATTAGAAAATAAACGAAAATAATGAAACATGATACCAGGTCTAAATTAAAACCCTAATGTTGTGCTAAAACGTCTCTATTTTTTTTACGATAACGTAAATACCTGTTTGTTGCTCTTTTTTGTAAAATCTTTAATAAAATTTGCATCTGTTAAATTAAAACATTGATAATTTAACTTGTCCCTTGTGTCTGTATTGTATTCGTCGAATTTAATTTAATTTGGAAATGGCTTATATTCTAGCAACAGTTGGCATATCCAGAGTTTCTGGTAGGAACGTACTGAAATTGCATAAAAGTCACCCTTTCAAAAAATTTTGCAACAACTTGGCGACGATGATCAGGAGAGGTGAATTCAGTTTTGTGAAACCATGAGAAATGATAATTACGGCAATACCCGAATTTATAAAAACAGTTGCTGCAGTGTCGAGTTTTCTTTTTCTCTAAAAATGGTCATGTGAATAAAGAGAACTGTCGCTACTAAAATGACGTTATATAATCCACATCTTTTTACCGAAGGACACACTAAATATGAACAAAAAATTAATGTTTTAGCCGGCATACTGGGAGATAATGTCATTTTCTTATTGAGGGAAATGTAACCTGCCAAGTTTGTGCTGAAAGGCTCAATCAAACTATAGAGCTCACTAGTTCACCCTTTATATGGCGCAGTTGTAGTCTTTAAAGGGCAAAATAACTTTAAAATAAGAAAGTTATAGTATTTAAGGTATTCAGAGTGTTAAATAAATAAAAAAATACCCGAGACACGAGTCTGCGCGGATCATGGGATGAAGTAATGAGGTTATGATCTCATGTGACCCTCTAGGAAGATTTTTATTATTGGAATGTATATTCAATAGGTTCTAATTCAGGATGTTAATATGACGAATTTGGTTATAGTGAAAAGGCCCATTGCAAAAACAACAAAGTCGTCACGAGTTTACGCAACCCGATTCCATACAATATCCAGCGATTAACATCCTGCCTCCAAGTCCAATGTCGTGAGAGGGAAGTTTGGCGGAAAACTGGCGTTTTTTTAAACAAAAATTCCAGTTGTACTTACGAGCTAGAAGAGCAAATATTGAAAAATCGTCTTATCAATCCTCAGTCTTGCTTTCATGCATTGAGGATAGATATCTTAAGATGTACAAAAATTTTGCATATCCAAAACCTGAAAAATGATGTAATAACATGAATAATGATTAATAATTCTTTCTGCGTAATCAAAAGAAGGGTGAAAATATTGATGCCTACGTAAATGAACTTCGTGAATTAAGGGCAACATGTGAATTTAAAGATTTAACGGATAGTCTGATTAAAGGTAAATAAGGGATTACAAACGTGCAAGTCAAAATTTATTGTTAAGAACAAAATACTTAACTCTGACAAAGGCTTTAAAAGTTGCCCGATCTGCGGAGAGAACAAAAATACAGTTAAAAGACATATGTTCCAAAAACTCCCAAAATACCGACGAAGATTCAATACATCGTATAAAGAAGAAATCCAGCAAAAAAGTAGCAACAACAAATGGTTCCATCTTCGTCTAGACCACAACCAATTCCTTTGCAGCAGCGGTTCTTTTCTATTACACGGAAACTTAGTGGTGGTGCGCGAACGCCAATGCCTTTAAAGTTTAATTGTTATCAGTGCGGTGCTTATCATAAAAAAAATTAATGTTTGGCTTTCGGACAAATTTGCATGAAATGCAAAAAACCAAATCACTTTGCAAAAATATGCAGGTCTGTGGACAAAGGTAACAGTAATAAGTAAGTATAATTTTTCTTCATCTGATGACAATATTTACATAGATTGTGTAAATTTTTCTGTTAATATTATAAATAATAAAGATTGGAAAGCTAAAATTGAAGTTCACAATGGAACAAAAATTGATTTTAAATTAGATACAGGAGCACAAGTTAATTTAACTCCTGTAAAGTTTTTGAGCAATTAAAAATTCACAAAGATAATTTAATTCAAGAAATGTCAAATTTGTCTAACAATACAGGCGATAAAATTAACTTGTTGGGTAAATTGACTTTACAATGCAAATATAACGAAATAAAAACAAATTTAGTATTCTATATGGTAAACAGAACGCATGTGCCTCCAATATTGGGTAAAAGAGATTGTGAAAGACTGAATTTAATTAAATTAGTGCAAATTATTGAATCAAATTCAAGCCACTCAACAGACACGGATTATAAAAAATTATAAATAAAAATAACCATGATTTTTTAGGCATTAGATGTCTAGAAGGTGAGTATATAATATAAATTGATAAAAGTGTTTCCCCTGTAGTACATGCTCGTAAAGTAACTTCTGCCGTTCAAACAACACTTAAAAATAAGCTTAGACGATTAGAAAAACAAAAAATAATTGGCAAAGTAGATCAACCAACAGAATGGGTAAATTCTCTTGACATTGTGAACAAGCCCAACGGTAATCTCAGAATCTGTGGACCCAACAGATCTCAACAAGGGTATAAAAAGATAATATTACCCCTTGCCTACAGTAGATGGCATCATTGCTCCACTGGCCGGCGCGAAATATTTCTCAATTCTAGATGCAAGCGATGATTTTGGCAGGTCAAGCTTGACAATGAAAGTTCTTGATTGATTGTCTTTAATAGTCCATTTGGCAGATACAGATTCTTGAGAATGCCTTGCGGTATAACGTCTGGCTTTTAAAAAGGTGTCGAGGCGTTAACTTAAATTTAAACTTAAAAAAATTTAAATTCGGTATTATCAGTTTAAATTTTTTGGGACACCGCATTTCCTCTAAAGGCATAGCATCTGCAGAAGATAAGGTTGCGGCCATTAAATATTTTAAAAAACCTTCTTGCAAAAAAGATATCGAACAATTTTTAGGCACGATTACCTATGTTTCCAAGTTAATTGTATCTTTTGAAACAGAACATTTGAAAAATCTTTTTAAATATGACTTAGCCTAGTATTATAAAAATCAACATAAAAAAGTTTTGAAACCTTAAAAAATGTTCTTTGCTCTAAACCAATTCTACATTTTTTTGATACAATAAAAATGTAACCGTTTCACTAGATGCGTCACAAATCTTATCTATGAACCCGGGTCTAAAATGGTTATTTCAGATGCATTGTCAAGGGCTCATGATTCAAAAATAAAAGAAATTTTTTAGAACGATCCCGATTGTCACGCTAATTTGGAACAAAATTTAAAAGCTCAAGTTTGCCTCATTATAGAATATTTATCAGCTAGCAATCAAAAACTTGAAATCATAAGAAGTAAAATAAAAACTGACTTGAAAGTGAAGGAACTCATGCAAGCGGTTAAAACCGGATGGCCAAAAAACAGAGAAAAATTAAGCGACCTCATTAAGGTATATTTTGAATTTAGAGATGAAATTTCTTTTCATAAGGACTACTTTTTAAAAATTTACGGCTAATTATCCCAAAAAAACTAATAAAATTGAGAAAATTACATATTAGTCATTTAGGCAAAGAAAAAACAAAACTTCGTGCACGCGAAACTATGCTAGCCTGGAATGACCCGCGACATTGACAATTTTATTTCTAATTGTCAAGCTTATGCAACATACACAAAAACTATTCAAAAAGAACCACTTATACAACACAAACTTCCAGACCGGGTATAGGAAAAACTAGGAGTAGATTTGTTTGAATTGGATTCAAATCACTATTTAATCTTAGTTGATTACTTTTCGAAATTTTTTGAAATAGAGCGACTGGAAGACCAAACATCAGAATGCACAATCAATAACATTTTTTCGAACAAGGGTATTCCAGACACTTAATTTTCAGATAATGGGCCACAATTTTCTTCGAAATTATTTAAACATTTTTGTGAACAATGGACGATTATGCGTAAAACGTCAAGCCCTTATCATAGTCAATCTAACGGGTTAGTAGAGCGTACCATACAAACAGTAAAAAATATTTAAAAAAAAATGTAAGCTCTCAAAGACAGACCCCTATTTAGCACTTTTAGAGTTGAGAAACACGCCGATAAGTAGTAGTATACCGTCTGCGGCTCCACTTTTATATGATCGACAATTAAAAATTATTTTGCCCATCACTAATGAAAAATTTAAGCCCGTCAACATAAAAACACAAAAAGTTAAGAACGTTTTTAAACAAAGACAGAAGAAATTTTATTACGATAAATATGCAAAACATTTTAAACCGGGTCGCGTTTTTATGAAGTCGGGAAATAAAAATATACCAGGTAAGATTCTAGGTAAAAATGTAAGACCTATGGTAGTATGATATTCAAATAGATTCGTCTCGAAAACCGATAGTTAAAAATAAAAAAAAATCATTATTAATAAAAGCGCAGATTTAAAAAAAATATTAAAATTTTTATAGACTAGAATAAGATGATGAAGATTTGATTTCTAATAATTATGAAAATAGAAAAATTCTTACAGGAGAGAGACCAACAAGGGTAATACACCATTGCAAACAAGATTTGGTAAAAATGTTAAACAATCTCAGCGTTTTTAAATTGCGTGGTAGATGCTCTTATTGGTGTGTCTACCAAAATAAGTTAAGTATGTACCTAATTAATATATAATTATATAATATAAATATATAACATATCCATTCTTATCGATGAAAAAAAATTCTTATTAATTTGATCCACGTTTTTGCATACTGCACATTCATGCGCCATGATTGTTTATTACTGAACAAAATTTTTTACAACAATAACCCAAAAAGCCACTAAATAACTTAAATTGCAATGGACTAATCCAACAACATCGCAGCAACTACCCGCCGTCGTTTCCATTTATTTATAATTTCGAATAGTAAGCAATTCTCCATAAATAAAATGCATGTTGCCAAAGTGTCACGATTACAATAGAAATAATTTACGTTTTACGGTAGAATAATTATTGATAAATAAATTTATTATGATTATGAAGAAAATAATTAATATTTTATTAAAGCAGTTGTTAGAGCTATTGGAATTGCTAAATTAGCATATTTTGGGTGGGATTTGACAAGGTACTTTCGACAAATATGAAAATCTGGCTATGATGCAATGAAATGGAGAAAAGGACGGCACGCTGAGGGATCGGGTAAAAATGTAAACAATGATTGGGTCTCTACTATGAATGACCATTGGGTGTTTCTGTGTACGCCACTGGCCTTATCCAGGCGAAATAAGACTTTACGATATTCGGGCAGTTACCGAAGCGCGAGCTGACGGCTTAGTTGCGATACAAACTGTCAAATCGAGGCCTGATGGACAACTGGTGGACGTGCGTCGCATTTGATTGCCCTTATTTCTCCAGTTGATGGTGAATCAATACGGTTCTGTTCTCTGACGATCACAATGCCCCTGCGAACGAACAAATGCAGGGGATTTGTTGGTAACAAAACTCTGTTCGCTTCGTACTTTATAAAAAATATTTTATTGAAAATCAAATGAATTTTCTTATAAAGTTTAACATGATAATAATAATAATAATAATAATAATAATAATAATAATAATAATAATAATAATAATAATAATGAATTTCAACATATTTACTCAAGTTAAAAAACAAAAGAACAAACACGTTTTAACAAATGAAACGCCCAGAGTAATCACCAAAAAGAAACATGGACGAAGTATTAACCTGCTACTCTCAGGAGACATAGAGGGTGGACATTTCGAGCTACTAACACCTATGGACACCGACAAGCCGAACTCAGACTCAGGACAGCGGAGGAATACCACAGAGACAACCAAAATAAAATCAAAAAAACAAACCACTAAGCATAAAAGGACAAAATGGACAAAGGAGGAATATAAGGAAATAATCTGGTGCCACTTCTATACACTTGAAAGAACAGGGACATCAAACTTAAAGGAGACATTCAACCTATGGATAGAAAGGAATCCTGACACTCAGCACACCCTGACGGCTATCACAATGGCAACACTAAGGAGATACATAATGAACAATAACAAACTCACAGAAAACGAAATCGATAATATCACCAAGGAAGTAAAACAACAAATAATAAGAAAAACACAACAAACAGAAAACGACGTATGGATAGAACAACACAACTCAGTAGAAAATAACAATGCCTGCGGGTTTGAAAACTTGGAAATAGAAAATACTAAAAAACAAAAAACGGAAAACACAGAAACTTGTACACCAGAAAAAAACCGCACTCAAGAAGAACCGCAACTAGAAAATGAAGAGGCAGAAAGAAGAGAGGTTGTTAACGAAATCATACACAGAATGTCCCTCGACAAAAACACGGATGAAGAACTAATGAGAACCCCCTTGAAGAAAATTAACGACAACCACAACACTAAACGCCTCATCAAACTTGGAAACGAGGCAATAACAAAAATCAATAAAGACAACCCGGAGGAATTCAAAACCATCACATCTATCAATAAGCTGATGTATGCAGTGGCAGCAACCATACAAGACAGAATTGCACCCCCTAACAAAGGAAAAAAGAGAACGTTCTTAGAAGGTGACCCCCCATGGAAGAAACGGATACAAACAAAAATAATAGCACTGAGAAAGGACTCTTCACGATTAAAAGAATGTCTGAAAAGAGAACTTGGAAGCAAAATGATTAAACAAAAAACGCGACTATACAAAAAATACAGCATCAAAAACGATAAGGACCACGCTGAAACACTAAAGCAACAAATCTGTGCTAAAGGATGTAAAATCAAGAGATACACCAAAAGAAGCCTACAATATAAACAGAATAAACTTTACACAGAAAACACGAGTAAGTTCTACAACAACATACTCAATAAAAAGAACAAAATTAGAAGCACACCACCTCCAGTGGAAATAGAAAGGTACTGCAAATCAATCTGGGAAAGGAACACGAAACATGAGTCAGCAGCAACATGTAGTGCCGGATTTAAGCACAGGCAACATAGGCGGTTGCCTATGGGCCGCCACCACAAAGGGGCCGCCACCACACCAAAATAAAAATTAAATTAAATCAATAAAGGCTCAGTAGAAACAAAAAATACTCAGTTTTGTTACAAATAGTTAGACGAAAAACCTATTTTTATCGTTGAGCGGGAAAAGTTAACATTTAAAAATCTGTGAGATCCAGCAGCACGAAATATGAACACAAATGGCGCCTTTCGCGCATTCTACCGCGCCGCGCTAGACCAATAGCAACAGCGGAAAATGGCGTGTTACACGCACAACATTTGAAAAAAATCTAAATATATACTTTCTGGAACTCTCATTATTAGATTCCCAATGTATTTCCTTATAAGTTTTAATAATATTGAAAACAAACTGAAAATGAGTTTCATCTAAATATTATGCTAGTACATAATTTATTATGAAACCATCTATTTCATTTGATTTCTTTTGTAAACTGTCATCAGTTGATAAAAAGTATTTTTTGATTATATCTTCACAAAAACCTTTGTTTAATTTTAGCGTAAAACTAGTTCCATAAGTGTTAATAAGATAAAGTGGTTTGTGTCTAAAATCAGTAACTTTAACCCCTTGTCCTTCGAGAACTTCCAAAAAATTCCAAACTGTTTCAATAAAAAGTGGTTTATATTTTTTTTTGTATCAAATCAACAGAGTTAACCAATGCTTGAATCATTTCAGTATCATTTTTATCCACAAAACTCATATTTAGAAAAACCAAATCTAGCACAGACTCCACAGGATTTTATATAAAGTATTTTAGGATAGCATTAAATAGGTATTTTTTGGCGAAAATATTGGTTTCCTTATTAGAGAGCTGCGAGTAAAGAGATATTGCATCTGTAATAGATAACAGTTCTAGCCCAAGAAATACAGCATGTTTTCTTGCCGACATAGCTCTGGATCCCAAAACACTAATATAAAAGACTGATTTTTCTTCATTTAATCCGTATAACAACTTGTACAATGCTCCTTTACCTTGACCTTAATAGAAACTTTCAACAGTTAACCACAAACGATTTGAGGACCTCCACCACATGCTCTGCCTATGGGCCGCCGAAGTCTAAATCCGGCGCTGGCAACATGGATTCAGGAAGAATACCAGAAGACGGCTGAAATCAACAAAATGGAATGGCAGGATATAAAGCAAGAAGAAATCGTATCAGCAACAACCTAGACAGCTGACTGGAAAGCCTAAGGAGTAGACGGAATTTCAAACTTTTGGATCAAAAAGCTGCACGCAGCACATGAACACCTAACTCAAGCATACAACGAACTCATCTCCGAAAAACAAAAAACATCACTTTGGCTAGCTAAAGGAAAAACTTACCTCATCCCCAAAAATGATAAAACAGATCAAGCTAACAATTACAGACCTATAACCTGCCTAAACAACATGTACAAAATCCTAACAAAGATAATTTCAGAGAGGTTGTATACGCACCTAAACAATAACAGCCTATTTCCCACCGAACAGAAGGGATGCGTTAAAAACACCTATGGATGCAAAGACCATTTTCTAACATCCAAAATGATCCACAAAGACTGCAAAGACAACCGTAAAAGCCTATCGATAGCTTGGATCGACTATAAAAAAGCATTTGACAGTGTTCCTCATAGCTGGCTTATAGAAACGCTTAATATATACCGAGCCCCAGCAAAACTCCTCTTATTCATAAAAAAAGCCATGACAACTTGGAACACTGACATCAATCTCTCAACTGGAATACCTGACGCTGAACTGATAACAATAAAGAACATCCAAATTAAGAACGGAATATACCAAGGCGACTCGCTTTCTCCACTACTATTCTGCATGGCCCTATTTCCATTAACATCCATCTTAGAGAAGACACGAACAGGATACCAATGCAAAAACGAAAAAGAAAGGTAAACCATCTCCTATACATCGATGACCTAAAGTTGATCGCAAAAAACGACAAAGAACTCAAAGAACAACTTCAACTAGTAAAAACCTTCAGCGATGATATAAACATGGAATTTGGGCTAGACAAATGCGCCAAAGCCACATTTCTCAACGGACGACTTCAAAACAGCAATAACATGGAACTCTGTGAAAAACGGCAATTAGAGCACTAGAACAGAATGACGTATACAAATATCTCGGCGTAAACGAGCACGATGGTGTGCAGCAGAAGCACATGAAAACCAAACTCACTATCGAAGAACCAGAGAAATCCTGAAAACTGAACTTAGTGCCAAAAACAAGACATCTGCCATCACATCCCTGGCAGTACCAGTCATTCAATACAGCTGCGGAATAATCAAATGGACCAAAGAAGAAACAAGAAGAATTGACCGGCAAACGAGAAAACTGATGAATATGTACGGAGCCCTCCACCTAAGAGCAGACGCAGACAGGCTATACATCCCGAGAAAAGAGGGAGAAAGAGGAATGCAAAGTATCGAAACAAGCTGCTCCATATCCAACGCAGGCCTTAACATGTACCTGAAGCTGAAACAAACAGATAAATACTTGGGAATGGTGTACCGACAATCTCAGAAACACATTGAAGCGAAATAATGTACAGCAGCAGCTGAAAACGAAAGAATTGAGAACACGAATCCAGACGAAACTGAAACAAAAAGAGTGAAGGCAATAAAGGAGAAGATGAGAATAAGGAAAAAAGCAGAACAGAAAGCCAGATGGAGAGACAAAACAATGCACGGACAGATAGAAAGGGAAGTGGAGAAAGAAACAATAAATAAAGATCATACCTGGAAATGGCTCACTCAGGCAAACCTCAAAACTGAAACTGAGGCACTAATAACCGCCTGCCAAGAACAAGCAATGGCAAGAAACTACACGAGGACGAGAATCATGAAATCTGGCGGGGACCCAAGTTTAGACTTTGCCGGACACACAATGAGACGATCCATCACGTGATTTCTGGCTGCCCAATCCTTGCAAAGAAGGTATACCTCGACAGACATAATGCGGTAGCAGCTCAGCTGCATTGGAACATATGTAAGGCTTACAAGATAGAAGTTTACTTTAACATGTCCCAGATCCGATCATCGACACCTCGGAGGTCACCCTACTATGGGACACCCAAGTCCAAACCGACAGAATGATACAAGCCAATAAACCAGATATCATCCTGAAACAAAAAAATAAAAGAACATGCCTTCTAGTAGATGTTGCCGTTCCGTCAGACTACAATATTAACAAGAAGGAAGCCGAAAAGTACCTGAAATATAGAGATCTACAGATAGAAATTCAAAGAATGTGGAACATAAAAGCAAAAGTGATACCCATCGTCATCGGGGCCACAGCAGCATCAAATAAATGGCTTACCATCGGTACCCTCTACCCAGAAACTGAAGGCTTCATGATCGCTATACAGGACCAGGTTATCAGCACTAATAATTACAAGAAGTTTGTCATCAAGGACCCCAACACCCGATCCGACAAATGCAGGAAGTGTCAAGAATCATCAGAGACTATTCAACATATAACAGCTGGCTGCACCGTGTTGGCTAATACTGACTATTTGCATCGACACAATCAAGTGTGCAATATCGTTCACCAGAAACTGGCCAACAAATACGGCCTTCTCAACACCTATACACCGTACTATAAGTATCAGCCACAGAAGGTCCTCGAAAATTACAATTTTAGACTCTACTACGATAGGTCCATTATCACCGATAGACTGGTGACGAATAACAGGCCTGACATAGTGGTGGTGGATAGAAGAGTCAACTCAGTCCTTCTCGTCGACGTAGCTGTACCGAACACCCACAACGTTCTCAACAAACATCATGAAAAAATGGCCAAGTACGCAGATCTTGCCATTGAGATTAAAAAGATGTGGCACTGCGAAAAAGTGGAAATAGTACCAGTTATTATATCAGCAACCGGTATAGTGCCTAAAACCTTGCACGACAGCATCGCCAAGATGGGACTACCCAGAAACACCTTCTCTGACATTCAGAAGGCTGTTATATTGAATACCTGCCATACAGTACGCAAGTTTATGATATAAATTGAGCCTAATCCTTTTCATACTCAGTATCCGGGATAGGTAAATCATACCAGCTTTAAGCTGAGGATAATAATAATAATAATAATAATAATAATAATAATAATAATAATAATAATAATAATAATAATAATAATAATAATAATAATAATAATAATAATAATAATAATAATAATAATAATAATAATAATAATAATAATAATAATAATAATAATAATAATAATAATAATAATAATAATAATAATAATAATAATAATAATAATAATAATAATAATAATAATAATAATAATAATAATAATAATAATAATAATAATAATAATAATAATATGAATGGGGAATGATGGAATATGGGGACAATCTCTAAGGCATAGGGAAACACAGTGGCTAGAGGATGAGAGAAAAAACGCATCAAAAATTGAACCTATGGAAAACTGGGAAATCATAGAAAAGGAAGTGGAAACAGCAATAGGAAAAACATTAAGCTGGAAAAGCCCTGGTTTGGACTCTATCCATAATTTCTGGCTTAAAAACCGAGCAGTATACGGACAATCCCGCAAAATATCGACCAATTACATGTCTACCGACTATCTATAAAGTACTTACCTCCGTAATAGCTGAAAAGCTTGACGCACACCTTGAAGCTAACGATTTACTCGATGAAGAACAGAAGGGCTGCCGGAAGGGCTCTAGAGGGTGCAAAGAGCAGCTAATTATTGATGCTACGGTTATGTACAACGCCAAACATACACAAGACTCCCTACATACAGCTTACATCGACTATCAGAAGGCGTTTGATAGCATCCCGCACTCTTGGTTGCTCGAAGTTCTAGATCTGTACAAAATAAACAAACACATCAGTATCTTTTTGGCACATGCTATGACACAGTAGAAAACTAGACTTCTTATCAACACGCCCGAAGAAGTAATGGACGCCGGAAAGATAGATATCAGACGGGGAATCTTTCAGGGAGATGCCCTAAGCCCTTTATGGTCCTGCCTTGCTTTGCGGCCACTTACCCAGCTACTAAATAAACAGGGCAACGGATATAAGCTCAACCAAAAAGGGTTAAGCATTAGCCACTTGTGGTATATGGATGATCTAAAGATTTACGCACCAACAAAAAAAAAACTTGAAAGTTTGCTTACCTGTGTAGGCAAATTCAGCTCAGACATCCATATGAAGCTCGGCCTAGATAAGTGTAAGATAAGTAGTATGGAGAGAGGAAAATGGGTAAGACACAGAGGATTTGAAGTGAATGAGGAACAGGGATTTATGGAAGGGATGGAGGAAGACGAAAGGTATAAGTACCTGGGTTATCTACAAGCCAGAGATATAGATCATAAACCGGCAAAACAAAAACTCAAAGCAACCTACTTAAAGAGAATCCGTTTGATACTACGATCAAAATTGTCTGCCCGAAACGTCGCTAAGGCAGTAAATACATATGCAGTATCTGCCATCTCCTACAGTTTTGGAATCATCAAAGGACAGACACTGAGCTTGAGGATTTAAATATAAAAACCAGAAAAGAATTCTGTAGATACCGTGCCCACCATCCCAGATCCTCCATAGAACGGTTCCATCTACCAAGAAGACTGGGAGGCAGGGGGATCCCTGATTTGAAAACCAGACATCACCAGCAGCTGTGCAACCTAAGACAGTACTTTCTAAGAAAATCAGAAAATAGAAATCTGCACAAAGCGATAATGAAATTGGACAAAAAAGCAACCCCACTACGACTTGCAGAACGAAGATTTAACAACGATGCCGCAACAAACGAACAACTAATGGAGCAGTGGAGGAGTAAAGCCATGCACGGCAAGTATCTGGCAAAAATCGAACACGAATCAATAGATACTGCTGCTTCACTATCTTACCTGACATATGGTAATATCTTCAATGAAACCGAAGGCTTTATCAACGCTATCCAGGATCAGGTTATCGCAACAAAATCTTATAGAAGACGCATCCGCAACGAAAATCTAGACAATGTGAAGTGCCGAGTCTGTAATACAGCTGAAGAAAACTTAGATCACATAACTGCCGGTTGTACAGTGCTCGCACCTAAAGCGTACCTAGATCGCCATAACAGAGCTGGCAAAATAATTCATCAGAAGCTACGTGAAAAACATATGGGGCTGACAGAAACAACTCCCTATTATGAATATGAGCCTCCAGCCGTGTGCGAAAATGACAACGTACGTATTTACTGGAACAGAAAAATACAGACGGATAGAACGATCCCCAATAATATACCTGATCTAGTGCTCACGTTTAAAAAGGAAAGGAAAACCTTCATCGTGGATTTTGCCGTTCCCTTAGCCACAAATCTCTCAAAAACTTATGCGGAAAAAATCAACAAATACTTACCGCTACGGGACGAAATAACTGAGATGTGGCATATGGAGTCTGTGACGATCGTACCAATTGTGATCGGGACCCTGGGTGAAATACCAAAAAAGTTAAAACAAAACATATCAGTGCTTGGCCTAGAATGGAAATTATACAAACATTTACAAAAATCAATACTACTGGATACATGCAGCATAGTGAGGAGGGTTGTTGGCCTACAATAGGATCATCTTGTCACTTCTGACCGATGAATTCTGTAATACCACTAATAAGTGTGATACCGTTAAATAATAATAATAATAATAGTAATAATAATAATAATAATAATAATAATAATATTATTAATAATAATAATAATAATAATAATAATAATAATAATAATAATATTAATAATAATAATAATAATAATATTATTAATAACAATAATAATAATAGATAAGAAAAGGGATCAGCCTTTTATATAGAATACCTCCCACTCAAGAATCGCTCGGACCAGTTAAATAAATTTTTTTTGGAATGCATTTTTTTAGAAAAATAAAATATTATAGAGATTGCAGATGACAAATTGTTACGACTATTAACTTAATTTTTTTTAATGAAAGATATTGTATATTTTTACATTCTACAGTCAATTTTAGGCATTTTTCATAATTTATTCCCTATTCCGTCCTATCTTTAATCGTTTACGAAATATTTTAATATTTTTAAAACAAAATAGACAAAAGACAAAGTATGAAAAGAAAATAAACTATTTTATAAGATGTCGAAAATGTTCTCCACCAACCGTTTTGCAGTAGATCAATCGATCTAAAAATTCCCGTTGTACATTTTGCACTAATTATGAAGAAATTTCTCGTATTACTCGTAGAATGGGCTCCTAACGGTATCCAGCGAGTTGGTTAAGATCAGGCGATCTGGGTGGCCACTCTATTGATCGCCGTCTACCTATTCACTGCTCCGGAAAAATTGTAATTAAGTACTTCCTTACATCGGCAGCATAATGCGGGGGAACACCATCCTGTTGAAATTATAAAGTTAAACTTGGTAAATCAGGATCATTATCATCTAGAAATAGCGGGAGAAGAGCTGGAACCAGATCATTTCGAAGGAAATTTAGATCTTTCTTCAGTGAAGCGCTCATCACAAAAATGGTCCGACTACCCTATTTTCAACAATGCCCACGCAGATATTTACCGTTTCATTATACTGGATGTTATTTTTTATAAACCAGTGAAGATTTTCTTGTGCCCAGTATCTGTAGTTTTGTCTATTAACCTGACCATTTAAAGAAAACGTAGCTTCATCTGCAAAACAAATTCGTTGGACAACTCGTGCATGATTATCTGTTGGCTCAATCATTATTTCACAAAATTGCTCTCGCCCTTGGAAATGATCGTCCAACAACTCTTGTGTCATTTAGTGATTTGTATGGATGAAACGTATCTTTAAAAAAAAAGTAAATACAGTGTGGTATGTGTCGTAGTCACGCCCAAGTTGTGTATTTAAGTTATGAAAATCTTTATTTAGTGATAATATGTTTATTTTTTGTCCTTGGGTATACCTGGACTACTACTATTAACACTATTAATTGCTACCCTAGGCACTGTCGATTGGCTGGTGGGCGATTTTGGTATTTTTCATTGAACATAATATGACGGACTTCCCTATGACTTTTACTTTTATCTCCACAATCCAACATAATCCAAATTTCTATGCATTCATCTTCAGCGAGGCGCATTTTCCATGTAATTTAAGCAGTTGATTAACAACTGGTGATATTACTACACTGACATTTTTTGACGTCTAAAACCTAAATAGCAAATTGATAAGGTAGATGCGCTAAATAAAGCCCGGCTCCAAATGGGGCCCACTTCAACAAAAACCATTACCGGACGGCAACAGATTATTTCTGCTGTAAGTCCCTATTAGACAGACCCCATCTAGCGGTAAACATACACAATTCACAGCGACTGTGCGCGATCAGCCATTTTAATAATTCAATTTGTTGAAATCCAAGCACGTGTAAGCAGCTGATATAAATTTAGGTAGGCGTAATATTTTATATTTTAAAATATTTTAATTAGTACTGCATAATGTAACTATGTTATTAGTTAGCCTAATCTATGCATACTTAAAGTATCTAATTAGTTTTTTTCCATAAAAATTTTATTAAAAATAATAACAAATGTTTATTCATAACAAAGTTCCAAACAAAGCCCGGGTGGGCCTTTTTTGGAACAAGGATGGGCTTTCTTTGGAACATACCTAACGGAACTTTTTATGAGACTGATCCTGTTTTATTCCAAATTATAATTAAGTATATGCGCAGAAAAAACACCTAAAGTAATTGTTCTATACCCGTTGCTTTTTTCCCAAATATGCAAAACTTTGAGATTCCGAAAAAAAAGAGTGACTGAACCGAGGATCAAATGGCACAAGCTTTGACATCAATAAAAAAATGGAGTGTCTACGAGGACAGCAGCAAAGGAATTTGGAATTCCACGACGCACGTTAAGAAGTCACGTTCTAAGTGGAGAAACATCAAAGAAAATTGAGCGACCTTCATATTTAACACCTCAACAAGAATCTAAGCTAAAATCGATTTATTGTCAATGACTACTTTGAGAAATTAAAAGCAGCAATGTTGAAATTAGATATTTAAGCGCAACAAGTTTTTGCTCGTAAAGGAGCAAAGAGAGTCCACTTAATTTCCCAAGAACATGCCGAAAATGTTTCTATTGTTACTTGTGCCCTTGGTCAAATCATTCCACCCATACTTTTGTTTAAAGGGAAAAGGAAAAAGAAGAATGGCTAGATAATCTACCCTCCGGAAGTACTGTCGAAATGACTGATAAAGGAAGTATAACAACATCCGGTTTTATAAATTAGGTTCATCATTTCGCTAAATTCAAGCCTCCCGGTAAAGTACTGCTTATTTTCGACGGGCATCTTCCCATTTGGATGCGGGAATCGTTGATGTAGCTCAATCATACAATATTGTACTTTTTTGTCTACCCATACCACGCATGAATTACAGCCTATGGATAAGGCCGTGTTCAAAGCATTTGAATCGTACTGGGATGCTGAAGTTATGGCATTTGTGTGGTGAAGATGCAGTGAAAGACATGAGGCTTTGTGACACCTGCAAAAGATACGTCCCTGAGGAGTGCGTTGGACTCACTGCTAATGATAAGCACTTGGTGTATGTGTGTCCAGAATGCGAATAAATATGCTTTAAATCGCTAAAATAAATCCTTGTTCAAAATTGTTAGTATTTTTATATTTAGACATCTTTTTAGGAACGGGCCTTGTTTGGTACCCGGCATGGGCCTTATTAAGATCAGTATGTTCCTAATTACGCCCACGCACGATTATTTTTTTGTGACCCTAAAATTATCTTTAACGTATGTTTTCTTTTTAAGTAATAATTGCTATCGATTCTTTGTAGTCTTATATTCCCAATCCAAACTAACCCCAAAACAAGAAATTAATTTCCTTAGGTGGGCCTTTTGTGGCGTATCTACCTTACTGTTTGCCCTTAGGATTGTGACAAGTTCAGATTGTTGCTGGTGCATACCAGCATTAAAGTGTTAATATCTCATAAACAGTTGAATATAGATATAGTGCCAGGCCCGGTCCCAGCGCCCGGGCAACCCGGGCAGACGCCGGGGGCGCAAAGTCCAAGGAGCGCAAAATATTGCCAAAGGTAAAACAAATAAGCGTCTGTATAACCTTCGATGTATAATATACTATTTAAAAGATAAGGGCGCCAAAGTATTTTTTATAAATTCTGAAACAAAGCGGGTGCCTTTAACCCATTTAATAGGGGCCAAAAAAACATCGAAAATGGAACATCGATGATCTTTAAACCTCGATATTTATAGTCCGCCATTAGCGCGGCGCGGCGACTAAAAAAGAAACAGCAGGCTCAGTTGGATAGACTCGTGTCGACTTGTTTTTTTTCTAAAATTAAAACATTGAAACATTGGAGCAAATTATTTGCAAATTAGTCACTGCAGAGTGCACAGAGAGCCTCTCCTTCTTAAAATATCATGTCAAAAAAATTAAGTATTTTTGATGGTATAAGTATATTATATACCGGGTGTTTCTCAAAAGACGTTCACCCCTATAACTTTTTTATATTTGAAGATATTAAAATGAAATTTTGAGATTATGCATAAGAGATGGGTCTGCATTTATTGGCATAATTTTTAATTTGTTAGCACTTCTGGTTTGACCGGAAGTGACATTGACTTTGGAATTTTAAATGGGACACCTTGTATATTTTTACTTATTGGGATTCAGCATAATATTCTGAGTAAAATGACACCTCACTTGTAATTTTTTGACGTGTTATAACATTTTTATGTTTATTATTTATTTTCAATCTAGAGTACTACAAATTAATTAAATCTGTTAATTTATAATCAAGTAGCATATGAAAATCAAAATTATGTCATAATAATTGACTTTCTAAGTTTCACAAGCGTTTAAAAAATGAAATTTTGTTTTCTTGACGTTTACTCCATTTTTTCAAATGGAACGATGGTGGTTCACTAGGATATTTAAAACGAGCATTTTTTTTCCAACAATTTGATACCATACACTCTTATGCTATGTTAAAATTGACACTGAAAAATTTGCCTTATATCCCAATCGCAAATTTAAAAGCATTATGCATTATTGCCGCCCTGTCTTTTCTAAAGAAATATAAAGGCGGCTTTAAAAAACAATGGACTGGTTTTAAAAAGCAATAGTGAGTTGTCATTTCACTCATAATATTAAGCTGAATCCAAATAAGTAAAAATATACAAGATGTCCCATTTAAAATATCAAAGTCAAGTTCACTTTCGGTCAAACTGGAAGTGCTAACAAATTGAAAATTATGCCAGTAAATGCAGACTCATCTCTTATGCATAATCTTAAAATTTAATTTTAATATCTATAAATACAGAAAACTTATAGGGGTGAACGTCTTTTCAGAAACACCCGGTATATATTCAGGAAAAAAATATGAAATAAAAATTTCGAGGGCGCTAAATAAGACCCTTGCCCGGGGGCGCCAGGAGGTCTTGAACCGGGCCTGATAGTGCACAATTTATGAAAAATGTCTAAAATTTTAACGCTGTATAAAGACATTTTTATATTTTTATTTAAAAACACACATTGAATCACCTTTGTATAATATTGTCCAATCGCATACATGCACCACATTTTTAATGAAATTATCCATAAAAGGACTATAAAAACAAAAACGTTATAAGGATCAAACCTAGTAAAAATTCAGGGTGTAGGTATTTTTTGTCGGGTGAGAGTATATAAATAAATCATGGAAATAAAATATATAACCCAATAGCTTTTTAAATCTATTTAATAAGTCAATTTTAATATGAATCATTATAATTTGATCTGATTAACAGCTGAATCATTTCGAGTCCAAACCGGATCAACGACAAACTTAACTTGATTGGTTGCCTTAAATTCTTCAAAGACCATAATGTCATTATTTCCTTGTTTCAAAAACGGTCCAGGCAGATATAAGGTCTGTTGAGGTCCCATCTTGCTGTATCTTCCAATAACGAACCCATTGACCATAACAATACCTGTATTAAATATGTTATTTAAGTTACTATATAGATAAAAAAGTAACTAATGATTATTATTAACAGAGCTGGGCACTAGTAAAAAAATATATATTCGTACGACCTACGAGTACGAGTACTTAAAAGTTGTATTTGTAAGTATTTGACTCGTAAGTAATTTTATAGATTCAGTTTACGGTTACGAGTAGTAATCGTAAAAGTACGAGTAAAGAGTACGAGTACTTTTAAAAAATTAATTTATTACCTAATAGGGGGCTAAAAAATAAATCGAATTAAAAAGCATGCCTCCTTGGGCTATTAATAGTTGTGGCAAACAAGAAAAGCCTCTCTACAGGTGCAGATGAGGTAAGTGGAGTGTTAAATTTCATAAACATTTTTTTTATCGTCGGGTAATCCTCAAGCATTTTTAAATTGGTTCGCGAATCACTTATATACCTTAAATATTCTAATTCTGCTTGGTTTTTTATTAAATTAGCTTTTTCTGAAAAACTCGATTCATTTTGTGAAAAACTTGTTCCAGGAACGTTCTCAGGTGTTTTAAAATCATCAAAATCGAAAAATTCATGTAAGGAGTCACAAGCAACCTTTTCAGAGGTTTCATCTACATTCCTAACGTCAATAAATTTATTTGCTTGGTTTACGACCATTTTTTCTATTGTTGTTAGGCTTGGAGGCAGTTGGTATATTTTACTGATAACGTTATACCAGCGTAACTTAAATTGAGGATGTACGACAAAAGCTATTATAGCGCCATCTACTTGCGAGTCTAAAAAACAAAGAGTCAAAGCGCACCGCCGAGCGGCAAATTTCATTGAGGGCGCCGCGCGATGCTACCGCGGTGAATATCAAATGGATGCTTGCTTTTTAATGCGACTACTCATAAAATATACTCGTATTCTACGAGTAGAATTTTACGAATACATTTAAATTAACTCGTAAGTACGGGTAATAAGTATTTCAAATTAACAATAGTTATGAGTAAAAGTCACGAGTAGTATTTCTGTCCGTAACCAAAATACGAGTTAAAGTATTTGAGTACTTGGGCAGCACTGATTATTAACTACTTCAGAAAATACGTTTTAAGAGGATTGTACACCATTAATTTTTGACTCCCATTTTTCCTTCGTTAATATGCATTATGTAATATATGCTTATATATAGGGTGTCCGGAAAAAAGGGGTCAATCCGTTAACCATTTATTCCTGGAGAAAAATAATATGACTTTTATAATGCCATTTTTCATTTTCGATCCTGATATTCAATATACAGGCCTACAGGGCGTCAAAGTTTGAAATTAAAAACTGATATTCTTGAATAATTCCCGTAGGTATTTAGTAAGACATTAATTTTAAATTTGATACATTGCTTCAGCATAAAGAGTTACATCTTCTGAGAAAAACAAAACATACAACAATGATTAAATAATCAAAATCGGGGGGTTCAGTATTGGCTGACCCCCCTATTTTTTAGTATGTGCGCCAGTGACATCCGAACGATATATTTTTAGGTAATCATTTGTTTTTGATTATTTTTTGTCTTCTTTAGAATTTCGATAAAATGATGCGTTTGGGAGATAATTTGAAAAGTATGGATCCCTAACTGATGCTAACGGGGCTTATAATTTTCAAATGCTAAATCAAGTCCGCCGTTGTGGCATTACCATGGATACAAGATATAATTAAGTAAAACTTTGCAATATGTGACAATACCGAAAGCAAGGGACCAGCTAAAAATAATGTAAGGATAGTGGCGTACAGATAAAAACATGTAGTACTAAACCAGTTAGATGAAGTTGTTTTATTACCCTACTAAGAAGTTACTATTGCTTATATTCTTCACATGACAGTAAAACGCCAGTATTATCACTCGTTTAAGGCAATAACCCACTATTATTTATTAAATTAATTTGAAACAACATAATAATAATATATAAAATATAACATATTATATAAAGATAATAAATATTCAAAACATATTATTTTCATAAAATTATGAATACGTTAGTAACAAAAAACAAAATATTAAAAAATAGTCTAAATAAATTGCTGCACACAAAAAAAACTACTCTCAAAACAAGCTTATATTAATGCTCAAACAAATAGCCTTATTTTGAAACTAACTTGCTTTATTTTGTACCTAAAAAATATTCATTTTTAAACTACTACTGGTTTTAAATTATATCATCAAGTTAATCAAAATTATGTTCATAAAGAGATTACATCATCATCATAACAAGATAATCTTATACCTGTTTTAAAAATAAGTATTGTGGTCAAAGTGAAATATACTATGATGGGTTTAAAAATAAAAATAAATTTGTATTTTCACAGCGAGCACAAAGACAGTCTCTATACTCAACTTGAGTAAAATCTAAACCCTTATTATTTCTTTGATGCTATTTGCATTACTTTGAATCAAACCAATATTAACGTATACTATATCTGCAACTGCAATTATTGATAGGTTGATCATTTATTTGTATTACCCTAAAACTAAAGTAGAGTCAAGTTAAAAGAATGTAGGTAGTATTAATTTTAAACTATATTTTGATGCTAAGGTGTTTTCTATTTAATTTTACTTTAGCATTGCTCCTATTTATGTCTATGATAGTTTCAGTTTGAAACTTTTAGGTTCAACTGGATACTAGATTTTTTTCTGTGTGGATATAACCTAAGTAATAAGTATTTAGAATTTTATGAAAATAATATGTTTTGAGTAGTTATCTTGATGTTATAAATTTATTTAATAAGTAATAGTAGATTATTGTCTTACGAACGAGTGATACCAGTGGCGTTTTACTGTTATCTATGTAAAAGCAATAGTAAGTTCTTAATAGGACGATAAAATAACTTCATCTAACTGGTTTAGTACTACCGGCTTTATCTGGAAGCCGCTATCCTTACATTATTTTTGGCTAGTCCTTTGCGTTCGGTATTGTCACCTATTACAAAGTTTCACTTAATTATATCTTGTATCCATCATGGTTTTGCCGCAACGTCCGACTTGATTAAGCATTTGAAAATTATGAGATTATTGTAAGCCGCGTTGGCATCAGT
Organism: Polydrusus pterygomalis; assembly: GCA_963969555.1. Classification (NCBI taxonomy): domain Eukaryota; kingdom Metazoa; phylum Arthropoda; class Insecta; order Coleoptera; family Curculionidae; genus Polydrusus; species Polydrusus pterygomalis. The sequence goes on from OZ018377.1 coordinate 108,352,193, forward strand.
TAGGGACACATATTATTCAAATTATCATTTTATCGAAATTTTATAAGGGACAAAAATAATCAAAAAGAAATAATATATATAAATATAGTAAAAATATAGTTCGGAAGTCACTGGCGCACATACTAAAAATTAGGGGGGTCAGCAGGTACTGGACCCCCCCCCCCTATTTTAAATGATTGACAATTGTTGTTTTTTAAGATGTAACTGTTTATGGTAAAGCTATGTACCAAATTTAAAATTACTATTTTAAACTTTGACTTCTAACATGAGGGTCAAAACTGAAAAATGACATTATGAAAGTCATATTATTATTGCTACAGGAATATATAGTTATCGGACTGACCTTTTTCCGGACACCCTGTATAAAAGTGACAGAGAATTACTATATCCAGTAAGATACAAAGCCAAAAAAAAAATTATTTAATTTTTAAAATTTCATTTTTGGAAATAACACAAATTTTAAAATCTGAACGTTATATCTTTGGCTGAATGGCAGATCTGCCAAAGCCAAAAAAAAAAAAAAAAAAAAAACGTTATATCACGCATGTGGTTATTAATTAACATTTACTCGTAAATAAAATTAATAGTTATCCTAAACTCACTCTGCACTCTGCCGGTGCAAATCAACTAATTTTATACGATTAGTAATTCTGTCAAAATGCTGACGTGTACCTCGAATATCAGAGAACCGCGCACCACCGCCATTGCCGTGCAATATAATGTTAAAGGCACCAAGCCCATCACGTCTGTGAAGGAAATGACTAGCTATACTCTAAGTGTGTTCCGCGGAACCCTAGGGTTCCGCGATACCTCTGTAGGGGTTCCTCAAGAATTTAGAAAAAAAATCAAAACACCTCTCTCTGGTCGAACGTTTTGACTCCGCGGCCGCGCGTAGGTATATTTATTTATTTATTTGTATTTGTATAAACATGTGTTACAATACGACCACTACAATCCCGATTGTTCTCATTATTGTGTGAAGATTATGGCAGCAAACATAAAACACTGCTGCTCCATACAGAAGTGCGATGGCTGTCTCGGGGTAAAACTTTAACAAGGCTATTTGAACTTAGAGCCGAGTTACAAATGTTTCTTTCAGCAGATACTTCTTTTAATTTGAAGGACCGTTTGTATGATAAAACTTGGTTGTTCCGATTGTCTTTTATGGCGGATATCTTTCAAAAACTGAACGAATTAAATTTGTCATTGCAAGGTAAACAGACAACAGTGTTTCAGGCCTATAACAAAATAACTGCCTTCAAAAGAAAATTAGATTTTTGGATTATTTGCGTTGGTAAGAAAGAAATAGAAAGCTTTACGTCACTCAGTGAGTTTGTTAGCGATAACGACTCAGAAATGTTTCAAGATGATGTGTTTGAAGAATTGGTCCAATATCTTAGTTCGATGCGCGCATCTTTTGAAAAGTATTTTCCCGAAGAACAGAATACAAAAATGAAACTGAATTCATGGATTCATAATCCTTTTTTACCCAACTTGGAAAAGCCCGAAAGTATGTCAAACGAGATATATGAATCTCTTTTAGAAATGTCATCAGACACAAGTATGGAGTCACTGTTCAAAACGACGCCTCTCAACGATTTTTGGTGCAGAATCCGTGATGAATATCCAATGCTTGGCAAAATGGCTCTGAATATTCTTCTCCCGTTCCCAACAACATATTTGTGCGAAACAGGATTCTCAACCTATGCAGCCACGAAAACAAAATATCGCAATAGACTGGACGCCGAACCTCATATGAGACTTCAACTGTCTTCTATCAAACCTGATATCAACCAATTGATGAAAAATAAAAAACTGTTTCATACCTCCCATTAGTTAGATTTTTTCTTTTTTAATATCTTCTATTATTGTACTTGCCATGTGGTAAAGTAAGTAATAATTAGTAACTGTTACATTGTTCTTTTATTATGCTTATTAATAAAGAATACACTTTTAAAAACTATTGTTTTATTGTAGGGTTCCATCAAGTATTTTGCTTCCCAAAAGGGTTCCGTCACCAAAAAAGTTTGAGAACCGCTGGTTTAGGCTTTCGCGGCCAGTCGGTGAGCTAGTGTAGTCATTCGGGTCTAAACATGGATATCAACGGAGGAAGTGGACAAAGTTATGGGTATGTGATCTACAGAAAAAGAGGACTAAACTTGGCCGCAAATTCATGGATCAAAATTGACGGAAGGATATGCGACACTGTAATAGTGTTAGTGAACGGAAAAAGGGCTGAAGCCTGAGGCCTGAAGCAAGGAAGCAATTCCAACCGACGACGGCCATTAGACCGGAATGACTACACTAGCTCACCACAAAGCTTTACCGAATAGCACTATAGATCCACCACCAAAAACAACGAATCAAGGACTAAAGTTTTAAATGAATATTACCAAACGTGCTGGAAACATGAACGCGTGGTGATATTTTTAGTTCCGTCAGGTCCCAAAGCTGTAAATTAGTGTAAATGGTAACTAATTTGTGGTAATAAATTATTTGGACGTATATTCTCAATAAAGCGGATTATTCTTAGTACATTACAGTGCTATTTTTATTTTAAAAACCTAACCCTAAAAAACCACCAATTTTAAATGAATTACGTGGAGCAACCATGCGACCAAACATCGCGAGACCTTAAATAGGCCGTGCGAAAACGTCGGTAGCTGAAAACTGAGAGGTAATTTTACATATTTATTTTGTATAAAATAGGTATTATTTTATATCTTTTAGAATACTGCCTGTAAAGAATATCGAGAATTTCTTTTTATAAGCACCGGCAAATATCTAAGGTAAAAAATGTGTCATACCCAAACTAAAAATTAAAATAATTAATTTTCATAATATTTTTCTCAGCTATTAGTATTCCTAAACTATCAGAGCATCGAGAGAGGCAGAAGGATATCTTATGGCACGCCGCGCCTTTTAAATTTATTTTCACTAGCAATCATCCTTAAGCAAATAAAGAAACCAATAACTGACGTTGATAGTTGCCGTTTAGGGTGCTATGGAATAAAGTCTACGAGAAACAGCAGAAGTCTCATCAGTAAATATAATGGCGCTTGAATGCCTTGAACAAGTACAAGTACTATCGTTAATTACTAATTACTAGAATACCTTTCGTCCATTCTTGAGTCCAAACATATGTGTCTTGTGGTGTTCCCTCAACATAAAGATTTCCCTTGTACAAAACAGGTCCACTGTCTGCTGCCATGTCTGTACGATCTTCCCAATATTTCAGGCTATTTGTCCACGATGTTTTGAATTCCAAAGCATACATAATCCATTCAGAGATGGCCACGTCGTTAATGTAAACATCCCCTTGCCATAGTCCTTTGTATTGTCTGTAGGCCCCTACATTGACTCTACCCCAATTGGATACTACCAGATCCAGTTGAGCATCTGTCAGTGCTTCTGTGTTAATTTGAAAGTATGAGTTTAATGTTCTCCATGTTCCGAACTTGTCCAAGTCAGATCCGTATTCTAAAATTGGTGAAACCCTTTTTCCGTTCACTAACACTATTACAGTGTCGCATATCCTTCCGTCAATTTTGATCCATGAATTTGCGGCCAAGTTCAGTCCTCTTTTTCTGTAGATTACATACCCATAACTTTGTCCACTTCCTCCGTTGATATCCATGTTCTCCATGGATACGGGTTTTGATGTTTTGAAGGATTGGGCTTGAGATAATAGCACTCCTATATCGATTTGTTTTTCCATCGTAACCCAGGAATAAGCTGATCTGGTAACAAGTTCTGGGGTTGCGGGTAATTTGGTTTGAATTGGGTTATATTTAGCTATAAGTTTTTGGGTAGCCCAGTATTTTTCGGTGTAGTCGCCGTTTTCTGCTAGGGGAGCATCGTAGTCATAACTTGATATCATTGGCCAGTAATCTAAAAAAATAATTCATTAATAACAGTTTAAAATTTTTTATATTTATTCCGTATCATTACGTTCCATGTGTTTAAACTTTCTAATTTGATGCTGGTGGTTTTTGTAACACGCTATATACATTAATCCAAAAATTTAACATACCACTAATAAATTTGTAATTATTTTATTAGTAAAATGTAACTAAGAAATGAAACATTATATTTTAATAATTTTTATTAAATTGCTTATAAATAAAAAATTTTATTACAAATCTATTCCTACGATGAAGCATAGAACATAAAAAAAATGAAAAACGAAAATTCGGAATAATAATTTTCCACTAGACCAGACAGCCAAGCTGCTTTTGAGGCTCTCAACTCCAACAGATTTAAATAAGAAATCACAATAAAGTGCTTCAATGACCTGAACGATCTAGCTACCAGAAACAATAAGGTTGAACTCCTGGGGGCTCCTGCTCATTTAGTGATAAGAGGCAATAACAAAGCAGATGAACTAGCAAGAACCGAATCTGCTAAAAATGTCAGGTGCCCTGAACCCGCCCTTGGAATATCAAAACAGGCAACTAAAACAACATAAGACAGGTGGGCCCAAAAACAACATCTCTCTCAATGGAACGGTACACCTGGTCAAACACACGCACGGGCCGTAATTGGTACACTCGAAGAAACTATCAACTGGAATATTACTTCTTGTGCGTATTCAGTTAAAACATGTCACTGGCTTGTTAACAGACGACTGTTACTTAAGATAATGCCTTCAAAGGATAGGAATTTGCAAAGGACCCATTGATTGCAATGAGAGGACGAAACCGTCTCTTATGCGAAACACTTACTAGCAAATGATTGAAAATTTTTAGGAATATTCAACGCGGCGAGAACCTCCCGAATAAAAAAACTTGATGAGTGGCATTAGGCAGAATATGTTTCTCAAGGATATCTAGTATGTAGCGTTCAGAATTATATTTCCATTATGCAACACTTCTTAGGCCCAGTTGTATAGGTGTCGATTAATCAGAACATTAAACAAGAGATTAATCACAATTTCAATGTTAGGATTATTTTTGATTCTCAGTTTTATACATGCAGGTCAATCCAAAACGGCTTCGACTTCATTTTGCGCCTATCTTCAATTAAGAGATTTTCTAACCTATTTTTTGGTTTTTATATAAAAGGTGTTCATGGTCAATAAATAATTATTGTATTGTTTTAATTTTAAAGTTATACCTATATATTTATTTTCAAACTAAAACAGCAAAAATAAGTCGCATAACAAACCGTAAATAATTCTATGTAAATACCTTATTTTGATACACATAATGCAATGAGTTTCAATAATACTATTAAAGTCAAATTATGCTTTTTAAAAGCCTAAACGCCTTAAACCGATCTACACTACAAACTCCTGATCGTTCCAGATTTCTAGATGATTTGGTCTCGGCTTCCACAATATTTAATGTCTTCATCGTCATCATACAATAATAATTCTTTAATTTCATTAATTATTTTAAAAGGAAAATTATTATAAGGTTATAATATTGTACTATTATTAATGTTATATTTCTTAAAAAAATCTATTTTTTAACATTTTAATCATGACCGGTGGATGTTAACCGGTGCTTTATGGGCGGTTAAGTTAATTCTTGGTTAAAGTGCTGGTTTGGACCTAATCATAACCTACAATTTCGCATTTCATAATTTTTACCGATTAATCAAAGGAACTGTTGATTATCACAACCTATAAAAACGAAATGACGATTAACCGCAACCTATACAACCGTGCCTAAGTCCGTGCGTACCGTTGTCAACGAAATCCCTCCTCACATCGTAAACGAGCCTCCACCGAATAAAGCGGTCTTCGCTATGTAGCATTGTGCGTATAGTTTACCTCTCCCTCTAAAAATACTACACATCGTAAACGAGCCTCCACCGAATAAAGCGGTCTTCGCTATGTAGCATTGTGCGTATAGTTTACCTCTCCCTCTAAAAATACTAACTCGTCTATCACAAGTATGCAGGCAAAATCAGGACTCATGAAGAACTGGCTCCCACTAAGCTTTCTCACAGTTCACATACTCCATGGCAAAGTTTAACCGGGCTCTACGATGATCCACGGTTAAGGCTGGCCCTCGGGGAGCAATGCGAGGAACCAAATCTTCTTTTCGAAGTCGTTGGAGGACGAATATTAATACAATGGCTTGAGTGCAGCGGGGGGCAAGTTTCTGAATTAGCGTTACATCATAACAATTTAAACAGAAGTTTTTCGAAACGCTTAAAAATTAATTTTAACAGGCAAGAATCAAACCACACTAACTTGAAAGTGAAAGAAATATTTTTCGTAAAATATTAAGTGGTACACCTAGTTTCACGACCAACTTCCAGGTGGATTAAAATCGCTGCAATTTCTAGCCGCAACGGCTTATATATTTTTACGTCGGGACACTTCGTCTTTTAACCTCATTACCGTGCATAAGACAAAGAAATAAACGCCTTTTATTACTATCGAACAAGTTAGTTCGATTTAATGCTTTGCAATGACTTAAATAGACTTGAAGATACGAGATTACGGGTAGAAGGAGGGAGGGGGGGGTTCAACTTTTAGAGTATGAAATTAATTAAAATTTATTTATTTATTTTGATTTGGAGGAGTGATGGGTGACGTCCCGCGAAATTTTTTTTTATTGCTTGTCCTTTTAGTAATATACAGGGGTGGCGCACTATTGCATGGGCGTCCGAACAAACTTTTTCATGGGGGGCCCAACAGATAATCGACTAAATTGCGATTAAAAACATTTTAACCAATTAAAATAATATCCAGAAAATCGATTGGTAGAATTTGCTAGGTGCTATCAATGTCAAATTGTAAGGATAAGCGTTATTGATAAAAATATAGACGCATGAGATGATGCTGGGAGTTTTTGAGAGAAGTAAATTTTACTGTCAAAAATTTAGCGCGTGATGTTGATATAACAAACTATATGGAAGAATAGACTGTGCCCAGGTGATTTTGGGAAACATGCGCAAAAAAATACAACGTTAAAGTTTGACAGGTGCTGTGGTCAAATTTTAATGAAAAGCGATATTGATACAATGAACTATATGGAATCAAATACGGTGAATGAGTTACTTTAGAATATTAGCAAAAACTTCTGTTAACAAAATTTAACAGGTGCTGTCACTGTCAATAGACTCTGTGACCGGAAGAGTTAAAAGAAAGAAATACGAAATTTTTTTGCAGCTCAATATCAAATTTTGATAATATTTTATTTCGATTTATTATGTCAACAAACATGAAAATAATAACAAAAAATAATATCAATCATCTCATACCAAGCGGGGTGCAGAGTCTATTTTCACACATACAGTGCTTGCATAAGGTCCACCTCCCCCCTTTTGATAATTTGGGAATGGTTTCAGATATATTTAAAGTCGGTATGCGTAAATGATAGGTAAAAAATTTACTTTTGAGGAAAATTTTGTTGTTTTTTTATTAAAAATCATTTTGCAACTTTGCAAAAAATACGCTTTCAAAAATTTTGCTAAATGCAGAAAAAACTGCTGTTCTGGCAATATCGAATCGGGGTAAATTAATATATTATTAGTGTTGCCAGGTCAAAAATAAGGAAAGCAGTCTGACATAAAAAAGCGATAGATTTAAAAATATTACGCTAAATATATTATATTGAAAACAATTAATAAATTATTGTATTAGTTAAAAAAGTATACATATTTTCAAACAAATGGCCAATAATCTTCACTTTAAATGGATGATAATTAGACATATTATTATATAATATTACAGCACAGCTACCAGAAATATTGAAAAGAAGAGTACGCGTCCAAAATGTCAAACCTAATCAGAGAATGGAGAAGAGAGAGAGAGAAGATTAGCATGCTTATTTTAGAAGCGTAAACTTAAAATCGAGTGTAATGTTAAGCGGAAGAAATTGTTAGCATAGCGATAAAACGGTAGTTCATCCATCAAAATAGTGGATCAACCGCAAAAACGATATACCTGGCAACATTGCACATTATCAATATTAAAAACATCATTGACTCGCTGCTCGCTGCATTCCGTTCTGATCTTCGAAGAATTAATATTCGGTATTCGGTTACACTCGGCAGTATATGGTGCGTTTTATATGAACAATCCACCATATTTTCAATATTTTACCTGGAAGTTGGTCGTGAAACTAGGTGTACATTAATTTCTTGGCAGGCATATCTAATAATATGACAGTGTATTCAAAAGTGTTTTTCGGGTTAAGAAATTTACAAAAGGTTCATATATTTACCTGTATTCCAGTCATCCCAAGCTAAGTTTTCTGCGCCATTTAAAAATCCAAAACTTGTGCCTCCAATAAACATATACATATTGGCTGAGGCTGGATATGACAGGATTGCTTCGTAGACCTCTTGGAAATTAGCCAAGGATTTAACGTTATGGTTTTGTGACCAATAATCGAAAGTACCTACACCAATCAAAATTTGAGAATTAAAAAAATACTCATTAAAATTCTAAAGTTGATATATCATGATGATGTTATTGAAACGTTATTGTCGTACAAATAAGTGTTTCAGAAGTAGATAAAGGTATACTTTATCGCTATTGAAGTTTCTTCCAGCACATCGTAACTTAAATTATTTGCCAATTTTTAAAAAGTACAACAGTAGACAAAAATTAATTCTATTATCTATTAGGAAAATAATTCTCCGTAAAATAACGACTTTTGTAGTATAAAAGAAAACAAGTTTATTATTAATATTGCTGTTTTATGTTAAATATTATTACCTGACCAGTATTCCATAACCATCACAGGTTTATTTGGTTGAAGCTTTACTAAATCATCCAGATTTGTTTTTGCGTTTGTATCGAAGTTGCCAGTCATAAGAAAATAATCCGTGTAAGTCCCGTCAGTACCCTTCCATGGGTTGTCAGCAGTTACCAGTAATTCCACAATGCCTTCACGAAAACAAAAGATAAAGTTTAGCTTTTATTATACTTAATTTACTGTAAATGTAAGGATTTTTTTTTGGTACTTTCTTACATTTAATTCTTTCTATTTCAATAAAAAAAAATCATTTATCTCCTAGCTTTGTCCATGCAAATAATACCAAAAATATAGATTTGTTATCATTATTAAAAAATATATCTATTTCATTACAGATCGTTAATAACGCTCACAGAATCGTCCCAAAAGAAATAAATGTGTTTCATTACTTGCGTTTATAGTCTTTATGCTGAGTTTCAAGAAAGTCCATCAAGAAATATTTTTTTTACCCATTTTAACCTTTCTTTCTTTTTTCTCCTCGCGATGGCGGTAGAAAGCAAACAACTTGTTTTGACGAATAAGAACCATCTCGTCTACGTGTACATACAGGGTGGCCCATTAGTGCGATGAAGTCCAATATATCAGTTGTCAACAGAAATAGCAACAAATATTAGACATGAAAGCTATATGATACATAGAGACGCATATTTAAAAAATATTTTGAGATATACGGGGTGACCCAAAAAAGCAGAGCGGCAAAAAGGTAAGTTTTTTTAAATGGCAACCCCTGTTTTTTTTAGGGAATTAAATTCAGCATGAAATTTAGCATATATTAGAGTATCCTAATTTGGTGTACGTTGCGGCGTTGCCAAGCTATATATAATTTACTAAAAAATCCAAGAAGAACCACCTAATCAAAACTCCTATAAAAAAAATTAACCGATTTGATTTTTTAATACATGGTTACGGTTTTGGATACCTGAGGGACGGTACATTAATCTTATTAAGGAAATCTGACCATAATTTATACAGGGTATTTTTTACAGATGTGCCAATATTGCTATATTTAAAGTATCAAATCTTCATTTTTTTAAATGGGACACTCTGTATAATAATGGGTCATGTTGTTAAGTATTTTATGCCCTATAAATTTGCAATTATAACTTATATCCTAAAATCTACCGTTTTGTCACAATTTTGAATTTTATTTGAAAATGCAAAAATAGCATCATTTTTTTTATTGGTAGGCCATGATTCAAACAAAAGTGGATATTACCACATGTCAAAATAATGCTTTAAAAATACCGTGGTTAATATTAAGTTTCTAATTTGTAATATTGACGCGTTATTAAGAAATTATAATGAATTTTTTTACGTTTATTAGCGACTAGGCTTTATTATGAGCTTTAAAAGTAGGAAATGACAATATAACTACCATTTCAAATCATTTATTAACATTATAACAACATAACATAACAAAGGACAAAAAAAACAGAAAAAAAAAGTTAGGAACACAATAACAAATTAATATACACACACACACACACACACACACGTGTGTGTCTGTAAATATTTTAAAGTATAATACTATAATAAATGTTCGAAATGTCCGCCATTGTTATTTAAACATGCTTCTATACGTTCTTCAAAAGATCGACTTACTTTGTTTAGCATATTGTTGTCAATGTTTATAAAAACTTCCGTTGTACGATGTTTCATATCTTCCTTAGTCGTCGGAGCAATTTGATATACTTGTTCTTTCACATAACCCCATAAGAAGAAGTCCATTTTAGTCATATCTGGAGATCGAGGGGGCCACTGAAATGGTCCACCTCTTCCTACCCACCTATTAGGAAAAGCGTTGTTTAGATGCTCATGGATTACTGCTGTATGATGAACTGGAGCTCCATCATGTAAATACCACATTCTTTCTTTAATGTAATTTGGTAAAGCATTGGTTAGACGTGGTAACTCATTTTGAAGGAACTGCAGATATACTTGACCAGTTACTCTCTCCTCAAAAAAGTAGGGCCCAATAACATAAGTTCCAACAATACCACCCCACACATTTAAAGACCATCTTGTTTGGCTATGGGTTCTAATAAAATGTGGATTTATTGATGAATAGTAATGAAAATTGTGACGATTAACATTTCCGTTTTTGTGAAAAGTGGCTTCATCAGTAAATAACACATAATTAAAAAATAATCTTTCCGGTTGAATTTTTCGTTGGGCCCATTCGCAAAAAATTACTCTTGCACCAAAATCCTGGTCATTTAACTCCTGCATAAGCTGAATCTGATACGGGTGCATTTTTTGATCATGTAAAACTCTCTGAATTGTTTGCCGTGTTATATTAGTTTCATTTGCAATGACCCGATGGGAAGTATGCGGATTTTCTGTAACTTTAAGCAAAACGGTTAATTGATTTTCTTCTGTATTGGCCGTTTTGCTTCTCTCAGTATTTTCGTAATCCACTTTCCCGGTCCGAATAAAACGTTCCAACAATTTTTTAAACGCTTCTTTTTTTGGTTTTCTTCTTTCTGGCTAATAAACAGTTCTTGTCACTATTATAAAAACCATATTAACAAGTTCTTCTTTTAAAAAATTCATTTTAATTTCTTGATAACGCGTCAATATTACAAATTAGAAACTTAATATGAACCACGGTATTTTTAAAGCATTATTTTGACATGTGGTAATATCCACTTTTGTTTGAATCATGGCCTACCAAGAAAAAAAATGATGCTATTTTTGCATTTTCAAATAAAATTCAAAATTGTGACAAAACGGTAGATTTTAGGACATGAGTTATAGTTGCAAATTTATAGGGCATAAAATACTTAACAACATGACCCATTATTATACAGAGTGTCCCATTTAAAAAAATGAAGTTTTGATACTTTAAATATAGCAATATTGGCACATCTGTAAAAAATACCCTGTATAAATTATGGTCAGATTTCCTTAATAAGATCAATCTACCGTCCCTCAGGTATCCAAAACAGTAACCATGTATTAAAAAATCAAATCGATTAATTTTTTTTTAATGGAGTTTTGATTAGGTGGTTTTTCTTGGATTTTTTAGTAAATTATATATAGCTTGGCAACGCCGCAACGTACACCAAATTAGGATACTCTAGTATATGCTAAATTTCATGCTGAATTTAATTCCCTAAAAAAAATGGGGGTTGCCATTTAAAAAACTTACCTTTTTGCCGCTCTGCTTTTTTGGGTCACCCTGTATATCTCAAAATATTTTTAAAATATGCGTCTCTACGCATCATATAGCTTTTATGTTTAATATTTGTTGCTATTTCTGTTGACAACTGATATATTGGACTTCCTCACACTAATGGGCCACCCTGTATATACTAACCACTGTAGAAACTGAAGAAGAACTGATAAATCTAGTGCGATCGCGTGTGCATACATTTTTAACACTTGCTCGCGTCAGTTTTGCATGAGCTTGTATGGCGCTTAATGGCCGATGCGCATGAAAGAAAATAAGGAACACGTGTTTCATACCTTTTGCCAAAAATACTTTTTCCAATAAAAACTTTTTACCCCTTTTTAAAAAAATAATTAATACTTGCTATTGTATATTAAAGTATTCTTGCTGTTTCAAGAAAATCGGACCAAAAATATTTTTTCCAATATAAAATTTTATACTCCTGTTTCTACCCCCTAGGAGAAAACTTTTCATAAATACCTAAACACATGTTTAGTTGTTCCAAGCAAAAAATGTGTCTAAACATTTTTACTTATATCTTTTTCTCTAGCGTTACCTCCTCTATTTCACCGGCGTATACAAGGGGGGGGGGGGTAATGGGGGGGGGGGGGGGGTAATGGGGGGGGGGGGGTAATTACCCCCCCCCCCCAAGATTACTTAAGCGTTGTTTAATTTTTGTCCTTACTCCTTAAAGTTGCTATTATCTAGTATTCTAGTCCTAGCCGATCGATTGCCCCCCCAGACGCATGAGCTGGATACGCCGGTGCTCCATTTATACACCCTTGGTGCAAAATTTTCCAAAACATCATGCTTATTCTAACAGAGATTGTACCAATTTTCAGCAATATAGCTTAAAGTTATAGACAGTAATAGATACCTCTCAAAATAGGTTACATTACTTTTTTCAACCCGTAAGTGAATTTTGAAAAAATGACGAAATACTTATATTCTTATTTTATAAAAGGAACTTATATGAAGTTTTAGACTTTCGCTAGTTTCAGTTTCTGCGATACAGAAATGTATAGAAAAACCGACCGTTATTACCCCCATTGGAGGTTTGTTTTCGAGAAACTCCTTCTTAGTGGATGCCTACGTTATAGGAAGTGGACATACTAGAAATTTCATGTTATTTTTTACTTAGGAGCGTTGATGAATCCAGAGTTTACAATTTTATGTAATCGTATAGATTACCCATAAACTATTGGACATATAAATTCGATATTTCCACACTTTCTTGTTTCTTTATAAGCATTTTAAAATTTAACTTAAATGTTTTTTCATTGGTTCTTGTTTTTAAACAATTTTTTTTCTAGATGCTTACCATTATCTAACATTAGCTGTCTTAGATTCCAGAGATAGTCGTGATCTTTATAACCAGTGAGAGCATATTCGTTTTCGACTTGAAGCATTATTATGGGACCTCCTTTAGTAAACTGATACTTTGCTAATACAGGCATCAATTGGTTGAACCATCTAAATGAAAGCATATAGGAGAATGTTAAACAACATTATTAATTTAATACAACGTGAAACACTATAATGGATTGATGGATAGGTCTATGCTTTTTCGAATGACGTGAACCTCTAGACCTTTACGTAAAAGTATCTGTGCTGTTTTAGAACGAGCTATTGATCTGAACTAAAATTATTTACAACTTTCCACTTCGTCTTTTCGAAATATTTTTTATTTCAAACTGATTATGGTATTAGAACTCTTGCTGTATTGCGTTGCCTTTGCTAAATTCAAAGTCGTGGACGATAACAAATACAGGAGAAGACGATGCTCAACAAATAACTTTTATCTGTTAAATAAAAAACTGCATTTAATACTATCGGTAACTATACTAACAAGCCCCATTGCGGAGCGCCTGCTCCGGAGCGATCAATGGCAACAATCCGCCATAATAGGCCAACGTCGTGATCGTCAATTATCTTTTCAAACTTCGATATAATATTTACCTAGTTACGTAGTTCATGTAGTATTCGTTGTTAGTTCGTACGTATAATTTTTCGCCGTCTCTGAGAATAAAGCTTGGGAAACCTCCGAATTCAAACTCGGCGCAGATAAAAGGACCGGATCGAACAATGGCAAAAAGGTCTTCTTCCTGGGCGGTTTTTAGAAATTCTTCGAGGTACAGGAAATCGGACATATCAGAACCGCCACCACCGAAATCAAAAACGCCTAAAATTGGAAAAGAAAAGGATTACTTAAGTTATGCATCCATAAAGTGATACCTTATTCCTTATTTAAGTATGGAACGTCTAGATCGAGTCCTGTCCTGTAATGATTCGGATTTATATAATCTTATTTATTAATGACTTATACAAGGTGTACGACAAAGTACAATAACTTTCTTATGGCGTAGAAAAATATTCTTTATAAAAATGTACAATTCCTAAGGAGGAGATTTAAAAAATATTTAGCGATATACGGGGTACGGGGTTGTTCATAAATCGAGGCCATATTAAACATACATTTTTTTTTTAAAAGGGAACACCTTTTTTATTCCATAATTAAATTCCGCTTACTTTTGTCTTTTGATATGCCTAGGGTTTTATTAATCTATACAAATTAATTTATGGCCAATTTCATAACAAAATTGATATGATATCATGGGGCTGTATTTTTGTGGTAAATTGAAATAAAAAATTGATTTTGTCATTATAAATTTTATAATATGGTCTAATTTTATAATTTTTAGTGTGCACTTAAATTTGTCGTCTTATGAATTGCTCTATTATTATTAAGATCAAAGTATACATTTTTTATTAAAAGAAAATATTGTGGCATATCGGACAAGTGTGTAACTATATTTTATATTGGAATACACAGGTATCACAATCTAGTATAGGGAACGCTGTTCGCGTTTTCACTGAAAACATCTGCAATTTTGCAGACCAGAAAACAGATCAACCCTGGCACCCATCAGAATGCGCGCAATCCGTTTGAGTTTTGAGCCATAAAAATGTTTTGTAGCATATCGGACAAGTGTGCATCTATCTTTTATATTGGAATACACAGGGATCCAAGTTTATACTAATATAGTATACTAGATTGAGATGCACTTCGTGGTTCATTTAGTTGTCTACCTTTCGATTATTACCAGTGTAACTACCTTTTATATTGGAGTTAACTGCAAGGAGGCTTTTAGTACATTCTTCCGTCGTTCTTGGAATTGCTTGGGTTATGGTTGCCCGTCGAGTCCTAACAAGGACTAAACGGCCGTCGTTGTCTATCCGCCCCAGGGTATCCATTAAACTTGGATCCCTGCGTATTCCAATATAAAATATAGTACACACTTGTCCGATATGCCACGATATTTTCTTTTAATTATTTTCGCGGACAGTATAAGTTTTATGTTGTTCTATTCATAATAATGTGCTTAATTTTTTAAATAAATTATCGATTGTAGTTTAGGAATTTTTAATAAATAAAAAGTTGCAATGTTATTACAAATTTAATGCCAATCTTTATTTTAAGTATAATAATAATTGATTTTAAATACTACAATTTTATCAAATATTTTATTTACTAAGTAGAATACCTGATTTGGCTTATCAAGCAATTATGTAACATTACGTTAAGGTATTATCATATACAGGGTGAATTTTTTATCTGGGATAAATTCGGTAACAACGGATCCATCCATTCAAAATAGGAGTAACCAGTGACGTGCGGTTGGATATTGATGTGGGGAATCGCCAAAATAATACTTTTTTGTGAATATTAGTATCTCTGTAATGAAATGAAATAGCCCACAGCCAACAAAAACGACGCACAGTATTTTATATAATAGCTAGCATTAGCAGACTGCAGGTTTAAACTATTAGGCGCCTCTTGTTTGATGATAATATATTTGTTTACGCATTTTGTCACACCGTTTCCCCAGACATTGTAGCCACAGATTCGTAAGGCAGACTATAATTATGAAAATATTATATTTGTCTGTAGCGGCGGCAGCATAAGCCATAAATATAACAAAGAAAATTACAAAGTAAGCGAAGGAATAGCGTTTTAAGAGAAATCAATTATAACGAACAAACTGAAATCGGGAGATTGGTTTATATTTATTTACGACGGGATTACGCAATCTGTTGTAGGTACTCTTTTAAAATTAGTAACCCCTCTCATCATCAAACAAGACATGCAGTTAATACAAGTTATTACACCTCATGAATGGATTTCATCAAGGTAGGTCTACTACTACAGCCATTTCAGACTGTCTTGAGTTTTTTTATGACTCTTTTAACGGTAAAAAAAAACTGATCTTCAGCTGTTTTATGATTTAAGTCATGCATTTGATGCAGACAACCATGATCTATTAGATAAATTATTGTATGCTAGTGGAGTGCGGCGCATAGCTTATGACTGGGCAGTCTCAGATCTCAGAGGCAGAAAACAGATCATGGTGTAACGTCTCGTATTGGGGCCATTATTTTTTATTATATTTATAAATAACGTAAATGAGTATTGCGGTGCGGTGGCTTAGGCCGTGCTGTCGTGTATGCAGACTATACAAACTATTTACTTCAGAACGACTGCCTGGATAACTTGGTTGATATGGCAAATCGTGTTTCCCAGTGTTTTAGCGAGTATCGTCTAAATAGAAGAATGTTTATAAATAAAGCACAAGAATTCTTGTGTAATCAAGCATTCTATTCTGTTCAGGAATTCTTTGAATATAAACCTCACACTCTTAGGCTTGTCAGGGTAGGACAGTATTTATAAATGATTATTGTGATTTTCTCTATACTTAGTTTACTGCTGTGTTGTTGTTGATATTCCTTATGTTTCTTTATTTTGTTTTTGTATTACTAGTCCTATAAATTGTAATACCAACATTTTTATGATGAATAAAGAAATTTGAATTTGCAGCAACTTAAGGATTTACACTACAGGCAAAAGATTTAAAATGTATGCTTATATTTTGACAGATGTTAATTTGACAGTTTAAGTAATATGTTTTCTTATCACAACTTGCAGAAGTGCAAAGAAAGACAATAAAAATAATCAAAAATATTTTTTTGTTAAAAAAAGCAGTGAATTTTTAGGAAAATACTAATATTAGAGGAAGGCACTCTCTGTGGGCTTCTGTAAGCTACTGCTACCTATACTGTAGAACATACACCCCGCGTTGTTTTTGTTTGAATATAATGTTTGTCGAGCAAATCAGCCAGCATTGCTGCTGTCTATGGGCTCCTTCAGATACACATTTAAACATATTGCTTCCTGTACGGAATGTCACTTCAGTTTGGCAAGAAGTAATAAGATACAACACCGTAACTCATTTAAAATCATATTTAAATTTAAAACCTGAGCACTTACCAGATTGATATTCATGTAGATTCCATGCTATATACGTTTCAACAGCGTTGAAACCTGCGGCCCTTAACTTCCTCAATCTATCTCTCCAATAAGCCCGTGGTACTCGAAAATAGTGGATCGCTCCACTATAAATATACATTTCCTTTCCATTTAGATAAAACGTGGGCTTGTCTGCGGTCAGGCCAGAGCTAATTCCACTTGATGTAAAATATTCGTAATTAGTTGGCAGGTCGGCAAAGGTCGCCCCTAAGAATAGGGCTAATAGTGTTGCCACCGCAGGCAACATATTAATGTACAGGAAGGTGGTTACAACAAGCACTACCTTGTTTACTTGGTAACAGATATTTATATAATTTTTTTTATTATTTCTACCTATCTATGATGTGATTAAAAATAAAATCGATACTTAAAAGTGTTTTTGAATCCATTTGAAATTATTATCATCCACTTGAAAACACGATGAGTGTCCTGCTGAAAGATTAAAAAGTCAATTTAAATACTGTGTAGTGTAAAGGTATGTTAGCCAACTCGAAGATAGAGGGGCTTTTTATGTGGATATGAGAGAATAAATATTATGTTTAGATGCCCACAATAAGGACAACAGATCAATCAGCGTCGTCCACGTGACCAGAGCATGAAAAGGCGATCCCCCCGTTAAATATAGGGGGATCATTTGTGCTGGCCACGTTTGACGAAATCACATGTCGCGCATTTAATTACTCTTGAATTGTTTTACGTATTTTTGTAGTTAACTAATTAAATATTGCATTTAAAAATGTCAATAATATTTTAAATTATTTGTTTTTTTTAGCCTGCGGTGAAAATATATTGCTGGACTTCTTAAATCCCTCAAAAATATTTAAGATCATTTTGGGTTTTGGGACAGGTTAAACGAGATACAAGAATGCAAAGCGCCTGCTTCCTCTGCATTCTTAGCCTTCGCATACTAAATAATTTTAATTTTTTGTTTTTGCGAATAAATCATATTAAAACACCAGCAGATATTCCATCGTACGCTTACCTGAAAATTTCAGTTCGAACGTATTTGCTGCTATGGAGGGGGAATGAAGCGAAATACTGTGAATTGCGCTCCAACCTTGAACAGAAATTGGCATTTGGCAACGTCGAATCTTGATCGATTTTTTTTAGCTCACGGCAAGTCTATTTTGTATTCATTTCTTTATATTAAATTACGCCCTGTAAGTTCAGTCTTGCCAGTAGGTAGTGTATATTTTTCTATGAAATACACATACGCATAATTATCTTACAATCCGTTATAATATAACTATTTTGACTTAAAAGACGTCAGATATATCTTTCCTGCAGCATTTTACTAAGAATCCACTAATTTGTCTTTCACTCTAAATCCATAATGTGACACAAACCGAGAATATCGCAGGGAGACAACCATAAAATCAGGACGTAGCAGGATCGCAGGATACGCTCTCTTTAAGAGCCTTCTAAATTGTAGTAAAGGTGTCAAGATAGGTCCAATTTAGTGGGCAATTGGACGCGAGTAATGCGCCCTTTAAAGGATTGACCAACTTGGAATGGCTCCTGCGACATTATCCTGGAAACGGTCGCAGGAAATGACCGGTCAGTGATTAGACGGACGAAGCAGGAGCGGTTTCGGCAAAAGCCCTAATTAAAACCTATAACTAACGGGGCAAAAGCTTAAACTGACGGAGTTGTGGACGTGTAATTTTGCAGCTGGGAAGAGTTTATCGTATGGCTGTAACCCACTTTAAAATAGTTCAAGCCGTGAGCAGTATCAGAACTGTTGTGTCATTTTTGGGTAAAAAATTATTGGCTTAATTCTGTCTGAGGCGTTATTTTTTCTATTGTAATTTAGTATTATTACAGGGTGTTTCATTAAGGGTGGCCACCGGCCATATCTCGGAAACTAAAGCTAAGCATAGAAACCTGGGGAAAAAAATTATGATTAAAGTGGTCAATTCCGGAAATCATTTTTAAGTTCAGCATTTCGCCGCAAGGAGGCACAATTGAAAATTAATTTTTATAATTCTAAATTTCTTCGAAACTTCTTACATTAAGGTATACATCTGGTTACATCACTAGAAAGCTTAGACAAATCTGCATCATTTTGGTTTAAGGCTCATTGGCGTACTGGCCCCGATAAGAGCGGGGGAAGCTGTTGAAAGTGCAATCATTTAAATCGTTGTAACTCCTAAACAACTTATCCGATTTAAGCTTGTTTGGAAGAGAAAGGTATGATAGTTTCTAATAAAATTGCTAGAGAGCGCAATTTGTAATATTAACAATTTTTTTTGATTTTATCCTAAAAATTCAAATGATACGGTATAACTATTACATCATAATCGGAAAGTATATTAAATTTGCAAGAAAAAATGTGTAGACCGCAGTTTGATATCTTTGTTCATTTCAGAGTTATTACCAAAACAATAATTTTTAACGTTTTAATCGAAGAAATTATTGTTTTAATAGCTTAGTGGGCAAAGCCTCCCATGATAAAAAAATATTTTTAAACTTTATGATTGTGTAATGGGTAGGTTGCTTACTCATTGTATTTCGACATCCAGTCCGAAGACATAACTTTTTGATTACCACGTAGTCCACCATTACATGAGTTTTCCCGCAATGTTTAAAGACGAAACTGCTCTTCCCGGATCCTCGCGTGCTTCTATCCAGGTATTTGTGCTTGTCTACGTCATGTTGGATAAAGAAGCCATTCTCCGACAAGGTCTCGATTGCTATTAGATGAGTAAGTAATTTTATAGCCTTTAGTTTTTCATATCACAATGTTTCAAAACTACGAGCCTATTTATACTACCTAGGGGGGGGGGGGGGGGGGGGGAGCTAGTGACGTATGATCGGGTGCAGTTACCATGGACAAGGAGGACAACGACAGATTACCGTTCTTAGACGTCGTAGTACAAAAAAACGGGAGCACCATCCAAATATCGGTATATAGGAAACAAACCCACAGAGGTCAATATTTTAACTACGCTTCAAACCATTCAAACAGCACCAAACATGGAATAGTCAAAACACTCGTCGATAGAGCATTCACAGTTTGCAACTCGCAGGGAACTTTGACGAAAGAACTTAACAATATCAAGCAAGACCTTGGCATGAATGATTACCCTACGAAACTAGTCAATCAGGCCATCAAAAAGCGTCAAAATCACAAAAAATAGAACGAACAAAGATAATGAATCTGGACCCACCATGAAGGTACCTTATGTCAAGGGAATCTCCGAAAAAATTTGAAGGATAGGACTACAGTACAACATCCAAACAGTCTTCAGCTCCAAAGATTCCTTAAGAAGCCACCTGACGAAGACAAAACCAACAAATCAAAAGGACACGAAGAATTGTGTATACAGAATACCTTTCGAATGCGGACAATCCTATGTTGGTGAAACCATACGAACTCTCCAAACAAGGATCAAAGAACATCGAAACCACACAATGAAAGGAGAAACAAACAGATTCGGTGCAGCAGACCACGCTTGGGCCCACGGCCATCATTTACAATGGGCAAATGCAAAAATTATACTTAAAGAAGAACATTGGTGGAAGAAAAAATTCAAAGAAGCAGCTGTCATAATCCAGAACCCTGACTGTTTTAGTAAACCTTCTGCAGATATAAGAAACATTTGGAAGCGCTTGTTAAATAGGTATGGGCTCAGATTAGGTAGTGATGCAGGCGTGATGACGTAAGCGGATGAAGTAAGCAGATGAATAAACACGGTGACGTAAGCAGATGACTCACGACTGCACCCGATCATACGTCACTAGCTCCGACCCCCCCCCCCCCCCCCCCTTGGTAGTATAAATAGGCTCGTAGCTTTGTAACTTGTTTAGTATTCACCTGAAGTAGACTGGAGATACTTACCAGTTGAAACGTTGTGATATGAAAAACTAAAGGCAATGGAAGTCCAAAACACATCTATTACTCAAGATACATCATGGTCTACAACCTTCAAACAAACACTAGTAATTTCATACTTACAGGGTTTTTTAAAATTTTTTAGAATGGATAAATCCAAGAAAAAACGGCGTTCTTATAGCAGGAATGTTGAGGACTTGAAGAAACTTTCAAAGATTCTTGAGAAATAACTTGCCAATCGAAGGTCACGCAATGGCTTGTTGACAGAGGGTTATCCCATGCCAGATCGTTTCGGTCACAAGACGTACGCGACGGCAGGAATAAGGGTCGAAACGGAATCGTTCCATAATTCGAGCCACCCGTCATTCTTCATTACCGTTCTCAAGACTGGTACAGAGTCGAACTCTGGAGCGGCATGGGCACTCCTCCAGTAGTGACAATGACAGTGTTCACTACGTTAGGCATGCAGACCCTAACATTAAATGTAGGGATGCAGATCGTTCAATTCAAGGGTCGACAAAGCCTTTACGCGATCGTAGCCCTGTAGGCACGGCATTAGCACACCAATTTGACTGATGATCTGGAAAATTTTTTAGGCCTGGAACCAGACACAAATAATGATGAGATGCGTTAAGGACAATCTCTCGCAAGATTGCCGGGAAAGATATTACAAGCGCAGGAATTAAGGAACACGCGGGGGACCGGGGAGAGCATATATGTCTTTAAACATTGCTGGAAAGCTCAAGTAATCGTGGACTACATGGTAATCAAAAAGTTGTGTCTTCGAACTGGATGTCTCATATAATCAAGATCAAGTTTCATATGTAAGGTCGTTTGATCTTCTAATTATTCCATTGGTCCAAAAAACTATTTTAGAATTAATGACAAAATAATGAAAAACAAAATTTAGACATAATTCTAACACTATGTTTTAAAAAATAAATCTAGATAGCCGTGAAATTAAATCGGCAGATTTCCATGGAGATAAATAAAGTGAAGTAGTCTTCAACTGTTTTAATTGTAATAGGTGTTGACAAAAGTTTCTCCTCGATTCTTTTTGAATTAATTCTTATTTCAAAAAAGTAATTGACTCTTCCGTTACTTTGTGACCATACATTTTAACTATGTAAAATGAAAACGAATATATACTTTGTTATTTGTCACTATATTTGGCATACCTATCTATAATATAGTGACAAATAACAAAGTATATATTCGTTTTCATTTTACATAGTTAATTCTTATTTAATGAAACTTTATGCTATATCCTCTAAAAATAGCTTATACTGACATATGGACACCAGGCCCTATCACAAAATGTTGATAAACGGCTCGACTATTGCTATTGGCTAAGAGAGATGTGTAATGAAAATCCTCAATTCCTTTCCCGGATTTTATGGACCGATGAGGCCATTCTTATTAGCAGCGGCAGAGTTAATTTACATTATAATATATTGGTAACAAACAAATCCTCATTAGATGCAAGAAGTGGATCACCAAAACAGGTGGAGTGTAAACGTGTGGTGCGTAGTTTTAGGACACAAAATTATCGGACCGTTTATTTTTAATGGCCATCTAAATGGCGAATATTACTTAATATTTTTACAACGTAATTTGCCTATCCTTTTACAAGATGTTCCATTGATCTAAGAACATCCATGTGGTATTAACATGATGGATGCCCAGGACACTTTTCGCTAAGGGCCCGTGAATCTTTAAATGTTATATACCCGAATCGCTGGATTGGTAATTAACTACCATGGAAATTAACTTCCATGGCCACCTAGATAGCTGGAATTAACTGTGTTAGATTTTTACTTCTAAGGACGAAAAAAATACATTGTTTATTGAAAATGTCATAAATTCGAATTCACGAGCTGAAATTGAAGCAGCTATTTCTAGTTCTAGAAGAACAATTAATAGTGGTATTTTGCAAAATGAAAGTAATTTTGAACATTTATAAAGTATTTCGATTTTTTTGTTCAAAAGGGCTGGCGCAAGATACGAAAATTTAAGATGGTCCATTGTTTATTGTAGGCAGATAATTTATTTACATTTATTTAAGGGAATAATTTGACTTGCGAAATTTTGACGTAATGTATTTAGTAATTAAGGGGCTATATAGAAAAATGTAAATCTAATATTTGCAAAACTTAAAAATATATTTTTGTACTACTGTCCCGTCAAACTGGAACTAAAATAAACCCTTTAAGCCCAAGGGACTCCAGCAACTAACAATAATAAATAGTCGATTTGGTTCATCGCTATAGTAGGTATGCTGTATGACGCTATTTAATACAGAGCTACGTACGAAAGCTCCAAAATCTTGCTTAAAAGCTTGTATGGAAGTGTTTCCTGAAAATCCAGGAATGTTTTCACTATGTCCAAAAATTTGGTCGGCAATAAGTTTTTAATTATTTATGGAATTTTAAATACACTCGGCTGTTGATTGTTATCCTTCATGCCTTTTTAAAAGATCAATAGATGCACCAGTCAGTTAATAAAAAGGCAGACGTTCGACAAAAGCAATGTCCAGTGTATAATGATGAATTGGATAGATTTAGGAATTCTGCAACGTTTTGGGGAAGCTTTCCTAATATATTTTTAATGACTAGCTGCTAGCAAAAATCTCGAAAGAGGGGTCTCATCTTTTTTTTAGACAGGTCGGGAAGATATAATATGCAGGTGCAAGGGCGTAAGAAAAATATGCCACACGGTATTCTACAGTGTCACCAGTAAAGTCCGCATCATATGGGATTTTTTTTATTAAAAGCTTTATTCAAAATTTGGCTTTGGCATCAAGTTCTGCTTCAATCGAGATGAAAATTAAGCAAAAAAAAGTAGTCACGTGATTCGCATTATCTGTCAAATTTTAATTTTCTCCAAAAAAATAATTCAAAAGTGGGGTTATTTCTGAAAATATCGAAAAAAATTATTAGAAAAATATTTTTTAAATACAGTTTCTAGCCCACATGCAAAATTTCAGCTGCATAAGATAATTTTGATTTTTTACCTATATTTTGTAAATTGCACCACTTTTGCAAAATAAGACTCAACGCAACCTACATAAAACTTCTCAGTTTTGACAAGGCTTTATTTCAGATATATTTTCTTTAAAGTAGCGCCATATTAAATGTGTGTTTTTCTACAAAATCAAAATTGGGCTATTAAAATTTGGTCGCATGTGATGCAAAGTTTATTTGTTTTTGACCCTGTATAAGGTAACTTCATAAAATAAGTATTTTTGAAAACGCAAGTGCGTTAAGAAATAGGTTGAAGAAAAATTGTTACCAAGCTTGGAAGAACCGTCGCTTATTATCCTGGATAACGCTACCTATCTTTCTGGGCTAATTAAAAATATTCCAAATACAAGTTGATCAAAAACATTATTTATTGGCAATGATGGATCAGATCTGGATAATAGTGAAGCAGCATATCCCACCCAAACATTACACGTAATCTGGAAAGCGTTAATGATGCAAAAATAAGTCCTATGAATCCTGTAACAAACGACGTAGTTTTGGGTCTGTGAAATGAAGTCATAGAAAGGGTAACAGTGGAAAAATGGAAAAATTATGTAACAGATAGGTATTAATAAAATTACTCGTAAAATTATAAATGATGTGTGGGAACGGGAAAGATTTATCGATGCTTCAGATTCTCTTCCCCTTATTATTAACTTGGACTAATCTGATGATGATGATGATCCTTGGAGAGATGATTTATTTTAATTATTAAAAAACTCTATTTTGTTGTATTGTCATTTTTTATTATATTTTCTTCTTTATGATTTTATAAATAACATGAAACTATTTGAAACAGAATTTATAGACTGGTGCACTAGAGATGCACTAGACAAAAAATATATAATTAAATTTTAAATTTTATAAATGAGTCTTATTTATTTTTCAGTAAATTGAAATTATTTAACAATTTCATACTGATTTTCAAAGACAAAATGTTTCATCCCATAATACCATAATACCGTTTACCCTAAATAAGCTACTTATTTCCGACTTCATTAACAGTATAAAAATAATAATTAAAAATTTAAAAAAACGCGCTTGTATTTTACTTGTTTACATGCATCCGTTTTTATGTAGATCAAGCCTAAGAAAAATAATAACTCTAATCACCGGTAAGTAAAATTGACTGAATTAATTTACGACGTACCGCAAATATAAAAATATTACGTTACGGTCAGCGGTCATTGAACAGACATTACTTCTGTAATTGTTTCAATGTAAAATGTCATCAAATTTTCTTACCTATTATCCCCCAAGCATTGATAAATAACCCAAAATGAAACTGTGTACCTACTGTAACTGTTACTTGCTTACGTAATTTGTAATAAAATTATCTCGTAGTTATCAATACTCTTGGGATATTATAGATGATAAGCACATTACTTGACAATAGTCCGACGCTGTAGGCAGGGGGCTGTTGTCAAAAAGTAAAGTGCTTTCGAAATCTATTTATTATATTATATTAAAGTTATCAATGCTCTTGGGATATTATAGATAATACCAAAATAATTATATGGTTATTGAAAAAGAAAGAAAAACACAAAGTCTCTCTCCACAATTTTTATTTAAAAACTAGGCGAACCTAGAATGATTCATGATATGACTTTGTATTTTTCTTTCTTTTTCTATATCATTCAACTCCACTTTGAGTATGGACTACTTCTTCAAGTTTATGGTTATTATTTACTTTAGCGTTTACTGCAATTTTGTCGATGTATATGTATCAAAATTAAAAAGTAGTCTCTAACGAGAACTAAGTAAAACGGTTAAAAATAGCTTATATCAGTGTTCGTCCCAATATTGTAGTGCCCATGCCCAATAATGGCCCTAGTGTTAAACAACAACGCTGTTTCGTTTGTTCGTCCAACGAAAACGAAAATAAAAACCTATAAGGCCTCTTTCACACTATCAGGTTTAGCCGGTCCGGTTTCAAACCTGAAGCAAACCGGACAAGTAATGGACAATTCGTTTAAATATAGCTCTTCACACTATCAGGTTCAGGTTCGGCGACCGGTTGCAGCCGGATGGGTCGACTGGAGTATCCGGTTCCCTGACGCCGGACGAAGGGATGGTGGGGTATTGCAGCTTATGTGCGCGTTCACACTTGTCCGGTTATGGTATTGAGGTTTAGTCTGTGGATTTTAAATCTGGCGAGGAAGGTGCGAACGCTTACCTAATAGTTATGCTAAGCATTTCTTTTGGACTGATTCAATTCCTCATTTTTGTATTTTGACGCTGTAAAACTGGCTGTAATTTAGTATGTAGTTCTTCAAAAGACGAAACAGACATTCTAAAGTAATTATTTTTTTTCGTCACTTCTTAATTCCTCATACAAAATTTGAAAAGCACCAATCTCGTCACGTGTTTGAAGTAGAGAGTGTACCCAAAGTCGCTTTACGCTTTCTGTACAAATAAATAAATAAATAATAAATAAATAAATGTTTATTAATGAACTTGCCATTTTACAAATACAAGAAAGCTATAACAGCATTACGATCCATCATTGAAACGTGGACTAAAGTTTATTAATACGGACAATAATACGGACCTGATAAAAACCTGATCGGGTCCGGATATTTTTATTTTTACCTTAGGATTCTGTCCCCGGTTTAAAACCTGACCGGCGAACCTGATAGTGTGAAAGAGGCCTTACACCTCAAAAATATTTACAATGTTTTTAAAGACCACACATTTACATTTATAATACGTTTCGAGACGAACAGTCGTTTTCCACGAATAGCCCCATTCACCGAATCTGCCCGATAAGCGCAACGCGGCAGTGCAATCGCACGTCTTCCATCCCGCTTCTGATTGGTATTCGAAATGCACAAAGTCGATTGTTTTAATTGTTTCTCCGTTCTGTGCAACATACAATTTAGCCGAAAGCACGTATATTCTGAATGTTGTAATTCTACCTCTAAAGCCGTGTACTAAACCATCCTAAGCGCTGTTGGGAGACACAGAAAACGCTTTACCTGAACCGGCAATATTTTTCGACAATTCCAAGCTAGAGTCGACATTAGAATAAAATTTAGAATGGTCTCTTTCTGTTTCTGTTTGTATTTTAACTAATGAGTATTGCTGGAGAAGCGAAATTGAAGTGAAATAGTGAATACAAATTGGAGGATTTCGCTTTATTTTAAATATCTATTATTTCTTTATTGTGGGAATTGTTGTACCTACTTCTTTTCTTCCTTGGTTGGCGTCAAAGGATTTTTATACTTGGAACTTATTCTGTATTAAAGAATAATAACTTAACCCTTCAACGGCGAAATTTTTCCGAATAAATTTTGTTAGAGAAGGTTAACAGTAAGTAGTTGTTAAACTAGGATTTGAGGAAAAAAACAATATTTTCAAAAAAAAGTAATTTTTTTTAGCAAAAAAGTGCCGTTACCGTATGGTAAATCTAGCCTAATATGGGATACAAAATTATTATTTGGTATGAAACGTTTCATTGCATTCTATGCATAATTCTACATCACATTTTCGGCATTTTGTACGTACGCTGGATGTACATCCTTCCCCAGCACATCTTCTCCTATTTTTGTTTTCGGTTGGCACAAGTAAATGATTGCGACCATCGTATCGTAAATCCGACACCCTATTTAGGGAAACACTCGAGCGTGATGTTGCTGGTCTACTTGATCCTTTCGGGGGCACTCCATATCCGATGAGATAAGTTTGGACAATCTGTCTTCTAAATTGTAACTGGGTTATAGGTTCGTATTGCCTGTAAATAGTCCAAGCATTGACAACGGACACATCTAACATCCAAGTAAAAAAAGACCACCACCATTTCTTTCGCCTGATACTTATCCTATATCTAGAAGTATTTTCATCTAGTAGGTCGGTTCCCCAATTGAAGTCTTTCCCTGGTAATTCAGCATATCCGGTTACAATAAGGATTGCAAAACAACATTTTATTTCATCAACTGTTATTTTAGGATCCGAATCATTCAAAAACAAGGCATATTTATTAGACTCGTTGACAATAAGTTGAAAAATATCGTCATCTAAAAATGTTTCCAATATTTCAGTAGGACACAAATGCATATAGCTAGTAAGTTTCTGATTTAGAAATACTCTTTCTGTAGAAATTAGGTCCCCGTCGATCCAAGTTATTTTCTTTTTACCGGGTCTCTCTGGTAAATTAAATCCTCGGGAGGGAACAGTGGCTTGAATTGGAGTGTCTTCTATATCATTGTTGGCTTGTTTGTTTGTATGAGTTCTTATTTCAACGTGAGCTGAGAGCTGCTTCCTATTTAGATTGTCAATCAATGCGCCTTCATCCTCTTCACATGAATCTTCGTCAGGTAAGATGTTGGGATCTGGAGGCTTAATAAATATCTGCTCAACATCGATGCCGTCATCATAGACGATATTTAGAACTTCTTCTAACGTAAATCCTTTTCTAAAATTAAAAACAAAAATTGCTTACCTATTCGGCTAGAGTTACCATATGGTTACACCAAAAAAAAAACACGCGACAGAGCAACATCAGTAAATATTTGTATAAATCATATATATCTAATGTAAAAAACAATATTTTAGAATCACTTTGTAGCATAAAAAATTAAACATGGTTTTAAAATGTACATCTGACAATACTTACTCTAATTGAAAGTCCACAGGTTGACCAGACATAATAAATATTTAACTTTAAGGCACTAGTACAAAAACCAAATAGTGATTTACGCAAATTACGTTTTTGGTGCTTATTCTATTAACAATTGTTGGATAGGTAACATAACCTATACGCATATTTTGTATTAAGGATGGGGGATTTCGATTAAAGTAGAGATGAGTGTAGTTGTTACCACATGGTAACACTAGCCGTTGAAGGGTTAAATATTTGAAATCTTATTAATAATATGCTATTTAATAATATTTTATACAGAAACTGACAAGAACCAAGTATTCAATTGTTAGAAATTCGCTATCGCAACAAAGCAGAGGGTACCGTACAGGGTTTTTCCGTATATTTTGGAGCACCCCTGGAGCTTTTATTTGAAGACCTAGAAAAAACTTTAAATTACCAAAGTTGCATGATTTCTCCTGAACTGTCAGAATTTGTTATCGGACAAAACAAATGAACATCGTAAATTTGTTTAATAATGCCAATGTCGATTTTTTTAAATGGAACACCCTGTATATTAATTTTTTTTTAACTCCTTACTCTTTTCTGATTCCAAATATGTATATATGTTATATGTTTACTTTAGTCGTTTAGGCAAAATTTCATTTCAAAATATTAAATTTTTCATCTTTAGAGTAACCTATTATACCAAGAAAGACCATTCAAGTTATGAAATAATATTTTTGAGACATAAGTCAGTAGCCATAAGCGATAATAACAACCAAATTGTTTCTCAGGGCAATCTAGATTTTCTATTCCGCAATATTTTGAAATGAAATTTTGCCTAAACGACTAAAGTAAACATATAACATATATACATATTTGGAATCAGAAGAGTGAGGAGTTAAAAAAAAATTAATATACAGGGTGTTCCATTTAAAAAAATCGACATTGACATTATTAAACAAACTTACGATGTTCATTTGTTTTGTCCGATAACAAATTCTGGCAGTTCAGGAGAAATCATGCAGCTTTGGTAATTTAAAGTTTCTTCTAGATCTTCAAATAAAAGCTCCAGGGGTGCTCCAAAATATACGGAAAAACCCTGTACATACTTCCCAAGAGAATTTATTATAAACCCATATTATTTTTAAAAATAAATTTCTTTGGTGCTTTCTTAAATTATGTCTTTCTCTTTTAATAGGAGTGTCATTTATCTTCTAGTAAATAACACAAAAAAAATAGATTCATCATTAGTGTTTCACTCTCGTCTCGTCTCGTCTCGTTCTTGCGAGACAAGATAAAAACGAGACGAGAGTGTTCCGGTCTCCTGCGACACGAGACGAGAGTGTTTTCTGCGAGAATGTCGTGCGAGATAAAAATATGCGAGAACGAGAAATCCCGCAAAATCTTAAGATTTTGATTAGGATTAGCAATAAACTTCAAAAATAATCCAGTTGGCATCACTCGATAAAAAAGCTATGTTTATTACCGATATTGCAAGATGGCCAGGGAAAAATCGGGAAACGCTGCCAAAAAATAATAGAAACAGGGACCAAAAGAAAAAATAAATCTTTTTTCATAACGTTTTCCAGATTTTTTTTTCAATTTTAAGGTAGATACATTTTCTTACCTTGTTTTTAGGAGCTATGGTAATTTGATTTGCACCCTGAAACACTGCCAGTTTTGTTTTCGGTATGATTATTTAAAAAAAATGCCGTTGTCAATCAAAACAATCGAGCGTCATTTTCCCTATTTCCATACAGACAATAATATTGTTGCAAACTACAATATTATAACACTGACATTATTTTTAGCTGTTAGGTTATTGTTATTACGCACACAAATGTGTGATTCTCAAAATTTGGGAACCATTTGGAAAATTGAAAACAATAAATATTTCAAAAATTATATTTTTTTAAGATATGTTACTTAAAATAATGAACTTAACACACACTGATAGGTAGCAGAGATCATTTTTCGTTATTTTTCGAAAAAAATATACCTTGTAGCTTCGGAGTTGAGTATTTTTCTACGGAGTTGTCTTATATTTGAGTTCTCCGTATTATTTGCATAATAATCCAAAAAGGTTAATTCCAAAAAGAAATGTAGGTACCTAACCTTTTGTTTTATTTGATTTAAATAATATCGAAACCTATATTTTCTTAGCTCATTAATTACCATCAAGCCCAGGAGTTGATCAAATTGTGCTTCGGAGTTGGTCCACATATCCACAACGTATTGTGTTAGTTAAAGTCACTAAAAAAAAGAGTCTAAGAAATCAAATAAATGATTTATTTGATTATTATTTATTGGTCCAAGATAAATACTCTTTGGTTCATACAAATCTTGTTTGTATTAAATAAACTAAGGTATTTGAAATATTTTCTATATTTATTTGGTTTCTTAATTAGTTAGGTGCAATAAATAGTGTTTGCTACAAACACTTTTTAAGATTTAAATTAAATTTTTAATGGCCAACAATGCATTATTTCAAGCAAATAATTTTTATTTAAATTTAATGAAATTATTGTCGCTAAGCAAGTTCCGCGCCTCTTGGCGCTCTTTTAGTTGACTTTAGTTAGTGACATGTGTTGGTTGGTTATTGTTGTGCAATAGAGCAATGGTTACTGGATAAAGGCTTGGGCATCTTCAGCCTGTATTTGAAGGTAATATATTATGGGTTATAATTATTTTTATATTTTATAAAGCAAATTTTTTCAGGCCGCATGCAGGCATTAGAATAAGTTATTATATTATGTATTCTTAATTTTGATATAAAAAATTATATATGCATGTGTTATTGTGTAGAGGCTATATGGACTATATTCTTATGCTGCTTAAGAGTACCCATCAACATATTTCTTTAGAACGCGGGGCTTTAATATTTCCATTTGGAGCATAATAAAGCAAACAATGGCGTCGTAGGTACGTTTCTATTATTGTCCCATCATGCTTTGCGTTCTGTAAATAAATTCAAATAAATATTAGTTCTTGTAAATAAAAAGATATTTGGGAAAAATTATAAATTATTTGCAGTAAAAATATATATTTTTGGAAAAAGGATTAATTTATTTAAACTATTTATATTGTCGACGGTTTATACCTATAGGTATCTAAATAATTTTTTTTTTGAGAGAAAAAATATTTATTTAAAAAAATTTACTTAGGCCATGTAGGATACTTAGGTATATTATTTAAAGATACAAGATGTGTTTCCATCCAAACTTTCACTTTCACTGGCAATTTAACACTTTAATACTTTACTTTACTTTTTAAAGGTCTTTATTATTTCGATATGTTTACATGTCAATTTATCCTACTTATTACATTTCTAATATAATAAATATTACAATAGTATAATATTAACTTGCTTTACACCGGGCTAAAGGATCAGTTTTTTCATAACTGTTCCTGCCCAGGATACGCACCGGCGAACGCCCGTGGGGTTGGTGTTGACCCTGTGGTATGATCAATTGACGTATAGCTACGCTTGGATTGGTCGGTTCCGTAATCCTTTACCGCCATGAAAGAGTATTTTTTATTTTTATAAAAAATTTGAATGTAATTTGCTGCTATTGTTTAAATGGGAATGTTTGAGGTTAATGCTTACTGGAAAAATTGGGGAAAAAACCAGCTTAGTCTAATCAGGTACAAGCAGCGCTCATGCTTTGCCATTTGGCTTAAAATCATTTGTTATTGTTATCAATTTCATAGTACTATAATGTTTCGTTTCATTAATGTAAACAACACGTGTTGGCCGTCGCAATATGTGACGCCGTAGTATTGTTTGGGTCAATGGTACCACAGAAAATATAGCTACGCAACTATATTTTCTGTGATGGTACGCACGATGCCGCAATTTTGTCGATGTCGGCAAATTTTTTGCCGTGATGGTTTTGTGTTCTTATTTAGGATTTGTATACAGAGTGTGGAGGTTTTAAAGTGGGATTGAAGATTTTTAATTTCTTATTATTTAAGGTTTTGGTTTTTTAACGGTCTTGGAAATATACTGGAAGTCTGGAGTGCAGTGGTTTATGTATTGCGTTGTCGTTATGCCTAATTTGTAGTATGTTTTGGGTCAGAATTGAATTTTGTGATTGTGTTTGATAGAATTTTGTTGCGACGTCTTGTATATATTGAAGTATGTATTGAGTTTGTGTGGTTTGATGTAGGTGGCGGATTGGTGTACTTCTAGGGGCTTTTAAGATAAATCTTAATATTTTATTTTGTAATATTTGTATTTTTCCAAAGTGCCAGTCTGCCATACTGCACCAAACTGGTGCCGCGTAAGTTAAGGCCGGTTTGATTATAAATAATTAATTTGTTTTGAGGGGAGAGCGGTGATTTATTGTTTAATATCTTGTTTAGTGTGTGTGTTATTGTCATGAATTTTCTTGCTATTTGGTTTGTGTTTTGTCTGAATGTAAGTCTGTTGTCTAGTGTTACCCCTAGATATTTTAATGTGTCCTTCGGTTCAATTTGTCTTCCGTTTATTTGTATGTTTTGGTTTATATGTATGTTTGTCAGTTTTCTTGTTATGACCATGCACTCGCATTTATTTTCGTTTATTTCCATTTTCCATTTCTTGTATCAAGGTAGAAGATGATGTAGATGGTTAGATATTTTTTGCCTTGCTATATTGGCATAGTAAGAACTTGCGTATAGTAAGACATCATCGACGAAAATTGCTAAGTTTGAGTTTGGGTAATGGGGTATGTCAGCAGTGTATAAGTTAAATAGGGGAGCTGCCAAGTTGGTTCCTTGTTGCAGGCCTGCATGTAAGGTTACTGGATCTGAGAAGTCACTTTCTATTCTGACTTTTAGTGTTCGATTTGTTATATATGAGTGTATTAGTGTAGTGAGGTGTAGTGGGAAATTGTGTAATGTTATGAGTTTATAGATTAGTCCGTTGTACCAGACGTTGTCGAAAGCTTGTTTTATGTCCAGAGACAAAAGTACCGTGCTTTGTTGTTGGTTAAGTTTTTGTATTGCTTGCTGCGCAACATGCGCTACCAGCAGTACAGCACTCCTGCCAGTTCTGAAGCCAAACTGTTCCTCTGGAAGGTTTTGGTCCAATCTACCAGTTTTCAACCTTTTGTGTATGATTCTTTCCGCAATCTTGTCGAGTGCACTTAGGAGAGCAATGGGCCTGTATGAGTCCGGTCTTATGGCGGGTTTACCAGGCTTTAATATGGGGACTATCACTGCTCTTTTCCATGGGCTCGGAAAGTGTTGCAGTAAGAATATTGTGTTAATGATGTATGTGAATTGTACTAGTGTTTTTCTTGGTATGTTTTTAATCAGGATATTAGCAATTTCGTCTTCTCCGGGTGCCTTTTTGTTCTTGAGCTCCCTTATAGTTTTGTTTAACTCTGCTGGTGTTGTGTAAAGTTTCTGTAGAACTGGTGGGGGGATTGGGTATTTGTTTTTTATGAATTTATTTACAAAGTTAGTTATATCGTTTTGTTCGTTACTAATGTTGGGTTTTCCTGCGCATGCTTGTCTATAAAAGTCTGCCATTGTCTGTGCCTTTTCCTTGTTGTTTTGTGGGTTCTGCGTAAAAGATACTTTAAAATATAGTATTTTGTACTTAATGAAATAACAAACATTTTCAAACTAAAACTTTATTCTTCATTGAATTAAATAAAAAGAACAACACAACACACTAAAAAAACAAATGATTCAAAGAAAAATGGAGTTCGCCGAAACAATTATTTATTTCCTATTAGCGGAACAAATATTTATTTAATAAAGTGACGATATTTATTTGGATTCTGGATTGATTTTAAATAATATTTGTTTGGCATCAATAAATCTCCTTGCCAGAATCCAAATAAATGTCGTATCTTTATTAAATAAATATTTGTTCCGCTAATAGGAAATAAATAATTGCTTCGGCAAACTCCATTTTTCTTTGAATCAAATCATTTGTTTTTCAGTGTACCTTATTAAATTAATAAAACTAGTGAATGTTTTGCAAAACTTTAATTTATATTGAACATAATCATATGATGCTAAAGCTCAACCATGCAGTATAACATATTTATAACATACGCATAAAAAAAATATATTCCAAAAACTAAAATAATAAGTAGGAACAAAAGAAGTGTCTTGAAATAAAAATGATTACGAAATTTTGTACTTTAAAAATATTGACGTTCCGAAAAAATGATGGCCTCGTTTGTCAATCTTTTCTATATCCATTTTCTTTTCAATATCCCCTTTATCCATAATGCCAATGTCGTCTACATCAGGGAAGACAAAATATGCATCCTTTGACTTTCTTAAGTATTTTACTTCATATCCATCCTTTTCGTCATCTAATGTTTTCATTACAAGATCAGCATAAAACTTGACAGTTTTTTCCTGTTAAATTATTTATACTTTATAGTAGGACCTGTATAGTCACATCAACTCCGAGGGACAACATCAACACCGAGGCTCCTATATGCCTCGGAGTGGATGTTTATATGTTTTTATCTATAAAAATCGATAAATGTATATATACAATTATATTTTCAGGATAAGCAGTACAACAAATACACCAAAACACACTTTTAAAACCAGTTATTTAAGAAAATAAAATAACAATAACATTTTTATGATTGGACCGGACCGGTGTTGACGCTATAAAAACATACTCTTACCTTACAGCCACTTTAAGATATCACTAAAGATCACAAAAACAACGAACGTCTATCCTCTTTCGCGGCTTGATCTCAACTGACATTCAGTTGGAATCCCCATTCCCCACTACTTAGGAATTCTAAAAGTACAATCCGGGCCATAATTTTTCGAGAAATGTATGCGACCTCGGTGTTGATTATGCGAATACTTGGATACAAAATTTAACCTTAAATATCGAAACATTGATTCCGTATTCCATAATACAGTGGTCATAGAACAAACCTCCTATATTTTGGTATTTATATTAAGTTGTTACAGATTATTTACATCCCATTTTATATTCGCTAAAAACGAGAATACTTTAAAAATCATTGTAGTTACAGCCTCGGAGTTGAATTTGGGACTTTTGTACTGCCAATAACTTAGTTATTTTTATTTAAATAATTTTAGTTATAAGTAGTTTTAATAAAATACACCACTAGTTAAATTATCCTGACATGAATTAATCGAAATGAACAAAATATTCCGAAAAAAATTACTGTTACATCAAGTGGTTCCCAAATTTTGAGAATTCCACAAATACGAAACGAATATTACAACGAGCAAAAAAGACTTACATTTTCGCAATGGTTTATGGAAACAACACAAGGAAACGTCCCGGGTTCTTAATTATCCAGTTAAAACAACATTAAACTATGATTCACACTGTATTAAAAACATATCACACACATTGTTTACCAAAAAAAAAGAGATCGACCAAACAGACACGTGTTTTTAAAGTCTGCCCTTGCGTGTATTTTGTTCTGCCCCACGCAGACAACCAGCGTTTCCGTTTTATGCCCTGGATACCCAAGAAGGGACTGTCTTGCTTTTAATACTCTAAAATTCTATTTTTGCATACATATGCAACCGGCAACCCTAAAAACATGATTCAAATTTAAAGACAACGGCGCGAGGCGCGAACCGCGAAGGACACCGTATAGTCGTTAGTTTTCATAAATATTCACGGGATTTCCCATTGCCAGCCTGGCGTTGCATCACTCGGTGTAGCAAACCCAATCTAGTCCCGGTTTTGTTAATGAGATGAGTTAATAACTAGTGCATGTAATAATAATAATAATAAATGTTTATATTTCTAAAGACTTTTACAATGTATAGATTTCGTCAGTTGAATTGCATTTAAGATGACACAAAAAATAAAAACGATTAAACGATTAAACAATCAGATATTTAAAAATTCATTCAAGCTATAAATAGACTTACTGACTAAATACTTTCTTAGGCAGCTTTTAAAACTTAATAAATTAGTAGAATTTTTTAAATGTTCAGGAAGCATATTAAATAGCTTAGGTCCTAGAACATTTGGAGAGTCTCTGGCAATGTTTAGATTACAATGCTTTATATAAAAGTCTGACTTATGTCCCGTGTTAAAATTATATAATAAACATTTTTTTTAACATAGCCCTATTTAAAAATACATAAACACATATTTCAAAAATATACACAGATAGGACCGTTAATATATTATATGTTTTAAAAAGGGTTGTACAGGAATGCGTAAGAAGGAATATTTATAATATTTCTTAAGATTTTCTTCTGACACAAAAGAACATCAGAAACCATAGGTGATCTACCCCAGAAACAGACGCCATAAGAAATTCTGCTACCCACTTGAGAATGATAGAGTGTCAAAAGTTGTTGTGTAGTAAGTACCGGGTGTAACAATTTGAACTGGTATGATATTGAATTTAGTTTGGCACAAATAGCCCGGCAATGTGGTTTCCAGGAAAGAAACCTATCCATGTTTAAACCCAAATATTTACACTTTCGGTAAATAAGATCGGACTTCCACCAATCTTTAAAACTGGGGGCTTTTGCACAGTTCTTTGACGGGACTGGAAGAGCAATGCCTGAGTTTTGTCGGCATTAACATAAAGGTCGATGCCACATCATTCAAACAAAGCCACCAAACTACTCTCACACCTTGTCTGTAAAATATCCAAGGATTCCTCGGATACAACCATGGAAGTATTGCCCGCGTAAATGGTTAAATCAATATCTGGATCAACAGTGACTATGTCGTTGACATATAGTATAAATGTATTGGACCCAATATGGAGCCCTGTGGTATGCCAGTATCCACACTACGGGTATCTGAATCAAACTCATTACAATTGCCACCCGTTTTATGCTTGATACTGACATACTGCCTACGATTTTTTTAAAATGACTCGATCCATGACAAAGTAGAGCCCCTGATGCCGTACTTGTAAAGTTTCTCACATAATTTTAAATGGTAGACGCAGTCAAATGCCCTACTAAGATCAAGAAAGATTCCAACAGGACACTTGCCAACATCAATCCTCTCCACAACTTTCTCATAAAAGGAGTTAATTGCAGATCTTGTAGATCTTCCGCACAAAAAGCCATGTTGTTTATCTGAAATAATACCGTTTCGTGACAAGAACGGCAAAAGGCTCTCCAAAAAAGCGTACTCAAAAATCTTCGAAAAAGAGGAGGACATACACACTGGCCTATAATTCTCTATTAATTAAGGTCCCCCTTTTTAAAAATTGGGACAACTTTGCCTGTCTTTGGATCACTAGGAAACCTACCAGATAAAAACTTAAGTTTATTAAATGAACAAGTAGCTCGACTATCGCCGGACCCGTTATATTCAAAAGACAAACCGGAACATCGTCATTGCCTGCAGACCAATTGTTTTTTAGTTTAAAGTTAATAATGCAAAGAATATCCGTATTATTCAAGGGCTTAAGAAAAAGTGAAAACTTATTTTCGACAATTTTACATTTAGAACTTCTTGTAGGACTATTTTTATTCTATTAAGAATATCTTTCGGAGTGTTGACAAAAAAATTATTTACCAAATTAACTAGGTTCTGTGGATTTTTAATAATGTCATTATCATGTTTTATGTTAAAATTAAATCCTTTTTTGTTTTTGACCTGCCCAAAAGATCTAAAATAACTTTCCATGCCATTTTGCCCGGATTATCTGAGTAAAATATTTTTGACTGATAATAGTCTATAATGTTCTCCTTAATTGGAATTGTTTCTTGAGAGAATATAGAGGTCCTTTAAAAGGCCGCGCTAGAAGATCTTACTTAAGGGGTCAACCATATTTTACAATAATTATCAAAATCCCCTCCACGGCAACGTTTCACGGAAAAATATCTATTAAACTTGTCATTAACAACCTGGAAGAACAAGTCGAACGCCTTGTCGACATCGTCAACCCTATAAAGCTTTTCCCAATTATGATGGGATAAGTCGCCAAAGAAAAGAGAAATTAATCTTTCCGAAAAAATGTTTCTTTTATAGAAAGATGGCTCACTCCCCTTTGTGCGGAATAAATCGGTCTCAAAGAGAATGGTCCTGTGATCTGAGATTGTGTTATCTAATACAACGCACTTTTCGTTATTGTCAATATTGGTAAAAACATGGTCAATATTTGTAGCGGTGGCGTCCGTCACACGGGTAGGCCACTTGACTATACTACATATAGGCAAAAGGTTAAAATACGATGTAATATTACATATAGAAGTAAACTGGTTATTCGATAAATAATTCCTCACATAACCATCTACATTCAGGTCACCACACAATATAAAGTGGACATTAGGTTTAAATAGGTAGTTTAAAGCACCGTCAAGATTATTTAAAAAGACACTTGGATAACCGGAGGGCGATCTTTAACAGTTTACAATTATGACAGAACTACCACCATAGTTAACGGAAATTGCACAAAGTTCTATGGATTTTTCAACACAAAATTTACTGACATCCAAGAGCTTGGCATCAATTTCGCGGTCCACCCATATTCCGACACCGCTGCCCTTAAACTGATTACGACAGTAATAGCTCGCCACACAAAAATTGTCAAAGTTTAGATGATTGATAGAGTCATTCTAGCCCATGTTTCAGTAAGGCACATGCATTTAATTTTACTGTCTGTAAGATACTCCAGCTGAATGTTATTAATTTTTTTTAAATTTTAACTTTGGACGTTAAGCAACAAGAAATCGGGACAGAAGGTTATTTAGTATTCTGTATTCCCGATCTGCGCGGATAAAAAAAATTAGTAACGGAGGCCCCTTGGGGCCATTTGTCGGCACTAATCGCATTTAAAAAATTGCCCTGGTATACACTGACCTTAAAGGATGAGTACTGACCTTCATATTTAGGAACCAATTTGGAACATATTACCTCAGGAAAAAAGGGTTTTATATATTCGGTTAATACATTCACCGTTGCAGCCGCTAAACATGAATATCTGCGAATTTTGGCACTGCTTTTAAATTAGCACTGGCATTACTACCTACGATTTTTTGAGAACGGGTATAATTATCACTACCCTCCTTTGAGCTTTTTTTCTAGCCACTTTTCTTGTTCTTGACTAATATTATTATTGACACCGTTGCCGCCGTGCGAAACCCCGAGATCGCTAGGTCGGATTTCGAGGTTTTAGCCAAGTTTATTATTTCTGTACATTTGGCTACCGTTTTCGAATGATGAACTGCCGCGGCGACCTGAGGGGAACTGATTTTGTCCATAATTTTTTGTTTTTTGAGCTAAAAATTAGTAATTTTATTTGTTGATATCTGTGTCGTACTGGGTCGGTTGTTCATGACCTTGTTTACAAGTTTTATATTTAACTTTTTGTCGTTTATAATGTTACATTTGTCCAAGATAGTATAAGAAGCTCCTTGAGGAAACCAATTTCCTAACGTAAAGCCTTGCTGTCGTCAATGACTGTAATGGCCGATGAGAAAGAATCGTCCACATCACTTGAATCGTCACAGCAAATCACCTTATTATCATCCAAGATAAGGTTCTTGATATCACAGCAATGTCTATATAACACTGATTTACACTTATCACACTGAATAGTATTACTAATTGCACTGCGGTTGCACAATTTACATACGTTTTTAACGTGACCGCTTGCAGGCTCCCTACTGCGTGACGCCATCTTTACCGTCTCCATATCAGAACAGAACTGAGACATGTACAAAATTTCGGGGTTTAACGTTACGAAGACATTTACGCAGTCGGCTTTCTAACTAAAGCACTCATTTGGTTTATTTTAAAAATAATAATAATAATAATAATAATAAGTGACCCTAACATATCTACCGGGTGTCCCAAATTAGAAAGGGTATGATAAAATTAGAATAATTTAGTTATTCCAATTTAAAAAAGCATTTTCTTTTTGAAGTGAAAACTTTTGAAGTGAAAACTTCTTTAGGCGCGTTTAGCACTTTTTGTGGGCACTGAATTAAACTGAGCCGTCACGCGTACACCCGTCACGCGTAACGCTCGGCTGTGTTACGCTCGAATTCGACTCCTATATGCCGCATCAGTCGCATTCAGTATCGACGTGGAAACAGTGTGCGTTGTTTGTGTGTTTAAG
The DNA here is from genome assembly GCA_963969555.1 of Polydrusus pterygomalis. Classification (NCBI taxonomy): domain Eukaryota; kingdom Metazoa; phylum Arthropoda; class Insecta; order Coleoptera; family Curculionidae; genus Polydrusus; species Polydrusus pterygomalis. Next base: position 108,392,949 of record OZ018377.1, read on the forward strand.
ATCACAAGATAGACACTTGTTTCGTCTCAGGTATGTTCTGGCATTTTTGGGTTGTTCAATTTTAGGAAATATATTGATTCGATATTATTAATTTCACCTTGTTGAAGTTTTCACTTCTGTCGTGGGGTCTTAAGCACACACAATTTTTTAAAGAAATAAATCAAATGAGTGTGTTAAAACAGCTGTTTTTTTTTAATAGGATAATTCTTGCCCCGGGGGCTTAGAATTAAAAAAAAATACCATAATCGTCCTTAAAATCCGAGATGTCGTTTGTAAACTACAGAGCTGTAATAAAGGTGTTTAAAAAACAATTTATCGAACTTTGTAATCAGCAGTTTATTTAGAAAAGTTCTTTTCATACACAGTGATTGTGTAACTCTAACAAAATCTTACTGAAATATTTCATTATTTTCTTTATCGTTTGATATCGATAGAGATCCGAAACCACAACCCCTTTCGTTTTTACGATATTTTGGGGAAACTAACTGGTGGTTAATATCCATTAAACGGTCGGTTATCGCATTGGTTTTCACACCGTGGGGTTTTACGACACCGTAAAACCTCATAAGAAAAATCTACTTCACCTGAGGGACCGGTTTTTGGTAGAGCAATTAATTAGAAAAAATCTAGATTAATATTAAGGATTATTTAAAATTATGATAGAGGAGGTATGTAAAACAAAATTGTCCAAGTTTTTTGAAGAAGAAGAAAAATGGTAAATTTTTTGATATTAATTTGATCCTATCGCATAGAGACAAAAATTTTTTTACGGTTTTGGTTTTTAAAATTTGTAAATATTTACTGAGAAAATAATTAAATAAAATACACATAAACACTTACGAATCTACGTCACAACACAAATTCGACAAATCGCAGGGATTGGGGCTGACGGTCGACCCTCCGGCATCCACCTGTACGATATCTGAAGTCTGTCGGCTCCTTTTTTCTATCGAAATCGAAACAAGGATACGATACCTACCATTATAATCGGTGCGTGGCGACTGGCAAATAAAAGAATTGAGCAAATACTGGGATGATATTACTAAGTATCCGATCCACAGGCCTATAAAAAAAGTGGAATAATACCAAATTGTTAAACAAAATTGATAACCACCACAATAAACACGCGAACAAGTTAATAACAATAGTTTTTGATTCGCTCGCGACTAATGGGAATACGCATTATACTTTTTTTATTGGCCTGTGATCTGATCTCATGTCTTCAAATTGCAACTTTGAACCTTTATTTCATCTCCTGAGATTCCGTCACTGCCTCGCTTAAACTTACCCCTTTCCATATATCCAATCCCTTGAACACGTCTGATTCCGAGAGCCCCATAAACTGAGGGCTTAGCGGCCACATGACTGCTCTAGGTGCCGGATTTATTATTTATGACGAGCAGAATCGTCGCAAACTAACACCATGTATCAAGGTAATTAGCTTAAGCGATTGCAATCGTGTAGTATACATTTTCCGTTTCCAGAATATTCCATGGTTTAATTTAAAATAGAATTATTTATTTTGAATACAATTTATCAATTGTATCGCTTATCCTAAGTTAATTTGGCATTTATTTTAAAGTAGGTAATGGGCGCTTTAACTATTCTCATGGCCTTTGAATTGCCAAGTCGGTAATACAACATGTGTGTTTCTTTAATAATTTTATTGTCGCAAGGTATAATAAATCACGTAACTAGGATAAAATTTAATAGTGCGCATGCGCAGCACCTGCACAGTCACTTAAAGGCTGAAAGGATATCATTGTCACATATTATATGTAACCGGTATATTAATGCCATGGTACAATATTGTGTCCCTTATGGAGGACTAAAGCGAGATACGGAATTTGCGCAGTTCACATCATTTTGTGGATAATGTAAACACCGAACAGGGCCTGCTTAAAATGTATTTAACTATTTTCTAGTACTATATTTTTGAAATACTAGTTTATTACATAGGGTAGCAAAGGTTGTTTAGGTATATTTACCAGAGGTACAAATTAAAAGGCGCTATTATAGTATTTCTATTACATCTCGATCGAAGCAGAACTTGATGCCAAAGTCAAATTTCGAATAAAGCTATTAATAAAAAAATCCTATATGATGCGGACTTTACTGGTGACACGGTATATTATGTAAATGTAAATTAAATATAAAGTAATAGCAATGAACCACAAAAGCGTCAACAGATAATATTGGGTAGGATTATTCAAAACTGTCATCGCTGTCATCGGTTTTTACCGAATAGTTTCGGCAATGCGAAATGTAGAAAACATATTTAAGATCAGACTGGAGCCACTAGGTACAATATGATATATTTCTTAAAATTTTCTTTCCATTTTAATTGGATTGCTTTTCAAGACTCTGTCATTTTTGGTATCATGATAAATGGTAAAACTTTACTAGCACCCTATACGTATATAATATGCACGTAGTCTGTATTTCCATACAACGTTTTTCCCCATTATGCCGCAACGTTTGCGTTAAAGCGGCTAATCCAAATCAGACTTTACGTTCGAAATTAAACGCAATTAGAACTTCAGACATTAAAATCGTCCAATATTTTTATTAAAAAACCACATACAGACTAACGGCCTCAGTTATTAAGAGACGGACCGAAAAGGGCGTTATCGTATTTTATTTTTATTGAAATTGAGTTTCTGCAACGGCTGGTAGCAAGTTGTGCCAGTTAAACAGGCCGTTTGTCCGTCGGTATAATTAAACTATATTGTATTGCCTCGTGCGGACTACCGTATGGACTAACAAGTAAATATGTTTAATATTCGAAATTCTCATCGGGTTAATCCGGAACACGCAACCTGTTCCGGTTCTATGGGCGATTATGAAGAGAAACTGCTCTGCTAACGATTATCTCAGAAAAACTTATCAACCAGAGCCGGCATTGAAGTAAAATAGAACCAGAAAAGTTTTTAGACTGTTATTTTAATGAAAGTAAATTATTCGTAGAAAGACGTGAGACAAATAAAAAGGATTTATAATGGAAAGTCTTTTTAACTATCGCTTTATCAATATCAATTAATTTTTTACTTCTGTTCTATTTGTGTTATCTTCCTGTTTTCTACATCACATTTGCAACTGACTACACTGACTTATCAGCTTCTTCTAATTCAATTCCTTAATATTTTATAAACTTGAAATTTTCTTTTGTGTTAAGCTAGTACCTTCACGCAGTATCCTTAAAATAAAAACCTTTCTTAAATATATTTCATTTGCTTGTGGTAAATTCCTAACCAGCGTTATCTTTTTCTCTTTTTTTTGCCATATTCTTTTCTAAAATACCTGTCAACATTTTTTATTTAATATCCTTAGATCTATCGAGATATTAAATTTAGGGTCAGCGGTTTTGCCATAACAGCATTTAAAAAGTACTAGAATATTTTGTCCAATTTACTGCCGAAGTTGGTGCATAATAATTATGCTGCTAAAATTTAGAAAATTTTGATATATATTTGGAGAAGTCGGCCATCACAAAATGTATTATATACGACACAAAACGAGCACAAGATAAGGAAAACCATATTAATGCATGTTTTTAGGGCCAACACAAACATTTTCTTGGTTTCAGACTTTTTCTGTTTCATTGTTAAAGAGATGCATTTCATCTTTCTAGTGGTATTAATTTACCCATTATAAGTATTCACAATTTAAAAACAAAGTACTTAAATTTAATCAATTTTCAATCATTGGCTTTTTCATAATATCCATTTATCAATCATAAATCAATTCGCTCATAGAGGCTCTCAAAATTGATAAATGCGACTGGTCAGGCCGGACTTCGCCGTTTACTACTGCTTTATGGCGATCTGACCGGTAAATGTTAGCAAGTTTAGGTGTCAACTGACATTCCGCCAGATTATCGTGAATAAGGCTGAATTTATGGAGAATCAAAAGCGGAACGATATATGAGCTGATGACGATTTAGCTATTTAGTAATAGTTGTTTCCTAATTGGTTACCAAAACAGGTCCTGCAGTAGGTATAGCGATTTCATTGATAAAGTCTTATTTATACATAAAAGTGGCCTTCTCGTTCACCTTTGATAAAAAACTTAGCCGTATTAACGACTTTGATACCAAATTGTAGTAATACGGTATAGTTCTTAATAATAAGCGTATCCTAGGTAGCGGATAGTTGCAACAACAGTCCCTAATACCTAGAGAAACCAAATCATGTACAAAACATGTATACTATTAATGTAAGATATATTGACATGTAAAATACCATAACAAATAAAAACCTTTTGATGATTATTATTATTATTAATAATGAAACAATATTGATAATCTTCCTCTCTCATAAGCTTCTATGGCCTTAATCAGATGATATTAATCTTGAAGATATTGGTGATTTCAATAGGACAACAGGAAGACGGGTCACAAAAATAGTTAGTAGTTTCGTGCTTGCGCCAATAACAACACCTATAGGCACACAGGGCCGGATTTACCCCAAATTCCGCCCTGATCACACGAAGAACATATTTTTTTCTATTAAAAATTGTAAATTGCCGAACAAAACGATTGTTGAGATATTGCAAGATTTGCAAACAGGATAATATTATCTCCACAATCTAAGCATTGAAGTAAATTTGATTCAATTCATCGAATTGCCGAACTGTTGAGCCTATTTATGCTCAGTATGGAACGAGTAGTTTTTTACCATTTTCAGACATGAAAATGAACGTTCTGCGCTGCAGTTTGTTGCAGCTAATGTAGCAAATATCCGATATGCTATTTAAACGTTCGGAAACTCAGTATAAAACTCGTTAGTATGTAAAAGTTTCAAAAAATCGGAAAGTTAAATCCCGTTCAACCACATTTTCCGTGCAATACGTACTAAAGTGCACAAATTTGTCAGCCAAAGAAGACTCAAGCGGCAAATTTTGCCACCTCTCAAAATTGTGTATTAACAATAAGAAATGGTTACAGAGGTTTCTGACATTTTGTTTTGTTATTATATCCAAATGTAGCGTGGGTGTATTTTTTAAATTGTGTAACCCACCAGTATTGTTAGGAAATATTTGTTTCTTCTATAAGGTCCAAAAGTTTTCTTCCGAGTTTGTCATGCCGTGTAGAGTCTGCTGAAGATTTTGAATCTTTTACGGGTAAGTGCTTCGCACCTGTATATAAGGGGGTTTCATCCTCTTTACTGCATGCCATGGGTTCATTGTAAATTCCTAATCGTTAAAGGTGTTTTCTTAAGTGACAATGGCCTGTTAACAAATCAGTCATTTGCCTTAACTAGGTACGCGTTGGAAGTAGCATTCCAGTTACTTTGAGGGCTTGTGGCGAGGAATTAGGTGTATCATTCCATATAGATAGATGTCATTTTTGTGCCCATCTGTCATATGTTCTTTTAGTTGCTTGTTTTGATCTTTTAAGGGCGCTTTTTCAGTAGGGGAAACTGGCCTAAAATGACATACCTTGAACAAAAGCATTCACATAACTTGGAAAAAATTAATTTTAGCACAAACCTATTTTTTTTTTATTTTTGAAACAACGACACCCGATTTAACAAAACACTGTACAGTATGCCATTTTAGGCTTATACTAAATGACATAGGTAGTCTTTCTATAGAAAAAGTTGAAAAAAAATGAAAAAGCATTACAAAAGGGTTTTATTTTAAAAACAAAAAAATCTTAAAACATAAAAAAAAAACAAAAAAAAGTTTAGTCGCAAAGTTCGCATGTAAAAAACTGTGTTCGGGGGGAAACATCTCTGCACATTCTCCATGACTCCACTTCTTACATTTTTGACACCACAGCCAAAGCTGAAATTAAAATAAAAATGCATTTTAGCCTAAAATAACATAGGTTGTCGTTTTACCCAAAATAAGGACTTCTTGGAAATTATTAAATAAAATAAATAAAATAAATAAAATAAATAAAATAAATAAAATAAATAAAATAAATAAAATAAATAAAATAAATAAAATAAATAAAATAAATAAAATAAATAAAATAAATAAAATAAATAAAATAAATAAAATAAATAAAATAAATAAAATAAATAAAATAAATAAAATAAATAAAATAAATAAAATAAATAAAATAAATAAAATAAATAAAATAAATAAAATAAATAAAATAAATAAAATAAATAAAATAAATAAAATAAATAAAATAAATAAAATAAATAAAATAAATAAAATAAATTAAACAAAAGTTTAATTATACTAAAATAAAGAAAAAAGTATATTTGTTTACCTGTATCAAGCCAACTTAAGCTTATTGCATTCTATCAATTAATACAGCCAAATTAGGTGACCGTACAAATATTTATTCGGATCGAGAAAAATTACTTCTTGATATTTCTTCAAGAGGAGTTAGTGTCGCCTGTCACTCTGAATAAACTCGACTGAGGTTGCGGATGAAAAACATTTGCAGTTATATACAGGGTGGTCCTTAAGTACATCAAGAAAAACTAGGATATAATTCCTGGCATCAATTTAAGTTGAAAAGTTCATATGGACTTATGCCCTAAAATGCTTACCCTCTAAGATACAGGGTGTTAAAATATTTTTAAAAAAGACTTGTTTTTTTAAAATTTCGAAACTCCTTGAAGATACGGTATTGAAAATTGATGTCGATTGATTTCGTATTAAACTGCACTTTTTGTTTAAAAAAGGGTTGGCCTACTTCGACCAGTGGCGTGCATGAAGATACCATCAATATTTTTTTTGTAAAAATATGTGATACGCCACTGTTTTTTTTTAACTCTGATGCATTTTTATGCATTACTGATATAAGCGGAACAAAAGTTGTCTCTACTATATTTTTGAAAAAAAATGGTAGTTTTAAAGGAAAATGGAAAATATTTTAACACCCTGTATCTTAGAAGGTAAGCATTTTAGGGCATAAGTCCATATGAACTTTTCAACTTAAATTGATGCCAGGAATCATATCCTAGATTTTCTTGATGTACTTAAGGACCACCCTGTATATAGGTATTTGGGGCGGCGTTATCACGTCCCAAAGTCCCATATGTAATTTTACCCAAGTATGTCATTTTAGGCTAGTTTCCCCTACCTTTCATCCCTGAGTGATCAGGAACCTACAGGAGTTCGACCCAGTTGTTCCTGACTGACAGTTCCTTCAGATCGTTAAGACACTACGTGATTTTGGATGAAAATCTGTTGGAGTATTGAGCCTTAAGGGTAGCTTGGCTGTCTAACAGGATGTGTATATTTTGGTCGTGGTAGATGCAGCAGAATAATTAGATGTTTTAAATCGATCAGCGAGGATCATCATCATGAATTATATAGCCTGCTTACCTGCCATCTGCCCCGACGGAGAGTTTGCAGCAAACAATTCACCACTCTTATCGGCTTGCACATGGCCATAAATCATGAAATATCCCACCAGCACCAAACTACACATATAAATTTCCAGAATTAAGTTTTGAATGGCCATTGGATCGCAATAATTGCACAAGTCCTCGCATATATCATCGGGCGATTGTATTAACGCGATATCTTCACTAACTCGCCCAAGAATCTCCGTGAGCCGTCAGCGGACCCGCGATTTACGATTCTTAACCCTTCCCGAAAGGGCTTAAGTTCCGCGGGCCGATTATTGCCTTTAGTATCTGCATTTCCAAACCAATAAGCAGCTGTGTTCCGAACTAATAACTTCATCCTAACAATTACATTAAATAATGTCTTGAGAAGCCTAGATTTTCTTGTCTGTATGTAAGTGTAGCTTTAGCGTCGGAGTTTGGGGATTTATGTGGTGGAATATTTGGGTTTGACTTATGATTATATTCCTTGAAGATTAAACGATTATAATCAAATAGATCAACTTTGAAAATGCTTAAGGAACTTTTTAACATCTGACAAAAAATAAGCTTTTTTCAGGTATACAAAGTAATAGCTAAGATGTTTTGTAGTGAGTAAATAAGTACGTTTTCTGTCCAACCAAGAAAGATAAACGATTATTTCTTTCGAAGGTGTGAAAGTAACTGTGATCCTTAAAATCTTTTTCTTTTCCTGTTCCTTTTAACAACTTTTACCAGCTAATAGCAGATCATAAACTTATAGAAAAAGGACACAATATACTTTCCATCATTTATTAGATAGCACTACACATTTATTTGTATGATTCGTTTACCTTTTTAAAAATGCAATACAAGCAGACCAGGGTTACGAATTCTTAAACACCACAAATGGAAACACTGGGCAAAAAAACAAGACAACAAGCTGTTGATCGGTAGGCATCAATTTAGCGCTTCCTTAATTATTCTATTCATCTTCCAACGGAATGGACTTTTTCACTAAATTTTGATTTTGGTTAAAGTGTTTAAGGAATATAAATAAAATATATCGTGATCTTAATATGTGATATTTGAAAGTGAAAAAATAATTTAAAAAAAAAACTCTTTAAATGAAATCACGGAATTTCTTAGATCTACGTCATCGTTAGCGTGATGTCATAAATTTATGGAAACGGCAGGCTTATAGTAGAACTATCGGGTATTGGTGATAGAGAAGATTAGAGGCACTTATAAAAAAGGTAGTATTTATTTAGTACTACATTTAGGGTGTATACAGCCTCTATACTAAGACCATCTATCACTATCTATATCTTATTACTGACTTATGACTTAAGACTCTTATGACTAGTTTCCTATATCTAATCAGTCTTTATAAATACTAAAACTAATTTGAACTTAAACTTGAACTTTAAAAGGTATTTGTCATTGTTATAGGAAATGTTTAATAATAGTTATTATAATATGGGTTCATGTTCTATATCAATGAAATATGTGTCCATAACAAAAACAATTATTAATTACTAATCTTAAATATAACAATTATAGGGTGAAGGTAAAATAGGAGTGAAAACCCTTATCTTTACCCTACACCTCCGGCGTGAGGGAAAAAAAAATTAAATATGGTACCAATACTTAATTTTTTTTTCACTAAGCCCATATCATAATTACATTTTTTCCTTAAGCTAAATTACAATAATCACCTAATCGAAATACTTCTTAATTCTATTCTTATGCACTAACACTTGTTTATTGTTTATTTCTATCAATATATTTGGCGATTGTTCATTTATCACTTTATACGGTCCATTGTAAATAGGGTCCATTTTGCTTCCCGCACTGTTATTTCTTAAAAGTACTTTATCACCACACTTATAATTAACTATCCTACTTTTCCTATCATAAATCTGCTTTCTTTTGTCTTTTGACGCTATCAAGTTACTTCTAGCATCAGCACATGCTTGCTGAAGTCTATACTTTAACTCTAAGGGATAACTATCGAAATTATACAGAGGGTCAACTTCCCTTGAGAAGTTCGATGGTAAATGTACCGTTTTGCCAAAAACTAATTCATATGGAGTATACCGAGTTTCGGTATGTACAGTATGTACACTATTATTATAGGAAAAACACCAAAAGGGTATCCAACTAGTCCAATTAGTTGGGTTTTTCGCTATTTGCATACGTAGGTATGCCCCTAGTGAACCATTTTTCTAGTCAATATTTAACGGCAATGATATTTTGGCAAAATTTGGAATAAATTTTCTGTAATAATTTGCAAATGCTACAAATCGTTTAGTTTCGTTTGCATCTTTGAGTATGGGATACTGCTGAAGGGATTTAAGTTTCTCCGTATCAGGAACAACACCATCTGCAGATATCACATGTCCAAGATATAAAATTTCCTTTTTCAAAAATTCGCATTTATTAGGATTCAATTTTAAATTAACTTCTCTTAGCCTTTGAAAAATTTTAACCAGATTTTTGTTATGATTATCTAAACTATTCCCGAATACAATTAAATCATCAAGATATACGAAGCAGCTGTCATAACTTAAACCTGTCATTGCTATAGACATTACTTTAGAAAATGAACTAGGGCTACTTTTTAACCCCATTGGAAGGCGTGTCATTTGATATTGTCCCCTATCGGTCGTAAATGCTGTGTACGGCCGACTCGACTTTTCCAAGGGTACTTGGTAGTATCCCTGAGAAAGGTCTAAATGCGAGAAAAACATAGCTCCTGATAATGAATCTAAAATTTCGGTTATAGACGGAAGTGGAAAATTTTCATCATCCTTTAGTTTTTTATTAAGAAGACGAAAGTCAATTAGAACTCTAAAACGTTTAACGCCTGTTTGATCGGCTTTTTTAGGCACAACCAATAAAGGTGCGGACCATTCGGATTTGGTCTCCTCGATAATCCCGTCTTTTAACATTTGGTCAATTTGCTTATGTATTTCCGCTTTTTGCGCGTGGGGCAATCTATATGGTTTAACAAATGACGGCGAAGCGTCTGGTTTAAGTCGTAATGTCTGCTTGTATATATTGGTAGTAGAAAGAGGGTCATCAGTTAAATGAAAAATGTCTGAATATTTTGCACAAATTTTTTGGATCGAAAAATTTTCCTTTCTAGTTAAATGTTTGGTATTAATTAATTTGAGTAATCTATCTACGCGTTCTACCGAATTATTGTCTGTTTCAAGAAAACAAGTTTCATAATCACTAAAATTTACAAGTTTCGGATAAAAATTTTGTAACGTAACTTCTGTGTCGCGTGTATTTAAAATTTTAATAGGTATCATGTTACTTTGCGGTCGGACTAAAACACTTGCTATGAAAACACCATCTCCTATTTCTTCAGGTAAAACAATACAATCCTCATTTTTGTTAATTTTGCAAAATTTAATTACCTCGCATCTTGCAGGTATCTTAAAATATGATTTTTCTTTTGAAAACATAGGTAATGAAATAATATTTTTATTAAATAGTAATGAAAATTTAAAATTTTCGTAATTTATTTTTGCATTATATTTTCGGAAAAAATCTGATCCTAAAATACCGTTTATTTTATTTTCGAAGCTATCTATAACATGGAAGTCATGTTTTAATTTATTTTTATTTAAATTCAAAGTCAAGTTTACAATACCTTGCGAAAATGTTGAACCTGCAACACCGTTTATTTTTATTTTCTTTCCGGTGTTTATAAACTCATTTTTATTTATAAACTTATTAAATATAACACTTATAGTGGCACCCGTATCGATCAGCAAATTTAAAACAATATTATTATAATTTACTTTGATAAAATTTAAACCATTTAAATTCAAAATAACAGATTCAAAATTTTCTTTCGCCTCGAAAAAACTGATCAGCTAATGTGGAGTTTGTACTGTCACCCTCGCAAGTATTTTCATCCCGCATGCAATATGCCCTATTATTTTTTTTAAAATTTCGACCACGATTTTGGAAATTCCTATATTGACCCGAATTATTATTATAGTTTTGTTGCTGAGTAGAGCCTGTGGGTCTCTGTCCATATCTTCCCGAATTTCCACGAAATCCCGAATTTCCACGAAATTGGCAATTTTGTCCATAACGCCTGTTATTGTTATTATAATTATTATTATTTAAAAAAGATTTAAAATTTGTCCGATTTTGTTGTAGAGAACCATTATTTGCGCGCCTATTTTGAAAATGGAATACCCGATGAGTTCCCGTCTCTTTCCTTTCAAGTTCCTCATTCTTAGCTCCCTTTATCGCATCACGTAAATTATCATAGTTCCGGGCTTTAACAATAGTGCGCATATCGCTACTCTGAAGACCATTTGCGAACACGTTAATGGCAATTTTCTCATTGACGGAAGCTAACACCTGTACAATTTCGTCATTCCCGTCAGATTGTGCAATGGTTAAGTCCAGAAGTAAATCTTCAATATTTTTACCAAACTCTTCAATCGATTTACCTCCTTGTTTAGCACTGTTCAATCTGGCGGATAATGTTCCTTTTGCAACCGAATTTTCGCGTTACTTGTTAATCGCGCTTTAAGAATGTAATTCGTCAAACTCTTTTTCCCTGCAACGTCCAATAACGAGTCGTATAACTCGATACCGTCAATTAATTCTTTGGTCGTTTTTTCTGTACCGTCCATGCGCGGTAACAGAGTCGCGGCAGTTTTTAAATCAAATTTTTCGGACATTTTAAAAAAATTAACACTTTTACAACAAAAAAAAATCCTAACCTTCACAAAAAATAAATCCCTAACAACTTATCTAATTTAACTTACTACGATTTCGTAGACTTTATAGTGCTTCTTTTGGGGAGTCCTTCTTGAATTTCATATGGGCCACCTTCAATTCCTCTAGTAAGTACGGTATACGGTACCGGAAGGTACTGGGACAGTCCCAACTTCCTTTGGCAGTCGCTGCTGCTGGACCTTGGCTAGATGTTGGCTTCTGGCTGACATCTGTCTGGTGACTGTCTTTTTGGCACTTGCTGTTTCCATTGAGCGAAAACCACTTCTTTTGCCCGGTTGGGCCCATCACTTTTTTTTTCACTTATCTTCTTCAAGGCCATTTAACTTATGAACCTATGTGTCCATAAGTTCTCTGGCAGGGTCGCCATATAGTAGAACTATCGGGTATTGGTGATAGAGAATATTAGAGGCACTTATAAAAAAGGTAGTATTTATTTAGTACTACATTTAGGGTGTATACAGCCTCTATACTAAGACCATCTATCACTATCTATATCTTATTACTGACTTATGACTTAAGACTCTTATGACTAGTTTCCTATATCTAATCAGTCTTTATAAATACTAAAACTAATTTGAACTTAAACTTGAACTTTAAAAGGTATTTGTCATTGTTATAGGAAATGTTTAATAATAGTTATTATAATATGGGTTCATGTTCTATATCAATGAAATATGTGTCCATAACAAAAACAATTATTAATTACTAATCTTAAATATAACAATTATAGGGTGAAGGTAAAATAGGGGTGAAAACCCTTATCTTTACCCTACAGGCTGTCAATATTCTCCAAACGTTTTATATTATGGTACCAAGGGTGACAGAGCCTTGAATAGTAGTAATCCAATAGAAATTATTTTATGTATGCCAGAAAAATATAAAAATTATTATATTATGGTATTTTTGCCTTGTCTTAATAGTATATTAAAGTACACGTTTCATAAGAAGCGGTTTTAGCGCACGCGTCTATTTTAAATTTAATTGACACGTGCGCTAAAACTCCTTATGAACCACGTGCTTTATACTATCTTTTCTATTTGTAGTTTTTTCAATAAAAAATACATATTTAAAAAGAAAATAAATCCTTTAAATTTTTATGTCCAAATTTTATGTTGGTAATACTATTTTTTATCATAGTAACCTCTGGACAACAAAAATTATTTCGCGAACTGTCATTTTTTGATTTATTGACCCATTTTTACCACGAGATTCTAAAGTATTTTAGCGATATGAGATTTGAAATTGGACGGAATACGTTGTGTGATTCTTGTACATTCGGTACATATACAGAGCGTTCGGAAATTCGGGCGATTTTGCTAATTTTTTTTGAATTTCAAAAGACGTGATTTTACGTCAATTTTTCAATTTTTCAATTTCAATGTTACCAACATCAAATAAAGAAAAAACGCGTATCGAAATAGCTTCATTATGAACTTCATTTCAAGTTCATAATGAACTTATTATGAACGTCAAATAGAAAAAATATATTATGTTACTTATAAAACTAGTAAAAATTTTAAATACTCTCGCAAGATGGTGGCAAAGTCACGTGACACTCTGTCAATTTTGGTCTATTAAATTTTTATAAGTTGGCATGAATTCCAGGACTGGACTTGAAAAAAATTATACATGTAATACCTTCTAAAACAATTGAATAGTCTCATCGGTTCTACCGCTTTAATATTGCCAAATAAAAATAATAATAATTAAAAGAAAAATAAACTATAGTGGCATATCGGACAAGTGTGTAACTATTTTTTATATTGGAATACACAGGGATCCAAGTTCAATGGATACCCTGGGGCGGGTAGACCACGACGGCCGTTTCGTCCTTATTAGGACTCGACGGGCAGCCATAACCCAAGCAATTCCAAGAATAACACTGGTATAATCGAAAGGTAGACAACTAAATAAACCACGAAGTGCAACCACAATCCAGTATAGGGAACGCTATTTGCGTTTTCACCGAAAACATCTGCCATTTTGCAGACAAGAAAACAGATCAACGTTGGCACCCACCAGAATGCGCGCAATCCGTTTGAGTTTTAAGCCATAAAAATGTTTAAAAGATGATATAGTGTCTGCGAAAATAATTAAAAGAAAAAGAAACTATAGTGGCATATCGGACAAGTGTGTAACTATTTTTTATATTGGAATACACAGAGATCCAAGTTCAATAGATACCCTGGGGCGGGTAGACCACGACGGCCGTTTCGTCCTTATTAGGACTCGACGGGCAGCCATAACCCAAGCAATTCCAAGAATGACGGAAAAATGCACTAAAAGCCTCATTGCAAAACCAAGGCGGTCATCAGTGCACCGTAGCGCCATCCCACGGAATTCACTCCAATGTAAAAATGGACTTGGATCACTGTGTATTCCAATATAAAAAATAGTTACACACTTGTCCGATATGCCACTATATTTTCTTTTGCTTTTAATTATTTTCGCGGACACTATATCATCTTTTAATAATAATAATCTTTTATTTTGAAAGTTTTGTTTTATAAACTATTTTAATTTAAGGTAGGTAATAATGAACATGAATTATGATACAGTTACATTATTTCTAAACCTGTATATGGGCTAATAAAGTTAAAAGCTTGAATATAGCCAGGGATTTAATTTTTCTGTCAATGGAAACCCTAATTTAACAATTTTTGACTTAACGTAAGGTACGAAGACCCAAATACGGTTTTTATAGAATTTGTTGGTTATGATACAGTTACATTCCTAAACTTGTATGTAGGCTAACATAAAGTTAAAAGCATCAGTTTAGCCAGGGATTAAATTGCTCTGTTGGTGGAAACCCTACTTTAACAGTTTTTGACTTACGTAAGGTATGTACGTAGACCCAAAAGTGGTTTTTATGGAATTTGTTTGTTAAAATGCAATTTATTGATACGGTTAAACTTGTATGTAGGGTAACTTAATGTTAAAAACTTTATTTTATTGTTATACAAACAATAATAATAGTAATACCCAATAATAATTTCACTTATGTAAGGTACATAGACACAGAAAATAGAATTATATATTTGTTCGCTATCCCATTAGATATTAATATGGTGAGCTATTTAAACTATACTATATAGGCTAACATAATGTTAAATAGTTTATTTTAACCTTACTATTGCCAAACAATAATAATCAATATAATAACAATAATAAAAATAATTCCTTCGAAATCAAATAGCTGATTTTTAAAGGTTAATAATCTGGAAAGCTGTTTTGGCATTTGGCAGAACTAGGCGATACCCGGTTTTATCAACCTACCCGGTTTTGTCCAACTCTCCCCTACCTACCTAAGTCAGAGAAATAATTAATTCTACTTATTTTTCTTGAAACAGAAAAGTTTACCTAGATAATGCCACATGCAAAAAATTATACATTAGAAACCAAACCTTTACAAACAACCACACAAACTAACTTTTCGACAAAAACGGTGTTCAGATGAAATGAAACTTATTACTTATCGATAAAATCAACTAACGAGCAAGGTACACAACAAGGTATATTAATAATTATGATCCATAATTAAAAAGAATTAAAAAATTTTAACCTGTAAATTTTTGGTTAAATGAATAATAATTGTAGGTATCAAGAATCGCGCAAATCCCATCAAATTAATTTTAAATTATATAGGGTGAATCATAAAATGTAACGTGTAGGTATTAACTTTTATTTTTTAGTGAAACATAATTATTGTATATTTTTACAATCTACAATCCCTTCTAGACTTTAACGGTTTACGAACCATTAACAATTTAATGCTGGTATACACCATTGATATGTTTCTCGACGCAACGCTCTGAACTCAAGTCACAGTCTTTAAGTCATTGACAATGACAATAATCGCAAATATTTGCTATTTAGGTTTGAGACTTCAAAAATTGTCAGTAAATCATCAATTTGAATTTTGATATGCTGATATTACATCCAAAATACGTCTCGTTGAAGATGAAGGCATGGAAATTTTGATTATGTTGGGTTGTGAAGATAAAAGTAGAAGACAGAGTCCGTGATATGTTTAATGAAAAATACCCAAATCGCACACCTATTAGCTATTTAGTGTCTAGGGTAGCAATTAAGTGAACTTCCCATACTGTTAAAAGTGGTCGTCCTGGTATACATGAGGAGACAAAAATAAATATATTATTATCACTACAGGACGGTTCTCAAAGCTCAAAAACACAACTTGGGCGTGACTACGATATTCACCAAACCACCGTATCTAATTTAAAAAAAAATAAGTTTCATCTCTACAAACCAGTAATTGTACAAAAGTTAATGGACGATGATCCTGATAGGGGCGAGCAATGTTGTGAAATAATAATTGAGCTAACAGAAAATCAATTTTTCAATCGATCAACTGCAGAACACTCGGTGGAGGACATTTTTAACATTTTATAAAATAGTTTATCTTCATACTGTGTCGTTTGTTTATATTATTTTAATATTTGTGTTTTACAAGAGAAGCGTCAATACACTAAAGACTTGAGAATAGTGAATAATCCCACTATCGCCTAGCTCAGAAAAGCTGTATTCTCTCGAGTGGACATTTCAGGTGCTCGAAGACCAAGTCCATTATAATATGACTCTGCTGGAATTGGAAGGGATTCGTGTATCAAACGTGATGCACTGCGCAGAAATGTTCAACTGACTCGGGCCTCGATCAACCAAATAATGATAGAGGTTTAGGCAGTCATTCCCACTCATCAAACGGAGCTTTTCATATTTCACAGTCGAGACACCTTTTTTAATGCAAACCAAACTTACTTGAACAGATAAAACTTCCGACACGTTAAACGGGACAAACCCAAGCCCTAAAATCGAGATGCGAGCGGCGGCGTTCACATAAATCCCATCTTTAATTACCCCGGAGCTGTCAAATCAGACGATCTGACGGTTTTATGACAATTTATTGGCGATTTGGAGAAACCGAGGGAGAGAAGCGGCCGCCGCGTCGTGCCGTAATGTCACCCTGACTGACGGACAACTATGCATTCAAATGGCTTGTTTTACCCGGCTCCCGAAGGAACAGCGTGATGGGGATGAATTATATTTATTGACGGCTGCCTTTAGTTCTATCTTTGCAGTATATACGGTGCTATAATACGTTACTTGGTAATGGTAAAATATACAGTCGTTGGTATACAACCGTAAATAATAGTATATTATGTAATAAGTGTTGTAAAAAGCATTTTACGCACGAATGGAAAAGTTACGCACGACGCCGCATAGCGGCGAGTGCGTAATTCTGTGAGTGCGTAATTGCATTACAACACGTATTACGTACCATACTTTACCTACGACCTACTTATTCACACAACATCATTTGGTTTTAGTTTTCCATCTGAACTGGTAACAATATTAATAATTTAAGAACGTGATAACATCAACGAGAAGGTATATATTGTAATAATTCTACAGTATGATTATTTAAATTTACCAATGTTATTTTTTATTATATTATTTATTCTCATTATGATAATTATTTATATTTACAGAACAATTATTGAAGACAAAAGGTATATCGTTTGTTACATTCTCGGAAAATGATTTAACGTCGTTTTTTAATCTCCATTCCATAAATCTTTGGTAAGTAAATTTGTATCGATATTCAGATTTCGCTGGTAACAAGTTGTTTTTAGCAGCTTCTGCAATTTCACTAATATTGGGTGTAGTTAAATTTTCTATTTCACTGTCACTCGACATTTTTTATGTAATCAAACTCATTTCACTTTATAATATTACTGACATACAAATTTGATCTAAGATTATGTCAGTTTTTGAATAAGTTTGTTTGTATTGACCGTTGCTAAGCGGTTGCTAGGAAAACTGTACGATTTTTTTACCAAGCTGTGCGATTTTTTTACCGTGCGTAGGTAATAGGAATCTTATATTGATGGGAGACGGTGTGTTTTTAAGTATTTACAGTAGTGGTCGTAGGTAAATATTATTATAACAAAAGCTCGTTTTTTAGGTATTTTTTTTTGGTGTAATGAGTGCATCTAATTTTCCGAAAAAAAAAACGTTGCTAAGTAACATTTTTGACAAATAGCATAAGTGCTACAAACATCCTAGTCGAAGATGAGGATTTTTGCTTCCTGCACGAATGCGTTTTGTTAAAACAATATTACTTAATTATATGTTTTTTCGATTCTTTTTAAAGGAAAAATTTTAAGCACTAATCTATACAGCCAATACATAGTGATTGGTCGAAAGTAGAACGAAGGAAATTGTCAGTGTTAGGCAAATGACCATTCGGTAATGACGCACTCAAAATTTATAGCTTAATTAGTCAAATCCTATTTGAAATTATTGAAGGTGCCACCGTTGTATAGTGTAATTAATTATGAAATCCGAACAGAAAGAAATAAGGTGTCTTTTTTCCCGATTTCCTGATATAAAGGAGAATATCTAAAATAATTATCTGCAAAACGCCGAAATGCTTGGGTTAACGTATTAAAATGGGCTCCCTTAACTGAAAGTCAACTTAGAAATGGGCGTGTGTGTTCCCGTCATTTTATAAACGATTAGTAAATAAATTAGTATTTGTTACCTTACATTTTTTTAACACGCTTTTATTAGCTTCACCTGTATGTTTGTATGTATGTTTGTTCGTAACCGACTTCTTTGAACCCGATTTTGACCCACTTTAAACGGTCAGATTTAATTTAACTTTTGTAGAGTTATCAAGAACCGCTGACAATACAATAATTTGATAAGTTAATCTCATTATCCTGATCAGGATCGCCGGAATTAAATCATTTCCTTACAGATCCTTTGTAGGAGAGTGAGGAGATAGAGCTCACCGTATGCACATGCATACTATCTACCTACTTTCAGGCTCGAGCACTCGGTTTAATAGTGTTGGTACATTCTTTCGCTATCAGTTAGTCAGTTGGTCGAGCAGGTTTGTTCGGGTTTGTGGATCTAATGCTTTGAATCTTGCCATGCATTTAAAAAAAATGGATCCACTGCTTTAAATCTAGCCATTTCAAAAAGTCATTGTTAAATTAGTGACAGAATTCCATCTCTACTTCGGACCTCTCTATGACTATCTCTACTCAAAAATTTTTTTTTCTTAATAATAACTCAAACTAAAAAATGAAAAATAAATATAATTTAAAGAAACTAAAAAAACACGCTTTAATAATAATTAATCAAACTAAAAAGCGGAAAATAAATATAGTATAAAATAATTCTTGAAATTCTGCCTATATTAAGAATTTTAAGAATTATTTTAAACTATATTTAGTTTGATTAATTATTAAAGAGTGTTTTTTAGTTTTTTTAAACTATATTATTTATTATAATCCATCAGCTGTTGTCTAGTATAATTGACATGACTCAAAATAAGATAATTCACCACGTCGATCGTGCTTATGTTGGGAAACTTGTAATGCTCAAGACAAAGTTCCTAGTATGATGACCTAAGCAGTTTTTGATCGTACCGACACTTAATTTCACCACTAAGAGGTAAATAATATTAATTAGACATTTTTACTTGATATTCATCAAAATAACACCAAAAAAAATAACTGTTTATAACAAGAGCAATCGAAAATACAATGGTTCAACCTGAAATAATCCATATGTGTGCCCTCCAGGAAACCTAGCCGACCTGTTAGTCAAGTCTTGTGTTTTTGAATGATCAATACAACTGTATGTGAAACATAAGCGCTGTGGGCAAATCCTGCTTTGTAATTTTTACACCTTACCATAAAAATGACATCCAATCGTATTTATTGATAAATTTCCTTCATTAGTAAGCACGGTAATTATTTTATGCTTTAAAAACTTCGCTTATCGCTATTATATTAAAGTTTTATTCCCTACATTTTGCTAAACACAAGCAGACACCTAAAAACTGAAGCCACATATATTTTCAAAAACATATTTCGCTGCACCCGTTATTCGGAAAGATGTTATAAAAGCTTTTGGTCAGATGCCCGTTAAAAGGTTTTACGTTTTGGTTTATGTATATTTTATGATAATGGCCTCTGCTTTCCTAATTAATAAAATTACGAAATGTTTGTAACGCGTTCTTATCCATAAAAATTTTTTTAAATTTTATTTAACTGCAGTGGATAAATTGGGTTTTATTTCTAAAAAAGGTTACACATTCTGCTTTAAATAAATAAAAATAAAAATATACCTTTTCTTGTTTAGTTAGTTATTGATATCAGCGACGATAGAGCAAGATATACATATAATAATAATAAGTTTATTTAAAATTTAATAATATAATAAATATGTTTATATTGTCTTCGATAAACTTATTCTTCAATCCCCTGAAGCTGAGCTTGTTAGCTTATATCATTCTCTTTAGCATACCAAGCCGAAAAGACGTCAAATGCAAAGGTCAACCAGGTTTCTCACGAGTTCCACAATAAAACCACGTAACAATATACACCAATTTTTACTCTAAAATAACATATTATACGCTGTGGCCGAAGAATCCAAAAAAAACACTTTTTTTGAGTTTTATTTGATCCTAAATTGACTCAAAGGGTAAGTATTGGAAATTGACAAGTGCTATGGCGGCGCATAATGCGGCTTTCAAGAAAAGCTTTACATTATATTATTCAGAATATTCCACAGTCCACACTGCTGTAGAGTGCGCAAAATGTGACAACGTTTACCTCCTAGCGGTAGCAAATGAAAATAGGGAAAAGAAATATGACAATTTTGGAATTTTAACATTAGAAATGTTTGGTTTTTGTGAAAATGGGTATGAAATTTTTACGTGTTTTGTGAACATTGTAACAAATAGTTATTTAGGCAACAAGTTAGTGTGTAAAGTAGGTCTTTTCTTACGAATTAAAAATTGAGAATCCCATGATTTAAAAAGCCACTTTACGCTTTTTTCTAATACTGGAAAATAAACTCCCGGACAAAAAAAACCGGCACACTGAATTTTTTGCTAACTTTGATTCTTTATAACTTCTTTATCTTAAATCCGATTTTTACAGTTTTTTTGCCCCTTTATAGATAATTTAATTAGGAATCTGCTGAACTTTTT
Organism: Polydrusus pterygomalis; assembly: GCA_963969555.1. Taxonomy (NCBI): domain Eukaryota; kingdom Metazoa; phylum Arthropoda; class Insecta; order Coleoptera; family Curculionidae; genus Polydrusus; species Polydrusus pterygomalis. The sequence goes on from OZ018377.1 coordinate 108,414,024, forward strand.
TATTTATGGGTCATGTTTGATAGGACGATATTATACAGAGTGGCCCAATGTGTGTTTTTTCGTCCTAAGTTTTAAACACTCTGTGGAGTTATTGAGGATATTATTTTTCATACTGTCAATTTCAAAATAAAGTTACATGTATTCCTAACATTTTCTTTTTTTGACTCATTACGATATCTCTCTTTTTAAAAGAGATACGATTTTTTAAATGAAACTCTGCAAATTACATTATTTTATTAGACCACCAGTCATTGTTAAATTGAGTCAAGTTATGTAATTGTTATAAGTATTAGTGACAAAACGGTTAGAAGGAGGTTAAACGATGCTGAGCTCCGTTCACGTAGACCGGCAAAAAAACCACGACTACTTCGGCATCATCGACGAGAGCGGCTACGATTTGCCAGAGAACATTTAAACTGCAGTGTTGCCATCTCGGTAAATTTTGTACCAGATCTGGTAAAATCAAAAGGTCATCTGGTAACGTAGTTTTGCAAAGTTTTACCTAGTAAAAGTTCTGGTAAAATCGTTTGACGTTTCTGGTAAAATCGGACCGAAATTTTTACCGTTTTTTAATTATTTGTATGCGTTTATTTTCGTTTCTCTGTTGTATCTGTTGTAGATTTGAATATTTCAAAATAAAAATCTAAAAAGTTTAAATCTAGTATTAGGGAATCCAACGATCTGTCAAAACCAAAATTTCTAGTACGCCCTAGGTGGTGGTCTCGGAGTGCCAATATAACCTCTTTTTTGTTATAACACAACAAAAAAGTGATGTTATTGGCACTTCAACCTCCCAGGGCGCAAAAATTTTGATTTTGATATATTGTTGGATTCCCTATAATAGGTATATTTGTATTATTTACGCCTACGCCCAAAACAAAAGGTTTTTTAAAACTATTTATGTTTAAAAAAAAATCAAAAATATGATAAAAAAAATTGTTTTTTTGTGATTTGGTAATATTCTGGTAACATTTCAATGTCCTTTTGGTAAAATTCAATGTTCAACAGTTGGCAACACTGTTAAACTGGACTGTCGAGCAGTGGAGTAATGTTCTCTTCACAGATAAGTCGAGGGTTTGTCTTCGGTCACCGGATGGTCGTGAGCGTGTTTATAGGAGAGCAAACGAAAGATTTGCTGAATGCACCATAACAGAGATAATATCTTATCATGGTGGTTCCGTTATGGTGTGGGCGGGTATTTCAGCTGATTCGCGAACTGAAATGATATTTGTGGATAATGAAGCACTAAATGCACATCGGTACATTGAAGATATTCTTCAAGAGGCAGTAGATGTGCTCCATTAATCGGTGAACAATTTATACTAATGCATGATAATGCTAGGCCACATGTTGCACGGATAGTAAGTGAATATTTGGATGAGGTTGTTATTCGACGGTTAGATTGGCCTGCATGTAGTCCGAATTTGAACCCAATTGAACATTTTGGGGACCAGTTGAAAAGAGCTGTTCGTCGTCACCCTATGCAACCAGGTACTTTACAGGAGCTGAGGATAGCACTTTCCCAAGAATACAATGTAATCAAAAAAGAATCGTGACACTTATTCAGTCATTACATAGCAGAATGCGCTCTGTTATTGAAGCTAGAGGAGGACATACATGTTACTAATTTTGTTTAAACTTTAACATTGTTTTAAAATTAATTGTTTTAATAAAAAAGGCTTTATAAATAGAGTTTCATTTAAAAAATCGTATCTCTTTTAAAAGGAGAGATATCGTAATGAGTCAAAAAAAGAAAATGTTAGGAATACATGTAACTTTATTCTGAAATTGACAGTATGGAAAATAATATCTTCAATAACTCCACAGAGTGTTTAAAACTTAGGACGAAAAAACACACATTGGGCCACTCTGTATAATATTGCCCTATCAAACATGACCCATAAATAAAAAAGTTCAGCAGATTTCTAATTACATTTTCTATAAAATGGCAAAAAAACTGTAAAAATCGTATTCAAGATAAAGAAGTTATAAAGAATCAAAATTAGCAAAAAATTCAAGGTGCCGGTTTTTTTTGTCCGGGAGTTTATATAATATGAATCAAAGTACTAACACTTGATATTACGCGTAAAGTAAATTACATTACGCATCATTTTATCCGTGGTCAATCAGACCAATTTTAATTAAAAATGCAGCATTGCATATTAAAATAATTATTTATTAAAATAACAATATGATAAGATACTACCAGGCCTGTAAAGTAAGTTATTCAGTGAGAGAATTTTCATTTTACTAGGTAAGTCCATTTCAGAGATGTCCTCTAAAATAAGTGAGTTATCGGCTCGGAACAAAATACGTATACATCTTAGCTTGATCGTCGTTGTTTGTTATACATGGGATTGTAAAATTGTCATTTATTTTGCCAATTATTAAACAACGCAACCAAACCATCGAAAAACAAGAATAGGTCATCAGCTATTTACGATAAAACTTAGCGTTTCGATAGCTGACTATAGATATCATCAATAGCTGATACTTGTTCCTACAAAAAGTTCCCCGTTCAGTAGTGGGCCGTAGCAAGCTCAGTCTTCAGGTTAAATAATTTTAATTTCTTTTGGCTTTGGTGTTTTTAAGTGTTTCTGTAGCTGTTTTTGCATAGTGTGCATTTAAAACTGTTTCGTTTTGGACATTTTAAATTTTATAGACTAGATTTTCTTGGTGTTTTTTTTTTATTAAGGTTTAACGGTAAGTACACTATACCATTTTAGATCATCTCCCATTAAAAGTAATATATTTTAATTTAGCTCATAATATAATTATTGTATTCCCAGTCAATTAATGAAGAAGAAAACAAGGTTGATTACAAGTTATTTTAAATTATTACTGTAATAATACTAATGGCGCCCCATGAAGAGGAGGTCGCATGGACCAAGGAAGCTAATTACCTAGGAATAACCCTAGACTCCGGTCTAACATGGAAAGAGCAGTTCAAGAAAGTAATTAAGAAGACAATATGCAGGTATAGGCAGACTATACCCACTGATAGGTCCAAAGAGCACAATGGGGCTCCAAACCAAGCTGCAAATGATAAAAGCAGTAGCTAGACCACAGCTGACCTACGGCTCAGCAGCATTTGGCTATGCAGCAAATACATATATAAAACGGCTGGAGGCCACAGAAAATAATTATGTAAGAAAAGCAGTAGCGGCACCATGGTTTGTAAGAAATGCACAGATCTTGAATGTGAAACAATAACAACATTCATGAAAAGGAAAGCAGCCAAAGTTTTTGAAAAAGCAGGAACTCATCCCAATGAACAATTAAGAAGATTAGTGGACCAGTGCTCCAGTACAGGACGAGGAAAGAATGAGGGTATACTATAATCGCCCAAGGAACTAGCTTTTGTAATAGCTCTAAGGAAATTGCTGCTGGAACATAGAAAGAAGAAGGAAACAAGAAGTATTATACCTAGTAAGGAGTCGTTAAACTAGGCGCTGCCATACCTAGTTTAAGTCGTTAGTAAAAAAAAGCCTACCAAAAGCCTACAAAAAATTTTACTTACCACACAAGAATTTACTACACACAACACTGCACCCATACACACACCTACACTAACGGTTATACGGAGTTTGCTCAGTTCACATAATTTTGTGGATCATGTAAACATTGAACATTAAAATTACTTCAATTATTTTTTGGTGCTAAATTTTTGAAACACCAGTATTTTTTACATAGGATATAAAACAATTATTACATATATTACGAAGTTTGTATGTGTGTGGTTGCATAGATTAGGTTATAGGAAAATAAACAATTTTACCAATGCGTTTTTAAATTAAATTAAAATAACGATAATATTTCTACGAAATACTTAAAGTGGCATATTAACGTAAATGTGAAAGTTCTTTGTTCCAGTGAAAATATTAAGAATTATTTATTATATCATGTTCCAATATTATAATAGCAATTCAATTACTCTATAATTCTATATTCTTATATTCTCTTGAAAGAGCTGCTGGTGTTTTTTAAAGTTCTTCAAAAGTTATAGAATACATTTTAATAATGTGTCGTGGCCTTTTAAAATTATTTTAGTTACGGATCTCTTATAACAACATAAGACACGAATAGCGGCAGCAAACCTTTCCTATGTGATCATCGCCAAATTGCACAGCCAAAGTAGGTTTTCAATAAAACCCTACTAAAATTGAAGCAAATAAAAGTTATGCAGGACAACGTCTGTAGTCTGTAAGTGGAAATACTTATCTGAAATAATAAACTCCTGGAATCGCACTACGATTCATGTAAAACACCACTAAACCAGTTATCTTAACCATGGTTGGTAGTAAAGGCACAAAATACAGAATACTAACAAAGCAAAGGCAGTTTAGGTATAATTTATCCAAACTCAGTTTGATGACATAAAAAAGCGACTAACGGGCTTCAAAGAGACCGACCTCACAACCAGGGTTGTCAGATCTTTCTTCTTCAATTCTTTAAGTTTTTTTTTAATAAACATGTTCCTTTTATATCAGTATTAAATTGTTAGTCAGTAACTCTCTTTGAAAGCTACTTTGGAAATATACTTTAAACCGAGAAGTTTTGAGTGTGACAGAAAAAAATAACAAGCCATTCATTGTTATAATAATACATTCTTTAGTCCTTAAGAAACATAACTGAAATCAAAATAAAAAGTGTTTTCAGTGTTTAAAATCAACTAATTAACAAACCCTAGTTTCTCCTATACTTATACATATACTGTATTTACAAACCCGAAAATTTGATAGATCTGGCAAGCGCACATAATTTCTGCACGTTGCCATGGAGACAACCGTTAATGGCGCTGTCTCGAAAACTGTCAACCGACCTGTGAATAATACTAAGACAAACGCAAATTTGCAAATTGCAAATTTATACGTCCTAGACGAGAAAGGCGGAATATTTTTAGCATGTACCTGCTAAAAGATAATTGAGCCATCATCACTGTCACGTCAGTTATTAATAGTTTCTTAAGTGAATAGGACAGTGGAGTAGGTTGTTTAACATATTTGCTGTAATTTACGTATTTATTTTTGGTTTGTAACTGTGAAGAAAGATAACGTTTTTTTTTCACTTAATATATTTTATTCTCAGCAATGGCTTTTTGGCGACCATTTAAAACTGCTGATCAAGGTGAATTATCGGTGCCGGTGGAGTCGGCTATCGAAAGCGAAACAAGTCCAGAATTGAGAAACAAGGATTTACATGTTCAATCTCAACGTATTATTTTAAATATGTACGAGTGTTTAAAAAAAGAAAATCCCGAAAAAACTGATAATGCGCTAGTTACAAGAATTAACGAATTAACAAAACTTGGGTTTACGAGTATTTATAACGTAATTAAGTTGGGTACTGTAATCGATCATTCTATAAAGCGAAAACGAATGCATCAAAAATTCAAGACGGTTGACAGTGCTGCTAAGGATTTTATTCGACGAACTATTTACAATTTTTACAAAGTTAATATAGTGCCAACTTTAGAGCTAGTTCGTGATAAATTAAGAGGTTACCCTGATTATAATTACCAATCTTTAGAAACTCTGTGAGGTGTTTTATTGAGTTGTGGCTTTAAACACAAAAAAATTGACAATCGAATGGTTATAAATGAATCTCGGCGTATTGTGGAACTACGACAGGAGTATTTGCGCAAAATAAAAGAGTATCGGAAATCAGATAAAAATATAATTTATTTGGACGAAAACTGGTTCGATACGCATGATGTTGTGAAGTATGTTTGGGTAGACAGTTCAAAAACTTGTACTTCAAATACGAGTGGAAAACGTGTAATTATTCTTCATGCCGGAGGTAAAGATTAAAGATGACTTTGTGTCTAATGCGTTGCTCTTGTCGGCAAAAAATATCACTCAATCTTCCGCCGATTATTATGAAGATATGACCGCGGATTTATTTGAAAAATGGTTTGCTGAACAGTTTTTACCTAACATTCCTCCGAATTCGGTAATTGTTATGGACGATGCGTCATATCATTCGAGAATATTAAATAAAATACCTAACATGAGCACTAAGAAAGAAGATATTCTAAAGTTTATGAGAAATAAAATATGGATATTTCTGAAAGGATTCCAGTCAAAAAGGAATAATAATTAAAATCATCAAAAAGAGGAACTTTAAAAATGAAAACGTAATTGATACTTCTCTTTGCACTAGGCGCGGCCATACTCTTTTGCGATTACTCCCATATTATTGTATCTTTTACTCTATCAAAATGGTTTGGGGTACCAAAAAGTTTACGAAAAAATAATCAGTCACCAACATTAGGCGCAGCTGTCCTTGATAATATTCGACAGGTAATTAGTGACATGAGTAGCGATGTATGGAAAAACTGCGATGCTCATGTTATAAAAGTAGAAAAGGAATATCCTGTTTTATCGCCTATAATAGCGCCAATAGTGATTCAACCTGGAAACGATTCTACTTCTGTATAGTTTGATGATTCCAGCAATTAAATTCACACAAGAACTCACTACAACGACACTGCACCAATACGCACACCTACACTAACATAAGTAAGTTCTTAGCTAGTAACCATCTACACCCAACAAAGCTTACTTCTGCTCAGACCAGCACTGTTGGTTTTCTCCCTAAAATAATGGGGTTCCCATTGCGGAGATGTGTGGGCACATCTGAGCACAAACGTCACAAACATCGCAAACACAAACACTAACACAGTAAGCAACAGCCTACTACTGCTCAGACCAGCACTGTTGGTTCTCTCCCTGAAATAGCGGGGTCCCCATTGCGGAGATGCGTGGGCACATAACATCTCGTCTGAGCACAAACACCAACACAAACACAGTAAGCTTATTACCTAGTTAGACGACAAAGCCAGCTTAGGTACACCGGTACCCAAAGCATTGGCGAGGTATGACGCAAACCACGCAGTAGGCGTGCAGAGCTGAAATCTGAAATACTTAGACGAGTGGTCTGAAGGTTTATACGCCTATGGCGCGGAAGCCGCAGGAACACGGGGAGTTTAGTTGGTAGGCGACCCCATCAGGGTTAAATCCGACACTACTCTGCCTCACAGGGTGTTAGTCTTTAGAAGATTCTCCTCGAGAAAAAAAAGAAATTAAACTGTCACTGCATTTTGAATCAATAATGTTTGTTTAAAACGTGTTACGTATTAAACTTGCTTTATTTATAATATAATTATCATATTAACAAATTAAAACAATACCCTACGCATTTTAATTATTATGTTGGCGACGCCCATGGTTAGGAGTTTCATACTTTTTTATGTCAATAAATCAACCTGAGAAACACTACCTTTACAAAAGTTATAAATTGAAAAGCGCTATTATAGCGTATCTATTAAAAACTAGACAACACAACACACACAAAATCACACAAACATTGTAAGATATAAAATGAAAATAATAAGACCGGTTCTGCTCGTACCGAAGCAACAGCTGATTAAAATTTGTTGTTTTTAATTTATTTTAGTTTTATAAAAATGTTTCATTCTGTAATCTTCATAAATTAAAGACCTTAAAAGAAGAAAAAATATACAATAAAATAAAGATAATACAAAAATCGCGGACATTAAAAAAAGTCGGCAGTCTGAAAATATCAAATAATGGAAGTTCGTTGTCAAAGCTTTCTAATATAGAACCCTTTATTACCGACATTCCGACACGGCTTATTAGAAACGACATTAAAATACTCAATTATCCCCTTATTGCTGCACATACGGACGCGCCCTTGTTAGCCGGCAGCACATTAGCGTCGCATCTACGCAGCATGTTGCTTGATATGTGAATCCATTCGCTGCGATTTGCTTTATTTTCGGAGCTTCCGTTAACGATAAATTGAGTAAATCGGGTTGCATACATCATTAAAGGTAATTAGAAGCGTGGAACATCTGGTAAATATTGCCGAGAGGGACAAAATTTACTATCGGCACCGTTCGGTGCCTGAAAATGGATGATTTGTTAAAGTTTCTGCTTTTGTTGGTGTACTCAAAACATTTAACTACTATACGAGGACCTACAATTTATATTCTTATTTTTAAAGCAATTAGCGGAGTGTACTTAAAACTGGAACGCAGTCGGTCACGGTTTATAATTATGCGTAATTGGGTAACGTAGTTCTCATGGGCTTAGCCCAGTAAGACCCATGAGATAAAGATTACCGGATATGATAATCAGAGGCTCTGATGTCATGTGGTGATTAAAATTTATATTCGTAACCATGGATACACAATGAAAATGATAAACTTTTTCTATGCTTACTTACTCACCACGTGACGTCACAGCCTTTAAAGATTATTTTGTTAATATTTGTATCGTGAGTAAGACCTGTATCTATGCCGTTATGAACCAATCACAGTAAAAATCATGACCAACCGTCTTGAATAATAGGGCAGTTACTGACTTTTTTAAGCCAAGGCTGCCAAGGCCCATACACCACCAATAGAAATCTTTCCATTAGGTATTGCATGTGGGTCCGCACGGCATCCATATCTTATCTCACGTTCTGGTGCTATTCAGTTGATGGTTCTTCTGTTGCGAATGTGTGTTGTTTGTACTTTATTCGCTCTCGTTAACAAAGTAACTTTATTTTTCTTCTTCACCCAAACAGATACGTTTAAGTTGAGTACCTAGATACCATGTTTTGATAACATTCTATTATGATCTCTAATGACTTCTATCTAATATCTAAGCGCCGTAAAATACTGGTTAGTCTCTTATTGGCACATCCAAGGAACATCCCTGGTTAAGTACATGTCATGACAAGGACGTTGGCAATACTTTAAAATAACCGATATATACTCTTGGGTAGGATCTAAGATAATTGAGTCCATGTCCATGGATACATCATGACCTAACCGACGGACGCGACGCCGACGCCGCGCCGGGTTTAAGTTCATAAAGAGCTTAACTAACATTCTTTTTAAGTTGATTAAATTATTAATATTTAAGTTATGTCATTGATTTCCGCACAATTGTAATAAACTTAGAACAGCACTACGGCATGTCCATTTTATCTTGAGAAAGATGACAGAATAAACAATTGAACGAAAATTCACCACATTGGCCAATTCATAGACCAAATTACACTGCTATATATTTGGAGCATTTGCTATTTCTTTTGTTTACTGGTGACATTGAAGGAATTAGATTTTTATTCATTCTTATCACATTCGGCCTTTTGTATTTGACTGAAAAAGAGACATATTATATTTATTGACAAAAAAGAAACATTATCGATTTTCAAATTTAGGCAAGTTGATGTTTTGATAATGCAAAATTGTATTGTTGGTTGTTTGCCTTTGAAGCAGACAACATATACCAGCCTCTTGGCAAAGACACTTTGACAGCATATATACAGGGTGTTCATTTGAAAACTTCCCACCTCGATTTTCCTGCTTTAAATTAAAAATGTGGAAAATCGCTCGGACCCGTCGATTTTTATTTCGAGGGGGACATCTTTTGCGTATATTGTCAATCTTGTTACTTAAAGCCCCTAGGAGGGAGGGGGGGTAAGATCTAAATCTTAAATGGATATCCCTATTTTATATAACTTTTTTGGATTCTGCATAAAATTCTGAACATTTTTTAATAAAAGCATTATTAGTCTTTACTTAACAGTTTCCGAGATATTGACTCTTGAAAAATTACATTTTTTAACGTTGACAGCGTCTAGCTTTCTAACTGTACGTCTTAGAGCAAAACGGCTTATATGTCCCTATCTTCGATTTTTATTATCTTTCCAATAGTGTAAACTTCCGGTCAAACCGGAAGTACTATATTTCTTACATCCGGTTTAACCCAAAGTTCACACTATTGGAAAGATAATAAAAATCGAAGATGGGGGATATGTAAGCCGTTTTGCTCTAAGACGTACAGTTAGAAAGCTAGACGCTGTCAAAGTTCAAAAATGTCATTTTCCAAGTAAATATCTCGGAAACTGTTAAGTATAGACTAATAATGCTTTTATTAAAAAATGTTCAGAATTTTATGCAGAATCCAAAAAAATTATATAAAATAGGGGTATCCATTTAAGATTTAGATCTTACCCCCTCCTAGGGAATTAAAGTAACAAAATTGACAATATACGCAAAAGATGTCCCCCTCGAAATAAAAATAGACGGGTCCGAGCCGATTTTCCACATTTTCATTTTAAAGCAGGAAAATCGAGGTGGGAAGTTTTCAAATGAACACCCTGTATACATATATGAATAACTTTTACGTTTTCTCTTAAAACTGACTTTTCATGATACGTGTTTTCGATATTTCTATTTCTGTTTTTCTCTGTCGATGTCGCGTACTTATTTAAATATATATTTTCAATAAAAAAACCTTTTATGTCCTAGTGAGTATTTAGAAAAATAGTTCTACAAATCATTTTACCTACTTTCATAAATTTAATTAAATACCTGGTTAACGCGCCGCGACGCCGACGCCTATTCGTTTCTCGGCTTGTTCGATTAGACCCTTTTTTATTTCATTCCATTATAGCTAAAAAAGGTTGCTTTTAAAATTTGGTTCTTTATTGCAATATTAAAATGAGTTTAAATTTAAATTTTGGAAAACATTCACACAACAAAAAGTACGCCTCACATATTACTATATAGTAGAAACTAGAACTGATTTAAAGATTAACCATTCCTTTAAAAGTATTAATAGCAATCAAAACCATTTATCCGAATGACGGATGGCTCACTAAAACCCAATAGGAACGATAATAGCGCTCCGTTTCCCATCGCCCTAAACAAATTAGTGATTTACAACCGGTTTTTAATTAGATTTGGAGCATAAAAACCCATAAATCCGGGAACTATTTTGAACACAAAGGCAGTATATTAAGATCGCTATCTTTATTTCGGCTCTGGGCGCCGTTATCAGCTCAAGCCACGCTTTTGAGAGAAGTAATTCGCATACGCGTACACACGTGTATCGGGAGATTGACGAAAAATGGAAGAAAGTGGGACCTTTTAGATTTGGATAGGTGACGTTATGTAGTTTAAGAACTTTACAATAAGTGCGGCAAAAGAACCACGTCGTGGTTTTATGGAAATGATTTACTATTATATTTAAATAAGTACCACCTTGGGTGTCCTAGAGAAACACTGCCTAGTAACTAACTTTTTAATTAGTCGTCTAAATAGTTGGTTAAGGGCCTATAAAAACAGACGGTATGCGCCACACGCCAATGAAAAAACAATATCGATTCGAATCCTAACATATAGTATGTGCAACGTTACCAACCATTTGTAACTATGGCTGTCAATAAACAGCTGTAGTAAATTTAAAAAACTTTGTAGATTTAATTTTTATTTACCTCTCATTTACAAATCCACCAATATTGCGCGTCCACTCTGTATAATAATATAAACATATGGCAGCTTCTTGATCACTTGTGCGAGCAAAAATTATTTGCATCAAAGAGGGCTTGGATTAAAAAACGTCCAGTCGGAGCCGAATAGGTGGTGAAGAACCGTACTTAAGAAGAAAAGAGAACTTCGCAGGGCTGGCGGCAGATGCTTCGGTAGGTCTCCGTTCTGGTGGTGAGTTGGTCTTACTTAGTATATTTAGTACCTCGATCTGTTGCATAGTACAATATCATGTCGTTTGTTAGTTAGTGTTAGTATGTTGAATGTTTTGTAGGATTCGTGTGCTGACAAACAATTAGTGCTTAGATGTGGTGATCTTGTAGGATTACTGATTAGTAGTTTCGTATCGTTTGTCGGTTTGGATCTTGTAGATTCGGGCTCAAATAGAGAGAGAAAGTGTATCCATCGACATAGTAAAGTATAGAAAAGTAGATTTAGAATTTTCGACGGAAGGAATAACCATCGATATAGTAACGGTAGAGAAATAGATTTAGTATAGTGAGCAGAATAGGTAGTTTGATTTTAGTAAAAACTAGTAATTAGCATTCGTTACTCTTTAAAGTCAATTATTGTTTAAATTAAACATGGGTAAAAAGAATGCCGCCGACAAAGTTGTTGAATCGGAAGTAGAACTGACAAAATTGGTTGTTAGACGGGAACGTATTAAAGATCAATTAAAGCGATTTTCTGATTTTTTATCAAATATAAATTCGAGTCAAATCAGTGAGCTTAAGGTACGTACTCAAAGAATCGAATCGTTTTTGGACCAATTTAATGAAATTCAGTTAGAGATCGATATGCGTAGGCCATCAGTAGACGGTTTTGATGAATGTAATGATTTTGAACAGCAATTCTACCTAGGATTGGCTAGTGCTAAACAAATGATTACTGACAGTCAAGTTAGTGCGGATCAAAATGTTGGACAAAACGCGTCTAATAATAATCATAAAAGTAGTAGCCTTAATAGTCCGTTCTTGTCAGGTGGTGCTAGGTTGCCAAATTTAGGTTTACCTAAATTTAGGGGTGATTTCGAAAAATGGACGCAGTTTTTCGAAACTTTTCAAACTTTAGTTCATAACAATTCGTGTTTAGACGACATACAAAAGTTTTATTACTTATTAGATTGTCTCGATGGCGATGCTAGAAGAATTTTGGATTGTTTAGAGATAACTCGCAATAATTATGTCGTAGCATTAAGTTTACTAGAAAAACGGTTTCAAAATAAACCCGTTATATTATTATTCAAAAACACATAAAGTCACTTGTAGATATGCCTTTGGTAAATAAGGAGTGCGCTCATTTATTAAGGAATTTGAATCATTCATTAGAAAAACACATAAGGGCGTTAAAAGCATTAGGGGAACCCGTGGAAACATGGGACAGGTTACTTATATTTTTGATAAGTAGGAAATTAGACATCGACACAAAAATGGAATGGGAAGGTAAGACAATATCAGATTTTAATGGCGATCCAAAAATGTCAGATTTTAACAATTTTCTTTCAAATAAATGTCGCATTTTGGAAACAGTAGAAACGAACATAAAAGGGCCGAGAGTTCAGAACAAATCTAATTTCGGGAATAGTAATTCGCACGGAGTGCATATAGCCATAGAGGGAAATAAAGTTAAATGTGAAATGTGCAAGGGCTCGCATTTCATATACTTTTGTAATAAGTTGTTAGCACTTACGGTTTCACAGCGTGCAGTTGAAATTAGAAAGCTTAAGTTATGTTATAACTGTTTGCGTTCTAGTCATCTAGCAAGCGAGTGTAGATCAGACGGTTGTAGACGATGCCGAGGTCGTCACAACACGTTATTGCACCCTGAAAAAGTAGGTAACAGTGCAGTACAATCAACTCCGTGCACTGAGCAATCAAACAATCAAATTCAGGCCCAGGAAGGTGTTCACGCGTGTGTAAAAATAGAGTCTATTGTTGACGATCAGTTAATTGTTGCAGCCTGTAGTACTACGAGTTAGGTACTTTTGTCAACTGCGGTAATTTATATAAAAAATAGTAGCAACCACTTTGTTAAATGTAGGGCTTTATTAGACAGTGGATCGCAGGTAAATCTTATATCGGATGATTTAGTGAAAAAGTTGGACTTGAAACTCAATAAAATAAATATTCCTATATCTGGGGTTAATGACATGTTACCAAATATCAAATACCAAGCTCATACTTCTATTAAATCATGCTATAACAATTTTAATGCAGATCTATCGTTTTTAGTAGTAAAAGATGTTACGTCTAACATTCCCGTGCGTTCATTTGACGCATCTAGTATTAGCATACCTCCTAATTTAAATCTGGCAGATCCAGAATTTAATATCTCAGCAACAGTCGAAAATTTGATCGGAGCTAGGTTGTTTTTTAATTTGTTATGCATTGGTCAAATTAAGTTGGGCAAAAACCAGCCCTGTTTACAAAATAGTGTCTTTGGGTGGTTAATATCAGGCCATTGTGTTGAAAATCAAAATAGTAGCGTTATTACTCCGCAAGTTTCGTGCCATTTGGTAGCTCAGCAAGACATACAGGATCAGTTAGAGAAATTTTGGGCTATTGAGGAGGTAAATAAGAAGACCCATTTATCAATAGAAGAAATGGAGTGTGAACAAAACTTTGTAGATACAGTTAGTAGGGACAGTTTGGGCAGGTTTTCTGTTAGATTACCAGTAAAAGATAGTATAAATAGTTTAGGTGATTCGTTAAGAATTGCAACAAATAGGTTTTACTCGTTAGAAAGTAAACTATCAAAAAATATAGGACTAAAGGAAAAATATTCATCTTTTATTGAAGAATACATTAGTTTAGGTCACATGAGCAAAGTTCAATTGGAAGATATCGAAAGGTTTGATAGTATTTGCTATTTACCTCATCACGGAGTGGTTAATGAGAATAGCACTACTACAAAACTACGCGTAGTGTTCGATGCTAGTGCAAAAACATCCAGTGGCGTATCGTTAAATGACGTTTTAAAAGTAGGACCGTGTATTCAAGATGAGTTATTTGACATATTAATTAGATTTCGACAAAAGAACGTAGTAATCACAGCAGATATAGCAAAAATGTATAGACAGGTAAATGTAGCGGAGGATCAGCGAGATTTTCAGAGAATTCTTTGGCGCACTGATCCTAATTCAGAGCTTGAACATTATAAACTTAATACAGTTACTTACGGTACCGCGCCAGCTTCTTTCCTGGCCACTAGATGTCTTCAACAAATAGCTTTTGATATAAAAGATAGGTTACCTAAAATCAGCAATATCATTTTAAAAAATTTTTACGTTGACGACTTAATCTTAAGCGTAGATTCTGTAGACGAAGCTATAAAAGTAGGGCAAGGTATTTCAAAGGTTTTGGCGGAATACAAATTTCCATTAAGGAAGTGGGCCTCTAATAAAAAAGAGGTATTAGACACAATTTCATCGGGCGGTAAAGAAGATTTAGGGTATTTAATCACCGACAGTGATTGTACGAAAACACTTGGTGTATTTTGGAAATCCAAATCAGATACTTTAGAATATTGTGTAGAAAGTAAACCTTTCAAACAATCCGGTGTTACTAAACGGTTTATATTATCAGTGACATCACAGATCTTTGACCCTTTAGGTTTACTAGGACCTGTTACAATAAGGGCAAAAGTTTTGCTGCAAAAATTGTGGCAGCTGCAATTAGGATGGGACGAAACAATTCCTTCAGAACTGTATTCAGTATGGGTTAGTTTTTATAATCAGTTGATTACTTTGAATGAAATAAGAATTCCTAAACAAATAACAATTTTAAATGCTGTAAAATTCGAAGTACACAGATTTTGTGATGCAAGTGAAAGTTCATACGGTGCTTGTGTATATTTAAGATCTAGAAATGGCCGTAATGAAGTACTAGTTCGTCTTATTTGCGCAAAGTCTCGAGTAGCTCCGATAAAAAATATTAGTTTACCTAGATTAGAATTATGTGGAGCGGTGCTACTTGCAAACTTAAGTAACAAAGTCATTTTAGCTTTAGATATGAAAATCAATAATATTTTTCTGTGGAGTGATTCCACCATTGTCTTGTCATGGCTTGCTGGGCAACCAAATAAATGGAAGGCCTTTGTCGCCAATAGGGTTGCGGAGATTCAACGCCTCACAAGCGGTGCTCAGTGGGGTCATGTAGTATCAAGCGAAAATCCTGCAGATATTATTTCTAGGGGCGTTCAGCCAAAGGTACTCAATAATTTAAAACTATGGTGGTTAGGCCCCGAGTGGCTTATACAACGCCGAGAAACATGGCCAAATAATACTTTATTAGACATTGACGTGCCTGACGGACGCGAAATGAAATTAGCATTCGTGAATATTACCTCTGAATATAAAATATTCGAATTATTTTCGTGTCTCTCCAAATTAATTAGAATCACAGCTTTATGCTTAAGGTTTGTTAATAATTCAAAAATTATACGCGATGAAAGAAAGGTTGGTAATATCTCTGTTCAAGAATTTGACAATTCGTTGAAAGTACTGATCAAGGTTATGCAGAACGAAGTGTTCAAGCATGAAATCAATCTTCTTAAAGGTTCTCAGCCTTTATCGAAGCAAAGTTTGATAAGGTGTCTCGATCCCTTTATAGATAGTAATGGTGTTCTACGCGTGGGTGGGAGAATTCGAAACTCGAGTGAAAAATATGATACAAAGTTTCCCATTATTTTACCACAAAGGCACCACTTAACAAGATTAATAATTAGTGATCAACATCATAAACAATAGCATGCTGGCCCACAAGCTATTTTAGCATCATTACGCCAATGTTATTGGCCAATTAATGGTAGAAGTGCTGTTAGAAGCGTTTTATCTAAATGCGTGACTTGTTTTAGGGTCAAGCCTTGCAGTCTTCTTCAAAAAATGGGTGATTTGCCTAAAGACAGGGTAACGCCTAATCGACCGTTCTTAATTTCTGGTGTCGATTTTGCTGGCCCCTTTAGTTTAAAAGACGGTAAATTAAGAAATCGCGCAGTTGTAAAAGGATATATGTGTTTGTTTGTATGCTTTACAACAAAAGCAGTTCATATAGAATTGGCGGGAGACCTAAGCACAAATTCATTTCTTAATTGTTTAAAAAGATTTGTCTCACGTCGGGGATTATGTGCTCGAGTTTATTCAGATAATGGAACAAATTTTGTCGGGGGTAACAACGAACTTAAGAAAATAGGGGATTTTCTCGATGAATTAAAAAAGGATAACAAGTTTCACAATTATTGTTTACAATCTCGAATCGAGTGGCATTATATTCCTCCTCGATCACCGCATCACGGTGGTCTCTGGGAGTCAGCAATCAAATCCTCAAAGCATTTAATGACTCGAATCATAGGAAATAAAATCCTTACTTTCGAAGACATGAACACTGTTGTTGCACAGGTAGAGGCAGTACTGAATTCTCGTCCGTTGACCCCACTGTCCTCTGATCCAAGAGACCTCCTTGCTCTCACACCAGGACATTTCCTAATTGGAGACGCTTTAAAGGCACTTCCACAACGAGATGTAGCGGATCAGTTGTCCAATCGCTTGGATCAGTACCATTTACTTCAAAAACTGAGTCAGGAGTTTTGGTTACGATGGTCAGCAGAATATTTGTCACTTCTACAGCAGCGTATAAAGTGGCAAGACTCCTGTGACAACATCAAACTAGGCGCCATGGTAGTAGTCAAGGATGAAAATATGGCCCCGCTTTGTTGGAAACTTGGACGTATAGTCGCCCTTCATCCAGGCAAGGATGAACTAATACGTGTTGTCAGTGTACGTACTAGTACTGGAACTATTAAACGTTCAGTGCAAAAGGTGTGCGTTCTACCGGTAGAAACATTTAATAACTCTTTGGAACCGGGAAAAAATACACTTTAAATAAAAGTTATTCCGTTTGTTCAAGTTTTTTTTTATATAGGTAGTTAAAACTTGTTGTCGTTAAGTATAGTTATTTCAAAATACTGTTAATTTGTTACAAAGTAATTTATTGAAAGGTAGTACTTTCAAGGCCGGCGGTTATGGTTGATCCCGAAGATGCAACAGGTGTGGACTTTACGTTTTTACAACAATGGCCCTAATAATGAGACTTTGACTTTGAGAGATTGAGAATGGCTGTCAGAATTTTAGTAATTACAGTCCATTAAAAAGTAGTAAAGTAGTGTTTTTTTATCGAATACATTAAGAGAAAATACGGTTGAACGTGGTCAGCTAATCAAAAAACGTAGGGCTTGGTTTAGATCACAACGATATGGGGACGATATATGTATTTATCCAAAGGTTAAAATTTTGTCCAATTCATATTAAATGACCTGATGCCAAACTAATGAGTAATAAAACAAGTAGACAAATACAAATTTATTTTTGTTGTTTACAAAATTAACAAAGTAAGAAAAAGAAAAATAATTACATAACTTGCTGAAATTGGCCACCGCCATGCTCCAAGCATAAATTCACACGTCTCTTTATATTTTCGAAAGTGTTGACCAGCATCTCTGGAGAAATATTACCACATTCTTGGATAATCCTTTCTTGTAATTGTTCTAAATTTGCAACTGGTGTTTTAAAAATAGTGTTCTTTAAATGAGGAAAAACGAAGTAATCCATAACCGTTAAACAAGGTTATCTAGGTGGGAATTCAATGTCTGATCGAAAACTGATCAATCTGTCGTCGAAAAAATTTCGTAAGTAGTTAATAGTTTCGGAGGCTGTATGGGCGGTTGTACCGTCCTGTTGAAAAGATTTAAAACGTAGTTTGTCGTCAAGTAATTGCTCCACAAATGGATTCAAATATTGTCTCTATACCGCTGTGCTGTAACTATGTCATGGAAAAAAACAGGACCAATAATCCTTCTTTGGGAAACAGCTAACCAGACACCAATTTTTTGAAGGTGCAATGTGGACTCTACGAAAAAATGGGGATTTTCACTACTCCACATGCGTGTATTCTGAGAATTCACATAACCGAAGAGGTGGAACCAGGCTTTATCCGAAAAAAATGTCAGGTCTAATAAATCATTTCTTTCCAATAAATTTTGGGTAAACCATTAAGAGTAATTCCTGCGTCTTTCAAAATGTGCGGCTTGTATTTCTTGGAATATTTGCACTTTAAAAGGAAATAAATTTAGCTGCTTTTTAAGAATAGTCCTGCATGTTCCATAAGATCTTCCCACTTCTTGATACAGGCGTCTTATACAATTTGTTTGCGTATTTTGCATTATTTCAAGAACGTTTGCAACAAGTTTTTCTGTTCTTACAGATGGTCTTCCTGCTCCTTTTTTGTGTTATATAGGACCTGTTTTCCTAAACACAGCTACGGTTCTTTTCAGGCAATGATAAAAATCCCCAGCAATAAAAGCAACGTTAGGAAAACTTTTATGAAAATCGTCCATGCACAAACCCGGATTGTATTGCCACTCACCATTTACTCTAATCCCGTTTCGAAAATACGCTTCAACCATGAATGTTTTGTGCTGTTCCGTAAAGCCCATTGTGTGAATTGTTCAAGAAATTGGAAAAATTAGCGATAAATTAAATTACTTGTAACGACTGTCAAAGATGACGGAATAACTGATTGATTGTTAATTCAGGTAGTTATTGACACCCTACAGGTATTAAGCTCTACGGCTAAGCATTACGTCCTTAGATGCAAGGCCCTCTTTGATGAAATAATTTTTGCTCGCACGGTATCAGCTAACATTATATTGTTTCGAGAACTATGACCTCTAAAATATCCCTCGTATTTTACGCAAATTTTATGTGCACAGCTACAGTTTTGTATATTTTTGGCCAAGAGAGCTCGGACCACGGTTCTCATTTATTTTTGAAGACGAATATTAATGCGAATAATAGTCCCGTGAACAAGAGAGAAATAAACGCATGCTACCACTTGAACGAAAGACGAAGAAAAATAAGTTTTCTCGCTAGTTGTCAAATAAAATGTTCCGATTGAAATTCTGACATACTTGCGATTTTCTAGAAACGTTAGAAGACCTTTTGAATTACATGGCAGGAGGAGTTATTGGTTTATGTTTAAAGAACATTTTAGTCAATGGATTAACCGATTGCTACAGGAGAGTTGTATAATAATTATTCAAATCGATATTTATTGTCAATATGTCATTGATTACACTTTTTCAACTTTTAATTATCAAATTTATGTACGGGTGTCGGTCGGATTTTTGGTTTTTTATTTTTTAAAATACTAGTGTAAGTAGTGCTGTATTAAAACATAGAGGTTTTAGTAGGTCTATGGTTAAAAGTAGCTGTATGTAGTGAAATGTTGGTTGTGCAAAATATTAAATTTAAGACTAAAAAATCAGTTATGTTGGGTTGCTCAAAGGGTTCTAACAATAATTAACTTACCAGGCAACTCTTTGACTGTGACATATAAATAACATTGGCAAACCATAACTGCCCACTTTCAACGTTGCCTGATTAGCAAATTAAAAATTAAGCTAATTGGGGCTACTTTAATTGTGAGAAAATATATATCACAGTCAAAGTTGCTGGTTAATTAGCTATTGTTTCAATAAGTCTTTAAGCAACCCGACATAATAGTTTATTAACATAGGTATGCATGATCCATATCAACACATGCATCAATAGGATACATGTTGCCAAATTTACTGTTAAAGGCACCCATTCACGTTCAGTCGGCCGGCCGTATTTTGCCGGAGAGATAATGGCCGGGCTGCCGGTACTCACTACACACACGCAGTTAAATAACGAGTCGCGTTCTGCCGGCGGCCTGTCGTCTGTTAAAACTTAACGTGTGTAGTAGTTTACCGGCCGGCATTGGACTGCAGGCCATGTCATGTCATGTCATGTCATGTAGACATCCATTTAACCTTATCTTTTCAGAACTGTCAGCTCCAGTTCACATTTAAAACTTTTTAAACTTTAATTTCTAATTAAGTAATGTCGAGAGCCAAGATTTACAAATGTATATACTATATATTCGATATATTCGAAACATGTAGATAATTTACCATTCATTAAAACTTTATTTTAATATACCAGTAGAGAAAGACTTCAAGTGTCTTATTTCTTTCCTTTCTAAAATTTTATAGTTTTTATTCAGTAACGCCGAACAAAATCGCAAACCATCCTAACTTCATCAAGAATTTTATTGAGTTGTGCCGCAAACATAAATATTTGTGGAAAATAAAAGACTCTTCATATGCTAATAGGGCTTTGCGAATTAAAGCATAATATGAAGAATTACTTTTACTATATAAAACAGTAGATGTCGAAGCTACTTAAAGACTCGGTGAAACATAAGATAAATAATATGAAAAGTGCGTTCCGAAAAGAACTAAAAAATGCATTACGATGTCCTTTCTTGTAATATACGGTTTTAATAAATTTAATAAATACTCGAAACAATGATCATTCATCCTAATAAAGTTTTTTAAATCACTTGCACTCGATTGCCTCAGTTCTCGTACAAGCTCCATGTGGGAGAAAGTGCAACGTCTTTTTAGCCAGTCTTTTATCCAAATTGTTTTTCAATTCCTTTTTCTTTCTTCGTGTGCAATAACAACAATTGCCGCTGCGCACTGTTCTTGTGACATGTTTGACCTGTCAAAATAACTGCGCGTGTATGGTAAAATAACAAAAACTGAAGGCCGCTATCGAATCCGGCAGAGATCCTACGGCCGTAATCGGTGAATAAAACTGCAGGTGTAGTTTGACTTTCGATAACGGCCGGCCGGCCAGGACGGACAGTCCACGGACTGAAGGCCGACTGAACGTGAATAGGTACCTTAAGTCACATAATATGATAAAATTAATAAAATACAGGTAAGTTTAACGGCAGATAAACTAGAAAAGTTAATAGGCTTAATAGGTTAATAGGTAGAACAGTTTTTGTTTGTTGGTAAATAAAATAAATATGTGGTATTCACTAACATTAGGTCTATCTACAGTGTGACCAGTAAAGTCCGCATTATATGAATTTTTTTTTATTAATAACTTTATTCGAAATTTGACTTTGGCATCAAGTTCTGCTTCGATCGAGATGAAAATTAAGCAAAAAAATAGTAGTCATGTGATTCGCATTATCTGTCAAATTTTAATTTTTTTCAAAAAATAATTCAAAAGTAGGGTTATTTCTGAAAATACCTATCGAAAAAAGTTATTAGAAAAAGTTTTTTAAATGCACTTTTTAGTCCACATGCAAAATTTTAGCTGCATAGGATAATTTTGATTTTTTACCCATATAAGTAATACACCTTAATATTAAGACAAAAAAGAACACAGTGTCATCAGTAAAGTGTTCATTAAGTGGAAAATAAATTTTAGTGGTGGTAAAAAATTAAAATTATCTATCTATATCAACAAAAATGTGGTAACATTTCTCCAGAGATGCTGGTCAACACTTTCGAAAATATAAAGAGACGTGTGAATTTATGCTTGGAGCATGGCGGTGGCAATTTTAGCAATTTAGGTAATTATTTTTCTTTTTCTTTCTGTATATTCTTACTTTGTTAATTTTGTAAACAACAAAAATAAATTTGTATTTGTCTACTTATTTTATTACTCATTAGTTTGGCATATTATGTCATAATATGAATTTGACAAAATTTTAACTTAGATTTGGTTGTATATATCGTCCCCATATCATTGTGATCTAAACCAAGCCCCACGTTTTTTAATCCAAGCCCTCTTTGATGCAAATAATTTTTGCTCGCACGGTATAATTGTACTATAGCACACAGCATACCAGTGTATATACAAATATTGTATATGTGGTACAGGCCATAAATAAATATAAAAAAAGCATTTCTTATTGTCCATCGCCCAAAATTTTATTAATTTAATTTCTTAACAATAAGCCTAGGTTTTTTTCAAAGTCTTCTTTTAATCGTCACTTAAATACAAATGTAAAACTTTCTCAATTATTACTAAATTCATTGTATTAAAATCCTTGCCACACCCTCCGCCACCAGTGATGGACTGATCGCTCGGAATCCTTGAGCCATCGGAATACCTCGCGATGTGGGAATATGATCTCTC